>CM038680.1:465314625-466514625 GCA_021605205.1 Aegilops longissima
GCACATCGTCCTAGTCGTCGAGGTCCGGGAGATGCCTCACCAAGGCGGAGGCACGCCCGGAGTGGCACCGGGTGCAGCGCTTGGCGGTGTTCGCCAAGACCGGCATCCCACCGCCCTAGGTCCTCGCTGAGGCTTGGGCCTTCGATCAGTTCAAGACCACCAAGAAGATGGTTGCCCGTCGTAGGCGTCGTCTTAAGTAGCAGATCCTCCTTGTCGGGCTGGTTGAGACCGAGTGCTCGATCGGCCTCCAAGCCAACAAGAAGCGACCCAAGGTGAAAGAGGCGGCCGAGCGTCTACGTTGTGAGCGCGACGCCCCGGCCATGGACAGATGCCGCGACGGCTGGAGTTGTATCCTCTACTGGCACGACTATGAAGACTCAAACGGCGGCGGCAACTGTGGTGCCGGTGGGCTTGGAGGCCATGCCTACGAGCTAGTCGTGCGCTACTTAGCCTAATTTTAGTTTAATTATGTTAAGTTAAATTTTGAGTAGTTTGGATGAAACTTGTTAAATCTTATCTAATATGCATGTGATATATCGTACTAGGTTTAATTTTGTGTGTAATTCCTATTTGAAATGTTCGGACGAGGGAAATTATGGAGACAATTTTGGATGGCCGACGCCATCCAGATGTCGGCGGACACGTCAAATTGGTCATACAGTGCAATATATAACAGGTACCTTAAACTCATTCAACAAAACTAAGTGAGACAAAGATCTAAAATCCATAGTGAGAACACTCAGTGCTTCGAATGTGATATGTACAATCCAGTGGCACCTTGCTCTGTACATTGGGATCTTTGTCCAATGGTCCAAATGGCTAGATCCTCTGTATCCACCTAATGGTCTGGTCCTATCCAAGTCTCTGATATTTCGATTCACATAGATATGGTGATTTTGGCACTGCACAGTCTTCGACAAGTTACTTTCATAGTTAATGTTCTTACAAATATGTTGGTAAGAAAATATAGAAAAAAATTGTACTGTGAGACTATTTTCATCGGTACAATTTTGCTTAATTATTGTGAAGCGTTTCCTCTTAGTTAGTGCTCTCGTTGGCAAGATCTAAGAGATGACAGGATACAAGAGAGGGAGAGGTGGTTGAAAGGGGATCATGATTTGAGGCGGGCACAAGTGGGATGAGAAGGGGTTAGGTGCAGCATTGTGGATCAAAATAGAGGGTTTACGCGAAATGACCATGCCCTGGCCACCTTGCTAAATCTGGACAGCTTATTCTTTATTCAATGGTGCAGACAGTTAGATCCTATGTAGTCATGTGTCCACCTAAAGCCCTGATTCTGTACAAGTTGCTCCCAAACTGGGATTTTACTAGTGCTAGAGGAGACTGAGTTAGATGTGTCGTCGATTGCATCGGCGTTCTTGACATTTTCTGTTTGGGCATTTTTATTTTCACAGGGGTAATTTGATCCATGGTTATTAATCCTGAATCGAAGGGCTACGCATATTGCCTCTACCCAACCCGGGGCTCTGCCACATATATATAAATACAATTGCACATGAAACTATCAGAGCAAGTGTTTCGAGAGAAACATAAACCATACCAACTTGAGTACTTAATTACACACTGATGCCTCTTGTGGGACCTTAAACTATTGCTGCCAGTAAGGCCAACATCACAAAGCCAATAGAAGCTAGTGTAACTGGGAATGGTATTCTGCCTTTGTCCTTCCTCAGGAACATTGCTTCATAGAATGGGATACTGGTGATCACCACCATCCCACAGAGAATGAGCTGGGGGAAAAGTGCATCCAAGTGTACATTCCATCCACCTTTCATGACTTTACTTAGCCCTCCCAGCAGGCAAACAAGGTTGAGTAACGCGATAGTCCCGATGATCACATATTCTGGATCTGACGACCCGAATTCCATAATCTCTTGCTCATACCTCTTGGACTCGTCTTCATCGCTTACCTTTGGTGAAACCACAAAATTCATCTTTGACAGTCCAAGTAACTTCCGGAGATTGTCAAGGACTCCAAAGAGGTACGAGGTTATTCTTTTGACCAACCACATCCTCTGCCCATTCCACCATCCTTTCAGCGTGTCTCCAGATGATAGTGCCTCATATAGGCTGTACATGTTCTTCACACAGAAGACATATACGAAGGGTGCAATCCATGGACTTGTAATCTGAACAACACATGAATATTACATCAGTTTTTAATACAAAACATATATGTAACTAAGGCGAGGCCTTTCCATAGTATGAATCATTTACCTCTGGGAAAAGGGAGGTGCCTTTGAGGAGGGCCAGTGAAGGGATGATAACATAATACAGTGTAGCGAGTGAGTTGGGTGCCCATAGTCCATAGATATGGTAGCCCATCTGATGTCGTAGCTTGGTTTTTCCATGCCCAAACAAGAACACGTTGTACTTGGAAAGGAAAATTGATAAGTTACCCTCGCTCCATCGCTTATGTTGCAATATTGTCTGAGCAAGTGTCGTTGGACCTACACCCATAAACGCTGGTTTTTTAGGATTGTTGTAGACCGACTCCCATCCTCTGCAATGTATTGCCAATCCGGTGATTACATCCTCCACCGCGCAGCCATATTTTACCCCAATCTCATCTCCCCACTGTGTGCCATGTTCATATGTGCAGGCTGCTAAAGACTTGGCTTTCTCTTCAGTCTCATCTATGCTCTCTTGTAATTTGTCCTTGATTCCTGCATTCCAGTCTTCCTGGTAGTCTTCTGTGAACTTCCTGCCGCAAAGGATCTCCCTTCTGTGGAAACATCCGGTGCCAATATACAGAGGGCCACCCAAACTGTCCATACCACCCATCTCCACCTATTAGATTGAGTGGCCATGTTAGTGCCTATAATATAATATAAATGGAGAACATGAGAATGTAATTCAAGTTACAATTTGGCACTGCTGACCTCATTGATGACATGGAGGGAGTTCCCATATATATCATTCTTGCTCAGATTGTTATAGTTCTGAGGGTACTGCACAAATCCAATCTTGTGACCCATTTCTTCATCAAGGAAGAAGCACAGTGCATCTCTGACCGCATCGTTGTTGTTGGAGTACATATCACAGTCCACATTCATGATGATAGGGCTGTTGCTTATCACTGATGATACCCTTATCTGCATTTCAGTGGAAAAATTGACACATTCTAGTTAAGTCCATTATCTTTTTTCGAGAAAACGCAGAGGACTCTGCGTTTCATTTCATTGAAAAGATGAGAAGGTACAGCCCTCCTAGGAGGTGGTGGTTACAAAAGTCGTTGCCCTATCAGTGCACATCCCAGTTAGGGGGGAGGACTACCCTGAGACCCAAAGCTCCAGCCTGAGCCCAGCATTTGGCTTCGGCCTTGATCCTGTCTACGAGGGTGGTAGCCGAGGGGCGCGCATTCTCAAAGACGCACTCATTGCGTTGCTTCCAAATCATCCAGGGGATGAGCATGGCGAGGGATTGGAGGCCTTTCCGTAGCGCGTGTGGAGTCTGCCCTTTTGTTCGTTGCCACCAGTCCGCGAGAGTGTGCTCGTTGCTTGGCGGCTGTGAAGGTATCCTCGCCCAAGCCAGCACGTCGTGCCAGGTTTGTCGCGAAAATGGACATTCCAGGAGCAAGTGCCACATCGACTCAGGGGCCTGATCACAAAGGAGGCATCGTGGATGGTGCTGTAGGCCGCGACGGGCGAGTCTGTCCGCCGTCCAGCACCGGTCCTGGCTGGCCAGCCAATGGAAGAAGTGGACGCGGCGCGGTGCCCAGCTCTTCCAGGTGAGCTTCCAGGAGTGGCATTTTGTGGACCCGTGGAAGGTTGCAGCGTAGCATGACCGTGCCGTATAGGTGCCACTAGCCGTCCATCTCCAATGCATTCGGTCGGGCCTGTTGGATAGGCCGATGTGCTGCACGGCTTGCCAAAGCCTGAGGTATTGGCCGATCTCATGGATTCCTACCACTCCTTGTATGTCGCGAGCCCAAGCGTTGCCCGCTAGGCCAGCGGCAACCGTTCTTAATTTGCGCCGCCGTTTGGGTATGCATAGGTAGAGTGCCAGCGCGAGTTCGCGCACGGACTGACCGTTAAGCCATCGGTCGTCCCAGAACAGGGCCGTGTGCCCATCTCCGAGCTCCATGGTCGTCGAAGCAAAGAACAGCGCGCGCTCCTCGCGGGTGAACTGGAGGTCAAGGCCTCGCCATGCGCGGCCGTCGTCCGTGTGGGAGAACCACAACCATCGCAGGCGCAGTGCAAGGCCAGCGCGCTCCAGGTCCTGAACCCCCAGTCCACCGTACTCGAGCGGACGGCACACCCGTCGCCAGTTGACGTGGCAGTGTCCACCATTGGCAGCAGCACGCCCCGCCCAGAGGAAGCCTCGCTGGATCTTCTCTAGTTGTCTCAAGGTCTTCTTGGGCGGCGCGAATGCGAGCAGTTGATGTATCGGGATCGCGGCAAGCACTGATTTGACCAATGCCAGCCGCCCGGATTTGTTCATGAGCCATGCCTTCCATGAGGGCAGCCGGGCAGCCACCGAGTCGACGAGGGGTTGGAGCTGGGCGGCTGAGGGGCGGCGAAGCGTGAGCGGGATGCCGAGGTAAGTGACGGGTAGCTCCGCCATCACGCATCCCATCTGATCGATTGTTGCGACCGCCTCGGTGTCACAATTAAGTGTAGTGGCAGAGCTTTTGGCATAGTTCACGCGGAGGCCGCTTGCTTCACTAAATATGGCTAGGATCGCGCGGACGGCCTCCACGTCGCCTTGCGTGGCGTGGCAGAATAGTATCACATCATCGGCATACAGGGAAATGGCCGGGATGTCGCGTCGGGGGTGCAGCCGCTGCAAGACGCCGGCGTCGTGTGCGCGGCCAATCAGGCGCCCAAGGATGTCCACGGCAAGCACGAAGAGCTGCGGGGATACGGGGTCGCCTTGGCGCAGCCCACGACGATGCCAAACTGGCGGTCCCGGCTCTCCATTGATCATGATCCGGGTGCTCGAGGAGGATAGCAGGATCGCGAGCCACTCCGTGAAGCGAGGTCCGAATCCGTACTGCCGAAGAGCCTCGAAAAGGAAGGGCCATGAAAGGGAGTCAAAGGCCCGCGTCAGGTCTAGCTTCAGCATCACCCTTGGGGCCCCAAGCTGGTGCAGCAGCCTCATCGATTGCTTGACGAGGACAAAGTTGTCGTGCAGGCTCCGTCCCGGTATGAAAGCGTTCTGGTTGCGGCTGACCATGTCTCTCAGAAGGGGTGCGAGGCGAAGCGATAGGACCTTCGCAAAGATCTTTGCCACAAGGTGAATGAGGCATATTGGCCGGTAGTCGCGGAGTTATGACAAAAGCATTACAACCTTTCATGGAATAAAATTGTTATATAATTCCCTCAAAAAAATTGTCATCTAAACACGAATTCCACTCCAGTAAGCTAAATTGGTGTGGTGTCAAGCTACTCTCAGCCTCTCACTGTCTCTTGTTAGGCGGAGGGCAAAAGAATGGGATCAGTGTATCACCAAGTGCTTTTAAGTATCAGCAAGTGCATACATTGGGTGTATGTTATTAGCTAACTTCTTTGTAGCTTCTGTACATTCAAAACCCAAAATTTATAGAAATCACAGTAGGGAAACCTACTGTCTTCCTAAAAAAATTGGGTGTATGCATATGATTTGTGATAACAGATATACGTTTGAATGCATGTATTGACCATGTTGTTTTGCATGCACCCATGAATATGGTGCGCATTTTGGATTTTACTCTATGTCTTTGGTGTCACTAGAAGATGAATAGACAATATCTACTCAAATTTGTGTGTATATAAGCATAGTCCAATTGCAACTTGGATTTCAATGCTGTGCAGCAGACATTGATTTGTTGCAGGTGCTACTCATATGAATGCATACTACAACCAGCACACCTCAGGAACTTGAGCCATGTGACAGGAGGTATGTAGTCCTTGTGCTCTGTGTAGCTTTATAGACATACCGCAAGTGACTGATGGGGCATCAATCAACTTTCCTATTGATTCTGGCACACATCTCGTTGCAACACATTCAGTGACAATAAGCCCAGGGACTATTTTCCTATTGAGGATTTCAGACTGTACCAACATATTTTAAGCATACATTCACTTCATTTGTTTCACAAAAGGCTGAAGAATCGAGCTTCTTGCATTTTCTCAACTTTCATTCTCTCAAATGCTTGGGAAATTTCTATTGTGGACTAGTGGTACAATGAGGTGAAACTGAATGAAGAAGAAAGCAGAGCACAACATTTTGGTTACTCTTGTCCAATAATGCAGTTTATCAAGAACTTCGAAATTATGAATTAGAATATGGTGCAAGTGCAACTAGTATTTCGCCAAGAACCAGTATTAGAAAAAGAGTTTACTAATGAAAACTATGAATCTTACACTAAACTGTCTACTTAGCGTGAACGGGCAAGGTTAGTAAGTTTACCAGAGCATTCATGGCCCCAGCTTTGAAGTTATGGTGGTGCTGAGGCCTCTTCTCACGCGCCATGTAAACAAGTGTTGGTAGCACATTTCCTTCATTATCAACTACATTTTGATCCTTGCCGTCTATCAGAATCTAACAAAAGAAACAAGTTTAGAACTTCAGACTCCCAAATACCATGCAAGTTATTTACTCCAAAATCATGGAAACCTTTACTCCATTCTGGAGGGCATGATAGCTACCTGAACAATTGGCTGGTGATTCTTTGAGGTGATTTCCTGGTCCCATTCATGAAATCCTTTGTGCCTTGCTTTGATTTCTTCGGGAACTTTGCCCGACATGACAGCCGTGTCTATTCGCTCAGTCATTTCGTCAAACATGTCCTGCCCAAAAGATGAAATAGTATCAGTTGTCATGCCAAATGTTGAGCACTATATATAATAATCTTGTCACCACCAGTGTGTCAATCCATTCCCTGTTCAATAGCCATTTGATGCATGTGTTTAAAAAAGAGATATTCTTAATATTTGCTTACCTTGATCAATGACCATTCTTTTGGGGTGCACAGTTCTTGATGCCCATCTGACTCTGAGAAGTAAGCGGCTGGTGACCTTGGCTCAATGTTATATCTCTTGCAGAATGGCAGCCAGTGCTTTGCAAACAAGGAGGCCTCCCACATGCCATAGAAAGTGAGAATCGAGCCTCCGTCGTCGGAAAGGTACACGCTTAATTTCTCGGGCGGGTAATTGTACGCCATGAGCGATAGGATGGTGGAGACGACGAGGCTTGGCGGCTCCGAATAGGGGTCTGCAGTGCACACAAAGATGTCCACACAAGGTAGCCTTTCTCCGTGCCTTGTTCAAATGACAAATTAACCGTGTTAGTGCTGAGCATGACAAATATATGTGTGAATATGGTGAAGTACATCAATACAGGTCCCCGGTTAACTGGTTTTAAATCCAGTTTTGCTACCCAGGAGATGCATGCAAAGTGCTCTGGTTTGCCATGATGGGACCGTGTACCTATCAGCTGATGAGTCCCGGAGCTTCGACCAAACCAGCCAACCGTACTGAAATTTAAATTCTGCAGCGTGTTCAACGTTGATTTTGACCTGGTGGGTGGTATGAGTCATTCAGTCGTACCCCGACTTGTTAAATGCATTTGCTCTAATATACTAGGAGTTTTTGTATACATCAGGCTTATTAATAGACATCACCGTCAGCTTCCATCATTTTCACAAGATTAATGTTGTGTCAAAAGCAATCTTTGCCTCTCTAACAAAGACACGTATAAATCTGAAACTTGGAAATAACCAAAGATTTTTTTTCTTTTGCGGGAAAATAACCAAAGCTTTTGGCATGTTTGAAGTTTTTTGTCGTGTATTGATCAAATAAGAACATAAATCTGTGATTTCGAAATAATTGTGGCATTAATCATTAGCTATATTTTATCACCTTTGCTAATTCTTGTGTAACTGAACTTTTTTTTTTTTGGCGATCTCAGTGGATTTTTCAACCCAAATCTGCACTGGTTTTGGCTGTCAGTGCACATACAACATCGGTAAAGTGCAAGCCTCCATGTACAACATCGGGCGCAGTTCCATTCGAATCGTGACAAATTGCGTATCTTCCTTTTGATATTTTTTGTTTTTGTTTTCTTGGGGTAAACATAGTCAAATAACTGCATCTTTGGTTCAGCCCAGCCCACTAGTGAGACAGGAGTAAAAATGGTTAACATCCACTAGATGGAAAGACCAAAGGCTACCAAAAAGTGACTTGTATAGACACTAAAAAAGATACTATCTCTGTACCGAAACATAAGACGTTTTTACAGTTCAAATTGAACAGCAAAAACACCTTATTTTGATACGGAGAGAGTACTAATCGTTGCAGTGTTGTTAAGCACTATTTTCCAGAAGTCCTAACCAACTGCCCATGTATTTCCCATATATCTTTCCGTAAGGAATGTTGTCGAAAAATAATATACGAGTGGCATCTTTTTTGAGAATGGAAAGAAAAAATCATATCTTTTGTGCATGAAACGGATGGGATGTCACCTTCTCCTCGTTGGTACACAGTCCATGCACAACCAAGAAAAACCAAGATTGTTGGGCGTTCATGCGGCCATGCACTCCTCGGCGTGGTGCATGAGGCCAGCAAAACAAATCGTAGCGCCGCGCGGTAGGTAACGCTAACGCAGACGCACGCACGCACGGTGTACTCCTAGCGCTGGAGGAGGCAACAGCACCCGTACGTGTAGCTACTGGTGGCCAGTGCAACTATGCCACGACAGCACGCGTCTGGACGCCATTAATAAGCGCCCGGTAAGCAAAGCTGTCCTGCCAGGCCGGTCCGTTACAGGCGCGGACAAGTGCATGTGGTGGGACGTGGTGGTTTCTTCTTCTTCTTCATGCAAAGGCAAGCAAGATGAGCAGCACTCTCTCTGGTACAGTACTACACAAGTCCTACGTACGACGACGACGACGACGACGTGTCACCTCAGCTACGCCTACGTAAGTACGGATTAGGCAACCAAGCAGTGGTAGGAGTAAGCAAGGGAAACACGCACGCACGTACGCCTGCGCGCAACTGCATCATATCTCTTGTTTCAAAGGAGAAAAGAAGAAGAAAACTGCGCGACATCTCCCTCGATCATGCCATGCGGCCGCGCGCCGCTGGTGAGTCGGCCGGTCGTAACACGGACGGATCATGCACGGGCGTGGTGCGTACCTGGCGGCGAGCCTGTCGATGAAGGGGCGGCGGCGGACGGGGCTCCAGCGCACGGACTGCGTGACCACCCAGTAGGCGGCGTACCAGAGCTCCGCCGCCAGCATGCCCAGCCACGCCGCCCGGCCCTCGCCGGCGGCCGGGACGCGCGTCGCCCGGTAGTAGAGCAGCAGGAGGATCCCGGCGGCCACCGTGACGGCGTGGAGCCTGTACGCCGCCCGGCCCCCGTGCGTCTCCGTCTCGAACAGCCTCCTGCTCCTCTCCATCTCTGCTAGTGCTAGCCCACTCTCCCTTGACGATCGATAGAGCTGTCTCGAACGCTTGTGTATGTATGGTGGCTGGAGGCGCTCGCGTACGCCACGCACATATATGGTGGCTGGGAAGGCCGGAGCCCGGAGGCCTTGCGATCAGCAGTGACGCTAGCGGCTAGCCGGGCCGGTCCAGCTCTCTCTCTCGATCAGATAGCGTCTGATTGGCCACGCACCCGCGCGTGGCCATAGGACACAGCTGGCTCTGGCGGCTCTGTGCTGTGCAGCCATCTAAAACGTGCGCCTGCGCCTGCGTACGTGCACATGCCGCCGGTCTCCTCGCGCAGTGCACGACTCTCATTCCACGGCTCTGTCCCTGTGTGACATGCAGAGGCAGGCATGCAGTGTCATGCGCATACATGGACGCTCTTGAACCGACCATCACCACCTCGCTGAATCCACGGAGAAGACCCGTCGTGGGTCGGTTCCCTGACATAGTACGCAGGAGAGCGGGAAGAGCATTGATGAGATGAGTGATCAAGTTGTCGTCCTCGCGGACCCGGCCTGTCCATTCCTGGAGATACGGACTGCAACGGTGCATCATTGCTGGACTCTTGCACAAAATTGCATTACACAATGTGTGCCTGTCTCAATGTAAGACGTTTTTTTGACACTAGTCAGAAAACAAAACGACTGAGGGAGTACTTTGCAGCGTGCCTGGTTAGCGACGGAGTGAGTATATAATACTACTGCTGTATGTATGTCGGCATTTAGCAGCCGGGGGCCTTGGATCTACTTACCATCTAGGCAGCTTTTTTTTTTTTTTTTTTTGAAATTGCTTGCTCGTCGCCCTCGAGAGATGAGATGCTTCATGCCCCACGTTCGCCGACTCTAGCTAGCTAGCAGGTGGATCAGTCAGTGATCGTATATAATGATAGTAATTGAGGTTGGTACTCCCTTCGATCAATCGACGACGATTAATATTGATACGAGGGAGTAGCATAATAGTTGTTGCTGGTAGGATACAGTACTCCCTTCGTTTTTAAATATAAGCTTTTTAGATATTTCAATGCAAATTATATACGTATTTATATAGACGTATTGTAGAAGGTAGATTCACCCGTTTTGCTTTGTATGTAGTTTATATTAAAATCTCTAAAACAACTTATATTTAAAAACGAAGGGGTAGTACAATCCATGTGAACCAAAGAAATTGCCTCTCGCGAGGAGCAAATCAGATCCTCGTCTCCTACTCCACTGGTTCGAGTGTACTTCGTTGTGGGCCCCGTGCCCGTCTCCGTCGAGCACACATGCGAGAGAGAGAGAGCATACTCAACGGGCAGAAGGATAGGATAGAGACAAATTGTGTAAGGCCAACTCCACCGTACAACCCATTTTGTCCGGGTACGTTCGCTTAGGGTAAAACGGACATATCAAATGATCCAGCAGCAGATCTCATTTTACTTTTTCGTTCGTTTCGTGTCCGTTTCACCCCATCTCTGGACCAAAGTTGGTCTCGCTTTGAGGCAAAATTGGACAGAAAACGGACGCCTCCGTCCTCCTCTTCGTCCGCTGTGTTCGAGCATGCCACACATGTCACCCTCTCTCTTTTCTCTTCCCTGGCCCACCGTGTCCACCCACCCACCCACCAACCAACGCATGCGAAGCGCGGCGGCCGTGGTGGTGGCTGCCTGTAAAGCGAGCGTTGCTGCGTATGACGACGCATGGCCGGCTGCACGCTGGCGAGGAGCGCGATGGCGCGTGCGGGCGAGGGCGATCGCGGCGCGACGGGCGGGGCGAGTGGCGGCGGCGAAGCGAAAGCAAGCTGCGGCGTGCACGGGGCGTTGCTAGCTAGCTAGCTGAGGCACGGCAAGGCGGGCGTGCTAGCGAGCGCGGCTGGGTACCAGCGTCCTAGCTTCGTCGCGTGGGCAAGTGCAGCACGGCTGGCGAGCACGTGGGCTGCGACGCTGGCCGGCGCAGGCACGTGCAGTCTCGCAGGGCGCCGGCACGATGGAGGGCGCGAGTTGATGCTGCTGCAAGGCGACCGCGGGGCAAACGCATGGGCGGGCATTTTGGGGTGGGCGGCTGCATTGGGCGCCTCCAACAGAAGCCGGACGGATGCACATGTCCGTCTTACTATTCATTGTCATCCTCAAACGGACAAAATCTAGACAAAACGAAGGTTCGTTTAGGATCGTGCGGTGGAGTTGGCCTAACTTACGAGTAGATACCGATCGGCTATCTGGCTTCTCTTCTCCGGCTAAAACCGAGGGAATGTGTGCGTGCGGCACGCCGTTGCAACAGCCTACAGCCGACGAAGAGGCATATACGTCCTGCTCGTCCATCCGTGTCCGGCCGCGAGTGCTCGATCGTCGTGTTCTCGTCGCGTGCTCGCGAGCTTGTTTGGCCTGGAACCATATACTACTACTAGTATCTGTCTGCTCCCATCTAGAACGTGCGGCTTCGTCTACGTGCCGTGCATGTGTCGCTTGTGTCCTTGCGCGTTGCACGATTCTGACTGATCCCCACGCGCTGTGCTTTGGGTCGACCGGTGCGTTTCTTGAACGCACGCACGCATTCCAGGTGAGTTAGTTTTGTTCCCTTTTGGCCTCCTGGAGGCTTGTACTTGTACTATTTGTTTGGCTTATTAATATAACACCGTAGAACGATTGTTCTACGGTTTCCAGGTCAAAAAATAAATTTCCGACGGGATGAGACGAGACTGGACGGAAGAAATTTCTCACTTACAAACCTGCGCATGTTATTTATGCACCAATAGACAGATAGATAGATGTCCACGCAAAATCCGTGCATCGGACACGATCGAGAACATCCGTCCGCCCGTCTCTCACCTACGTACGTGTCAGGATCAGGACTCCTCCGGGGCTCTGACGTGAGTCCGGTGTGAGGATGGATACTGCAGACCGGGTATATGCGGCATGTAGTGTCACGTAGTACGCACGTAGTAGTAGTGCACACTACACAAGGAGTACGTACATGAGAGAAGTATAGCTAGCTGACAAGCGCTTAGCTGCTACTTCCCGGCCGGAAGCGTCGCTTAGCGTAACGATCGCCGTACGTCTCGCTCGGCTGCCCCTCTCTCTCCACGGGAGGAAACCCGTCGGGCACTTGGGACCCGGCCGGGCCGGTCCGAGTCAAGACGAAGAACGGACGCTGCACCGACGGATAGCGTCTACAACACTTAATAACTGCGCCAGATCGCATCCGCCACTGCTATACACTAATCATCCCGTATGCTTCCTGTCACTGCCTCAGAAAATGCGGGGCACAGTGTCAGGGTTCCAACTTTTGCTATTACTACTACTATTTAGGAATATATGCTTCATTATACTATCAACAGTTAGCAGCCGGTCGAAAAGAATCAACTACTCGTCTGAAGGCTCCCCCCGGCCCTCGCGTCGCCTCGGGCGACTCGAAGCGACTAGGTTCATGACGCCGCCACCCCCTCCACTCCCTTCTTCCTCGCCGCCACGGAGGCGGCGGCGGGAAGCTTCTTGTGGCGCCGATGAAGGTGGCGGCGAGATCTCGCTCCATCCCTCTCGGAGGCTGCGGTTCGGGCGGCGGCCCAACCGAGAGAGCGGCGTCGTCGGCGGTGGGCGGCGTTCATAGGGTCTGTGGCAGGTGCAAGGCTGGGCGGCGGGTGGCTGGTGGAATCCGGCCGCGGCGCGAAGATTCTTCGTCAGATCTGGAGGTTCGAAATCCCTTCCCGGCTACCTCTCTCTTGCCGTCGGCGGTGGCTTGTGATTTTCTCTCTGGCCCTGGCGTCGGTGTGAGTTGGTGGCCAGCTAGGGGACCGGGGGAAACCTTGGCCGGTCCGGCCGGTCCGGCGGCGGCAACGCCCAAGGGCGCTGCTTTCCTCCTTGGGGCGCAGCCGAGGTCCCCGCTTCACCCGACCCACCTCGCCGGGTGAAAACCTTATATCCTCTCGGATTTGGCGGGGCGCGCTTTTGCGCCGTGACCTTGCCGGAGGCGCCGTTAGGGAGGCGGGTTGCGGTCGGGAGGCGCTGCAGGTGAGGGACGGAGCTGCCTCCTCTTCATCGTCCGATTCCACGAAGCGTATTTCCACCTAGCTGGGCATGGACCGTGGCGGAGCGGCCGGCTAGGGATATCCCAAATTGAAGTGGCCGCTCTATGTCCACCTTCCGATGTGAGGGCGGCATTCTTCGAGCTCTAGGGTGAGCTCCTCGAAACCCCGACGGTGCGGCGCCTACGAGCCATGGCGAGGGGGTAGGGTCCCTCTTCGGTGATTGAGACGGAAGATGTTGTTCCCCTTCTTCTCTAGGTGTTCCTGGAGCATGTCCATCTTTGAAGGTCGGATATGCCCTGCTGCTGCTCTGCTTTTCCTCATATTGTGACGCCCTCGATTCAATCGTACACTAATCATGCACGCAAATGTGTACGATCAAGATCAAGGACTCACGGGAAGATATCACAACACAACTCTACAAATAAAATAAGTCATACAAGCATCATAATACAAGCCGGGGGCCTCGAGGGCTCGAATACAAGTGCTCGATCATAGGCGAAGTCGTGGAAGCAACAATATCCGAGTACTGAGACATAAGTTAAACAAGGTGCCATAAGATGGCTAGCACAAACCTGGGATCTGATCGAAGAGGACAGGCCTCCTGCTGGGATCCTCCTAGGTCACTCCCGGTCGCCGCCGGGCTGCACGTAGTAGTAGGCGCCCCGAGTAGTAGTCGCCGAGTCGGGGCGTCTGGATCACAGGCCCCATCGTCGATTGCAGCAATCGAGTAGAGATAGGGAAAAAGGAAACAAGGCAACCGTGAGTACTCATCCAAAGTACTGTAAGCAAGGAGCTACACTACATATGCAAGGATATATGTGTAAAGGCCATATCGGTGGACTGAATGCAGAATGCCGTAATAGAGAGAAGGCCTAGTCCTAACGAAGACTAGCATCTTAGGAAACCCACCATCTTGCAAACAAACAAGAGGAGTAGAGTAACATAACTTAAAGTAGCGAGAGAGTTATCAACCTCGGCCGAGATCCTTTCTCGACTCCTGCGAGAAAGAAATCCCGAGCCATACTATCCGATTATTATCACAATCCAATTCTCATCGCAATCCATTGCTCATATCCATGTCTCATCTCAAGTAACCAGTTCTAGTTGTATCGATCGGGATACAACTCCAAGTGTCCGTTACCGTAGGACAGGCTATCGATAGATGTTTTCTTCCCTGCAGGGGTGCACCAACTTACCCACCACGCTCGCTTAACTCCGGCCGGACACACTTTCCAGGGTCATGCCCGGCCTCGGTCAAACAATACGCCGCAACCCGACCTAGGCTTAATAGAGAGGCCAGACGCCGGACTAAACCTATGCCCCGTGGGTCATGGGCCATCTCCCGGGAACTCCTGACGTTGCGAGGGCGGCGGAAGCAGACCTAGCCTAACAGCGTTCCAGCCCAATCCGCGGTAGCGCGCTCGACGCCGACGTCTAATAAGCTTCGGTGATGTATCTGACGCAGAACGCCCATACTTAGCCCACGTGATGGTTAGCGCTATCGGGCGAGGCCCTTGGATCAAATATCCAAATCGTAATGGATTAGGAACAGCGGTAACAAGCGTAACTCACGAAGGATGTGACCCGTTGCCCGTCTCGAGGACTTGTGGCAAGGGCTAGGAATGCCCGCCACGCCTCGTAATTATCTCGCGGGCACCATCCAGGTCAACCCGTCTCCACATCACTGCAATTACACGCTGGTACCCTCGTGGTCGACCCGTCTTTCCAAGTAACAGCGGTACAAGTCCAAGTAATCGTGAGTCTAAACATCAAGGGGAAAACACGAGGAATCACCCCCGGTGTATTCCACTCAATGTAGTCATCAAGGTGAACATAAGAGGATTCACCCTCGAGGTCCACACTTGAGGGGTTGCACGACAGTCGTGTCGGAAGTGGTTAAAGAGGAAATCACCCTCGATGACCACAACCGGATAACTATACTACTGAGGTTAATATCGAGGTCTTGTAGAGGTTTCACCCTCGGTACTCGATAGTAACCTAGTAGTGTCGAGCAACTAAGGGAAGTGATGTGCGGTGTCGGGGCTGGTCTCGATCCCGTTGATCGGGTCTTCAATGATGAAGCAGGGCAACACGGTCAAGTGGGGGTCAGCGATGGGTCTCTAACCAACCTATACTAAGCGGTTTAGGATAAGCGGTAGGTAACAATAGCGAGGTTACAATAAGCAGGCTATGCATCGAATAGGAGCAACAATAACAGTAGCAAAATCTAGTGCAAGCAATAAGAGAATGGAATGGGCGATATCGGGATGATCAAAGGGGGCTTGCCGGTTGCTCGGCAAGAGAGAGTGATCACAAGACCTTGTAGTCGAATCGCCATTGCGGCGTCGGTCTCGTAGTCTCATCAAGAGAAGAGGGGAAGAAACAATGAATACACGATAACAGATGCATAACGATGCATGACATGCCAAGAAGCGATGCTAGGCGTGCCCTAACGTGGTAAGAGGGTCTTGGTTTAGGGGAAGCATCCGGAGGTTATCCTGTTCGGACGTCTGTCGACGAGATGAACCGGAGGAGAAAGTTTGCAGGTTCGATAGGTTAGAGGCGTGCGGTGGGACGAACGGAATGCGATCCGGAATCGTCTCGCTCGCTCGAGCAACTTTCATGTTGAAATTATTTTAATCCGACCACGGATTAAAAGTTATGAATTATAAAAGGTTTTATTAATTTCGGAATTAATTAATTAATTAATTAATTTCGAAAAGTATTTATGACATCAAGATGAGGTCATGCCGACGTCATCGACCAACGGGGTTGACTAAGTCAACCCCGCCAGTGGGTCCCACATGTCATACACTAATAACTTAATTAACCTAATCAGATTAATTAAACTTAGTTAATTAAGTTAACTAATGATTAGTATTAATTAATCCAGATTAATTAGTTTAATTAATTACCCTATTAATTAGCTAATGATTAGGTTTAACTAATCCGAATTAATTAGTTTAATTAATTATCCAATTAATTAATTAATTAATTATTTAGTTAATTATTTTAATTACTTTTAATTCATTTTAAATCATTTTTGATTACATTTAAAATAAAACATTTTCTAAACGTTTAAGGGGTGGGGCCCCTAATCACGACTTAAGGCCTAATGTGGCGCGCTGTGTGAGGGCATGGTGCTGCCTGAATGTGTGACCGGCCCGGTCATGGCGGCGCAGGCAATGATGAAGTGAGCAGGCTAAAGTGGCCGAGCACGGCAGCGCCCACGCCTTGTGTGCAGTGACGCCGGTGAGGCGATGGGCGGCAGGTCTGGGGCCAGGCGGGGGGATCGGGGGCCCGTCAGGCGAGGCTCGGGAGAAGGGGGATCGGGGCGCTGGGGGGTCGGGGCCTCGCAGGCGTCGACGAGAACGCCGACGAGGAGAGAAGAAGGGAGGGAGGAGCAGTGCAGCCGGGCGAAGGGCGACGGCTTGGGCAAGGGGTCAATCATGAGTCGGGCGCAGGGCCATGGGAAAGGGAGAGGGTCGAGGGCGCGGTGGAGACTCACGGGTGATCGGAGGGACCGGAGGGAGCCGGAGGGGTGGACGTCGCCGACGAGGGAGGGAGAGAGGAGGTCGAGCTCACGGGGTTTGCAGGTCTGGGCGCGGGCGCGAGGGAGCTCAGGGCGATCCGTGAGGAGGGCCGGGGAGGAGGAGAGGGGGGGGGGCGTGGGGAACGGCAGCGAGGGAGGTGGGTCGCCGTCGGGGGCGGGGTTGTGGTGACCGGACCCGATCGGATCGGGGAGAGGGTGGGGGAGTGGGGCGACGTGGGGAGTTAGGGTTTTCCCCTCGATGGGATAAGGGAGAGGGGGTGGTTGGCCTGGTGGGCTGGCTCAGTGGTATGGGGCTGGCCCGAGGAGGGGGAAGAGATGGGCCAAGGGGAAGTGGGGGGGGGGGCGGTCTTTGGGCGGTGGGGTTTATCCTCCCAGCTTTTTTTTTTTTTTTTATTTTTTTTTTTTGTGATTGAAACCACGATTAATTAAATAATGTAACCGGGATCCGGGCGTTACAAATCTCCTCCACTACAAGAAATCTCGTCCGAGATTTAGGAGGTAGAAGGAAAGAGGCGGATATTCATCTCGTAGGCGATCCTCGCGTTCCCGTGTGGCTTCATCTTGAGTGATTCGACCTTTGGACTTTGAGGAATTTGATCGCCTTCCGGCGTGTGCGGCGTTCAGCTTGGTCGAGAATGCGGACGGATGCTCTTTATAGGAGAGGTCTGTTGCAATTCGAGCACTTCATGGTCCTTCGCCGGATTGGGTCCTTGAAGCGGCGTCGGAGTTGGGACACGTGGAACACATCGTGAACTCCGAGAAAGGTTCGACGGAAGCTCCAGTTGATAAGCCACTTTTCCACGCCTTTCGAGAATAGTGAAGGGGCCAATATAGCGAGGAGCTAGCTTGCCCTTGATTCCAAGCGGTGAGCACCCTTCATTGGTGTAACGCGAAGATAGGCCTTTTCGCGAGTTGATAGACCATGTCTTTGTGATGACGGTCATAATTACTCTTTTGAGCGCTTGTTGAGCAGTCTTGAGATTCTCGCGAATAATGCGGACTTGTTCTTGGCATGTTGGATAATATCCGGACCAAGAGTGGGCGTTCCCGATTCGACCAGTTCAGAGGGTTCGCACTTTCGTCCATATAACACTTGAAGGGGCCATCTTGAGACTAGCTTGAAAGCTATTATTATAAGAGAACTCAGCATACGGGAGAGATTCCTCCCATTTCTTGCGAATGAGGCGACACAAGCTCGAAGCATGTCTTGAGAATTTGGTTGACACGTTCAACTTGCCCTTGAGATCTGGATGAAAAGCGATCGAAAGATAAATGAGTCCCCATAGCTTCTTGAAAACTTGCCGTAATCTTGAAGTGAATAAGCTGCCACGGTCCGAATCGATAACCGGTGGAATACCGTGAAGTGAAACAATTCTGGACATATAGAGCGTTGCAAGCTGGCTAGCGAGTGATCGTTTCTTTGACCGCCGAAAATGTGCAACTTTAGAAAGCCGGTCAATGACGACAAGAATAGCATCATTTCCTTTCTGCGATTTGGGAAAACCGGTGATTGAAGTCCATTTCAACATGGTCCCATTTCCATTCGGGAATAGATATAGGCTGTAGAGTTCCAAAGCAGGCCTTTGATGTTCGCTTTGATACGACGGCAAACGTCACACTCGTAAACATAACGAGCAATGTCCTGCTTCATATTAGACCACCAGAATCTCTGACGAATGTCTTGATACATCTTGGTACTGCCAGGATGGATACATAGAGGCGTATCATGAGCTTCTTGCATAACCTTCTGAGTCATATCCAGGTTGTCCTGCTTGCAAGGTACCACTAGGCGGCCTTTGAAGTACAAGGCGCCATCATCAGCAATAGTGAAGGATGAGGGATTTCCTTTCTTGACGTCTTGTTTAAGCTTGTAGACCTCAGAGTCAGATCCTGCATTGTCTTTATGGTGCCCAAGAGATCGGGTTCAACAGCCAGGTAAAGAGGGATCCTGGGGAACAACACGGAGATTCATCTTGCGGAACTCCGGAGGAGGGGGGCGAAGTGCACCGGAGGAACAATATGGAGGTTCACTGCTGAATTCTTCAACAAGTGAGGGCTGAACTTTGTGAACTCAAGGTGGTTGCGAGAAGACTTGCGGCTCAAGGCATCACCATCACGTTAGCCTTGCTCGGCGTATAGGAGATTCCCAAATCAAAGTCGCAGCAGTCTCCATCCATCTCTCACGACGGAGGTTCAGGTCTGGCTGAGTAAGCAGATACTTCAGACTTTGGTGGTCGGTGTAGATCTCGCAAGCGATTACGAGAAGGTAATGTCGCCATCGCTTTAGCGCATGAATGACAGCAACAAGTTCGAGGTCGTGAACTGGGTAGTTCTCCTCGTGAGGGCGAGCTGTCGAGAGGCATAAGCAACCACTTTGCGCTCTTGCATTAGGACACCGCCTAATCCTTGACGAGAAGCGTCGCAGTAAATGACGAAGTCCTTCTTAGTATCAGGAGGAGCTAGCACTGGGGCAGTTGTCAGCTTGTCCTTGAGTTCCTGGAAACTTTCCTGACACTTATCTGTCCATTGGAACTTGACGCCTTTATGCAATAGATTAGTCAGAGGCCTGGCAATCTTGGAGAAGTTCTCGACGAATCGACGGCAATAGCTGGCGAGACCGAGAAAACTTCTTACTTGCTTAACGTTCTTCGGAGGAGTCCAATCGAGAATAGCCTGAACTCGTTCAGGGTTGACGGCAATACCATCCTTAGAAATGACATGCCCAAGATAGGTTACTTCGGAAGCCGAATTCACATTTGGAGAACTTGGCATAGAGTTGATGCTCTCGTAGCTTTTCCAAAGACGAGACGAAGATGTTCAAGATGCTCTTCTTCATTCTTGGAATAGATCAGGATATCATCCGGATAAACCACGACGAACTTGTCGAGGTAATCCATGAATATATAGTTCATCAAAGAGAGAAGGTGGCTGGAGCATTGGTTAAGCGAAGACATGACGGTGTACTCGTATGAACCATAACGAGTCACAAATGCGGTCTTGGGGATATCCTCCTCGCGAACACGGATCTGGTGGTAACCCAACCTCAAGTCGAGTTTCGAGAACACTGACGAACCAGCCAGTTGATCATAAAGATCATTGATCCGAGGAAGAGGATACTTATTCGAATGGTAGCTTGATTTATAGGACGGTAGTCTTGAACCAATCGGTTTGTCCCATCCTTCTTCTTGACAAGAGAGAAGGTGCTCCCCAAGGAGAGCAACTTGGGCGAATGAAACCGCTTTGAAGAGATTTGTCGATTTCCTCCTTTAGCTCAAGGAGTTCATGCGGCGGCATCTTGTAGGGACGCTTGGCTATAGGAGTGGTGCTGGTTTCAAGTCGATGACGAATTCGACAGCCCTAGCGGGGAATCCTCGAAGTTCTTCAGAAAGACGTCTTGGAAATCGCAAACGACAGGAATGTTTTCAATTCCCTCGAGGGTGCGGCGTTCAATGCATTCAATGCATAGAGCCTTGCCTCGGCATTTTGAACCAGACGAGCATTGTAGCTTACGATTTCATCAGAAGGGTGCAGCAGATGGACGGTCTTAGTGGCGCAAACGATTGTCGCCGTATGCGCTTTCAACCAATCCATCCCCAAAATGAGGTCAATGCTACAAGACTTTAGCACGATAGGAGAGACAAGGAATTCCATTCCTTCGATTTCAACGGGGACGTCGTTGCAAATCATGGAAGTCCGACATTGGCCCGCGGGGGTGTGTACTAATAGTGAAGCATTCATGTCTTCGCTTTTAAGGCCATGCATGAATGCAAAATCTTCAGACATGAATGAATGTGATGCTCCTGAATCGAATAAAACAGATGCAGTACTGAATTTACGAGAAGGGTACCCATCACGAGAGCAGGCTGGTCTGAGCTTCATTCAGTTCAACGTGGTTGGCCTGAGCTTTCCCATAAGACTTGCCGGTGTTGTTGCGGTTCGGTTGTTTCCACGGCCAGTTCTTTGGAAGGGCCACTGATTACGGTTCGGTTGCAATCTCTAGCACGGTGCCACGGCTGTCCACTTTGAAGCATAAGCCATTATTGGGAGTGGGAGCAGGAGCTTGGGGTGGCGGAGCTGGAAGCTTGGCTGCTTAGTTGTAGGCGGCGAGGTGTAGCATAGTTCGCTTCAAGCGGATGCATTGGGCTGGTACATGCTATTGGGAATCCATATCTTGCGCTTCTGCGAGGACGGGCTCAAGATGAGCGGTGTCACAGTTGCGCTGTTAGAGCTCTGGTATTCCTGCAGACCAGTTTCGACATTGATAGCTTTGTTCACCAAGGTGGCGAAATCAGCAAAGTCGTGCACTAGAAGTGCGAGCTTGATGTCGACTTGAAGTCCGTCACGGAACTTCTCTTGTCTGCGTGCATCGGTTGCAATATCCTCTTGACATAGCGAGACAAGTCCAAGAACTCTCGCCGATAGGCTTCAACATCTTGTTGCCTTGGGTGAGGTTGCGGAACTCACGCTTCTTCGGTCCATGACCCTTGAGGAATGAAGCGGGCGCGAAGGCAGCTGGAAGTCCGCCAGTGATGAGTGTCCCAACTGGCAGAGTACGACGGTGGCTGTCCCACCATTGAGCTGCGGGTCCCTTCAGAAGAAGGAAGCAAAGGTGACATAGCTGGCAGGGGTACATTAGCAGACTCCATCTCATAGGTGATGTCACGGAGCGACCATCGACATCCGATGGCTGAGTTGAGCTGCGGTACACGCTGGGGTTCAAAGCGTATGAATTCCTGCAGAGTTGTTCCGTTTGGGTGCTGGTTCATATTGGGGCGAGGGAACTGAGCCATCATGTTCTCCATGAACTGGCGATTCATCTCGAGCTGTTGGATCATACCAGCCATGTACTCAGGCGGTGGTGGGAGGTTGGTAGCACGACCACGACCTGCTGGCCTAACCATCCTGCTATTACATAACAGGGGTAGTTCAGCATTTGAGAAGATTAGCAAGAGACAAGAATCATTCATGATGAAACACGCATAATGAAAGCAGCATGATGGAAACTACATAGTAGTTGGCATATCTTACAAAAGGAATCATGCATAGAGTTCGATACATAGAGTCCAGTACATAGACTACTACATCATAAGCGGCACGCAGGCTCGCGGCGAATACATCAAATGCTAACAAGCAAGCCTACATCAGTCCCACGCGGTACTGCGGAGGTAGGTGTAGCCTGAAAGCTGGTAGTGCGGCAGTGGATAGTCCTCCACGTCAGTGACCTGAGGGCCGCGGATACTCTGGTGCTGAATCCGACGTCCAGGTGGCAGGAAGGGGCCAAGTGCGGGAGAGTAGCCTCCCACGTCATCCAACCAACTCCACAGGGCATCACGGTCTGGCGGGTAGATCGCAGAACGCCGCAGCTCTCCGGATCGGACAAAGGGTGCATCAGCGTCGAGCACGGTAGAGGTGCCTTGACGGGTGATGTACAACTCGTGGCGAAGAGCTCGGTTAGCTCGATCCAGCCCATCGACATGCGAACAAAGTTACGATGGTGGAAAGGCTCTCGGTGGCGATGGTGTAGGCAGCGGTGTAGTAACCCTCCTCACCAACATCGACGCGATAGCAATGTGCACGAAGGGGAGGTGTCCAACTCTCGATACTCGCGACGAAGGCGTGTCGGTGCAGCATAAGCGACATCGTGGACGCCATATCGATGGTCACTCCAACACCATGTGCGGTGTGCGACAAGAGTGGACTCATACTCCCGAGAGTAAAGGTGGGCGATGGCGCGGCATCTGCTCCGGTTGTAGTCTGGTACTCCTCATAGGCGGTGTACTCTGGGTGCCAGCGATAACCCAGATAGGTCATCATCTCGGCTAGCACCGCAGGTGATCCCGAGGCACCAATGGCCGTCGTGTGGCGCACGACCTGCCTCGTGGGTTCCATCTGAAAACAAAGACGTTTCAAAGGAGTCAAATGACAGTGTGGGAATTGCTCAAATACAATTCCAAAAACAACTAAGGCTATATCCATCTTCGGGGTGAAAGCGGTCACGGGATCCTAGTGATAGTTAGTAAAATCGTTTAACCCGAGTAGAAGAGAGCTCAGAGCCCCAGAGTAAAGGTCGAGGAGTAAAAGATCCTAATACCACCCGATGGCGACGTGGGCCCGTAAGGCACACAGCCAAGTTAGTAAAAGTTTTGCAATGTCTAGACTCGACTTCGGCCAAGGAGTGTGGAAGGGGGATTCCTACAGGCAGTCGGCTCTGATACCAACTTGTGACGCCCTCGATTCAATCGTACACTAATCATGCACGCAAATGTGTACGATCAAGATCAAGGACTCACGGGAAGATATCACAACACAACTCTACAAATAAAATAAGTCATACAAGCATCATAATACAAGCCGGGGCCTCGAGGGCTCGAATACAAGTGCTCGATCATAGACGAAGTCGCGGAAGCAACAATATCCGAGTACGGACATAAGTTAAACAAGGTGCCATAAGATGGCTAGCACAAAGCGGGATCTGATCGAAGAGGACAGGCCTCCGCCAGGATCCTCCTAGGTCACTCCCGGTCGTCGTCGGGCTGCACGTAGTAGTAGGCGCCTCCGAGTAGTAGTCGCGTAGTCGGGGCGTCGGATCTGGGCCCCATCGTCGATTGTAGCAATCGAGTAGAGATAGGGGAAAAGGGAAACAAGGCAACCGTGAGTACTCATCCAAAGTACTCTTAAGCAAGGAGCTACACTACATATGCAAGGATATATGTGTAAAGGCCATATCGATGGACTGAGCTGCAGAATGCCGAGAATAGAGAAGGCCTAGTCCTAACGAAGACTAGCATCTTAGGAAACCCACCATCTTGCAGCAAACAAGAGGAGTAGAGTAACATAACTTAAAGTAGCGAGAGAGTTATCAACCTCGGCCGAGATCCTTTCTCGACTCCTGCGAGAAAGAAATCCCGAGCCATACTATCCGATTATTATCACAATCCAATTCTCATCGCAATCCATTGCTCATATCCATGTCTCATCTCAAGTAACCAGTTCTAGTTGTATCGATGGGATACAACTCCAAGTGTCTATTATCGTAGGACAGGCTATCGATAGATGTTTTCTTCCTGCAGGGTGCACCAACTTACCCACCACGCCGCTTAACTCCGCCGGACACACTTTCGAGGTCATGCCCGCCTCGGTCAAACAATACGCCGCAACCCGACCTAGGCTTAATAGAGAGGCCAAGACGCCGGACTAAACCTATGCCCCAGGGTCATGGGCCATCTCCCGGGAACTCAAGACGCTGCAGGGCGGCGGAAGCAGACCTAGCCTAACAGCGTTCCAGCCCAATCCGGCCGGCCGCCCGACGCCGACGTCTAATAAGCTTCGGCTGATGTATACGACGCAGAACGCCCATACTTAGCCCACGTGATGGTTAGCGCTATCAGGCCAGAGGCCCCTTGGATCAAATATCCAAATCGTAATGGATTAGGAACGCGCGGTAACAAGCAGAACTCACGAAGGATGTGACCCCGTTGCCCCGTCTCGAGGACTTGTGGCAAGGGCTAGGAATGCCCGGCCACGCCTCGTAATTATCTCGCGGGCACCATCCAGGTCAACCCGTCTCCACATCACTCGCAATTAAGCACGCGCGGGTACCCCTCAGGGTCGACCCGTCTTTCCAAGTAACAGCGGTACAAGTCCAAGTAATCGTCAGTCTAAACATCAAGGGAAAACACGAGGAATCACCCCGGTGTATTCCACTCAATGTAGTCATCAAGGTGAACATAAGAGGATTCACCCTCGAGGTCCACACTTGAGGGTTGCACGACAGTCGATCGGAAGTGGTTAAAGAGGAAATCACCCTCGATGACCACAACCGGATAACTATACTCTGAGGTTAATATCGGAGGTCTTGTAGAGGTTTCACCCTCGGTACTCGATAGTAACCTAGTAGTGTCGAGCAACTAAGGGAAGTGATGTGCGGTGTCGGGGCTGGTCTCGATCCCGTTGATCGGGTCTTCAATGATGAAGCGAGGCAACACGGTCAAGGTGGGGGTCAGCGATGGGTCTCTAACCAACCTATACTAAGCAGTTTAGGATAAGCGGTAGGTAACAATAGCGAGGTTACAATAAGCAGGCTATGCATCGAATAGGAGCAACAATAACAGAGAGCAAAATCTAGTGCAAGCAATAAGAGAATGGAATGGGCGATATCGGGATGATCAAAGGGGGCTTGCTGGTTGCTCTGGCAAGAGAGAGTGATCGTCAACCTTGTAGTCGAATCGCCACGGCAGGCTGTCGGTCTCGTAGTCTACCAAGAGAAGAGGGGAAGAAACAATGAATACACGATAACAGATGCATAAAGATGCATGACATGCCAAGAAGCGATGCTAGGCGTGCCCTAACGTGGTAAGAGGGGTCTTGGTTTAGGGGAAGCATCCGGAGGTTATCCTGTTCCGGACGTCTGTCGACAGATGAACCGGAGGAGAAAGTTTGCAGGTTCGATAGGTTAGAGGCGTGCGGTGGGACGAGCGGAATGCGATCCGAATCGTCTCGTCGTTCGAGCAACTTTCATGTTGAAATTATTTTAATCAAGACCACGGATTAAAAGTTATAATTATAAAAGGTTTTATTAATTTCGGAATTAATTAATTAATTAATTAATTTCGAAAAAGTATTTATGACATCAGCATGAGGTCATGCTGACGTCATCAGCCAACAGGGTTGACTAAGTCAACCCTGCCAGGTGGGTCCCACATGTCATACACTAATAACTTAATTAACCTAATCAGATTAATTAAACTTAGTTAATTAAGTTAACTAATGATTAGTATTAATTAATCCGAGTTAATTAGTTTAATTAATTACCCTATTAATTAGCTAATGATTAGGTTTAACTAATCCGAATTAATTAGTTTAATTAATTATCCAATTAATTAATTAATTAATTATTTAGTTAATTATTTTAATTACTTTTAATTCATTTTAAATCATTTTTGATTACATTTAAAATAAAACATTTTCTAAAGCGTTTAAGGGGTGGGGCCCCTAATCATGTTACACAGGCCTAATGGTGTGCATGGCTGGTGTGGGCGGGTGCTGCCAGGTGATTAGTGTGCCGGCCTGAAGCGGCTGGCATGCAGGCGGACAGGCGATCAGCCAAAGTGTGGTGAACCTGGAGTTACGCGCCATGTGTGAGTGACGCTGGTGAGGCGATGGGATGACGATCTGAGGCCAGGCGAAGGGGATCGGGGGGCCGTCAGGCGGGGCTCGGGAGAAGGGGGATCGGGAGCAGGGGGTCGGGGCCTCGCCTGGCGTCAGCAGAACATGACGGGAGGAGAAGGAAGGAGAGAGAGGCGCGTGGTTGGGCGAAGGGCGACGGCCTCGGGGCCAAGCGGGTCAATCATGAGTCTGTGTGAGGGCATGGGGAAAGGGGGAGGGTCGAGCGTCGGAGCTCGGCCGGGCGGTCGGAGGGACCGGAGGAGCCGAGGGGGACGTCGCCGACGAGGGAGGAGAGAGGAGGTCGAGCTCACGGGGTTCTGAGGGTCTCGGGCGTGAGTGAGGGCTCAGGCGATCCGTGAGGGGGGCCGGGAGGAGGAGGAGGGGGGGGCGGCGTGGGGGCGGCGGCGAGGGAGGTGGGTCGCCGTGGGCGGGGTTGGTGGCGACCGGACCCGATCGGATCGGGAGAGGGTGGGGAGTGGGGCGGCGTGGGGAGTTAGGGTTTTCCTCGATGGGATAAGGGAGAGGGGGTGGTTGGTGGGTGGGCCGGGCTCAGTGGCCTATGGGCTGGCCAGGAGGTGGGAAGAGATGGGCCAAGGGGAAGTGGGGGGGGGCTCTTTGGGCGGTGGGGTTTATCCTCCCAGCTCTATTTTTCTTTTTTTTATTTTTATTTTATTTATTTTTTTTTGACAGATTCGAAACCACGATTAATTAAATAACAGAACCGGGGATCCGGGCGTTACACATATGATCCTAGTGTGGAGTGCTCGGCCTTTGCAAGCTGTAATCTTAATTTCCTTTGCATTAGCTGCTTGTGGAGGTTGTAGTTAGCGTTCATCCGGTGTTCGGTGTATCGTTCGACCGATGTAAGTTGGTGTGTGTTGTACCTCCTGACCGGTTGATGGCTTTGTTAATTCAAAGCCGGGCTCCTCGCGAGCCTTCGTTCTAAAAAAAAAAACATTTAGCAGCCGGGGGCCCTTCGATCTACCATGATTTTGAAATGCATATTGTGTGTGGGGTTTGATGTACTCCCTTGGTCCGGGTGCATAGGGTATCTAACGAAAAATTAGTATTCCAAACGTATAGGAAGAAGTTCCTCGTTCGCCGGAAAAGAATTCTATGAGACCAGATCTCACGCGAGACCCATCCTGATGGATGACACGTGGCATTCACAAATCACAAAGCATCTACCCTATTCCTCACTTAAAATCAGGGGGAGAGAGATTAGATGCTTTGTGATTTGTGAATCCCACGTGTCATCCATCAGGGCGGGTCTCACCTGCTAACCGTGAGACCTGGTCTCATATAATTTTTTTTCCTCGTTCGCCCTGGTCATTAATTTTTATATTACATACTGCTATTTTCGTTGGCTGAGACATTAAATAGGATTTGCGTAATGATATTAAGGAATTAATGACATGGAAAATCAACATAGTGATTCAAAAAAAAAACCAACATAGTGGTTGGCTCTTCCCGTTTTTTCAAACGGGCCAAATAGGAGTAACTATTGCCATTTATTTTTGGTTTAATATTCTCCATTCAATCGTCGTCATTGTGGTCCCTCCATCAGCGTTACGGCGCCGGAGTGCTACGGCTGCCTGCCGCTCGTGGAGTAGCCGCTCTGCTTCCTGCTGCGACGTGTCGAGTGCCTCCGCGGCCACTATCGACGTGGCCTTCGAAGCCCTAGCGGCGGCCTTGCCGCGACCGGCGTTTGCGGATCAGTCGCTAAGCGACCACTCCTCACCGTCAAGGCGGTGGCGACGCCTGGCGGCCGTCTCTGTGGTGGTCACGAAGCGGTCGAGCGCCCATGCGGCGGCGAGGTCTGGGTCCTTGCGGACTCAATCTGGCACCACACCGCTCTTTGTGAATGTGGAGCGACGACTCGCATTACGCCGGTCGTACCGCTTCTGCTGCCGAGCCGCACGCTCCGCCTCAGACACGACGGCCCTCGAGCCTTGATGGCGAGGCGGTGGTGAGGCGGCGGAGACAAAGGCGCGTCGATACGGTCGTACCGGCTGCATGGCGGGGACGCAGGCTCCTCCTTCACGCGGTGTCCGATCTGGACACCGCGGTGGTGCGGGGGCGAGGCCGGCTCCTCCTTCATGCGGCATCCGATCTGGACGCAGCGATGGTGCGGGGGCGAGGCCGGCCCCTCCTTCATGCGGCGTCCGATCTGGACGCAACGATGGTGCGGGGGTGAGGCCGGCTCCTCCTTCACCGGTAGGAGCATCAATGTCGGCTCGGGCTTGACGTGGTGGCGTGGCGGGGACCGCGACTCCTCCTTCACGTGCGTCGACGATGGCGTCGATGGCCCCATGTAACAGAGTAGCCGCTCCGTCATTATCTCGATCCGACGGACAAAATCTTCGTTCGTCAGAGCGGCCTCTTTGAGGAGTCGGGGCGGCTGTGGCGGTGACGGCGACGGCGCCCGGTCCTCCTCGTCATCGGAGGAGATGACGACTCCTCCTTGGCAGAGGAGCCGGCCGCCGTTGACGCTGACGGGCCCAGAGAGCGTTTGCGGCGGCGCCAAGAACCGCCAGAGGTGGAGCTTCCGCCTACTCCGCCTACCGGAGCGGAGCACCACGACTTCGGCATCACCGGAGTTTGGGCGAGAGGGGGAGGGAGGGGCTCGGGCAAGGAGACGGGAGAAGGGAGGGGGCGGTGCATCTCCGACGCACGGTTTAAATAGCAACGGCGAGACCCACACGAAGGGCTGGTCAGCCGCTTCAATGCGGCGCAATGGCCGGAGTTGATTCCCCGGGAACCTACGTCCGCATTGAAGCGGCGGCTGCCAAGAGGTTGCATCCGTTAGCGCCGCCCTCCATCCCTTCCCGGTCACATCGCGACATCAATGCCAACCTCTGCGTGCTCTGGGTGGACATGAATACGGCACGGTAAGCGGTCCGTGCATCAGAAGAAAAGCGCAGGAGGGCCAGGTGACAGGTTTTTGGTGGGTCAAGGCAGTCAGAAGCGTGCGTAGGATCGGTCCGATTCTTGTAAATCTTCCCATGTTTGCCTCCGATTTGCGGGAAAAATTACGTTATACAGTTCAGCGTTGGATGGTTTTCATGATCCGGACAGCGCGTTCCGGACGGTCGCAGGAGGTTTGCGGGCCGCCTTGGAGATGTCCTTAGACTCAAAAAATAAAAAATCTAAAGCGTGATCCTGCGTACGTGCACGTGGTGCCGGTCTCCTTGCGCAGTGCACGACTATGATTCCACTTCCCTGTCCCTGGGTCTCTCGCCTGCGTTACGTGCCAGGTCTCCTCCGGTGCTCGATCTGACGTCCGGTGTGATGCGAGGAGGATGGATGGATAAGCCTCTCTATCGTCCTTGAACCAGCGCATGCATGCAGACGCAGTGTCATATTAGTACATACTACTCCCTTCGGTTCCTGAATATAATTTTTTTTAACATTTTAAATAAACTACAATATATAAATGTATGTAAACATATTTTAAAATGTAGATTCACTCATTTTGCTTTGCATGTAATCGTTTATTGAAATCTCTAGAAAGACGCATTCGAGAACGGAGGGAGTACTACATTACAGATCAATCATCGGCAGCCTCACTGAGTCCACGGAGAAAAACCGTCGGTCGGTTCCCTGACGTACGTACTGTACACACGACACGAGAGCGGCCGTGGAGGGCATCGATGATCGAGCGATCAAGTAGTCGCCCCTCGAGGACCCGGCCGGTCCATTCCTGGAGATACGGATGCATGCATGATTGGTGGATTCCTGGGAGGGGTAAGGCGAGGCAAATACGCCTGGATCTCTCACTAAACTAACCGGAGTACGTACGTAGCGAAGAACGTGTGTGGCACGCAGTTGCTACCGCCCACAGCCAACGAAGAAGCAAGCAAGCGTACTGGGTACGTCCTCTGCTCGTCCATCCGTGTCCGGCCGTGGTGTAGCGACGGACGAGCCTACCAGCCTCGCGCGCTCCCGTGACGTACATGTGCCGCCGTATGTGGCCGGGTGGGTGCGGGCGATGATTCAGTGATCGAGCCTTGAAGTTGAGAATGTGTTCGAACCTCCCAGTCCATTTTCTGTTGGATGCTCATCATCGTCATCATCTTGACTTCTCAGTCCGAGTTTGACAAATCGAAGAACTTCTTCTGAATCAATCCATCAAGCTCTGGCGGTTCATACTCTTTATCCGAATTATTGTTTTGCCTACAAAACAATCACAAAAAACTGATGGGAGAAGTGCCGAACTGGTGGGCAAGGTGCAATCCGAGAGTAGTCGGAGCGTGCCGCGGTGACGTCCAGGCCAGCTGTGCTTTGTACTTCTAGTGAATTAGATAATAGATCTGAACTTTTTTCAGGAAAAAAATGCAAACATGCATGCATGCACGACCAACCAAACAAAAGAGGCGCATTTTAAATACCAAAGGAAAAAGAGCTTGGGTTCCTACCGCATACATGCATGGCCAAACGAGAGAGCCCGAGCCTAGCCAGAGGAAAAGCAAGCATGCACGACCAACCAAGGAAAAGCGAGTCGCACTTACCAAAGATAAAGGAGCTTGATGCCCATGAATTAAGTACCAAAGTCCAGTGAAAACCAAACACAATTAATCCTTTAGAAGTCCAAAGTCGTTATTCGGATTCTCTTAGAGAAAGGCAAGCGTGCTAAAAGCATGGTTAATAGTACAGCCAGCTGACGGCTATATGATGTTGACATGTCATCTATAGTCAAGGTTATAGCCGGCACATACAATAGTTAAATTTTAAGATATGCTACTTTATTAATGCATGACCCACATCCCACTCTCACATAGTGCATAGAAGCACACGTCGCAGCTGGCTCTTATTCTGTAGCCGGCTCCTCTTCTCTCCCCTCCATGTCAGCAAAAATATAATATTTTAACTCTTATAGCCCGCTTATATAAGCTTGTTGTACTTGCTCTAATGGAGCAGCTCATATGCATCTTTTTACATCTTGGTGTGCCCACGGCTGCATTATCATAGATTTCGCTTTTAGTGTATGAGGGCTAGAGTGAATAAATTTGGAAAGAGCGGAATGGGAATCTTAAAGAGTACTTTCAGAGTGCAAAGTCATTGTTAGGATTTTGTAAGAAAAAAAACAAGCACGATAATGGAGCAGTTTTTGCTCATATGCATTTTTTACACATTGGTGTGTGCCCGCGTATCACCAGGACCACCACATCATATACAAGGTTTGAAGAGGAAAAATGAAAATTAAAGCTTCCCTTAAGAAAATGAAAATAAGTTAATCTTCGTTGATCATAGGACCTTTCACCCGAGGTCAGTGCGAAAAAAGGAGGTGTTGCCAAAAAGCATGGGTGCAAGTACAACGTCTTGACCTCTATGATCAATGATCTGTACGATGACCCGTAGGTAGGCATGGGCACCCTGTCGATCTAAATAGATGGCATGGACATGTGAAGGGTCTTGAGCTTGCTTATTACGTTAGATGTGTATGTTATTCTTTATCTCCCGTTGCAACCCACACCTTTAGTGTGGGTTATTTTTTATCTCCCGTTGTAATCCGTTGACATGTGTGTTAATCGTACTGAAAATAAAGTTCGCAACAGCTTAGCTTTTCAAAAAAAAAAACTTAGCTAAGTTTGCTAGAAAGGTGAGACTAGGTCTTAGTCGACTAAGAATTAACCAAGTCTCAGTCAAGTGCATAACATATAAGAAAGAGAAAAGAACAAAGTGAAGCCACAGATTGTGATGTAAGATCTCACGAATATGACATGGACTGAGACTTAAGCAAGTCTCAATCGACTGAGATGTAGCAAGGTTGTTGCTTGAACAGAGGGCAGAACTATGACTTGTGTTGGTTGTAGCAGATTCATTAGACCTAGCTCTTGCTGATTGTAGAGATTTTATGAGTTGAAGTAATGCTACAATGATTTCACCCGCAACATAAAATCAGTGTCCTGGTCTCCTGCTCCATTTGTTGGAGTCGACGTCGTGGCGGCGTGCAAGTCCACACCGATCGTCACTGAATCCCTGGGCCAGATTAGTATAGTGCAGCACAAAAAATAATGCCTGCTAGTACTCTACTATAGTACTACACTACACTGTCAGGGTCAGGCTCAGGGTCCCGGGTTTTGCATCGTGGGCCGGGCACTTGGCTGAGCATGCAGTATCAAATTGTTTGTTTGTTGCCTTGACGATCACCCGAGAGATTAGCCAACAGGTAGTCGTCGTCAGATAGTTATGGTATGATAATGATAATCAATCGAGGGACGCTCGCTGCTTCAGGGCTACGGATGTCTACACTGTACCCGCAAAATCTCGTGGCGCTAAAAGAAAGGTGGTAGTAAGTGTCAAGATCTCCTGTTTGCTGCTTAATTGGACGATCGATCAAAGAAATGATAATAATCCAGCGTGCCCGCACAATAGCCAAATCAGATCCTTGTACTACCTACTCCCTCCGTTCCCAATTACTCGCCATGGTTTTAGTTCAAATTTGAACTAAAACCACGACGAGTAATTTTAAACGGAGGGAGTATGTCTCTGGTTTATAGGCCCCTTTCATATTTTAAGCCAAATTTTGACCATAAAATTACTAACAAAATAGTAACGCATGCCATCAAAAACTTATATCGTTGGATTGTCTTTGAACATACTCTAGTTTTCAGTGATATTGTTTTTGATAACATGCATTAACATCTTGTTAGTTAAATTTAAAATCAAAATTTGACACAAAATATAAAAAGAACCAATAATCCAGAATGGAGGTACTAGCACCTACTGTACTCCATATCAGCCTCCTCGTCTCCTGCTCGGTAAGGGCATCTCCAGCCGTTGGCCCCGAGAAGCGTCTAAAAGCGCCATTGAGGGTGAGCAGCATAAAAATGGCCCCTGAGGCGAGTCAGTCCCGACCGCCGGCCCCAAGCAGCGTATTTAAAAAAAACCGTTTGGTGAAGTTATGATAAAACTAGTTATATTTCGCCAACCATGGCAAGTTTCGTGAATTCGTCCAAACATTACATTAACCTAATCTAAAGTAAAGAAAGTGGTGAAGTCGTCGCCGCCATAAATCGCCGCCGCCTTCTCCTCCTTGACGCTGGTGCCTCTGCTGGACCCCTCGCCGGCGCCGCTTAGCGTAGCAAGCGGCGGCGCGTCGTCGTCGTCGTCATTTGTCGCATAAGACGGCGACCCGCTTCCTCGCGGGCGCGTCGGCGCTCCTCGAGCGGCGAGGGCGGCTGCTGGCGCCTTCTTCTCTCGCCGCCTTCTCCAACGCAATGGAGTCTGGCGCGCCCATTCGAGGGCGCGTCGTCGTCGTCGAACGCCGCGTTCACCGGCGCCGACCCGCTCCATCTTCACCGGCGCGGCCCGGCTCCGTCTTTGGCTTGCGAAGCGCGGAGGAGCGACGAGGACGAGGGCGCGCCGCCGCCGTTGATGAGCGATGCCGGCGCTGCGAAAGCGCTGCCGGCGGGCGTCTCCGCGCTGGCTCGGCCTTGACGCCGAAAGCGCCGAGAGCCGGAGGAATGGGAAGAAGAGCACGGCGAGGAGGAAGAAGAGGAAGCGCGAACCTCCTTGGCACCCAAGGCCCGACAGCGTCGGTCTTGCGCCGGGCGGCCACCTCGCCGTGGAAGTGCATGCGGTGGTCGTTGCCGCCTCGAGTACGTGAGCACGCCCTCGAGTGTGCGGCGGGACGCCCACCGGAGGTGGCGTCCTCGCCTGCTCGCCGCCGCCGACCACCGGAGCGCCGTTGGTGGACGGCGTAAGCGCTGCTTCTTGGCGGCGCTGAAATCGCCGCCAGAGCGCGTGGTTGTCGGGCGGCGTCTTGAGGAAAGGCGTTAGGCGTCGGTGAGGGCAGCGACGATCTCGACCTCCTCGGCGAAATACTCGGCCGCCACGGCGTCGAACGGGCAACGGAATGGGCACTCCCGGCGAGCCTCCACCCGTTGGCCCGCGCGCATGTCGGTGGCGCCGGATGTTCGCCGAATAGGAGCCAGACTCTGTCATGGAGCGAACGGCGGCAAGCCGTTAGCCGCCGCCGCCTCGGGAAGCGTTACGCCATGGCGACGGCGGCCGGGCGGGCTCGGGAGAGGTAGAGGAGGGTCTGGCGGCGGCGCCGGGAGAGCAGAGGAGAGGGGAGGCTGGCGATGGCGGCGAAGGTGGTGTGTGGCACAGGCGAGTGGAGGCCGCGGCTTTATAGCCGGGCAGCGCCCGTGTGTATGCGTCAGGCGAGGAGGAGGCGTCGCTGCGCCGTCCGTGAAGCGCCGCTGTGAGAATCAATGGCAAAAGGCTGCGGCAGCCTTGCCATTGATTCCCCAGCGGAACCGAGGCCGTTGGGGAAGACGAGGCGCTAAGTCGCCGACGCTGGTGGCCCGCGTCTTTTTCGCGCCAAAACAGTTCGCCGGCGCCCGCGGCGCCCCAACGCGCCGGTTCGGCTGGGTTCGCTGGCGCTATTTTCGCCCAAGCCGGCGAAAATCGAGCTCCTGGGGTCGCGACTGGGCCTTCTTTCAACACCGGCGCGAAAAAATCGCCTAGGGAGGCCTTCCTGGACGCGGCCGGAGATGCCCTAAGTTCCAGCGTCCACGTCCAGCGAGTAAATGCAAACAGGCGATGGATGGATTGACGGACCAAGCGAGGATGCATTAATTTTATCCATTTTTGTGACAAATAATTCAGAACTGAGGAAGCAGCATATGCTAGAAGTACTCTACATGAGCATATCCCCGTCGGTCTCCGGAATGCATGCGTATCAGCCGCCTTTTTCCACGGAGAGGAGAAGGACGGCTTCCCTCCCTCTGACGTGGCGTATGCGCCGCCGTGCATGGCCGGACGCGGTCGCTGGCAAATAATTGAGTGGGCGATCCAGTACGAGTAGTCGCCGTGGACCCACCCGGCGCGGCCGGAGTCAAGACGACCTCTGCATCGCATCGACAGCGAGGCTCAGGGAAAGGGAAAGAAACTGGCACCAATAGACAGCTGCGGCCGGAGTTACGTGAATTTGTCAAGCGCGGTAGGCTAGCGACTTGTTTATTTACATATATATGTATACTAGCAGCACTTAGCAGCCGGGGGGCCTTGGATCTGCCATTCTAGGCGTTGAGTGTAGTATATGAAAATGTTCGTCGCTTTGACGATCTAGACAGGCCAGGCGCTCCATGCCATGCCATGGCCACAGTAATTGGTTGTCGTTGGCATGATAGCAGTATACATGTGGCTTGCTTAATCTGGCGGAAAGGAACAGGGGAAGAAACCTCGCATTTTTGCTCACTTGCTGTCACTATGCGACAATCAATTAGTCGATGGATACACGCTGCTTACAGTCCAGACAGCGAGATGCGCCGCCTGTAAACCAACCGGTAAAATCTCGTGCCTGGAATTTTCTTTCCCGTGCGCGCACAAGACAGAGGAGCCCAATCCGTCCATTTTTGTTGCAGAGTCGTGCTTGCCCACGTCGAGCGAGCGGGTAAATAACAAAAGCCCAAACACATCTAGTCTAGCCTAGACAGCGAAAGGTAGTAGTAATAATAATATCAAGATGGAGAGAAAGCGAGGCCGGTTACTGGCTTGTCCGCGCAGCGAGACGACGAGGCCAAATGGGAAATGTAACGGGCCATGGACGGACGTGGCTACTCTCTGTTTGGCTACTCCAAACTGGCGACGCAACTGACCACCAATTGGGAACCACATGGCACATGCGGTGAGCAATATCATATCAAGGTATACAGTAGTAGTAGTAGTATATCAAGGTGAGCAATATCATATCAAGGTATACAAGAGATCGCCAATCTGGAGCAAGGTCGAGCAGCGAGATCAACCTGAATGTCTGCCTAAACTAAGCCGCCGGGTTAGCCGGCGAGATTCAGTCACAGATCGATTGCAGCCCGGTCACTGCTGAAGCAGCACATCCGCGCAAATGGCTGCATTGGCTAATATTTGCAGGCGGTTAAAGGTCACTATTCGTGCTGAATTTGGTTCTGCCAAAGTTTCTTCTATTGCGATGGATGTACCGCGCTCCCCACCACACCGTAAGATAGTGCATGAGAGCAGATCCCATCAGCCGTCAGGTAGGCATGTGGACTGCACATGTACTAGTATAAACCAACAACTGGCACACTGTAAATTACAAATGATTTAGTGACTACACTCCCAGTGGAGTACTGTACTACTCAAAGTTGGGTATCAATCAAATTGCAGTGGCAAGACCTCCCAGTGGAGGCATGCAAGTATAAGTCTTTCTAGAGATTTCAATATGGAGTACATACGGATGTATGTAGACGTAGTTTGGAGTGTAGATTCACTCATTTTGCTCCGTATGTAGTCCATATTGAAATCTCTAAAAAGACTTATATTTCGGAACGGAGGGAGTAACATCTAAACAGAGAAGAGGTGTCAAAACTACAGAGCCAGCCCCTCTCAATTACTAGAATTCACTACTCTGCAAAGTTTAACAAAAGACACAAGAATTCGCTAGTTTGCATTCAAACAAACGGCATGAACTTCAGGTCATCGAATCAGCAAGGAGAAGCTTCTGTACAGACCCAGAAGAACCGTAGTATTTATTGTAGCAAGGAAATTTTATTCTACACGGCTACCGTAGTTCATCGCGTACGTTAGCATTTACGAGGAGTCGGGAACTTCAAAAGAAACCATGGAATGTGCATTCAAGAGAACCTAAAAGTGTTTCCTCTAAACAAAACTTCGAACTGGATGCATTCGCTGGTGTGCATTTCTTCTTGATCACTTCCGCTTAGCACTCTCTTCCGCCCTAGTGAAAGCATCCGTCAGCACGTCAACAGCCCAATCCTTGGCATCCTCCTGCAAGGCAGATATGTCAAGATAAGTTGTCTTAAGCATCAAACTCTAAAGCGAAAGGTAGGTCAAACCTTGAAAACGTATGCAGGATGTAACTCCACTGAGTTAGATAAGGATGCAGGTAAGATCACCACATTATTATTAGAAAAGAGATGACTTGCTGCCTGCCCTCACTCACAAATATATCGAAAAGTGATACAATATTATAAACCTTGCTTTTAAGATGAAGGCATGTTTGAGTGACTAACTAATGCCTTCAGAATTACTACACTGATGAAACAAAATATATATACCGAAAACTGCAAGCTTGTTTCCTCAAGGTGTACTTTGGTTACAAGTTCTATTATACTCTAGAGTAAATGTCTACCACAATCACTCAAATCCCGCTGAATATAATCTAATAACTAATGAGGACACGAGGTAAACCAAACATGTGAATAATAACTAACAAATCTAGCACCATCATGCACGGGTGACCTTGCTAGTTATGTATAGCAGCAAGTTGTTGAAACATGGAACATCAGTATCTACTCCCTCCGTCCAAAAATACTTGTCATCAAAATAAACAAAAAGGGATGTATCTAAAACTAAAATACATCTAGATGCATCCCCTTTTATTCATTTTGGTGACAAATATTTCCGGACGGAGGGAGTACTATATATGCATCAGCAATACATCTGTTTTCAGCACGGAAGCAAGACAGTGGATCCAATAAACTAACTCCACAGAGATGTAATACACCATCAAAAATCACAGAATTATATAAAAATGCATCGATGAGATGATAGTGAGGAAGTTACGTCTGCTACTTACCAGCCGCATTTTTTCCCCAGTTCTTAAGCGGGCATGTGGACGAGCTAACTTTGATTCAAAAGGGGTCCTTGGTCTGACTTCTTGGATTTCATCCCACTCTTCACGCGAAAGCATCCTTACTGTTCCTTGCTCAGGGTGACTATTCTTAATCTTGCGTTCCCTCCTTTCTTGGTCTGTAGCTTCATGTTCCTACCCAAAAAACATGCAACTAAGCTTCAGAGCATGCCAAATTCAGAACAGATAGACGATTTTCTGAATACATGCAAACAATGCCGAGTTAAACTATTTGATGGACATATACAATATGCAGTAGGTAGACAATCTGGCAAACATCAGGATTGATGATTACACGACAAGGACGTATCTCTACTACCCAAAAAAAAGGTTTCCACTCCCGTAAAAAAGCACTTTGCTTCATCCGACTGTTTCGCTTCCCCTCCCCTTCCACCGTTTTCTTTTCTGGTCTTTTCAGTTTTCTGATCAGTAAAATCCATCCCTTCCCCATCCGAGCGCCTCCTCCTTCCCTAACACGGACCGATCACCTCCCAAACGTTAGCTCTAGGGTTCCGGGCCGCCAACCACAGCTGATAAGATCCCCGTCGCCAGCAGGGGCAGGGTGCCGAGGAGAATCTAATGGATCCCTGCCGTAGCCTCCATGCTCCTCCTTTCCTCGTGGCCGGTGACACCCTCTGCCCTAGCCACGCCGCCTCGGCCATCACCGCCACAGAGCCTCCTTGTTGTCTCGGATTCATCTTCTGCGCCTGGATGGGTGCGACGACGAAACCTCCCGGACATCATGATGCCAACCCCAACGCTGTCTACTTCAATCACATACATGATGCCACCACCGTCGTCGCGCACCTGCACGCCGCTTCAGGATGGTTCAGTGCGCGCCAATGACCTCCTTGGCCCAGGTAGCCAGCCAACTGCATCTCTCTAATTGCTTTCTCCTGATCTCTCCTTTTTTTTTTCCTATCTCCTGCAGCTCGCCCGTCGGAGCAGATTCTCCTGCAGGCTACACGACAAACCTGAGCATGACAACAATGTTAGGCTGTTGTCTCAGTCATTGATGAAGAGTCATGTAGCAGCAACCCGTAAGGACTTGTACTGCTCAAAACTGCAGGTTAGTACTCATTGTGATTGGGAATATTACAGTAGAGAGTCAAACTTCAGCTCTCGTTGTTGTGGCATTACAATACTCATACCTAAACACTTTCGCTCAGTGCCAGAGGACGCACCAATAAAACAAGACCAAAAAATAAACTGGTCTTTCTTCTATTCTGTCAACCTATCTACTGGTTTGGTTGCTGAGTTCCGGGTATTGGATTTTTTTTGGAATAGAAAGAATGAAACTAGTACCAGCTTATCGCCAACCGTGCTTTCTACCAACTCCGCCAACCCCAGACGGGAATATTGGCTTCTGCTTCTTCTGCTTGGCAAGGTCAAGTATATACACAGTCTAAAAATGTCCAAAAGTCACAAGCCTGCTGAAAAGGTAAATCAAAGTATCAGGATTTTGCGTCGGAATTGGTGTATTTCCACACCTCATTTGAGGTGATTGCTTGGTCTCTTGATGCTTAAATTATGTTAGTTGTTTTATTATCTAGATTTTTTGTTTTTTTCCCAACACATCATGAAAAAGGAGAGCAGAACAAACTTTTTAGCTTTCATAAGCATGCATCTATTAAGCATACAGCGCAAAGTATGGCTTAACACCAGTACAACTCTGAGCAGAGAGAAGTTCTTGAATTAGAAAACTGAGTTCAGCCAATGTTGCAATTGAAAGCCTCAAAGTAAAACTGGAAATATCTTCTTTTTATACGCAAAAAAGATTAATCTGTACACTTTTTTTGTCACTGTACAATTTAATACAGTAATTGAGCTACTACATACAGAACGATCCTTCTCTTTTAGGAAGGGAAAATGCTGTATTACCTGACCTCTGTTTCTATATTATGTGAACATGGTTAACTTAGCAAATCTTATACTGAAGAAGTGTGGTGTCCTCCCTCTTGCGGTCTCCACAATAGGTAGCTTCCTGGCAACCAAACCAAACAAGAGCTATGGGGTGGAGAAATCTGAACAAACATATGAGTGATGCGCTTCAGGTCAATCCAGAGCTTGGGATGATAAAAACAGTACTTGTCTCAAACTACGAGGGTTTACATCTCAAGCTTCGCTTTTGTATTTCTCCATTTTTCCTGAAGGCCGTGACATTGGGTGGGCACGCTTGGTGAGAAGATGGATTGCAGAGGGATAAGACAACAGAAAAAAATAGGGAACAGTTACATCACTGAGCTAATCAGCAGGACCATGGTAGAGCCATCAAAAAGGGACAGGCCGTAGCGCCAACGGGAGGATTATTCTTTTTTGCAAATTCTTGATCTCATTTGCGAAATCACGATCTCAAAGTCGGACAGAGGAAAATCTCGTTTGTCACAGGCAGGCAAAGTTCATCACCTTGCTGTAAGCAATAGCTGGTCAAGAGAGAAGAATGCATTCGAGAGTGCAGACAGGAACTGGTCTGGCATCCGATCATTGCCAGTATTTGTTGAATGGAAATCATTCTTCATTTCTGATGATATGAGATTCCTTTGGGTGTAAGATTTGCAAGATACAAAGGGTCTAGAGGATCACCGCCCCATCAAATTATAAAGCTTTTTCACATAAAGTATCTTTCGCTAAGAAGACGTGGTCAGCTTTTGAGGCTGCCGAGGCACCTAGAAACGTTTGATGTCAGAGATATACAAGTAATCAAACTATCTTGTATAACTATTATAATCTTTGGCCTGATGTGCTATTGACTTGCTTTTCTAAAAAGTGAAGCTCGATGTGTGCATGTAGATTATAAAGGTACAAGCTTACATTATTGGTGTGAAACCACCAAAATATTTTTTACACCCATAGCAACACACGGGCAGTTACCTAGTAGTATATCTTATATGAAAATCTAGGTGACTATTAGTTCATGAAATAACTAAGATAAATTCGTTCGAACATTTCTTGAATGAAGCCATTAAAAGGGGACATGAAAAGTCAAACCTCAATATCGAATAAAAAAACTATACCTGGATAACACAACATTTAGAGATGCTCTATTCACGACTCTACGATGGATAGATAATCATTTCATCCAATAAAGAGTTTCTTGGAAAGTCTCTTCTCTAAATGTATTTGATGCATTGTTGACAATACTAACAACCACTCTAAAATTCAGCTCATTCCTAGAGGTTACATTTCTAGAAGCTCACATCTTACAAATCCAAAGTACTCCATCCGGAAATACTCGTCGGAGAAATGAATGTATCTAGATGTATTTTAGTTCTAGATGCATCCATTTTTATCCATTTCTCCGACGAGTATTTTGGGACGGAGGGAGTATTCACTAACACACAATAATCGGCCTTAGCGGTTCATATACAGTACGCAGATCAGATGATTAACTATGTGTTCAATCCTAAATAAACGTGTTCAATCAAATGCAAGGCAGTTGCATCTGCAATTAACCCTAGCGAACAGCGGAGTGGGGTTGGAGGATACCATCATGAGGAGCTTGGTGAAGAGGGCTACGGCAGCGGCGGTGAGGATCATGGGCAGGGTGACGGAGTCGAGCCATTTAAGCGACTCCGGCGTCGGCACGAAGAACTCGTCGCGCCCCGGGTCGCGCCGACGCCGCCGAGAGCGCTCCCGCTCCGCCACGCTCAGCCGTAGAAGGTTCCCCGTAGATCCCTCGGCCAGCGCAGCCTGCCTCATGGCCGCCCCTCCCCGGCGAAGCACCGTCCGCAGCATCGCTGCGTCCACGCCGCCGGCGAATTAGACGGGACGACGGGGCCTGGGAAGTGGAGCCGTCTTAGGGGAGGTGCGCGTCCGTCGCCGTCCGCGCGCTCCCAGGACCACCTGTCGACGCACGATGCGCCGCTCGCCTGATTCCCCCCGGCCGCGGCGGCGGTCGTGTTTCGCCGGCGCTTCAGGAGGGAGAAGAGAGACACCAGTCACAGCACCGCATTAGGCTTTCTGGCCCACGCTATCTCTATCGATCCTAATGGGCCTATAATGGTCGAGACCGGAACGTGCCCCTGAAGCGCCTCCCTAAATGGATCAGGCCCATAAGTACCTACATATATTTTTTTCATGATAACACGTGTCTCATTTATAGCATAAAGATTTTCTAAAAAAAAGTTTAAAAATTATAGCATAAAGTAATGACCTACGTGACAAGACTGGAAAAATAGAAGAATACTAACCTTTAAAAAAGGATTGGCAGCCAAGAAGTAAAAATATAATCAAGATCGAAGAATTTTCTGTAACATCCCAAATTTCCTATTTGGAATGTTTTACAATTATAGCTAAGCATCTATGCATGTTGTTTGAAATTTGAGTGGCATTTGAAGATTTTGAGTTGTTAGAGTTTGAATTCAAAAATTTGGCAGTTGAAATTCATTTCAAAACTATGCCTGACAACTATTTGAGAAAAAGTATGAGAGGAGTAACATGACACTCCAATTATGTCAGAAGAAAACAATGCCAAAAGTTTGAAATTCAAATTTGAGTTTTTTTTTGAATTTTTGAAAAAAATCAACTTTTATAAAGTTTGGATTTTGCCCCTGAAAAAATGTTCAAATGATAGGAAATATTCCCCTGATCATTTTGGTATATATATGTCCTATATAAAATATTTATAGTTTATATATTATCTCTGTTTTTGTTTTTCCAAAAAAAATAATAAAAAGAAAAATGCCCAGGCACCAGCTAGCCCAGCCCAGCCAAGACTGGGCAGCCCACTCGCCGCGCCACCAAAGGGCCCACCAAACCAGCGAGCCGAGCCCGAGCCCCCGCGCCCGGTAACTGACCAATGAGCAGCCCTTCGCTGAAACCCATCAAGATTCGGTTAACCAAACCCGCGCCCGCCTCCGCCGTCGCAAGCAGGTGGACCCCACCGTCTCCTTCCCTCGCCGCGCCACTCACCGCGCCGCCGCTCACCGGATCCGAAGGATCCGGATCCGCCATGATTCGCTCGCGGCTTTTCGCCAAGCCGTGCACCCCCTATAAGTACCCTCCCGCACCCCATTCCCTCGCCCCTCACGGACCCTCCCCCTCGCCGCGCGCTCACGGAGTTCGAGCACGCCGCCGCCATTGACCTCGTCGCCGTCGCCTAGCCCTCCCGAGCCCCAACGACTCCACAGACCCACCTCGTCGCGCCAAGACTCCGCCGGAGCACTCCGCCGACGCCCGACCACCGGAGACGCAGCCTTTTCGCCGCCCGAAAGCGCGCCGCCGCCGTCGACGTCCGTAAGCCGCGGAGTTTCCCTCCCGTCCGATCTAATCTCGACGGCTAAGATTAGATCCCCGCCTCAAGGGGTATGTTCTTTAAATAAACCGGTTCGATCCGGTTAGTTCCGTTTAATATTTTAGTTAGGGTTTTATTTTGTACCGCCCGATTCGTTTAAACCCTAGGGCCCGTTTAGTTATATTACATTGTATGCGTTAGTTAGGCCCGATTAGCCTGTTTTTCTTTATTTTCGTTTTCTGTTTAATGAGAATAGTTTCAGATTTGAAAAATTCATATTTTTATTCTACTTAATACTTTTAAGTGATTCTTTTTTGTTGGTTTGCAAATTTCTTATAGTTTCTGTAGAAAATATAATTAGCTATGTTAAAATTATTTAGAATGGCTTTATTTTAAATTTAGACAGAATAGTAAATCTGCTATAATATGAGTTAGGAAAATTATTTTTGGGTGATTCTTTTGTCACAACTTTGTTCTGACATTGCCTAACCGTAGGAATTTATTTGGGCATTTTAGGATTAATAAAAAATTAGTTTTAATCAGAATCATGTTATTCTTAATTAATTAACTAGCTACTGTTTTCCTATTGTTCTACTCAGCAAATAAATTTATTTTTCACATGTGATAGATTATTCTAGGTTAGTTTCTGTCACTTTAGAGCATGAACTTTTATTTATAATAAATAAAACTTTTATTTTATTTTTCTTAATAGAATTTGAATTAGGCCTAATAGGAGTTTTATAATAGCTTTTAAATTGATTCTTTTTGCTCCTAGTTGCTTAATGCATTCTTTTCTGTTAGGTAGCATAAACCCTTGCTTAGGTTCTGTTAAGAAAATTTTTGTTATGAAAAAACTAGTTTTAGTTGTTGCTCGAAGTAGGAAAAACTTTGAGTGGATTTCTCCGAGTTTTCCTTTGGGTTTTGATTCGTTTGTTTTGGTGTGTTATGTTACTATGCTATTGTGTTAAGTGATCATATGCTATGTGCTTATTATGGCTATTGTTTGCCTCGGTAGAATTTCCGGAGTGCGAAGCTTGCTACCACGAGTCCCTAGTTTTCAAGATCGTCGAAGAAGGCAAGTTCACTTTGACCATACTTTCATACCTATGTTTTATTGCATTTAGTGGCATCTTTGCAACCACCCCTCGATAGTGTTATTGAATCCTTGTAGTTGAGTAGTATGCATGAGGTAGGAACCCATCACCCTGTTACCAAGCCCGGACGTTATTTATTTTAATGCTACGCTATAGTAGGCGGGTTTGGTATGAGTGCTCGAGAGTGGTGTGAGAATGGGGATCTCGTCAATGACGACAACACCATGATGAAATCTGCAAGGACTGCATCTTCAAGGCCTCAAGACTTCAAGACTCGAGACAAGAATTCAATACACACTACTGTGGTGAAGGCGGTTGTGGGCACCTGGAGGAACCGAGTGGTTGGCAGGATGTATGGAGAAGCGCCATGACATCTTGGAAAGCTTCACCCAGACTCAAAGAGACGGAAGAATACTTCATGCCGGAAGCTTACATGTGCAACCGCAAGTCAATATGGGCTCTGGCTTGGTTGACCTTAGTTGTGACTCTGGTGGGGCGGTGCTAGCAGATGTAGAACTACGGTAGGATTGGATGGGCACTTGGGACGGTGGTCGAGGAACTCTTGGAAGACCATGTTTGGTCATCTTGTTCTCAAACACCACGAAGTGCGAGAACATAAAGAGAGGGATCGAATCTTGCGGGTAAAGTGTACAAACCTCTGCAGAGGGTTTAAACCTAATCGATTAGCCGTGTCCCCGGTTACGGACAATTTGAGCATCTGGACTTGGATCTATGTCGGAACTCTCAACACCGGATTGATAACTTAATTATGGGCAACTTATGATGATTTTGGGCTATGAGACATCGGTTGGCGGAACCATGTCATGATAGAAAACTCCATAGTACAGACTTCATTTATTCCTTTGATGTAGGGAGAATAAAACCAGCTTTTACGCAAACTCAGATACAGAGCCATAAAGCCATATTGCATATAGTATAGTTTTATCATCTGTTTTCTCATATTGTGATCTTGCCGGTACATTCAATGTACTGACCTACACGGCTGCAACGTATCATGTTGCAGATATTTCCTCGACGAGTAAGAGTTACGATCTGAGGTTACGGTCTACACTCAACCTGCCGATGGCGTTGATGGGACTCCACACCGACTATTTGTTTCGCTGTGACTTATGAGGTATATATCATTTTTACGTTAATTATACATGTGATTGCACTTTGATATATACATTGATGTCTTGTGTGTGCCAAACATACTTGATCCGAGGATGGCACAGATATACGAGGCTTGACCGCTCGAGGTCGGTCGCTACATTTTCCGAGCTTGACACCAACGTCCATCACCTAACTTTGGCACCATCAGAGTAGCCATCAAAGAAAAAGAATGGATCACCTCCTCACGCGAGCTCGACACGCCCCCATCGCTAATATGCAGCTTTGCAGACCTCCAAGGTGGCTCACCAAAGGCGAAACCATTGCCATTGAATGATTCAAACCGGGGCAACACCCCGGACACACCATCGAACTTCAGATCTATCACCCCACCACAACTAAGACGCCGAAGGAGGAAACCATACCCGCCATCCGTCAACCACGAACGCATCACACGTTTTGTCTTCCAGATGTGCATCCGCTCCTGGACTAAGCTCTGCATCGACGCTGGAGCAAACGTCGTTGCAACGACGGGGCCTGAGGACACATGTACACCACGAGGATGTCGCTGCCGCCATGGCATCCTTGCTTGAATAGTTTGGTTTCCAAATTCATCCTCGACCATAAGACAGATCGCCTCATTGGGAAAGGATCTGAATCTTCTTTATTCAATGTCACCACGTTGCCGCCGAAGCCATGACGATAAACGACCGAAAAGCTAAGCCACTAGAGTTTAACCTAAAGCTACACGACCCATACGCTTAGATCCGGCGACCTCCCTCACCACTGACGAATCAACGACCGAGATCGTCAGCGATGGGGAACCGCCGGAGCAAGGCGGCGGAAGGAACTACTGGCGGCGGCTAGGGCTTCTAGTCGCCCCGCCCCAAGTGAAAAAGACTCGCTCGTTCGAGTCTAGCACGTATGCATTTTTTTAATAGGAAAAGGGTCTCTATATACATTTGTATGTAGTCTATATTAGAATCTCTAAAAAGACATATTTAGGAATGGAGGAAGTACATGCTAATTTGGTGACCAGAGTGATCTTGATAAGCAGCATGCATGATTTGTTTCAGCTAATGCATACACGATTACAAAATATTGTGAGCAGCTTTATGATATGATTCAACTTATTCTTTAAATTGCAGGTTATCTGGGAGGTTGGTGATTTACATTGAGTGCCTAGTATCCTACATGCATCTTCGACCTTGTGAGTATTTTCCATCAAAAGGTCCAACTCGCGCCACTCAACCACTTCACTGGGGCAAATGAGCGACAAAACGCAAGGGCTAGGCCCCTTCCTACGTAACTTTTGCCACCTTTATGCTCACATCACCAATAGACCATGGGGAACCAAACACTGAGGGGGTTTCCCAAAAGAGGGCTCTCTTGCCACCGCCAACGCGATAGGCAAGGCCTTTGTGAAGGCAACCTTTCATCGCGTGGAGCCCCCATCTTCCATCCTCCCATTGTGATGTGTGCACCAATGGTGTGCATCTTGCACGCATTGGGGTCGATCTCTTGAGATGCTCCCATTGGCTCATGGATAGTGAGTTGCTAAAATCAATGGCGCATGATCCCCGGAGCAGCGGCTTTGGTCATCGTGGTGGCGGCGTCCCCTTCGCCGAGGATGACGGGTCCGGTCTTGGGGCCTTGTGGCGGCAGGTCTTGGGATCCCGCTCACGGAGAAGTCCCAGCACACGTGTGGCGGCCGGAGCTTCCTTCGGCATCGACGACGCTTGATGCGGGATCACGACGATGGTTGCCGTTGTATGGGCGACGACATCGACTGGCACGACGGTGGGTGCTACATTTGGGAATTTATTTGGGCATTTTAGGATTAATAAAAAAATTAGTTTTAATCAGAATCATGTTATTCTTAATTAATTAACTAGCTACTGTTTTCCTATTGTTCTACTCAGCAAATAAATTTATTTTTCACATGTGATAGATTATTCTAGGTTAGTTTCTGTCACTTTAGAGCATGAACTTTTATTTATAATAAATAAAACTTTTATTTTATTTTTCTTAATAGAATTTGAATTAGGCCTAATAGGAGTTTTATAATAGCTTTTAAATTGATTCTTTTTGCTCCTAGTTGCTTAATGCATTCTTTTACGTTAGGTAGCATAAACCCTTGCTTAGGTTCTGTTAAGAAAATTTTGTTATGAAAAACTAGTTTTAGTTGTTGCTCAAGTAGGAAAAACTTTGAGTGGATTTCTCCGAGTTTTCCTTTGGGTTTTGATTCGTTTGTTTTGGTGTGTTATGTTACTATGCTATTGTGTTAAGTGATCATATGCTATGTGCTTATTATGGCTATTGTTTGCCTCGGTAGAATTTCCGGAGTGCGAAGCTTGCTACCACGAGTCCCTAGTTTTCGAAGATCGTCAGCAAGGCAAGTTCACTTTGACCATACTTTCATACCTATGTTTTATTGCATTTAGTGGCATCTTTGCAACCACCCCTCAGTAGTGTTATTGAATCCTTGTAGTTGAGTAGTATGCATGAGGTAGGAACCCATCACCCTGTTACCAAGCCCGGGACGTTATTTATTTTAATGCTACGCTATAGTAGACGGGGTTTGGTATGAGTGCTCAGGAGTGGTGTGAGAATGGGGATCTCGTCAATGGCGACAACACCATGATGAAATCTGCAAGGACTGCATCTTCAAGGCCTCAAGACTTCAAGACTCGAGACAAGAATTCAATACACACTGAGGTGAAGGGCGGTTGTGGGCACCTGGAGGAACCAGTGGTTGGCGGGATGCATGGAGAAGCGCCATGACATCTTGCGAAAGCTTCACCCTGACTCAAAGAGCGGAAGAATACTTCATGCCGGAAGCTTACCTGCAACCGCAAGTCAATATGGGCTCTGGCTTGGTTGACCTTAGTTGTGACTCTGGCTGGGGCGGTGCTAGCAGATGTAGAACTACGGTAGGATTGGATGGGCACGGACGGTGGTCGAGGAACTCTTGGAAGACCATGTTTGGTCATCTTGTTCTCAAACACCACGAAGTGCGAGAACATAAAGAGAGGATCGAATCTTGCGGGTAAAGTGTACAAACCTCTGCGGAGGTTTAAACCTAATCGATTAGCCGTGTCCCGATTCACGGACAATTTGAGCATCTGGACTTGGATCTATCTGGAACTCTCAACACGGATTGATAACTTAATTGTGGGCAACTTATGATGATTTTGGGCTATGAGACATCGGTTGGCGGAACCATGTCATGATAGAAAACTCTATAGTACAGACTTCATTTATTCCTTTGATGTAGGGAGAATAAAACCAGCTTTTACATAAACCAAACTCGATCTGAGCCATAAAGCCATATTGCATATAGTATAGTTTTATCATCTGTTTTCTCATATTGTGATCTTGTCGGTACATTCAATGTAATTGACCTACACGGCTGCAACGTATCATGTTGCAGATATTTCCTCGACAGTAAGAGTTACGATCTGAGGTTACGGTCTACACTCAACCCGCCGATGGCGTTGATGGGACTCCACACCCGACTATTTGTTTCATTGTGACTTATGAGGTATATATCAGTTTTCGTTAATTATACATGTGATTGCACTTTGATATATACATTGATGTCTTTGTGTGCCAAAGATCTTGATCGAGGATGGCACAGATACACGAGGCTTGACCGTCGAGGTCGGGTCGCTATGTAAATGGTATCGAGCACATGTTGGCTGTAGGACGTGACCCTAGAAAATGACTTAGTAATATGAAGACCCCAATGGGAATGACCTTTGTTTTGTACTACTCTCGTAACACCTGATTTCTTTTCTTGAACCTTCCTTATTTCAAACTATAGATGGAGAGCTACATTCGAACAAAAGAGAACACTACGAGAAGGTTCTTGGAGGCCCCTTCCTTGTGGAGCTAGTCAGTGCTGAAGTTACCGATACACGAGATCAAGGCAACTAAGAGGACGTCTAGATCGTGGGGAGTCAAGACCCAAGTTTTGGTCGTAAAGAAGACCCCAAGACTGCAGACATCGCTTGAACTATAAATGGTGGCGTGATATGGGCATCAACACTGCCGTCCATGATGCTATTGGACGTTTATGCTATCGTCATCGGGCTGCACTAAACCCACACTTCTTTGGAAGGATTGGATGGCGAAGTTTGATGGAGCAACTATTGCCTTGTGAGCGCAAAAGATGAAGTTCTCCCCACTTTTAGTGTACAATCGGGATCTGGAACAATCGTCAAGAATCTTGGATGGACCTCCTGGAAGCCCTGTTTGACAATGAAGCACTACGAGAAGAGGTCAAGACTCGTAGATCAAGGTAAACAAGCTGGAGGAGGAGAACCTCGAGATCCCGAGAATCGTCAGAACTGAAAAACAGCAGGACCATGTCTCATGCCAAGGACGTTGAAATCCGTAAGCTCAAGGAACAACTTGGGACATACTGTGGTCGTCACAAGAAACTCCGCGTCGACGGGGAAAATCTAGCGAGAAAAAGCTGGAGGAGATCAAGTCCACACGGAAGAAGCCCGGTGGGGACAATGATCAAGTTCCTAATAAATTAGCTTAGTAGTATCCCACCATGAGAGAAATAAAGATGAACGCTTTCTCGATTTAAGTATCTGACCATACCAATTTATGTGGGTGGCGATACTGTAGAATTGATTGAATAAATGAATGCTTGGTTGCTATTATTTTTGTGTGTTTATTTAATGGTTGGATAGATGCGATATTCGTAGGCTTGTATTTATTTCAACCATGAGAGACGTAAGTTACGGAAGAATGGTAGAAGGCCTTCATATGGGAAAAGCATCAGGAATTGGAAACTCCCGAGCATTGAAGACCTGAAGAAATGAGGACTTAGAAACGAAACCATAGTAGAACGGCCCATTACAAACGGCACTTTTAAGCTAGGATTCTTTTGTTGATGGGTGGGTAATTGCTTTCTCTTTCTATCTCAACTGGACCTCAAATCTTGAACCCATGGACAAGCTGAACACCAAACTTTTACGGAGACAATTGCAATTTCCCCATGGAGATACATTCCTTGTTACGAGCACCCTCTTATCCTACACATGCAGATGACAACCCTTTATGAGTCTTTCCTTAAGGGCCTGAAGCGATCATGACCACGACAAGTGATCATGATTACAGAAGATCTGAAGGACATGATGAAGCATATTCACCTTGAAGGAGATGCACGGTCTACAAAGGCTACCCCTTCATGCAAAAGGGAGTGGAACTTTGGTATGTGAAGGTACACCTCCACCGTTTGAAAGGAGTTTGCCCAAAGATGATGGGGCGTACTTTTCATCTCACGTGTGCCACAAGCAACTTTCTTCGATGTGTTCGTGAAGCAGCCATGGAAGCCATACGCCAGATCGGAGAAATACTTGAAGCAAGACTCCGTTATACTCAGGAATACCTCAAGAGAGGTGCATGCAGAGATGATGGAGGTGAACTCCAAGGCCACCACGATGAAATGAAGATTGAAGACTTCAAGGCGCATGTCGCACAATTCCAGCGGGACTAAAGAATCCTCGAGGAGGATAAATAAATAAAGTTGGAAGTAATGTCTGACCATACCGAACCATGTGGGTGGCAGCATTTGTAACAAAGTACTTTTTTGGAAGTTGGATTTATGAAAAATGATTAAGGATGTAATGAAAGATTGATATGAAAATAATGAGATTTTATGGATAAACTTGTGCATTTCTTTTGGTCATAGTACTCTGTAAAACCACAGGATCAATGAAGAAAGAAATGTGTTATTCATGACGGCCCATAGCAGGAAGCTGGACAAATAAGTTGGAGTTTGGTATGATCGTCACCATAAGGGTATGAAGGAAGAAGTACTACTGGATTTAAAGGAGGTGTAATATGGAACAAGAGAGTTACTCCAAGGATGAGTTAAAGCTGCACTAAAGTTGAAGTGGGCCCATAACCCACAGGCCCAGGATTTTGAAAGGAACAGATGTAACCTTGATAAAGGAATAAATTGGGAAGAATCAGTGATCCAATCAGCATACGTTTCGTAGGAGGTTACGCAAAAACCTGAGAATGGTGAAGTAACGATAGATGTTTTGTTTGGCTTGCAGAAACCATGGATTTACTTGAACCCAGTCCGAGAACAAGAGAAATTCTGCAATGCTGGTGAGTATGCCCAAGTGTTAGAATACGTGGTTTACTATTTACATATGTGGTAATGATTCAAGTACGGGATGGATTGGCCCCCATACCGGAGACTTCTATCATGAACTATCATATGTTGATGGAAAATCAGAGAGCCTCGAAAACCTTAGAAGAGTGCCGACGCGATAAACCATAAAACCATAGAATGGTAGGACGATGGAACCCCTTTATAGGCAACCGTTGCCAATCGTAGGTTATACGGTGAGGTCCAACCCAGACCCGTTTTCTGCAGGAGAAACCATAAATTGTAGACCACCATGAGTATTTCGACAGTTGTCTAGAATGGACACGGACCTATCACTCGAAGATCCGGTCTGGACGAACTTCAACTTTGACGAACCGACCCAAGATTTTGAGGAAAACTCTATGCTTCGACGTAAGAGCGTTAATGAAGGAGCTATTGTAAGATATGTGAAGAGACATACATTGTCGGCACTCCAGAGGAAGTATCTGAGTTTATTGGAACCGTAACCTTGTTTTAAGTGTGGTAGCACCTTTGACCTTTCCGACCAAAATATTTACTAGAAGACCCCCAACCCCTAACCCTTTCTTGCTAGCCTCTTCGAATCTCGAGGACGAGATTCATTTTAAGTGTGGTAGGTTTGTAACATCCCAAATTTCCTATTTGGAATGTTTTACAATTATAGCTAAGCATCTATGCATGTTGTTTGAAATTTGAGTGGCATTTGAAGATTTTGAGTTGTTGGAGTTTGAATTCAAAAATTTGGCAGTTGAAATTCATTTCAAAACTATGCCTGACAACTACTTGAGAAAAAGTATGAGAGGAGTAACATGACACTCCAATTATGTCAGAAGAAAACAATGCCAAAAGTTTGAAATTCAAATTTGAGTTTTTTTTGAATTTTTGAAAAAAATGAATTTTTATAAAGTTTGGATTTTGCCCCTGGAAAATGTTCAAATGATAGGGAATATTCCCCTGATCATTTTGGTATATATATGTCCTATATAAAATATTTATAGTTTATATATTATCTCTGTTTTTGTTTTTCAAAAAAAAAATGCCCAGGCACCAGCCAGCTAACTGCCCAGCCAAGACTGGCAGCCCACTCGCCGCGCCAGGCCACCAAAGGGCCCACAGTGGCCGAGCCGAGCCCAGCCAGCGCCCACCGACAGCCTAGCGAGCCAGCCCCTTCAAGGCTGAAACCCATCCGGGTCGGTTAACCGACCGGCGCCCGCTCCCGCCCGTCGCCGACAGGTGGACCCCACCCGTCTCCTTCCCTCGCCGCGCCACTCACCGTGCGCCGTTCACGGATCCCGAAGGATCCGGGATCCGCCATGATTCGCTCGCCGGCTTGCCCTCGCCAAGCCGTGCACCCCTATAAGTACCCCCCCGCACCCCATTCCCCCTCGCCCCTCACGGACCCTCCCCTCGCCAGCGCCGCGCTCACGGAGCCCGAGCACGCCCGCCGCCATTGACCTCGTCGTCGTCGCCTAGCCCTCCCGAGCCCCAACGACTCCACAGACCCACCTCGTCGCGCCAAGACCCGACGGAGCACTCGCCGATGCCCCGACCACCGGAGACGCCAGCCTTTTCGCCGCCCGAAACCGCCGCCGCCGTCGACGTCCGGTAAGCCGCCGGAGTTTCCCTCCCCCGTCCGATCTAATCTCGACGGCTAGGATTAGATCCCCCCCGAAGGGGTATGTTCTTTTAAATAAAACCGGTTCGGTCCGGTTAGTTCCGGTTTAATATTTTAGTTAGGGTTTTTATTTTTGTACCGGCCCGATTCGTTTAAACCCTAGGGCCCGTTTAGTTATATTACGCACAGGGCGTTAGTTAGGCCCAGTTAGCCCGTTTTTCTTTATTTTCGTTTTTCTGTTTTAACAGAATAGTTTCAGATTTGAAAAATTCATATCTTTTATTCTACTTAATATTTTTAAGTGATTCTTTTTTTGTTGGTTTGTAAATTTCTTATAGTTTCTGTAGAAAATATAATTATCTATGTTAAAATTATTTAGAATGGCTTTATTTTAAATTTAGACAGAATAGTAAATCTGCTATAATATGAGTTAGGAAAATTATTTTTGGGTGATTCTTTTTGTCACAACTTTGTTCTGACATTGCCTAACCGTAGGAATTTATTTGGGCATTTTAGGATTAATAAAAAATTAGTTTTAATCAGAATCATGTTATTCTTAATTAATTAACTAGCTACTGTTTTCCTATTGTTCTACTCAGCAAATAAATTTATTTTTCACATGTGATAGATTATTCTAGGTTAGTTTCTGTCACTTTAGAGCATGAACTTTTATTTATAATAAATAAAACTTTTATTTTATTTTTCTTAATAGAATTTGAATTAGGCCTAATAGGAGTTTTATAATAGCTTTTAAATTGATTCTTTTTGCTCCTAGTTGCTTAATGCATTCTTTTCTCGTTAGGTAGCATAAACCCTTGCTTAGGTTCTGTTAAGAAAATTTTGTTATGAAAAACTAGTTTTAGTTGTTGCTCGAAGTAGGAAAAACTTTGAGTGGATTTCTCCGAGTTTTCCTTTGGGTTTTGATTCGTTTGTTTTGGTGTGTTATGTTACTATGCTATTGTGTTAAGTGATCATATGCTATGTGCTTATTATGGCTATTGTTTGCCTCGGTAGAATTTCCGGTCTAAGCTTGCTACCACGAGTCCCTAGTTTTCGAAGATCGTCAGCAAGGCAAGTTCACTTTGACCATACTTTCATACCTATGTTTTATTGCATTTAGTGGCATCTTTGCAACCACCCCTCAGTAGTGTTATTGAATCCTTGTAGTTGAGTAGTATGCATGAGGTAGGAACCCATCACCCTGTTACCAAGCCCGGGACGTTATTTATTTTAATGCTACGCTATAGTAGACGGGGTTTGGTATGAGTGCTCAGGAGTGGTGTGAGAATGGGGGATCTACGTCAATGACGACAACACCATGATGAAATCTGCAAGGACTGCATCTTCAAGGCCTCAAGACTTCAAGACTCGAGACAAGAATTCAATACACACTACTGTGGTGAAGGGCGGTTGTGGGCACCTGGAGGAACCAAAGGTTGGCGGGATGTATGGAGAAGCGCCATGACATCTTGCGGAAAGCTTCACCCAGACTCAAAGAGACGGAAGAATACTTCATGCCGGAAGCTTACATGTGCAACCGCAAGTCAATATGGGCTCGGCTTGGTTGACCTTAGTTGTGACTCTGGCTGGGACGGTGCTAGCAGATGTAGAACTACGGTAGGATTGGATGGGCACCGGACGGTGGTCGAGGAACTCTTCGAAGACCATGTTTGGTCATCTTGTTCTCAAACACCACAAGTGCGAGAACATAAAGAGAGGATCGAATCTTGCGGGTAAAGTGTACAAACCTCTGCAGAGGGTTTAAACCTAATCGATTAGCCGTGTCCCGATTACGGACAATTTGAGCATCTGGACTTGGATCTATGTGGAACTCTCAACACGGATTGATAACTTAATTATGGGCAACTTATGATGATTTTGGGCTATGAGACATCGGTTGGCGGAACCATGTCATGATAGAAAACTCCATAGTACAGACTTCATTTATTCCTTTGATGTAGGGAGAATAAAACCAGCTTTTACGCAAACTCAGATACAGAGCCATAAAGCCATATTGCATATAGTATAGTTTTATCATCTGTTTTCTCATATTGTGATCTTGCCGGTACATTCAATGTACTGACCTACACGGCTGCAACGTATCATGTTGCAGATATTTCCTCGACAGTAAGAGTTACGATACAGGTTACGGTCTACACTCAACCCGCCGATGGCGTTGATGGGACTCCACACCCGACTATTTGTTTCCGCTGTGACTTATGAGGTATATATCATTTTTACGTTAATTATACATGTGATTGCACTTTGATATATACATTGATGTACTGTGTGTGCCAGCATACTGATCCAGGGATGGCACAGATACACAGAGGCTTGACCGTCTGAGGTCGGGTCGCTACATTTTCTGAGCTTGACACCAACGTCCATCACCTAACTTTGGCACCATCAGAGTAGCCATCAAAGAAAAAGAATGGATCACCTCCTCACGCGAGCTCGACACGCCCCCATCGCTAATATGCAGCTTTGCAGACCTCCAAGGTGGCTCACCAAAGGCGAAACCATTGCCATTGAATGATTCAAACCGGGGCAACACCCCGGACACACCATCGAACTTCAGATCTATCACCCCACCACAACTAAGACGCCGAAGGAGGAAACCATACCCGCCATCCGTCAACCACGAACGCATCACACGTTTTGTCTTCCAGATGTGCATCCGCTCTGGACTAAGCTCGATCGACGCTGGAGCAAGCGTCGTAACGACGGGCCTGAGGACACATGTACACCACGAGGATGTCGCTGCCGCCATGGCATCCTTGCTTGAATAGTTTGGTTTCCAAATTCATCCTCGACCATAAGACAGATCGCCTCATTGGGAAAGGATCTGAATCTTCTTTATTCAATGTCACCACGTTGCCGCCGAAGCCATGACGATAAACGACCGAAAAGCTAAGCCACTAGAGTTTAACCTAAAGCTACACGACCCATACGCTTAGATCCGGCGACCTCCTCACCAGCGAGCGAATCAACGACCGAGATAAATCAATGATGGGGAACCGCCGAGCAAGGCGGCGGAAGGAACTATCTGGCGGCTAGGGCTTCTAGTCGCCCGCCCCAAGTGAAAAAGACTCGCTCGTTCGAGTCTAGCACGTATGCATTTTTTTAATAGGAAAAGGGTCTCTATATACATTTGTATGTAGTCTATATTAGAATCTCTAAAAAGACATATTTAGGAATGGAGGAAGTACATGCTAATTTGGTGACCAGAGTGATCTTGATAAGCAGCATGCATGATTTGTTTCAGCTAATGCATACACGATTACAAAATATTGTGAGCAGCTTTATGATATGATTCAACTTATTCTTTAAATTGCAGGTTATCTGGGAGGTTGGTGATTTACATTGAGTGCCTAGTATCCTACATGCATCTTCGACCTTGTGAGTATTTTCCATCAAAAGGTCCAACTCGCGCCACTCAACCACTTCTTTGGGGCAATGAGCGACAAAACGCAAGGGCTAGGCCCCTTCCCACGTAACTTTGCCACCTTTATGCTCACATCACCAATAGACCATGGGGAACCAAACACCGAGGGGGTTTCCCAAAAGAGGGCTCTCTTGCCACCGCCAACGCGATAGGCAAGGCCTTTGTGAAGGCAACCTTTCATCGCGTGGAGCCCCCATCTTCCATCCTCCCATTGTGATGTGTGCACCAATGGTGTGCATCTTGCACGCATTGGGGTCGATCTCTTGAGATGCTCCCATTGGCTCATGGATAGTGAGTTGCTAAAATCAATGGCGCATGATCCCCGGAGCAGCGGCTTTGGTCATCGTGGTGGCGGCGTCCCCTTCGCCGAGGATGACGGGTCCGGTCTTGGGGCCTTGTGGCGGCAGGTCTTGGGATCCCGCTCACGGAGAAGTCCCAGCACACGTGTGGCGGCCGGAGCTTCCTTCGGCATCGACGACGCTTGATGCGGGATCACGACGATGGTTGCCGTTGTATGGGCGACGACATCGACTGGCACGACGGTGGGTGCTACATGTAGTGCCCAGAATCAGGGTGGCAATCCCTCATCTTCGACAGCGGCGGACTCTGTGGTCATGTGGGCGACTCGGAGTCTAGACACTACTAGGAAAAGGCTTGCTAGTGGCGCACCTGTTTTGGCCATTAATGGCGCACTACAGGTGCGCCACTAGCATCACGCCACTAGTAATTAATACTAATGGCGCACCCCTGGTGCGCCATTAGTATACCAGACAATAGTGGCGCACCAGGGAGTACGCATTGGTATGTCACACGGTACGCCATTACTATACCTCCCAGGGGGGCATATTTACCTTGTGCTCTGGGTTACTAATGGCGCACTTCTAGATAATGTGCCACTAGTGTGCTTATTGTAGTGCGCCACTAAAGTGCAGAGTGGTGTGCCACTAGTATGAATATTAGGAATTTTTTTTCTTTTCTGATATTTGCACAGGATACAAAATATATTACTGCACAGAATATAGACAGCACAACATATAAACAGCAGATTTTCGAATACATAGAAGATTAGTCTCCGAATATAATTCATCATATTAGTCTCCGAATTCAAAATACCGAACAAAGTTAGAACATTACAAGTCTCCAGACTGCGAGTAGCAAGTTTGTCTTCACATTACAAGTCGATATCGACCATCTAAACTACCATCACATAGAAGAGAGCTGCGGTCATCACGATGAGCATCATCGCGATGAATCTGGTCTTCATCTAGTTCCTCCAACGCTCCCTCCTCTCTCCCGCTAGATAGCGCACGTATCTAGCTTCCGCTTCCGCCCTAGTGGTGTACCCTTTGTAACTGTTACCCTGAAACGGTGAACCTGTCTCCGACACTCCTCCCAGTCGTCGTAGACTCCGGGAACCTTACCCTTGTACACGACATACAGCGACATCTCTATGCACTAGCCAAACAAAACGTTAGTAGCAATTCACAGACAATACATAAGCAATATATAAGTATGCAACAAAAGGATCAGAAGAGAAAAGCAACACATTAATAGCACGATTCATGGTCCTATTAATAAATAACATCGATTACATATAAGTTGAACGATTGTCCAAACCAAAGAGACATACAAGTTCATTAAAGTTTAATTACAACATGAGCCAATCGACATTTCAGAACTACATAGCATCACTACTTTCGACTCGACTCAGGGACCAGAGCATGGATGAAGCCGCCGTCTTTCGTGATGGTCATGAAATCGCGGGCGTTGTCAGCCTGCATTTGTAGCGTTGCTTCTATCTCACTGTTGGACGATTGATATCTGAGGTAGAACTGCCCCGAGGTACAAAGGACAGAAGATGGATAATTTCCGCAAACTCCGACTAGATGCGATAGAATTCTTGTCTGATGTCCGTGTCCTGGATTGCCGACAAGCGTGTGGCCCAATCTTTGAGATTATTTGGTAGCAGAAGGTGATTATGGTCCCGTACGATCACCCGCATGTGATGGAGGGCGTAGTAGGCATCCTTCTGACTGCCAGACGGCTGCTTGACGCAGGGGAACGTCGTATTGTGGGTGAGCACGTGCTTGCCGTACCTACGAATTGGCCTGCTGAAGGTGCCTCCAGATCTGGCGTAGCCGGGGAGAACATCATCAAGAACTTTCTTGATATTTGTGTAGTCTTTCTTCGACTGACGGTCCGAGTCGAAATAAGTGGCCATGGAATATTTCGGGCTTAAGAGCATGAGTGTGCAATGTGTCACTGCACAAAACACGGAATGTTAGAAAAAAAGAATGATCAAAATCTAAGAAATCATATGTTACAGGGCGGTGAGGGGATGACTTACTCGGGAAAGTAAGGCACGAGGAAGTTATCCTTATCTGGGTTTGCCAGAATGACGCCTTCGAGGTGTGAAATCGTGACTTGTCGGTCCCCAGCGCTGCCCAAGATCTTGGCATGCATGTAGAAGGGGTTGACTATCATGATGTCCGGGGTCTTGTCTCTAATGATCCGCATCTCCATACTCAGTGAAAATAGCCGAACGAAGGTGTAGTGCAGCGGATGAAGGTTAAACATAGCAAAGATGTCATCAAACTGCAGGACGATCGTACTCCTGATGGCGCTATCCCCAAAGCCCTTGCCCTCTGGCACCTTGGCCACGAAAACTGGGTATGCCACATCATTCTCGGAGAGACGCCGCTTCTCCAAAGAAAGAACACTGTCATGCAGACTCCGCATAGCACCGGTTGCAGCATTGAGCAGATTAGTCGGTAGCATCGGCCTACCCGCCACATGCACCCTCCTCGAGATATCCTTAGGTGAAGGTGGCCCGTCCTGAGCACGGATCGTACTCGGTGCTGGCTGGCTCGCACCGCCTTGTTATTCTTTCTTTTCCGTCCCTTCTTCTTCTGTTTTAATGGGACCGAGTTCTGCTTAGAGACCGCCTTCTTGGGTGTGTTGGGGCTGATAATATTTCGCACCTCGGCTATTTGAGGCTCGGTGAAGGCAGCAGCTGGAGGCATCTCCTGAGAACTGAAAGCCAGACGACGCCTGTTGCAATTGGGTTTCTCCGCGGTACCAGCTAGATCGCGGTCGTCTTTTGCAGGTTTGGGTTCTTGAGAAGGAGGCCCCAAGAATTCGTCACCGTACCCATGTTTGGCAAAGTACTTATCGACGTTGGTAAATGTACCGTCGTTGTCGTCGTCGTCCGGATCCTGTGCCATATGCATGTCCGAATCCTGTGCCATATGCATGTCCGGTAGCGTTGCGGCGGTCTTGCCATGGCTTGGCGCCGGCACGACTGGCGGTGTTGTATGTGGGGTGGTGGCCCCCGCCCCCAAACGAATCTGACTCTTCGCCCAAAGCAAGGGCCAGCTTAAGCAGGCACTGAGGGTCGTCACATCATCTTCGTCGGCCCCAGCGGGTCGAAACGGAGGTAACAAGTCGTCGCAGCATGGCAGCACCCGAACCAGTTGAACCCTATACACGGTGGGTGGCATCGGATTACCGTGGAACACGGGTTGCCGGTTGAACGATTCTGCCTTGGCGACATCGATCAACTTCGCCGCCACGGCGTGGGGAGTGCATGGAACATCGGCGCAGGCGCCCTGCGAAAACATGTAGGGCGTCAGGGATGCCCAGTCAAAGGCAAGGAGATGAAGTCATCGGCCGAGAGGCTTAGTTACCGTGATGGCGTCGAGCTCGGCTAATGTCGAGGCACCGTCAACGGCGGGCGTGCAAGTGACGGAGGGGCCGCTTGCTGCCAAGGTGCCGGCCGGTGTATTCTTCACACACCCGGGTGCATTAAGCTCCAATGCCCGCGCCGGCGCCGGAGACACCAATATCGCCTCCGCCGGAGACACCAATGGCGCCTCCTGCATGTTGTGCGAGTTGGTGGCCATGAAGCTGGAAACCGGGGGCGGCCCCTGTTGGCTGCCCGCAATCCATGCCTGCAGCCCCTCAATCAAGGTAGGCACAATGGCGGTGAGCGTCGTTCCCAGTTGGTGTTGCACTTGCTCTTGGACCATCTCCAGAATCCGTGCCACTTGTGCCTTGAGTTCTTGAACCTCGCGCAACTGGCTTTCCGAGCTGGTCTTTCTCTCCTTTCACCCACCAGTGTTATAGTATGACGACCATTTCGTGGACAAGCCTTTGCCGGCCACATGACCAGCTGACGACGGCTTACTGAACTTATCCTTGTTTTTCATTACGTTCAACACCCTATTTAAAGTTTTGTCCCAACGGGAGCTCTAAGACGACCCCGTGCTACTACTTTCAGTGTCCTGGGAAGGAATGTGAACCATTTAGAAAATTGGCTTCATTAATTAGAATGCAACCATATGGAGCTAATTACGCGGGGGTGTATTCCTTACCAGAACAAGCTCAAGCGCCTTGGTCTTCGGATCCGTGGTAAGCTCCTTTGTTACCGGGTCCACCTTGTACCGGGCCCTGACATAAGTTCATGGTCTGCTTGCCACGGTATTTCTTGAAGCGGGGCGGTAGGCCTTGCTCGGCATGCTCCGCGTCCTCCTTGTCCCATATAGGTTCCGCCACTCTATAACCGGCCGGACCGGGTTGGTGGACCCCTAAGTTCAAGTCCCGCATATCTTTCCCCCACTGACTTGATTCCACGGTTGTGTTGCTCTCGCACTTGATCTTGAACTCCTTGTAGTCATCTTCGCTGATCGAAGGATTTTTCTCCTTGATCTTCTCATAACTATCACATTTTTCAATCATTCTTTTCACTGCGCCTCTCCAAGTAGCCAGGGCCGTGCTCATCTTCGCGAGGGCGGCACTGTTCACTTTATTCCCTGAGAGGCGTGTGTTTGCGACGTCACCGGGGAACTTGTATCGTTCGTGCAGCTTCGTGAAGAGGAGGTTGCGCAAATTCCCTCGGTCCTTATGCCTTAGGTTCTCGGTGTTGATCGAGACGGTGCTCCGGAGAATGCACCCGAGCTGAACCGCTGCACTTTGACTAATTCTTTGGCGCGTTGGATGCCCCTCGAGGACACTTGAAGAATTCCTCCTTGACGGTGCCGAGCATGTTGGGCCGGTCCTTCCGTTGCCTCTTGGTTGGCTGCCATCTGTGCATGCGCTGCCATCATCGATGGTGGCATCCTCGGCGGCACCATCAGTGGTGTCATCCCTGACGCCACTAGGGGTTATGTAGTCAGGATCGGTGTCTTCCGCGGCGTCCTCATGGAGGTGAGGTTCTTCCTCCATCTCCTGGGACAGCTCCCAGAATTGCTTGCCCGAACCACCGGCCTCATTGTTGTGGGCCATGTTCGCTCTAAATAGGAAAAAAGTTTGGTCAAAAAGTTGGTTATTGTCAAGGAACAAGATCTCTAAGTTGACCAAATAACCTAATTCTCGAGGAATTCGATGTTAGTGTGTTGTTGCTAAGGTCCAAGTCCCTTCCTACCCCCCTTCTTCTTGTCTCCTCTCACTATCTCTCTCACACACATGGCAAGCAAGGGTGTCTGAGTGTGTGAAAAAAATACTAAACTAATCCAAGGGCTGAAAATTGATCATCTGTTTCAGATTGCAGTTTTCTTTCTTGGGGCTTCATTTGTCTTGATACAAAACTGAATTTTGAAATCTCTGTAATGAACAAGCTAAGGGCTAAGCTTTCATCATTTAGGTTTTTATCGACACCGAGGCACCCTAAAAGCCAAGTTTTTATCATTTAGGGTTTGACTCTTGGCTAACCAACCTCACTTCCTCCTCCTCCTCCTCCTCCTCTTCTTCTTCTTCGTCTTCCTCTGATTAAATGGATTTCCAGGATGTAGGTGGATTCATGTGTATATATGTATATATACACCTACACTAACTACTAGCTAGCCAAAGTGTGTTTAGACTAGATCGGGGGGTATTGTCTTCTGTTGTGTCATTTTCATAGTTTCTTTCTGATCACAGTGGATGAGGAGCTTGATTCGTTACTTTAATGGCGGCCAGGTCAGGTAGGGGAGGTGGGCAGGCGGGACAGGAGCGAGGTCAACGGCTCGTGGATGGCTCACACGTGGCGCCCCGAGCTCCAATCGTGAGATTACGCAGGCAAATAAACAAAGAGGATTTACCTAAGTGATCAGGACTAATCACACCGCTGTCACAAGTCAGAATGAGCTATGAACACAGGTGAATATTTCATGAGAGTTACCGACTGACATCAAAAGCCAACTTTAGAAAGACCGAGTACGCAACCCAAGTCACAGGCCTATCTATCTATCTATCTATATAGGGAAAAAATATTTACAAGGAAGGAAGTTTTACTCCTACGAGGCAGGTGAAAAACTGCTCGAGCTCCTCCTGACTTAGAGTGAAGCACACGGGAGGGAAGTCATTTCTGGTCTTCTTGGCCTTTTTGTCTTTGCGACGACTTTCCATGTCCTGCTTCGCCTCATCATCATCATCATTAGCGTGAAGCTCCTCCCTGATGCCCATTGATTTCAAGTCTGTCCTTGCTTTCAGCCCATCTTTGGTCCTCTCTGGCATGTTGAGCAGGGTACCAAGCAGACTCTCGCACACGTTCTTCGTGATATGCATAGCATCAAGGCTGTGAGGCACACGGCGGATCTTCCAGTACGGCAAGTCCCAGAAAACAGACCTTGTTTTCCATACCTTCAGCAGCGGCTCTGGCGCCTTTCGCTTCTTTCCCGGCTCTGGCGCCTTTTGCTTCTTTCCCGGCAGTGGGCAATCTTTCCAATTTTTCAACAGCTCGTTTATTTCCTCGTCGCTCCTCGTACGCGGGCGTCTTCGAGGTTCGGTTTCACCATCGAACGGATCCTTGCGTTTTCTCCATGAGTCATTGTCGCAAAGCCACCTTCGATGTCCCATGAACACGGTTTTCGAAGACCCGAGATATCTATCTAGCTGGCGATACATTGTGTCATCCATGCACCTGACGCATCTAGAAAATCCATGGACCACCTGCCCGGCGACATATCCGTAACGAGATAGTCCTGCACCGTCGTGAGCAGTGCAGCTCTCATAGGGAAATATTCTTTCTCTGCGGCGTCCCACGTATTGGCTGGCGTTTTGCACAGCGTGTATAGCTCCTCTTCGGCAGCCCGGATCTGATTGATGTCGTTCCTGGTTGTTTCGTCCCTTCAATTAGCATACTCATGTGAATGTACTTCCTCTTCATGCACAACCGGGGAAGGTTGTACATCCACACAAACACAAGCCAGGTGCTATGTGTGCTTCTCTCGCTGCCAAACGGATTAACTCCATCGGTGCTCGCCTCAAAGACAATGTTCCTTGGATCGTCCCCAAATTCTGGGTATTGAAGTTCAACGCCACACGGCTCGCATCCTTAGGGTGACTCAGCATCTTGTCTTTTTTATTTATCTCCGGATCATTTCCGTCATCTTCTCGCTTCTTCTCCTCCCTATCCGCGTGCCAACGCAGGAGCTTTGCTACCTTAGGTCCGCAAAATACCGCTACAGACGAGGAGTGATCGGAAAGTACCACACCACTTTTCGAGGAGCTTTCTTCCTCTTCTTGTATCGAGTGACGCCGCACACCAGACATATGGTAGACTTCGCGTGCTCGTCCCGATAAATGATGCAATTGTTCATGCACACATGGTATTTCACGTGCGGTAAATCCAGAGGACACACGATTTTCTTCGCCTCCTCGAAACTGGTCGGGCACTTGTTCCCCTTGGGAAGACGTTCATGCCAGAATGACATATTCTCGTCGAAGCATGCGTCGGTCATTTTGTGTTTTACCTTCATCTCCAGAGCCATGAGCGTTACTTTCAAAGCGGTATCCTCGGCCTGCATCCTTCATACAATGGAGTAACCGCGTCTATCTCCAGTTGATCCAGCTTGTCTTTCTCTCGGGAGGCAGCTCTTGCATTATCCGTCTGCTTGAGAAGCGGCTCTTGAATATGAGGGTCCTGCACCCAGCTCATCGATTGTCCATCGTCATCTGCTCCGGCATCTTCATCTTCATGATCATGCCCTTCGTCTGCTCCAGCATCTTCCTCATCATCATGTCCGGCATCTTCTACATGATGACTGTGTACTGCATCTACTTCGTGATCATGTCCTGGAGATTCTTCGTCTTCTCGCCCGCCCTTGCCACGGTTGTCTTGCTGCCCTTCCTCATTTCTTTCCTGACCCCCATGGACGACTTCATAATCATCTTCATCACCTTGCCACCGATAGCCATCACCACGCAAGAGTGATACGTGATACATCTCCAACGTATCTATAATTTTTGATTGTTCCATGCTATTATATTACCCCTTTTGGATGTTTATGGGCTTTATTTTACACATTTATATCATTTTGGGACTAACCTATTAACCGGAGGCCCAACCCATATCTTTGTTTTATTATGCATTTGAGATTTCAAGAAAAGGAATATCAAACGGAGTCCAAACGGAATGAAACCTTCGGCGGCGTGATTTTTGGAAAGATTATGATCCAGGAGACTTGGAGTGCAAGCCAGGGGATCATCGAGGGAGCCACGAGATAGGGGGGCGCGCCCTACCCTCTCGTGGGCCCTGACGGTGTCCTGGACTAGGGGGTACTCACCACGTCGTCTCCCGATCAGTTGGATTGGGCCGAGGACCCCCATGGCCGTATACTCATGGGCCGGTCCGGACAGCTGCCGCATACAAGGAAGATTCCACAAGACTTGGCGATCAAGACAAGGACTCCTCCCCACCAGCGTATTCGGCTAGGACTCTTGTTATCCTAGGCCTCTGGTGCACTATATAAACCGGGGTCGGGCTAGTCGATAGATAGACAACAATCATGCCATCATAGGCTAGCTCTTAGGGTTTAGCCTCTACGATCTCGTGGTAGACCTACTCTTGTACTACCCATATCATCAATATTAATCAAGCAGGAAGTAGGGTTTTACCTCCATCGAGAGGGCCCGAACCTGGGTAAACATCTGTGTCCCTTGCTTCTTGTTACCATCAGCCTTGACACACAGATCGGGACCCCCTACTCGAGATCCGCCGGTTTTGACACCGACATTGGTGCTTTCATTGAGAGTTCCACTGTGTGTTCGGCAAAAGGTCGATGGCTCGCCTGCAGATCAACTACGACTTCGGCATCTTCGTCACCAGCTCGACTGGTCACCATGGTTCGACCAAAGACTGTGCCCTACCTCCGATCGTCATGTTCGGATGAGGGCCTTCGTCAACATCAGCTCCGATCTCTATCAAGATCATGGAGGAATCATCCAGGGAGCCCGGGGGCTCAACGTCAACATTGCCCTCGGGCGACCGTGCTGTTTTTCTGGACAGCGAACTTGTATCCGCCACCACCGCCTCCTCGAGTGTCGCTTTAAAGATTACTTCGGTGGAATTGAGTCTACAACGACCCTAGAAAATTTCGTCAAGTTCCGATGGAGGAATCTCCGGCAATCTCCGATATACCGGAGCCGCATTGAATCTGGACGAGAATCCGGACGAGTTTAGGGCGTGGTGTCCAGCTTCTAGCTCGGACGTCCTTTGGAAGATCCAACCGTTGATCGGCTACGGAATTCCTATATCTACCACCCCTCAAAATTTCAGCTCGAGCCGACCGTCCAAACTCGGGAACCTTCCGATTAGTGCATCACTTTTCGGATCTGTTTTTCGGCGCGAAAACAAATCCGACCCGAGTTCGTCTTTTTTATGAACGGGATTTCGGACATCCTTTTTTAAGGAAGTTTTGTATGGGGTATTGTGTTTTGTTTTCGAACACATCCCACTAACTTTAAAATCTTTTGAACATGATCTTCAACATCATGCTGGTGTCAAACCAGTTCGGTAATATTGCTCCACGGCCGCCGACCTGCGCTAAAGACGTCGTCACTTTGTTGAGCCGGGCTCAACTTCTTCGGATCATCATCTCGGCCAGCCGAACAAGAGTTCGGCATCGGAAAGGATAAATCATCACCAACATCATCGCCCCATGGATTACACGGAGCAGGCACACCGGCATCGCCGCACGGCCACTTCATCAAGCCGGCATTGACCACGTCACGACCTGCATCGGCAGGGCAGCACCGTTGCTCCTTCGAGCCGGTGTCCATCACGCCGACCTACTTCGACTCATCGGCTGACATCGAGGCTCCGACATCTCGGCTGGACCGGGGGCTTCGCCATCTCTTCATCAACCTATACTCCGGTGACCTTGGCGTCACCAGCCGACCAGCTTCGTCACGATTAGCGGGACCAAGGGCTTTGACTCGGCAAGCCAACCTTTGCCAGCATTGCCATGCCGTCACTTTATCGCCCATCAGGCAATGGGTGTGCGGATCGAGTCCCAATTTTGGGAATCACCTTCCTTCGGATTGCTACAACAAATAAACCAGGTGCTATTAATCCTAGTATTTTTTTGCTTGTTTGGGTTCATTTTTCCCAAGGAATTATTACTCTGGTTTGTCCATCATATGTACACAGGTCTATCAAATGGTGGCCGCATTATCGACGGTCGCATGGTGGTTAGGTCAGTTTCCGTACATAGTCCGGTGAACGCCGCATCTAGAACTCGGACCGACCTGTGAATTCAGGCTTTGCCACGCCTTTACTGCATCACGCCGACGCCCTGCATCGACATTGACTTCGGCGCCATGCCATATTTCTTTTATTACTCACTTTGCATAAATTATTTATTATGCAAGATTTTTTTATTACCATTATCCCCGGTCTGCACTATTTTTTGTGCACAGGAAAATGATCCGGCCGGACTATATCCTTTGGCGTCACCTCGGCTGGACGGGGGGCTTCGTCAACACTTCATTACCCCATGCCGGGGACTTCGGCATAACTCTGCCGGCCTGCATTGACCGTGCTATGTCACCACTTCGGAGTGCTGAGCTCTTTGCTCCGCCACCTCGGGACCGGCTTGGGGGATGGAACCTTGTCCCGCATCAAGCTCGGACCGCGTCATCAATACCGAACACATTAACCAGCTAAGTTGCCTTCATGCTCAAAGTTGTAAATTTTTTAATTTATGTTCGGTTCGACCAAGCATTATACTTTTTTTGGAAAAAGTTGCTTGTAAAAATTTCCTTGTCCAAACTTTGTTTGTGACGCACAAATTCAAATACCCGTTTACTTGGGGCTCCCTTTTTGGAGCTTTTCCTCTTGCATATGATTATATTTGTGCGGCTTCGTTCCTTATTCGTATTACGCCACAATATGCACCATATTGACCTAAGTGATTTGCAAGCCGGGTTGGCTTGCTCTCGTGTTTACCCCACGTTCCCGATTGTTGGCTAGGGAGTAAAGGAGCACCTCTGCGATTGTCACGATCGGGTCACCCGAGCCGGACCTCGACCGGTGAAGCCGAAAGCTAGCGCTCTTACTGTTTTCAATTATGGTCGGCACACAACGGAACTCATGAGTACAAAAAATCTATTGCACAAGTCTCATATTAAAACAACGAGCACCGAAGAAAGGTATCGGTGGGGGTACTATTTTCTTCGAAGATGCTTCTTACACTTTATCAGTAATATAGCATAATTTCCCTGAGCGCGCTTTGTCTATTACATCCTTATGACCTGATTGCCTGGTTATCAGAAACACCGTCGATATTCTCGATAGGTGGAGTACATAACACTTTTCGGTCCTTGACCGAAGAGGGAGAAGCCGATGGTCGGTTAAGACGCGTTTAAAGTTCGGGTGAACATAGATATAATATAAGTACTTCGATACATACAATCATTCTTTTACCCAAGTCACTCGGGGGCTCTTAAATTTATGTGAGCTGTTTTATAATAAGTGTTCTTCTTCTTAGTCGTTGTAAAGTCTTTTTTTCTATCACTCCTTTTTTCGACGCGAGTGTGCGGTCAATAGCCGGATAGCCTTGCTTCTCTCTAAATCCGCGTGAGTGCAGTTTGCTAAACTAGCCTCGGAGAAGCACGCCGCCTTCGGGATAACGAGGTTGAGGCTATAGGCTGACCCGCTTGGAGTCTTGAGATAGGATGTGTCATGTTAAAGCACGACAGAAGCACCTTTTTTTTACAGTACAATTTTCGGATTGGCACCGAACACTTGATCTAGTTCGGACATTAAACTTTTGAATAATTTTTTTTGGCTTTTCGAGCCTATGGCACTTTTAAACTATTTGTGCATTTCCAGCATTAGTCTCGCAGTGCAACTCCGGACACCTTTAGGGATTCAGCAAAAACATTCTCGGATATTGCTTTATATGCATCGGTTTCGAATTGTGTCTTCGGTCAATAGTTGGGTTGCCCGGCTCCTGTGCTTACCTCCTACGTTCCGCGTTGTTCGGCTAGGTGTGCAAAGGGAGAACCACCGCGATTGTGCTTCCAATTCGCATGGTCAAGCACCTTAGTGGAGAAAGCCGAAAACTGACTGTCACAATAGGCGTAAACTGGTCAGCGATCCGATGACTATGTTAAATGACGGGCCGTTCATAACATTGGCCGAAGTGTTTACGGCTTGACCTCGGCTGTCGCCGAACACTAACCGGGGGCTCATAGCTAGCTTCCCCAGTATAAAGCTCCTATGACTAAGCGAAAATTTTAAAGCCCGCATATCTAATTGCCTCGTTTCTGCTAACACAACCGCCTTCGGGCACCGAGACGTCGGCTAAGGGTTGCTTTGTTATTGCGGAAACACCCTACGTAGTATATACCAAGGGGTAGAAGCCGAGGATGGCCACTTTCAACTGATAAACGGTCGCAATGGAGTCAAAATAATGATGTAACGTACTTGGATACATAGAATCATTACACATAATCTGTGATTTTACTCTGGATATCGATCCTTAATTTGGCCACCCGTGCCCACATTAAGGCTCGGGGGCTACTAGGCTTTGCGCTCATTATTTACAAATATTAAAGAGGCACATCGATCCCCTAATCTGGTGTTGCCACCCGACCACTGTCTCAGGGGCTACTGCATTGCTTATTCAATGCAGAGAATTCAAAGTGCTCAGTGTTTGGCTTGAACGAACTATGCGCATACATGTCTTCGGACAATAATAGGTACCATATGGACCTATCCGGCATCAAGCTAGTATATTGCGGCGACTTCTCACGACCCTCTCTCAGGGGCCCATTCACGATCACTATTATCTCTAATATATTACACGCGCTTTTGTTCCTATGTATGTCGCCGAGCTAGAATTGATCCTCGAGCCGATTTGGCAGATCGACCGAGTCTCGTGGCTCTTGGGAACAACGGTTTTATGCTTTCCTTCAGGTGCATCTCGGGTTTTAGACTGATACACACCTTGAGGGATACTGGCTATATATCTCGGCAGAGGATAAACTACACCAGTACAAAAAAATGAGCCCGCAGTCGGGGTGGTGCACCACCTCGGAGGCAGTCCGGCATAAAGCTCGGGCGCCAACGGCTAGCTCCATAAAGGGCATTTCCAGCATTAAGCTCGGCTAAACTCCTTCCACTTTTTGGAACCAAGGTGATCTATGACACCTCGGATATAGTCCGGCATTGGAGCGCGGATACAATCCGGCGTTGGAGCTTGGACACAGTCCGGCGTTGGTGTTCGGCTGCAAAAGATACCTCGAATGCAGTCCGGCGTTGGAGCTCGGACGCAAGAGGACACTGCCTCCCGGGAACAACTTCAAACCCGAGGCGTGGCATAAAAATAACAAGGCATTGATAAAGGCCGAAAACTTAAAGGGGTTCCTCGGATACCCAACGTGTAAACTCTTCGGATGCAATTCGGTGATCCTCAAGATCGAAGATGAGAAGATTTGTTGAACCAGTTTTCAAGACCGACGATCAAGATGAAGAACAGTTCGAAGAATCGAGGAGCGCCCCTAACTTGAAGACCGGTTCAGGGGCTATCGACGGTGTCTCGGACTAGGGGTACTCACCACGCCGTCTCCCGATCGGTTGATTGGGCCGAGGACCCCATGGTCAGATACTCATGGGCCGGTCCGGACAACTGCTGCATACAAGGAAGATTCCATAAGACTTGGTGATCAAGACAAGGACTCCTCCCCACCGGAGTATTCGGCTAAGACTCTTGTTATCCTAGGCCTCTGGTGCACTATATAAACCGAGGCCGGGCTAGTCGATAGATAGACAACAATCATACCATCATAGGCTAGCTCTTAGGGTTTAGCCTCTACGATCTCGTGGTAGACCTACTCTTGTACTACCCATATCATCAATATTAATCAAGCAGGAAGTAGGGTTTTACCTCCATCGAGAGGGCCCGAACCTGGGTAAACATCTGTGTCCCTTGCTTCCTGTTACCATCAGCCTTGACGCATAGATCGGGACCCCCTACCCGAGATCCGCCGGTTTTGACACTGACAGGCCCCTCGAGGCTCCCTCGACCGACTTCTTTCGCCTATATAAGCCTACGTACCCTAAAAACATCGAGGAGAAGATAGATCGGGAGTTCAGCCGCCGCAAGCCTCTGTAGCCACCAAAAACCTCTCGGGAGCCCGTTCACTACAAAAAAAATACACTTCCGTGATGATACGTGTTTGTCACAGTAGGTCGCGTTTTTTGTTATGCATGTACATCCATGACGATCTTATGACAGAATCAAGATAGTCATACCTGTGCTGTCGTAGAAGTGTTCCATGACATTACCAAAATTATCATCACGGAAGTGTCCACTTCCATGACGATAAACCGCGTCACGAAGTGCTTTCGTCAAGGGTGACCGACACGCGGCATCCACCGTAACGAACGCCGTTAAGCTATCGGGTCGGGTTTTGGATCCGATAACCCGTTAACAGCCCGACCAATGGGGATTTTCCGTGTAAAATCATCATTGGCTAGAGGAAACACGTGTCGGCTCATCGTTGGGACAGATGTCATCCACTCATTGGACGAAGACGCCTATGATACGCCGACCGTGGCACGCCCAACAGAGGCCCATTCACGTGAAAAGGCCGCCCGCTTGACTTGGTCAAAAGGTGGCGGGCCGCCCATGGAAAGCTCGTTAACGGCATGTTCGCATATAGCCCATTTACAGCCCGCTAACCCAAGGCCCGTTACGCCCTATCCGAATTAGGCCCGAGAGCGCCATCTGGGCCATCCAATATGATTCCACCACGGCCCATGTATGGCCCATGACGCCTTTCGCCCATATGAGGCCCTATGTAACTCTTGGCCTATTAACGACCCGTGGTGAAACCGCCCGCAATGAACAAAGTGTATCACTTTACACCCATTAACGGCCGTGGTGAAATCGCCCGTAATGAACAAAGGTATCACTTTATACCCATTAAGGGCCCGTTATTCAGTTGGGCGTTTCCAGCCCATGTTATCTTTCGCCTTCTCGAGCCCATTTATTCTTGGGCTCATTTCAAGATTCGCTTACTTACGCCACATCGCTATTTTCTTCTTGTGGGCCAAATTCAGCCCGTGGTTACAATCGGCCCGCTTGTGGTCCGTTAATACGCTGGGCGTTTTCATAGCGCCATCAACACGGCCTATTAACGATGGCCCGTTATGGTCGGCCCATGAACGGACGATTCCAACTCTAGCCCGCTTACGACCATAATGCGGCTCGTTATTGGCCCATGTTTGTAATCGATCATATGGCCCGTATAAGGCCCATTGATGATACTGCCGAGAGAAGGCCCATTGTTTCTACGGCCCATAGAAGGCCCAATGTTTCTACGACCCGTAGAAGGCCTACTATTTCTACCGCCCATAGAAGGCCCATCGCTTTACGGCCCGTAGGAGGCCCAAAGTGTCACTACTGAAGAATATTAGCCCATGGTTATTGTGGCCTAGTTTAAAAATAGGTTATTGCAGCCACTAGGAAACCGCGGAAAAGAACTGCACCGACTACAAGCAAACAAATAAACAAGACAACAAGGAAATAAATAAGTAAGCAACTTATGCTAGGCTATCACGGCTATTACACATATTACATCCATCGGGCATCAAAGTTCGCCACCAAAGGCAAATATAGGGAACACAAGCAACATATAAACGCCAGAACAAAACAAGTCCGTAATTGAAACCACTTTGAAGAGTTCAAGAAACAATATCACGGTACCCATAATGTTTGGCAAGATGCTTAGCAAGCTTATTAACTTTCTCTTGTTTGGCGCTTAAATCCTCCAGCGCTTGTTGTTGCACAAGAAAGTACGATCTGAATTCTGCAGGACTTCCTCGGTCCTTGGCTTCTTGCAAAGCACACCGATCGATGCCTTTCAGCTTGTAGCTGAGACTCAAGAAGTCAAGTGATTCAGCAGCGAGTTCGAAGAGCTTGTGCGGTGATAATGGCTAGTAACTCGAACAATACATCAACGAGGATCGTGGGGTTTTCTCACTTGTCTACAAGATCGCTTTTATCACCTTTCTTGGAGACCAACAGGTTGTCTCACTATCTTGAACCTTATCTGCATTACTTTCTCTACCATTGCATAGTGGGGTGCTCTTCTCCAATATTACATTTGCATACTACAAGAGAAACAAGCAGACACATCACATGTTTAGCTTGTAGTATACCAAACTCATTTTGGTAAACCGGTTCATTAGTAAGGTGGATAGGATAACAGCATGAAACAAACATATATCTATGTACTATGGTCACTATATTGTCCATATCATTCTAGTTTATGTTCCCTAATCAAGATAGAGACACAGTTTAACTCATATATTTTTAAGACACAGCAGCATAGACAGAATATAAGTGTGAGAAACTACACAGCATTGGCAGCACTTGTAATGTGCATCACATGAGAACATAACTGTTTATACAACTTAAATTGAAATCAACATAGAGCAAGAAGTTGGAACAGCAATCCAGTTAAAGAAATAGGTTTTAAAAAAACCTGTTGCGCCATTGGAGTTTCAATTGGATCCTTCAAATTCGAAAGTAGTTGGTATGAGTAAATACAGTGATGCAATAGCAAATGAGTATGGACCATAGCTACGATAGTTGACCTGAGAACAGTCGCCCTTCTGCTTTAAACATGGAGTTTGGGTTAGCTGTGGTGGTCTTCGTGCTTTGGGCACTGCAGTAGCTTTACAAACTGCTCGTGTGGGGGTACTCTGTGGTGGACATGGTGCTTTGTCAACTATAAGTGGGTTACTATCCGCTGGGGTTGCGGTTAGATGGGTTGTAGTGTAAGTGTGCAATCTGGAAGAATCTCGATTATGCGTGGTGGGGCTAGTTTGTGGGCCAGTACAACCATGGTTCTATCTGCATCGACGGGTAGCACTGTCTTTTGTGAAGAACGGGTTTTTGCTCCCTTAGATACTACTATCACCCCCTCCAATTCAAATGGCTGATAAACAAGAAAATAAATTGAATGTACAGACATTGTATGATAGACAGATGTGGTAATTCACATATATGTTGTCTAACCAAACAGCACAACATGACACAATTTCACATATATGATGCCTAATTAAATAGGGTAGCATGACACAGTTTCAGATATATGATGGATAACTTAACAGGATATAATGGCATAATTCAACATATGATGAGTACCTAAACAGGATGACATGACAAAACTATATGATGTCTTTCTAAAATAGGTTGGGATGAAATAATTCACATACATGTTGTCTAAGTATACAGGATGGCATGATATAATTGACATAATTGATTCATATACTAAGCGGTGGCACTCACATGTATGATCTCTAAACTAAGCAGATAGAATTCAATATTGTGCATATGATGTCTAAATTAAGCAATGCAAGACACCATATGCATCATATGAGAAATATAAACATTGCAACTTAGAGCATACACCTCGTGTGGGATATAGGACTGGTCATCTGTCTCTAATCCTCCTCCGAGGAGCTCCCTATAACCATCGAGATATATGCTTCAACAGTACCATTGCTCGCTCAAGACCTTGTTTTACTCCAGATTTTTCCATAACCGGCTCAAATGGATGATACACATGAAGAGTAGTTCAATATACATGATTGTCGACAAATGGAATACGAATAAAAAAAAGATGGCATGAGATAATTCACATATATGATGCCTGGCTCCATGGCGGTGCATAATTCACATATATGATAACTGGCTGAAAAACATGGCATTGCATAATTCACATATCTGATATAGAAAGCAAACAGGAGGCATCCACACAGAGCATGTCTAATCTAAGCAGATGGCATGGCAATGCAAGGCACCATATGCATGATATGAGCAATATAACCCAGCCAAGTTAGAGCATGCACCTCGGGGGGGGGGGGGGATACGACTGGTCATATCTCTCTGAATCCTCCTCTGAGGAGCTATCTATAACCAGCAAGAAATCTGCATCGACAGGTACACTGACTGCTCAGAAGACCTTGTTTTCACTCCAGATTTTCCCATGACCGACTCAAATGGTGATGCATAGGAAGAGTAGATGAATGTATAAACATTGTTGACAAATGGAATACATTATGGGAAAAATATGGCACGATACAATTCACATATGCGATGACTAGCTAAACAGGATGGCATTGCATGATTCACGTATATGATGCCTGGCTAAAGAAGATGGCATTGCATAATTCCCATATACTCCCTCCATTCCTAAATATTTGTCTTTTTAGAGATTTCAAATGGACTACCACATATGGATGTATTTAGACATATTTTAGAGTGTAGATTCACTCATTTTGTTCCATATGTAGTCACTTGTTGAAATTTCTAAAAAGACAAATATTTAGGAATGGTGGGAGTATGATATAGAAACCAAACAGGTGACATTCACACAAAGCAAATCTAAACTAAGCTGATGACATATAAGATGTATAATGTAAGCAATGTAAGGCGCCATATGCATGATATGACCAACATCAAGATGCCAAAGTTAGAGCAAACACCTCGTGGTAAACAGCGTGGTCGGCTCCTTTCAATCTCCATCCAATGCTTATCTTCCTCTCGAATACAATCTGAAATGCAGAGAGGGGGGCACTTCGCCCACCATGGAGCAGCGATGCATGACATTATATTCAGACGCAACGGTCTTCTCTTTTCTCTACATGTTCAAGATGATTGTGTACAATATCCGACATGCATAATAAAAAATAGTTAGATTTTGTAAGGCCTAAGGGTGCATGCAAAAATCAAGACTGATGGTAGCAAACGAGTGGATGGATCCAAAACTAATGATAGCAGTGTAGATTATAGCTTCAGTTTAAAAGATAGACAATGGATCATCTATTGTTTGTTGCCCACCCAACATGAACCACATAGAAGACCCCAGATGAACCAGATAGTAGATGATACTATTCATTGCTGGCTCGATATGAGACCCATGGACAATTCAAAACTCAAGATTGAACGATAAAGTAGCGGTAATAATAACCGATGTATAACGAAGCAAACACGAAAGATGCGACCTCTCTTCTAGAACTGTAGTCCTCGTGTTCATCTCGCCATCGATGATGGTAATGCAGTTGGCGTGGCTGCCAGCAATAGGGAAGATGATCCGAGGCGGCAAAAGAAAGTCTGCAGGGGATCTCTGCTGCAGTGAACGCTTCATCGATGGTGCACCTCATGTGGGTGGATGACGGCACGGCAGAGCAGGACATAACACATGTAGTTTTCTTTGACGCCAATCTGAAAATGAAGTAATTCTGTAAGGGCTCCTTAGAATTGGAGGATTCTATAAACGCAGGGACAGGAAAACACAGAATAGGATAGGAATGCACGTGCAAAACAGAGCATTTGGAAACATAGGATTTTAGTCCACCGGTGTTTGGCTCACATGAATTGGAAGAACAGAGGAATGAAGAAACAAAGTGATGCGACGAGTGTACAACCTCTTTGGCATAGCCTTGTGGACCTCAAAGATCATTGGGTTGGACGTGGAGGATGGTGATGATGCTGCTGACTGTCAAGGCGGGAAGAAGATCCGAGGCCTCTGGAACGACGCCGAGGGTATCGCTCCACTGTGATGGACGGTTCCATCGTTGGAGCAGCTCCGCTAAGGTGTACGGCGACGAGGTGAAGCATGACAAGATGCATAACGTTAATCTAAAGTGGGACCCTAATATCATCTGCAATAGATGATGTAAAATACATCACCAAAAGTGCTAGATGTAAACGATCAGCAAGCGCCATGACCGCTCCGACAGATGTTTTAAGTACTGTTCACTCGAACTTAATCAAGAAAATGAACCTCACAAATAAACTGAATTTTCTTGTTAATCTGATTGAACTAGTGTGAGCATTGCAATAGATGTTTAGGGCGTTCGAGCACTAGTAGCAGAGAAGCAGTGATCTAAATCAGCAGACGCTCGAGCAGGGAACGCACTAGCAGAGAGAAAGTCGTGCAGTAGCACCGTGAGTGAGTGCTAAAGCAGCAACTCCTGTAGCTGCAGGAGGTCGTGCAGCAGCAGCAGCAGCGCAAGCGAGAGCAAGAGCAGAGCAGCAGCACAAATGAAAGCAGGAGCAGTGCAGCAGCGCGACCGACAGCTAGAACAGAGCCGCAGCGCGAGCGAGAGTCGGAGCAGCTGCAGCTAGTGCCGTTGTGGAAGTCGCCGCCGAGGAAGCAACGACATGGGGGAGAGACGTCGTGGATGATGTGGCCGGCAACGGCACCGTCGATGGAGACGCCATGTCTGCTCGGTATCGAGCACCGGCAGCCCCGTGAGATTGAATAAAAGATAAAATGCAGCGGTGAGTGCAGAACCTCCTTGGTGGCGCCGAGTTGGCCTTTGCTTCATCGGAGGAATTGGTGAGGGTGCTGCGGTTCCAGTGGGGCAGGTCAAGATTGTGCTGTGGGGATTGAGGTGGCGCAATAGACGAGGCGAACGCCGGGGCAGCTCCTTGGAGGTGGAGGATGGGGCGGCTGATCCGGCAAGACGACGAGATCGACAACGAATCCTCATCCGCTGCGGTGGATGAGGGACGGCGAGCTGTTGCGGTGGACGACATAGTCGGGGAAGAGTCTCCGGCTGGGCGGCGGTCGGGAGGCCGACGGAGGAGCGTGGGGTTTCGCGGGTTTTGGTGGCCTCGGTGTATGAAGGGGGGCGAAGGGGAGGGGGGAGCCAAGCTTAGGGACGCGCTTGTCCGAAATGTAGGGTAAGTTACCAGTGTACCCCCACCAGTTTTGACACCGCGACATGGAGCTTCATTTCCGGCTGAGGGGTAGAAGGGGGATTTCGCGTGTCTGGGCTGCGGGAGCGATTTCGGATGAGGAGGGAGTTCTCAAGGCCCAAATTTCGGGATAACAAGGCGCAGCTGGGTTGAAGAAGCGGGAGTTTCAAAGCAGGTGAGACAAAAGATACTCGAGCTTGAAAATTTCGGGATAACAAGGTGCGGATTCCTTGTTCGCAGAACAAACTTAACGTAAAAAACAATTCATACAAGACACAAGAGAGTCATGTCCCTTTACTATATTGCTATAGATGCCATTGAAAAACTACAAGAAAATGTAAAAAATCGGAGAACAAGATTACCCCTGCACAGTACCAAATCGATTCGCACATCCCTCAACAACAACAAAAACAAATCAATTCCCACCAAAAAAGAGTAATGTCCCTTTTATATGATTACAGATGCCATGATCTCAATTTCAATTTTGAATCCACGTTATGTTGAATTCAATATATCATTAGGTGACCTTGCGGTTTATAATTGATGTAGTCGTACATTTTGATCTTCCATCATATATGAACATTTTACTTCACCATGTGAACATATATATTGTCGTCTACCATATGGACTAAATTTTAATCAATTTTCCTTATTTGAATACGATTGTTGTCAAGTTATACAATAATTTAATATCATCTTGATAACAAAAGACATGCATATAGCAGTAATCATATTTCACTATGGACTACATGTACCATACGCCTCCAATTCAAATATTTGTATCCATTTTATGTTAAATTCAAATCATAGTACATTATTGGTCTAGGAAGCGTAGATGTTCGAATAATCTAAACCCTGTTTTCATACATGATAATTTTTGGCTGAATTGGGACAAGTTTTGGTATAAGCCTCTTGCAAAACCGGAGATTCTCTCAACAAGCCTCGTGGTTCCGAGAGGGAACGTGTCACCTTTGTGTGTGTAACGATATACGCTACCTCCCCCTTGATTTTATTTACAGAGGCAACATAGAACTATATGGGTGCCCTGTTAAATTTTGGAATTATTTCGGGTTCATTTGGCCTTTTATATATTAATTGAGTTTCTGGACTTTTAATGTGCATAATCTAAATATGAATTGCATGCACATGCTCCGGTGCACCAAAGTGGGTTGAAAAATCACATGTGTGTCCTTGGTTGAATTTCTAGGTCCCATGGAAGAAATGAGAATGAAATTCAAACATCTGGGAGTCATGACTCTGCCGAGAACATCGAGAAACTTAGATTTTAAATTCATGTAAATCCAAAACTCGGCTGGAAATCATGAAACTTGGCATGGTGTCATGTCATGGCACTAACATGTTGTGGTAACAAATTGGGCCGATTTGGAAGCTCGTGGTTCTAAGAGGGAACGTGCCACCTTTGAGTGTGAAACGATATACGCTGCCCCCCCTTGAGTTTCTTAACAAAGGCAACATAGAACTACATTAGTGCCCTGTTAAAATTTGGAATTATTCCGGGTTCGTTTGTCGTTTTTTATACATTAATTGAGTTTCTGGTCATTTAATGTGCATAAGTCAAATTTGAACTACAAGCACATGCTCTCGTGCACCAAAATTGGTTGAAAAATCACATTTGTGTCCTCGGGTGAATTTCTAGGTCCCATGCAAGAAATGAGAATAAAATTAAAACATCTGGGCAACGTGGCTCGACTGAGAACATTGAGAAACTTGGTTTTAAAATTCTTGTAAATCCAAAACACGTCTGAAAATCATGAAACTTGGCATGGATGTCATGTCATGGTACTACCATGTTGTGGTAAAAAAATGGCCGAATAGGAACAAATTTTGGTATAAGCTTTTTGCAAACTGAAGCTTCTCTCAAGAAGGCTCGTGGTTCTGAGAGGGAACATGCCACCTTTGAGTGCGAAACGATATGCTTTGTCCCCCTTGAGTTTATTTACAAAGGCAACATAGAACTACATGAGTGCCCTGTTAAATTTTGGAATTATTCCGGCTTCGTTTGGCCTTATTTACAGATTAATTGAGTTTTTGGTCATTTAATGTGCATAATTCAAATTTGAACTACAAGCACATGCTCCCGTGCACCAAAGTTGGTTGAAAAATCACATTTGTGTCCTCGGGTGAATTTCTACTCCCTCCTTCCATCTATATAGGTTCTAATGTGTTTTTCGAGGCTAACTTTGACCAAATGTTAGAGCAATAATATATGACATGCAACTTACACAAAGCATACCTTCAAATTTGTATGTCAAAGGAGCTTCCAATAATATAATTTTCATAGTATACATCTCATGTGCTATTAATCTTGTCAATAGTCAAAGGCTGTCTTGAAAAACACATTAGGCCCTATATAGATGGAAGGAGGGAGTAGGTCCCATGCAAAAAATGAGAATAAGATTCAAACATCTGGGCATCGTGGCTCGGTCGAGAACATTGAGAAACTTGGTTTTAAAATCATGAAACTTGGCATGGTGTCATGTCATGGTAGTACCATGCCGTGGTAAAAAAAATTGGCCGAATAGGAACAAAATTTGGTATAAGCTTCTTGCAAATCGGAGCTTCTCTCAAGAAGGCTCGTGGTTCTGGGAGGGAACATGTCACCTTTGTGTGCATAATTCAAATTTGAAATACAAGCACATGTTCCAGTGCACCAAAGTTGGTTGAAAAATCACATGTGTGTCCTCGGGTAAATTTCTAGGTTCCATGCAAGAAATGGGAATGAAATTCAAAATTCTGGGCGTCGTGGCTGGGTTGGGAACATTGAGAAACTTAGTTTTTTAATTCCTATAAATCCAAAACACGCACGAAAATAATGAAACTTTGCTTGGTGCCATGACATGGTGAAGGAAATATGCCCTAGAGGCAATAATAATGTTATTATTTATTTCCTTATATCATGATAAATGTTTATTATTCATGCTAGAATTGTATTAACCGGAAACATAATACATGTGTGAATACATAAACCTACAGAGTGTCACTAGTATGCCTCTACTTGACTAGCTCGTTAATCAAAGATGGTTATGTTTCCTAACCATGAACAAGGAGTTGTTATTTGATTAACGGGATCACATCATTGGTTGAATGATCTGATTGACATGACCCATTCCATTAGCATAGCACCTGATCGTATAGTTTGTTGCTAGTGCTTTTCTTCATGACTTATACATGTTCCTATGACTATGAGATTATGCAACTCCGTTTGCCCGAGGAACACTTTTGGTGCTACCAAACGTCACAACGAATCGGGTGATTATAAAGGTACATTACAGGTGTCTCCGAAGGTACATGTTGGGTTGGCATATTTCGAGATTAGGATTTGTCACTCCGATTGTCGGAGAGGTATCTCTGGCCCTCTCGGTAATGCACATCACATAAGCCTTGCAAGCATTGCAACTAAATATGTTAGTTGTGAGATGATGTATTACGGAACGAGAAAAGAGACTTGCCAAGAACGAGATTGAACTAGGTATTGGATACCGACGATCGAATCTCGGGCAAGTAACATACCGATGACAAAGGAACAACGATGTTGTTATGCGGTCGACCGATAAAGATCTTCGTAGAATATGTAGGAGCCAATATGGGCATCCAGGTCCCGCTATTGGTTATTGACCGGAGAGGTGTCTCGGTCATGTCTACATAGTTCTCGAACCCGTAGGGTCCGCACGCTTAACGCTTCGATGGCAGTTATTATGAGTTTTATGATGTTGATGTACGAAGGTTGTTGAGTCCGGATGAGATCACGGACATGACGAGGAGTCTCGAAATGGTCGAGACATAAAGATTGATATATTGAAGCCTATGTTTGACTCGGAATCACTCCGGGTGAAATTGGGAATTTTACCGAGTACCGGGGTTACGGAACCCCGGGGGTCAATGGGCCTTGATGGGCCTTAGTGGAAAGGAGGAAAGGGGCCCAAGTGCTGGCCGCACCTTCCCCCCTTCCCTAGTCCTATTAGGATTAGGAGAAGGGGGTGGCGCCCCCTCTCTCCCTTCCCACTTGGCCAATCCTAGTTGGACTAGGATTGGGGGGGAAGAATCCTACTCCCGGTGGGAGTAGGACTCCCAGCGCAGCCCTTGGTGGCCGCCAGCCCCTCCCTTCCCTCCTTTATATACTGAGGCAGAGGGCACCCCATGACACACAAGTTGATCATTGAGATCGTTCCTTAGCGTGCAGCGGTGCCCCTTCCACCAAACTACACCTCGAATATACCGCTGCGGAGCTTAGGCGAAGCCCTGCGCCGGTGGAACATCATCATCGTCACCACGCCGTCGTCGATTTGAAACTCTCCTCAACACTCGGCTGGATCGGAGTTCGAGGGACGCCATCGAGCTGAACGTGTGCAGAACTCGGAGGTGCCGACGCTCGGTACTTGGATCGGTTGGATCGGGAAGAAGTACGACTACTTCCTCTACGTTGCGCCAACGCTTCCGTTGCTGGTCTATGAGGGTGCGAGACAACGCTCTCATCTCGTTGCTATGCATCACCATGGTCTTGCGTGATCGTAGGAAATTTTTGAAATTACTACGTTCCCCAACAAAGTGGCATCCGAGCCTGGTTTTATGCGTTGATGTCATATGCACGAGTAGAACACAAGTGAGTTGTGGGCGATACAAGTCATACTACCTACCAGCATGTCATACTTTGGTTCAGCGGTATTGTGAGATGAAGCGGCCGGACCGACATTACGCCAGACGCTTACGCGAGACTGGTTTCACCGCTGTGAGCACTCGTTGCTTAAAGGTGATGGCGGTGTCTCTCTCTCTCACTTTAGTTGAACTGAGTGCTACGCCCGTCCTTGAGAAGGTTAAACGGAGTCTATTTGACGAAGTATCGTTGTGGTTTTGATGCGAGGTAAGAACGGTTCTTGCTCAGCCCGTAGCAGCCACGTAAAACTTGCAACAACAAAGTAGAGGACGTCTAACTTGTTTTTGCAGGGCATGTTGTGATGTGATATGGTCAAGACGTGATGCTATATTTTATTGTATGAGATGATCATGTTTTGTAACCGAAGTTATCGGCAATCGGCGGAGCCATATGGTTGTCGCTTATTGTATGAGATGCAACGCCATGTAATTGCTTTACTTTATCACTAAGGAGTAGCGATAGTCGTAGAAGCAATAGTTGGCGAGACGACAACGATGCTACGATGGAGATCAAGGTGTCGCGCCGGTGACGATGGTGATCATGACGGTGCTTTGAGATGGAGATCACAAGCACAAGATGATGATGGCCATATCATATCACTTATATTGATTGCATGTGATGTTAATCCTTTATGCATCTTATCTTGCTTTGATTGACGGTAGCATTATAAGATGATCCCTTACTAAATTATCAAGAAGTGTTCTCCCGAGTATGCACCGCTGCGAAAGTTCTTCGTCTTTGAGACACCACGTGATGATCGGGTGTGATAGGCTCTACGTTCAAATACAACGGTGCAAAACAGTTGCACACGCGGAATACTCAGGTTATACTTGACGAGCTATGCATATAAGATATGACCTCGGAACACGGAGACCGAAAGGTCGGCGTGAATCATATAGTAGATATGATCAACATATTGATGTTCACCATTGAAACTACTCCATCACACGTGATGATCGGTCATGGTGTAGTTGATATGGATCACGCAATCACTTAGAGAATTGGAGGATATTTTTCTAAGTGGGAGTTCTTAAGTAATATGATTAATTGAACTTAAATTTATCATGAACTTAGTACTGATAGTATCTTGCTTGTCTATGATGTGTAGATAGATGGCTCGTCTGTTGTTCCGTTGAATTTTAATGCGTTCCTTGAGAAAGCAAAGTTGAAAGATGATGGCAGCAATTACACGGACTGGGTCCGAATTTGAGGATTATCCTTATTGCTGCACGGAAGAATTACGTCCCGAAGCACCGTTAGGTGCCAGGCCTGGTGTAAGGGCTGCGCCGAAGTTGTGAACGTCCGCAAAGCAAAGTCGATGACTACTCTATAGTTCGATGTGCCATGCTTTACGGCTTAGAACCGGGACTTCAACGTCGTTTTGAACACCATGGAGCATATGAGATGTTCCAGAGTTGAAGTTAATATTCCAGCGAATGCCCGGATTGAGAGATATGAAGTCTCCAATAAGTTCTATAGCTGTAAGATGGAGGAGAACGGTTACATCGGTGAGCATATACTCGTAATGTGCGGATATAACAATCACTTGATTCAACTGGGAGTTAATCTTCCGGATGATTGCGTCATTGATGAATTCTCCAATCACGCCACCAAGCTACAAGAGCTTCGTGATGAACTATAATATGCAAGGGATGACCAAAACAATGCCCGAGCTCTTCGCGATCTTTGAAAGCAGCGGAGGTAGAAATCAAAAGGAGCATCAAGTGTTGATGGTTAACAAAACCACTAGTTTCAAGAAAAGGGCAAAGGAAAGAAAAGGAAACTTCAAAAGAGCGGCAAGCAAGTTGCTGATCAAGAGAAGAAACCCAAGTCTGGTCCTAAGCTGAAACCGAGTGCTTCTATTGCAAGCAGGCTGGTCTTTGGAAGCGGAACTGCCCCAAGTATTTGGCGGATAAGAAGGATGGCAAGGTTAACAAAGGTATATGTGATATACATGTTATTGATGTGTACCTTACTAATACTCGCAGAGCACTGGTATTTGATCTTGGTTACATTGCTAATATTTGCAACTCGAAGCAGGGCTACGGATTGCGAAGATTGGCTAAGGACGAGGTGACAATGCGTGTGGGAAATGGTTCCAAAGTCGATGTGATCGCGATCGGCACGCTACCTCTACATCTACCTTGGGATTAGTATTAGACCTAAATAATTGTTATTTAGTACCAGCGTTGAGCATGAACATTATATCTGGATCTTGTTTGATGCGAGACGGTTATTCATTTAAATCGAGAGAATAATGGTTGTTCTATTTATATGAATAATATCTTTTATGGTCATGCACCATTGAAGAATGGTTTGTTTTACTTAATCTTGATAGTAGTGATACACATATTCATAATGTTGAAACCAAAAGATGCAGAGTTGATAATGATGGTGCAACTTATTTGTGGTAATCGCCGTTTAGGTCATATCGGTGTAAAGCGCATGAAGAAACTCCATCTTGATGGACTTTTGGAGTCACTTGATTATGAATCACTTGGCACTTGCGAACCGTGCCTTATGGGCAAGATGACTAAAACACCGTTCTCGGAACTATGGAGAGAGCAACAGATTTATTGGAAATCATACATACTTGATGTATGTGGTCCAATGAATGTTGAGGCTAAATGGCGGATATCGTTATTTTCTCACCTTCACAGATGATTTGAGCAGATATGGGTATATCTACTTAATGAAACACAAGTCTGAAACATTTGAAAAGTTCAAAGAATTTCAGAGTGAAGTGGAAAATCATCGTAACAAGAAAATAAAGTTTCTACGATCTGATCGTGGAGGAGAATATTTGAGTTACGAGTTTGGCCTACATTTGAAACAATGCGGAATAGTTTCGCAACTTACGCCACGGAACACCACAACGTAATGGTGTGTCCGAACGTCAGAATCGTACTTTATTAGATATGGTGCGATCTATGATGTCTCTACTGATTTACCGCTATCGTTTTGGGGTTATGCTTTAGAGGCGGCTACATTCACTTTAAATAGGGCACCATCTAAATCCGTTGAGACGACGCCTTATGAACTGTGGTTTGGCAAGAAACCAAAGTTGTCGTTTTGAAAGTTTGGGGCTGCGATGCTTATGTGAAAAAGCTTCAACCTGATAAGCTCGAACCCAAATCGGAGAAATGTGTCTTCATAGGATACCCAAAGGAGACAGTTGGGTACACCTTCTATCACAGATCCGAAGGCAAGATTTTTGTTGCTAAATTCGGAAACTTTTTGGAGAAAGAGTTTCTCACGAAAGAAGTGAGTGGGAGGAAAGTAGAACTTGATGAGATAATCTGTATCTACTCCCTTATTGAGAAGTAGTACATCACGAAAACAGTTTACGTGACACCTACACCAAATAGGAGGAAGCTAATGATGATGATCATGAAACTTCAGATCAAGTTTCTACAGAACTTCAGAGATCAACAGAGCAAGATCCGCACTGAGTGGTACGGTAATCCTATTTTGGAAGTCATATTTTTGGAACATGATGAACCTCGAACTATGAAGAAGCGATGGTGAGCCCAGATTCCACAAAATGGCTTGAGGCCATGAAATCTGAGATGGGATCCATGTATGAGAACAAAGTATGGACTTTGGTTGACTTGCCCGATGATCGGCAAGCAATTGAGAATAAATGGATCTTCAAGAAGAAGGCGGCGATGGTAATGTTATTGTCTATAAAGCTCGACTTGTTGCAAAAGGTTTTCGACAAGTTCAAGGGATTGACTACGATGAGACCTTCTCACCCGAGCGATGCTTAAGTCCGTCCGAATCATGTTAGCAATTGCCGCATTTTATGATTATGAAATTTGGCAAATGGATGTTAAAACTGCATTCTGAATGGATTTACGGAAGAAGAGTTGTATATGATGCAACCGAAGGTTTTGTCGATCCAAAGGAGCTAACAAAGTGTGCAAGCTCCAGCGATCCATTTATGGACTGGTGCAAGCCTCTCGGAGTTGGAATAAGCGTTTTGATAGTGTGATCAAAGCATTTGGTTTTATCTGAGACTTTTGGAGAAGCTTTGTATTTACAAGAAAGTGAGTGGGAGCTCAGAGCATTTCGATATTATATGTGGATGACATATTATTGATAGGAAATGATATAGAATTTCTGGATAGCATAAAGGGATACTTGAATAAGAGTTTTTCGATGAAAGACCTCGGTGAAGCTGCTTACATATTGGGCATTAAGATCTATAGAGATAGATCAAGACGCTTAATAGGACTTTCACAAAGCACATACCTTGATAAAGTTTTGAAAAAGTTCAAAATGGATCGGCAAAGAAAGGGTTCTTGCGGTATTACAAGGTGTGAAGTTGAGTAAGACTCAATGCCCGACCACCGCAGAAGATAGAGAGAAAATGAAAGATGTTCCTATGCTTCAGCCATAGGCTCTATCATGTATGCAATGCTGTGTACCAGACCTGATGTGTGCCTTTCTGTAAGTTTAGCGGCGGTACCAAAGTAATCCGAGTGGATCATGGACAGCGGTCAAGAACATCCTTAAGTACTTGAGAAGAACTAAGGATATGTTTCTCATTTATGGCGGTGACAAAGAGCTCGTCAGAACGGTTACGTCGATGCAAGCTTTGACACCGATCCGGACGATTCTAAATCGCAAACCGGATACGTATTTACATTAAGCGGTGGAGCTGTCGGTTGGTGCAGTTCCAAACAAAGCGTCGTATGGGATCTACATGTGAAGCTGAGTACATAGCTGCTTGAAGCAGCTAATGAAGGAGTCGGATGAAGGAGTTCATAACCGATCTAGGTGTTGTACCTAGTGTATCGGGTCCAATGAAAATCTTTTGTGACAATGGTGCAATTGCCTTGGCAAAGGAATCCAGATTTCACAAGAGAACCAAGCACATCAAAAGACGCTTCAACTCCATCCGGATTTGGTCGGTGGGAGACATAGAGATATGCAAGATACATACGGATCTGAATGTTGCGCAGACCGTTGACTAAGCCTCTTCCACGAGCAAAACATGATCAGCACCAAGACTCCATGGGTGTTAGAATCATTCTTGTGTAATCTAGATTATTGACTCTAGTGCAAGTGGGAGATCAAGGAAATATGCCCTAGAGGCAATAATAATGTTATTATTTATTTCCTTATATCATGATAAATGTTTATTATTCATGCTAGAATTGTATTAACCGGAAACATAATACATGTGTGAATACATAAACCTACAGAGTGTCACTAGTATGCCTCTACTTGACTAGCTCGTTAATCAAAGATGGTTATGTTTCCTAACCATGAACAAGGAGTTGTTATTTGATTAACGGGATCACATCATTGGTTGAATGATCGATTGACATGACCCATTCCATTAGCATAGCTTTTGATCGTATAGTTTGTTGCTAGTGCTTTTCTTCATGACTTATACATGTTCCTATGACTATGAGATTATGCAACTCCCGTTTGCCCGAGGAACACTTTGGGTGCTACCAAACGTCACAACGTAATCGGGTGATTATAAAGGTACATTACAGGTGTCTCCGAAGGTACATGTTGGGTTGGCATATTTGAGATTAGGATTTGTCACTCCGATTGTCGGAGAGGTATCTCTGGGCCCTCTCGGTAATGCACATCACATAAGCCTTGCAAGCATTGCAACTAAATATGTTAGTTGTGAGATGATGTATTACGGAGCGAGAAAAGAGACTTGCCGATGCGAGATTGAACTAGGTATTGGATACCGACGATCGAATCTCGGGCAAGTAACATACCGATGACAAAGGAACAACGTATGTTGTTATGCGGTCGACCGATAAAGATCTTCGTAGAATATGTAGGAGCCAATATGGGCATCCAGGTCCCGCTATTGGTTATTGACCGGAGAGGTGTCTCGGTCATGTCTACATAGTTCTCGAACCCGTAGGGTCCTTGCGCTTAACGCTTCGATGGCAGTTACTATGAGTTTTTATGATGTTGATGTACGAAGGTTGTTGAGTCCGGATGAGATCACGGACATGACGAGGAGTCTCGAAATGGTCGAGACATAAAGATTGATATATTGGAAGCCTATGTTTGGACTCGGAATCACTCCGGGTGAAATTGGGAATTTTAGATGAGTACGGGGTTACGGAACCTGGGGGTCAATGGGCCTTGATGGGCCTTAGTGGAAAGGAGGAAAGGGGCCCAAGTGCTGGCGCGCACTTCCCCCTTCCCTAGTCCTATTAGGATTAGGAGAAGGGGTGGCGCCTCTCTCCCTTCCCACTTGGCCAATCCTAGTTGGACTAGGATTGGGGAGAATCCTACTCCGGTGGGAGTAGGACTCCCGGCGCAGCCCTTGGTGGCCGCCAGCCCTCCCTTCCCTCCTTTATATACAGGGCAGAGGGCACCCCATGACACACAAGTTGATCATTGAGATCGTTCCTTAGCCGTGTGCGGTGCCCCTTCCACCAAACTACACCTCGAATATACCGTTGCGGAGCTTAGGCGAAGCCCCGCGCGGTGGAACATCATCATCGTCACCACGCCGTCGTCTTGTGAAACTCTCCCTCAACACTCGGCTGGATCGGAGTTCGAGGGGCGTCATCGAGCTGAGCGTGTGCAGAACTCGGAGGTGCCGTCGTTCGGTACTTGGATCGGTTGGATCGGGAAGAAGTACGACTACTTCCTCTACGTTGCGTCAACGCTTCCTTCTTTGGTCTCACGAGGGTGCGAGACAACGCTCTCATCTCGTTGCTATGCATCACCATGGTCTTGCGTGATCGTAGGAAATTTTTTGAAATTACTACGTTCCCCAACACATGGCACCAACATGCCGTGGTAAATTTGCAGTCCGATTTGCGAAGGCGCACACATTAACAATCAACAAAGTCATTTTGGAACAAGTGCTGTCACGTTACAATCGGAAACACAAATATTATTGAAATCGTGGGCGTTCTACTTACTAGTACCATTTACGTGCCGCCATGCGTCCCCATTTTTTATTAGCTAGGAGGCGCCGTGCAGGGTAGCTATTTGAGTACGAGAGGCGTGCGATCAGACCCCTGCGCGTGCTTATCGGGAGGAGAGCCCTTTGACCTCCATCTGTTGTCCACCTCTCTCCCAAGGTCTCCATTAATGGCGCCCGAGCCTCTGTTTAATGGCGTGGCTATGTCTCACTCGACTGAGATTTAAGGGAGAAAAAAGAAAATCTGAAAGCACGGATCTTGAAGTAAGATCTGACGGACCTATATAGCATCTACTGCGACTTATAGCAAGACTGGTGAATATATAAGGACGATTAATTTTTTTTTTGATCAAAGAAGGGCTTGCCCCTTCCGATTTTCATTATTGAAAACCACCACAATTCACAAGAAGTTCAGCACAACTCCAGCCTAACACGAAGGACTAAAAGCTACCAGATTGAAATCGCAACATCCCAAGAGGCCAACAAAGGCCAAACATCCGTGCTAGAACCCAACATTTCACAACCGACGACACAATCCACATCCTAAACCGATTTTTACATCAAAAGAAACCAGGAAACTGAAGGAAGCCCAGCAGCAACTAGAAGAACAACAACGCCAGGGTCGCCACAGCAAGAGTTTTCTTCATTCCAGCCTCGCAACATTGATCTTCCACAGAAAGATAAGGACGATTAATTGTCTTACATAATTAGAAAGATAATTTAAAAAGCCACATGCGGCTACGCCCGAAATACACAAGGGCAAAATAAGAAGGAAGACAAGGATCTGGCTCGATGATCTCTACTTTCTTGACGCGTTGCTGCAGGCCGCGGGAACTAGTCTCCGCGGCGAGCAGCGATGAGCTCTTTCGTGTCCTGAAGACGCTGCTTGAGAACATCCACGGATTCCTCCACCAGCCTTTGGCGCTCGTTGCGGAGCATGTCATTCTCGTCCATAAGTTTCTTGACGATGATGCCGGTCCTCTTCAACAAGGCACTGGTCTCCTCCTGCTGGTCTGCACTTCGGACGATCTTCTCCCTCAGCAGGTCGCGCTTGGCCCGGAGCCTCTCATTGCCCTCACTTAGTTGCCGGATGACGCCGGTAGCCTGTTCAAACAAGGCTTTCACGTCATACTGCAACCTCGCTCAGCCGGAGATCTGATCCATCTGGCTATGGACGATCGCATGCATGCACCTGTAACAGTCGTCGCCTGCCCGTGAGAAATTTTCCCAGGCCACCGCAGCGCGGCGGGACATCTCTGCTGCATTCGTGGCGCGGCGGGACATCTCTGCTGCTTCCGCGGCGCGGCCGGACCAGTCTGCTGCATCGACGGCGCGGCGGGACCTCTGTGCTACTTCAGTGGCGCGGCGGGGCCTCTGTGCAGCGAGGCGGGTCATCTCTCGTGCTTCCGCTTCCATGCTCGCCTCTCCCTGGTGGCAATCTCTCGACCCAGAACTCACGCTGGCCATGGCAGACGCAAGGGAAGGATGTTGAATGACTTGTTTGTTTTTGTGGATGAGGAGTTGAGGAGGAATGTGCAGTCATCTTGGCATACTAGTATTTATAACCGAGTACCAATACGCTCCTAAGTGGGAAACCGTTTAGGTTGTGATCGGTGTGAACAGGTTTAGAATTCAATATAGCGTGGTACTAATACGCTCCTAAGTGGGAAACCGTGTAGGTTGTGATCGGTGTGAACAAGTTTGCAATTCAATATAGTGTGGAGTAATTTGGAATGTGACGAGACGCAAGCTCAAAATTTATTGACGGTTCTAGTTTCGAAGTGCGGCACTATTCTCGGTTGGTGTACTTCTTTTTCTACTCCCTCCTTTCCGGTTATATAGGGCTTATCTCAAAATTTTAGTTTTTCCATTTTATAAGGCTCAATTTGGTTGTTCCCCAACACATGCTCAGATTCCAAGGTGCATTAAATCATTGCATGCAAGTATTAAGAGAAAATTGACCAATGCATGTACTTTATGCATGCATGCATTGCAATTAATGCATTGATAAACATAATTTTTTGAGAAAAACAAGAGCATTAATAGGTGCTTTTGCAAACTACAAAAAATATTCCACCACTCACCATCTTGGTTGGTGAGATTTTTGAATTAAGCCCTATAAACCGGAAAGGAGGGAGTATTGTTGTGTACGTGTAATAACTGGCACTGTCGTATACATATCTTACGGTTAATGGGGCATTCGACAGGAATAGCCGCGTGGCGAGCTCTAGGCTAGTCCTTTTTTCCAGACGCATTAAACCTATCTCTCGGGACTTCTCGCACGCACCATCGTGCCACCCACAAAAACTTGTACTCTGAGTTTAGTAGTACGTTATACAGAAGAGAAGAGGTGCACGACGCACTCGTCCTCTCACACACGCGTCTGTTTTTTCTCGAAAAGGAGGATGATGACCCCGGCCTCTGCATTCGGGAGTCACACACGCATCTGTAGCTACTTAATTGTAGTGTTCTCAACCATCCGATTGGCTCTATCATGGATGTACCTATATACTAAAACATGTCTAGATACATCTACATTTTGACAAATGGAAGGCATGTATTGTGGAACGGAGGGAGTGCTTGTCATCAAAATGGATAAAAAGGGACATATCTAGAACTAAAATACGTCTACATACATCTCCTTTTATCCATTTTGATGACAAGTAGTACTTCTTACCCAAAGGAACTTTATATCCAACGGACACAAAATATCCGTTCGACTGTTGGAAATTACTGATCTGATGTCGAAGTAATTGCTGCATCGCCACCAAAACCCACCATTTCTTAAGCTAAAGTAGACCAAGGTAATCCCTATATTAGCATATTACTAACATAAACAGAAGGCACTGTCGAAACATTTAGGACGTGAGCTTGTCAATCTGAATGTGGAGGGACACAAGCTTAGCCCTGGCCAGCAGCTTGGGCGGAACTATCAAGAAGGTCAGCTCCTTCACGTTGACGTCGCCGGGATCCTTGCTGCTTGTCACCTTCATTTCCACCTTGACGGCGTCGGTCGTGCCTTTGGGCTCCCCCGGCGGGCCGTTCACCCACAGCTTGGCCAAGTAGTGCGGCAGTGGGGACGCCCCCGCTCTGATGCAGACGACCGACACGGCGATAGGCGCGCCGATGTGGAGCACGCTGCCGACCAAGAAAAACGCGCGGAGGACAGTGGCACTTGCAGCTGGAGCACCTTGCCGTACTGGATCCTGTGCACGGGCATGGGATGCGCGGTGCTGATGTGGTGGTAGACGCGCGTGGCGGGCCTTCGTGAGCCGCAGACGGGCACGGGCATTTGCGGGCGCGAGCGGACACACGCCCGTGATCGGCGAGCTTGTGGTAAGTGGCGTAGAGCCCACAGCCTTCGTGCGGGCACTCCACCCTCACCGATGAAAGGACAAAGTCCACCGCTGTGTTCCGCACGTCGAAGCCACCGCCACGCTCGCACTTCTGGCACTGTCGCTGGTTCCCGGGGCGCTCGACGCGGCAGTCCGTGCAGGCCAGGTGCCCTCGCTTGCACTACAAAAATCAATCGAACATCACATCAATCAAGAAACCTACACCTTGCTCAATCAGCCGAACGGACGAGGTGTATTTGAACCTCATACACTGGAGGCGTCAAGGGGCGGAGGCACAAGGGGCAGTGGAGCACGGTGAGGTCCATCGAGACCTTAGAGAGCTCCATCGTCGGGTCCTGTTCCTGTTCGGTCTGCATGATCTAGCCCTCCTCGTGCACAACCATCTCTCGACTTTGGCCGGGGTATTACAAAGCTTTACCGTCACATATTTTATACTCCCTCCGTTCCTAAATGTAAGTCTTTATAGAGATTTCACTAGGTGGACTACATACGGAGCAAAATGAATAAATCCACACTTAAAATGCATCTATATACATCCGTATGTAATTCATAATGTTATCCCTACAAAGACTTATATTTAGGAACGGAGGGAGTACTACTTCAAGGTGCATTAAATCGACACATGCAAGTATCAAAAGAAGAGTCACGGCGTGCATGCATGCGTTGTAATTAATGCATCGGTAAACGCAAATTATTGAAATATATCGAGTGCAGTGCTTTGATGTGTTGCGTCAACTCGTACATCAACAAGAAGTTTGATTATCCTCTCCCTCGCGGACTTAACTGCACCTGCCTTTGGCTGTATGACAGGTTGGCCACACACCTGTCGGGCCCACTTGTCATACACGCAAAGGCAGGAGCGTCCCTCCCTCGCCCATGAGCGTGGTGGCTGGCAAGACTAGGAGAAGCTTTCGCTACACGCTCTCCCTCCCGCACGCGGTGGACATGCAGCAGTTCAACCGGTGTCAGATGGCCAGAAGCATACTGTAGTACTCCTCCAGTGCAGTAGTACTCCATCATGGTTCGACTTCCCGAAGAGGCGAAGAGCCAAGCGCAGCCCGGACGCTCGTGTGGCAGTTTCATGTGTAGAGTAGTCTAGGATAGCACGTACCGTGCCTGTAAGCTTAAAATCGTTGGGGTCGGCTCCATGCTATGTGGCCATCTCAAAGTTTTTAAAAAAATTAAAATAGTCTTCTGGCCCTACCTGTCACCCTGGTGATTGTAGTTTGCGCGCTCATCTGATCAAGACAGGAATATATATTTTAATTTGTTTTTTTATAAGGGGGACTCCCCGGCCTCTGCATCAGAACGATGCATACGGCCACATATATTTTAATTTGTGGTGGGTAAATGTTAGAGGTTGCAGCAAATATACTGTACACTACGGGTCTTCAGCCAAGTTTAGAGGCAAGCATGTGGGGCCAGTGCTATGATGTGTCACATCAACTCGTACAACGAGGAGAATCTTGATTTTACTACACGCCTTCTCCCTCGCCCATGCGCGCGGTTGATCGCAAATGAGGAGAGGCTTTTGCTTAGTAGTACTTCTACAACAAGCTATCCGTCCCGCTCGTGGTGGACGGACATGCAGCAGTGGATTCGACACTGTAGAAGCAGTAGTAGTAACATCATTGTTCGTCTTCTCGAAGAGGCGAAGAGCCAAGCGCAAACCAAACGTTGCAGTTGCGAACATTGGAGCACGCATATAGCCAGGCTCTTGCATGAGACAAAATTGCTATGTGAGCCCACTATTGTACGTATAACTACTTGCTAGTATAGCCCTGTAAACCAGAAATGAGTATTTGCCCTTCTAGAGATTTCAACAAGTGACTAGACTACACCGAGACGGACTACATATGGAGCAAAATGAGTGAATCTGCATCGTAAATAAATACCTACTAGTTCTATCGTTTTCCTCTTCGAGGTGCACAATATTGAGTATACTGACTAGTCTCTTTTTGACACGCATTTACGTTTTTTGACAAAGTACAAACGCAAGCGCTCACATACACGCACATACACTCACCCCTATGAACGCACACACGCACGGCACTATCATCTTGAAATTTACGAAGTCACCATAGGCACCTCGTCGTCGACGGGTCCATAGGTGCTTGAATGCCAAGGAGGAAGAGGGTAGCGGTTCCCGAGACATTGAACGGTCAATGATGCATCCTCAATTACATGCGAGGGAATTAATTGGATAAGAGAATAGAGCCAAGACGATGTGAATGCAGCGAGTTTGGACTCTCATATAATGAAGGCGCCCCACCACTCCAATCCATCTAGTCCCAAGTCTCTGCGCAACACTGCTCACTCCAATCCAAGACCAAGTGACCGAAGCCACAAGCACCTATGGAGGCGATGGGCCGAGCGGCAATCGGCTGTGCCAAATCATCAAGGCGCGATCCTGCAGCCCCAAGCCTTGCTTGGCGTTCGAGACAGTCTTTGGCGACCGCAGCATCATAGCCCTCACGGCGCCGGCCGCCTCTCGCATGGGCGACATGATGGTCAACTCCATCCGCAAGTTCACCGACGTCAAGAAGCGCGCGGACGACCTTGTCGTACTGCTCCAGCCCGTGCGCCCAGGCTCCTCATTGCCTGCCACCCTCATCGGCCTACATGGTGACGAACTCTTTCAAGCCCTGGTGGCCCTGCAGGTGCCGGAGGTCGCGATGAAGAATGTGCACCTCGAGGCCGCGCTCGCCGCGCTGCGCCTCGCCATGCAAGAAACCGTCGACCTGCACATCCACGTCTACGAGGAAATAGTCTAAATAGGCCACTACAAGGCAAGCGAGGACAGAAAGACGTTGGCCTTCTTCCAGCGGCTGGAATCTTTGGAGGCCCTTGTTCAGAAGCACGTCGACACAGCCACAAAGCTGCTGCCACTTAGGCGCTGTTCGGTGGGCGGCATACTGAGTCGAGGAGGTGGGCGTCGTCGATGGATGCATCTCTTCTTCTTGCCTCCTGTAACCAACCTTTGCATCGCCTCGTGGCCTTAATGTTTTATTAGTATAGTACTCCCTCCGTTCCCAAATATAAGTCTTTCTAAAGATTCCAGCAAGTGACTACTACATACGGAGCAAAATGAGTGAATCTACACTCTAAACTATGTCTACATACATCTGTATGCTGTATTCCATTTGAACTAGTATCTAAAAAGGCTTATATTTATGAACGGAGGGAGTATATGGCAATTTTATTCCAGTCGTAACGTTTTCACTATGAGGTGGGGCCGCAGTTGAGCAAACCCACCCTGCCCACCGGGCGTCGGTCGAGTTTAGAATTAGAAGAGAGAAACGAGGGAGGAGATCTAGCTGTAGCACGGACGCTGTTGTCAGATGGGACTCGTGTTTATAGAATAGGAGTACTGAGCACTCGTGCCTCTTTTTTTAGGGAAAAATTAGTCGTATGTCTAGTACCACTAGTTGGGTGCGTGCGACCTATAGCTGTCATCACTTTAGGTCTCCTTTTCGAACCGTGGCTACGCTTCACAGTACATATTTTTCACGCATTTATCCTCCTATATGTACTCCTAGGCTATTTCCACGTGCTCCCATTCGCCGACATGTGGGACATAGAGCATCTGGGTCGTAGTGCATGCACGACTCGGAGCATATGTCGGGGTACTTCACATTTCAGACCTCACGAATTACATGCAAACCCCCCGCAGAAGAATAAATAAATGAATGAATTACTACATGAAACCGGATTATTTTCATGGAAACCGAAGCACGTTCATTAAATTTTGGACATAACACGTTTATAAAAAATGACCGGACCTAAACCAGTCTAAGGGCCTCTTTGATTTTTCCTGCAAAAAAAGGGCCTCTTTGATTCGCAGGATACTGAAAACACAGGAATGGGGAAAGTATGATGGCGATGAACCGAGAAGAGGAGAACTCTAACTCAGTTAGAGGTTAGAGTTAGATTCTAACCCTGAACTAACTCTAAACCAAAGAGGTGTATGGATGGTAGGGTTAGATTGACAATAAATGCTCTATCTCAATCATTTGACTACTTTGGACCCTATTTTTAGTCAGACTAAAATAAGTCCCTTGGATCCAAGCACCCTCTTGGTGTGGTCAGCTCTTCTGTGGCCTCCTCCGCTCACAAGTGACATAAACGAACCATCTATACAAATCAAGCATGCAAAACATGATAATTTTTACTTTGTCCATACAAATGAGATATCCCACTTAAACATACAAGTGGTCAATCAAGCTTCACAAAATAAAAAAACACTTCATGAAACAAAGAATGAGCTAACTCATCATGGAAGTCATTCACGATAGGGAGGAGCCGGAGCCCCTCACGCACCGAGGAGGAGCTCGCCATCGTCGCTCTGGAGGAAGGCTCTGAGAGCCCAAGCCCAGGAACCCTCCGACGCCGGCCCTTGCGAGTTGAGGTCGACACTGGCATGGGTAGCAGGGCCGCTTGCCGCCGACTGGGAACTTAATATTTGGGCCTCTAGAAATAATGCAAGCCTGTAACTAAAATACCTAGAAAGGTGAACTGAATCTTTGGGCCTCTAGAAATAATGCAAGCCTGAAACTGAAATACCTAGAAAGGTGAACTGAATCTTTGGGCCTCTAGAAATAATGCAAGCCTGAAACTAAAATACCTAAAAAGGTGAAGTGAATCTTTGGCCCTCTAGAAATAATGCAAGCCTGAAACTAAAATACCTAGAAAGGTGAACTGAATCTTTGGGCCTCTAGAAATAATGCAAGCCTAAAACTAAAATACCTAGAAAGGTGAACTGAATCTTTGGGCCTCTAGAAATAATGCAAGCCTGAAGCTGAAATACCTAGAAAGGTGAACTGAATCTTTGGGCCTCTAGAAATAATGCAAGCATGAAATTGAAATACCTAGAAAGGTGAATTGAATCTTTGGACCTCTACAAATAATGCAAGCCTGAAATTTGAAATACCTAGAAAGGTGACCCGAATCTTTGGGCCTCTAGAAAGATTTATTACTTCCTCAAGCAGCATCAAAAAATTCCATGCGTGCACCACAAATCTATAGCAAGTTTGATCAGGGTCTACTTTTCCAAATCAAAATTAGCGCTAGAGCAAGCAAGATCAATGATACAGCCGTGAGACAGAGAAGGAACGAACAAACTCACCCCTCTCGCGACCTCCACGGTAGATCTTGCCGCCCAGCTCTGACGGAGGGAGAAAACGACCGGTGAAGGGGGAGCGGGGCGACCTTCGTAGGTCGAAGGGAGAGGGCGGCCGGAGTAGGGCGGCGGAGGCCGGAAGGAGAGGGCGGCCGGAGGAGAGAGAGGGCGAGTGGCACTTGGGCGGGCGGCCCTATGGGGAACAGAGATGAGTCGTGCGAGAGGGGGGGGGGAGCAATCTGGTGCGGGCAGGTGAGATTTTTTTAGTTCTCTTTTAGTGGGCCCGAGGATAACTAACCCAATTAGAACCTCTCCACCGGGCTAGTTTTTTAGCTGGGTTAGAGCAAACTTGCTCAAACTAACCCCTCTTGTTTCGATAATTTGAGGCTATTTCAACCTAAACTAGCTCTAACTCAGGGATCCAAGCAAAGAGGAGTGTTACTGTACATGCTACAGTGTGGACCGTAGCACATTGTTTTTATGGCCATATCACCACATTGTTTTCTCTGCTGGTTCACTGGCTACCGTGGTTCGCCTTTGCTGGTTCACTGGCTGCCGTGGTTCGCACTCCTCCGACTGAGTAGTACTCCCTCCGTTCCTAAATATAAGTCTTCGTAGATATTTCACTCGTGGACCACATACGGATGTATATAGATGCATTTTATGTGTAGATTCACTCATTTTCTCCGTATGTGATCCATAGTGAAATCTCTCCAAAGACTTATATTTAGGAACGGAGGGAGTAGTATAGTACTAGTATATACCGCATCATTCTTTGCTCCTTCTTACTACTCCGACATGTGGGAGAGCCAGCATCCGGGACGACGTGTCACGCACCAGATTAGAGTGCGGAACGGAAGGGGGCATCACCCGGTCGGGCGCCGATAATTCATGACTATAGTGAGTGGTCATATCACAAGTCTTTCCAGCATGAAGCGCCACAAATCGCACAGCCCCACTCGCTCACCCTTCTCGCCTCTCTGTCAAACCGCCTACCCAAAACTGCCATGAGTCTTGCCGGGAAAAGCCCGCCCTCAACTTTTAACTACGCGAAAATAGTTCGAGCTTGTTCGTTCTATATAAATACAGTACTTACTGTATGTTTATTCACCAGTAGTAAGTAGGAGTCATAGAGTAGTCACCTTAAATAGAGAGTTTCTTTTCTTTAATGCCATGTACACAAATTGAAACGCTTGTCGTGGAGAGAAAAAAGATAATCACTCCACTATATATGGACGCAGGGGCCTGAGCGCTTGCTTTACTAGGGTTGCTCTCTTCATTCTCTCATCCTCTCCAGATATAAACAAGACAGCGGTAGCGACATTTTCTCTCTGCTCACCGCTAGTCACAGATCCGCCGGATCCTTGGCCGGTGTGTGTAGAGGACTAAAGGTGCATCGTTCACGCGGTCATCGCCGAGGAGCAAACCCACACTGTCGGAGGGGCCGGTCCTCTGCCCATGCCGTTCTCTCCGACACGGCGCGGCTCGGGAGGTCCTCCGACCCTTCTTCCTCCCTGCTGTATTGTCCGCAGATCCGACTGCCGCCGCCGACATCCCGCGACCCTCGGTATAAGTTCTTCGAAGCGGCCTTGCTCTCTGCCCCAGCTCCCCACGTGTCGCATGTGCATCTTTTCTACTCCCATCAGCTCTTCCAAAGCGACCTAAATTTTTAGTATTATTAGAGGTAAAGCTATTTCATGCATTGAATCTAGGGCTTTGTTCAAACAACAAAGAAAGGGGGAAAGTTGTAGCATGAATCTAGGACTTGATTCAAAGAGGAAATAATATGGTGAAAGTAGTAGAAACCGGATACCCAACCGGTCTCTTGGTTGAAAAGGAAATAATGGGAAAACGCATACAAACTGGATAAGGAACATATCTATTATTGGTTGAAAAAGGATAGAAAGTGGCGGTGGTGGACAAAACAGAGTATGTCCAGGATTAGATTTGCTGCCATCACATAGTAAAAGGTCTCGAGATTAGATTTGCTGCCCTCACATAGTAAAAGGTCTCAGGATTAGATTTGCTGCCCTCACATAGTAAAAGGTCTCAGGATTAGATTTGCTGCCCTCACATAGTAAAGGTCTCCAAGATTAGATTTGCTGCCCTCACATAGTAAAAGGTCTCGTGATTAGATTTGCTGCCCTCACATAGTACAAGGTCTCCAGGATTAGGTTTGCTGCCCTCACATAGCGTGAACAAGCTCGGCATCACCACTTTATGCCTCCTTGTAGGTACATTGTCTTGATCGCCCACCGTCGCATGTCCTTATACCAACCTTTTGCTATTGTTAATGTAAGGGCGCATGTAAAATTAGCGATCACACTGTTACCTTAGGGACAAGTCTAACCAGTGTTATTGTTAATCTAATGCCTCCAAAGTGATAAGATGCAATTAAACTGTGTTACAAATGGCACTCTGCTGTTTTCCCCGAGATGATAAGTAAGTTGCTCCTTTACGCTGCTGAGTGTCCTGGTGTTCCCACGGTCACATGCCCTTAAACCAACTCTTTAGCTGCTGTTGATTTACTGTGTCTAGTAAACAAGCAATGCCACCATTAAAGTAATCCCATATTTGAGGAATCTCATTGTTGATCGTAATGCTTCTGGTAACATGAAGCATTGCTGATGTTTTAAAATTTCTGCTATCCTTGCGTGATTGCCATGAACATAATTAAGATGCTTCTTTTCATTTTGTATATGTTTCATATATTCTTATTGACCAGCAACTGTTTGCTTTCTATCATTTTGTGCAGATAGGGATATCCATTTCACCTTGTTGCTATTGTGACCTTTTGGTGAACTGCACAAAACACTTTTTTTTGGAATGAGTGTCTTGTGCAGTTCAACTAAAATGTCACGTGGGCAACATCTCTCAATTTTGGTGGAACTGCACAAAATGGTGATTGGAGTTTCCAAAATCTCCGTCAAGTTCTGCTGGTGATCTCGTGCAACATTTTATTAGCCTTTGCAACATGGAGCCATCACTGTGGCACTTTATTTTAGTGGAATTGCACAAAAGGATAAGAAAATTACAGTTGCACCTTGCATGAGCCGGACAGCCAACCTTAATGTTCCTCAATTTTAGTGCAACTACTAAAGAAGAACCTGCCAGCTCACAAGAGCAAGTACTTCTTGCTAGCTGAATGATGCAATCTTTGCTTCATTTCAGGTGAACTGCAGAAAAAGGCGCATGAATTGAATCATGGAACTCCAGGCAGACCTCATCCAAGTAGAGCTGGAGGTTGAGTTCAAGGAGGCCGCTATTAAAGCGAATCATGCTCTCCTGTCTCCTTGTTTGTGCTGTGCAAACATGCTGTGCAAACAGAATACTCAACTCTGAGATGTTGTGACGGTCAAGAGCATTCGCCAAGTTCTTCGATTGTATGACATGGCTAGCCAAGATGGATTTAATCCCGATATTCACTTTATCAAAAGGCTCTAATGGGTTGGTTACGAATCTTGCAAGCTGGGAATCGATGAGATGTGTAGGCATCTTTGTTGTACTTATTATTTGAATCTTATTTGTTGGTTCTGATCTTGCAAGCTGGGAATCAATGAGATGTGTAGGCATCTTCATTGTACTTATTATTTGGATCTTATTTGTTGGTTCTGAATCTTGCAAGCTGGGAAACACGGCATGATGATGCAGAGGACAACAACCATAACAAACAGTTCAAACTTGGTAGTATTATCTTTGTGAAAGTGCGACAAATGTGCTGATCGTGTGCGTCCTGAGAATAATAATTCTAATTGTTGTGCATGTTGATCCTGTTATTACAGTACCAATACAGACCCGCTCGTGAACCGACGTGTGGCCGGAGTAGGTTTCTTAATGGAGGCGTTTGAATGCGCCGAGGGTGCATCTTCTGCCGGGCGTGCAGCGGACGAGGGAGGGGTAGTAACTGTTGTCGCCTGTACACACTTAGCTTACTGTTGAATCCAGTTCCCCAAGAGCTGAAAAATGAACTGTTGCCGCCGCCTACACACTCGTTCACTCGAAGAGACTCCAATGGCAATCCGACGGGTGAGCCTGCTGGATATGGACTTCAGCAAGGAGTTTCCCTTTGAGTTCGCCGTTCAGTCCTATGGCTGCACCAAGTTGAATGTGATGTACACCAACGATCTGACTCGGTGAAGCTCGCCTCGCCTTAGTCCTATGGCTGCACCAGGTTCGGAGCATTCGCCCGTTTCATCGGCAGCGCCGATCGCACCTTCGCTACGGTGGAGAGAAGGAAGAACGCGACGATTCGCCATCCGGTGCAACAAGCTTGTCGACATCCGAAGCAATACAAGATCATCAAGAACGAGCGGAGAAGGACTCTGTGGTTGACCTCGCTGAGACCATCATCGACCCCTGATACGCCAACATGAAAGAAGACGACCTGAACATGTGGGAGGTACCTCTGAATCTAGCGTACATAACCTATGCGGCCAAGGACGCATACGCATGCTACGACATGTACATGCAGATCTTGGACATGAGGGCATGTCTGCTTCCCGTAATCGACGAGTACACAGACAGCCGCAGCGTCATGATCAAGCGTGCCAGGAAGGTCTAGATGTTGTACTTTATCTATTTATAAGCACCTTTATCATCTGAGTGTTTCATGCATTAGCCTATGTGTCATAATTATCTGTTTTGTCTGAAATATTTCTTTTAAGAACCCATTAACCTGATTGCTTTTTTAGCGGCTATTTGCTTATGTATGTAAACTAGTTCACTTGTCCGTAAAAAAAACTAGTTCACTCGGCTGCCGTGCTTTGAATCTCCTTCCTCCCAACATATTCCTCTCCTCAGGTGGACCCAACAGGTCTCTGAATTTTCTCCCACTTTCTTTTTCGATGTAAAATGAGTTTTCTCCCAGTACTTTCCCCTAGAACCAACTCAACTGTCCCATGTCTAGCCTAAAAAATAATAATACCCCACGTACTATTAACTCATCAAATTAAAATGATATTTTATTTCGTAAGTTGAAAGTTCTTACAAAATAATAATAATAATTGTTTATATATAGGGCCATTTGCATTTCTGTCCCTAACTCGAACCACCTAATCAGATTTGCCCCTAGTTTCAAAGCCTGCTCAAATTTGCCCCTCCGCCGTTAGGTGACCTTATAGAAATGCCCTTCCGTGCCGTTTAGTTAGGTCAAAGGCCTTTGACAAATCTCTTGGACGCTCGACATTTGCCCTTGCCTCTGTGTGTCACTTACATGTGGGACCCACTCAAAGAAAAAGAAAAAGAAAAAACGCTTTCTCTCACCCCTCTATCTCTCACTTACACGTGGGTCCCAACTAATAAAAATAAAAATAAAACAAGATATGGACCGGTCAAACTCTGTATATGGCCCACATGTCATTGTTCAATTATTTTCTCGTCAACGCCTATGCTGAATATTCTCATTTATATTAAATTAAACTAATGTGCACCTAAACTAATTCCTTCGATGGTTCCCGGCGGCGACCAAATCTCGCGGCGGAGGCACGCCGGGAGGCTTCGGGGAGGCCGGCTGAGGGAACCACATGATAGCCTTGGCTCGACCGCGTCCACATATGGTGTCTTAAGACCATATGGTCGCCGAAGCTGATGGCGAAGACCGTTCCCGCGGCGACTCTGGGCGGCGCAAGCGGGCGAGCTACTGTGCAAGAGGGAGAGGCTAACAGGATGTGCGAGACTAAGGAGATGACTAGGGGCACGATGGCGACGCTGCTGGGGCTCGAGGAAGACTGAAGTGTGTACTTCAACGACGGCGGGCATGGCAGTGCTCGGAGCTCGCGGGGAAGATGACCGGAGGTCACGAGGCCTTCTGTAGAGGACGCTCACATCTTTCGAGGTACCTCAGGATGCTCGGGGAACACAAGGGTCGGCCGGGGAGCTTCAATGGCGTCGAATCGTGGCGGCTATTCGAGATCTGAGGCGGGAAGATGCATTGTGGCACTCAGTCCTGAGTTTCTCTGGTCGAATTCGTGCCGGGAGGGCGAGGGCATCTCGTACAAGCTTCTGGCGAGGTGGTGGTGCTTGGGGTTGCCGTTGGTGCAGAGAGCGAAAGGGGGGCGGCGATGGTGCTCTGCACACGGAGAAAGGGAGAGGAGGGAGGGAGGGAGAGGGGAGGTGTGGAGGAAGGGGTGCGGCGTGGGGAGCTAAGCGGCGGCAAGACGGTCCTTGGGCAGCCGACGCTCGCCGGAAGTGTGAGAGAGAGGTCGTGAGGTAGGGGAAGAGAGGTGGGAGGTGAGAGAGACACCGTGAGGGGGCCACATGTAAGTGTGTTAGAGAGAGGAGGTGAGAGAAAGAGATTTTTCTTTTTATTTTTTCTTGAGCGGGTCCCACATGTAAGTGATACATGGAGGCAGGGGCAAAATGTCCAATAAACGCCCCGTAGACGGTCAAAGCCCTTTGACTGGACGGTGACGGAACGGAAGGGCATTTTTATAAGGTGAACTAACGGCAGAGGGGTAAATTTGAGCATGCTTTGAAATTAAGGGCAAATATGAGTAGTGGGTTCGAGTTAGGGACACAGATGTAAAAGACCCTTATATATAACTTGCCAAGTTAACTCCTAGTGATTGCGTACATAAGCTTGCAAAGATTTTACTGACGTGCAATCATGTGTTTATGTTTTTATAGCATTTCTCCGTCTAGCCCAACATGATATTTTCACCCAGCCTAGCAAGTCGGCCGATTTCGAGAAAAATGCAAATGGGATTTAAACGGGCTGCATAGATGCTACATCATTGTTTCACCCAGCCCACCAAATGGACTAAAAAAACAAATGGACTCGCTGACATGTGGGCCAAGAGGTGAAGTTTAAGAAGGCGTTGGATTTACATCCAACGGCCGACATTCTTCTTCAATCTCTCGTCTTCTTCCCCCAGCGCTGCCAGAACCGCCTGCTCCAGCCTTCGGCGTCCAGCAGCGTTGTTTTGCACTCCTCAGTGAAACGCTACCCTGCCGACGGCCAGGCCATCCCTCCACTCCGCACCTCCGGTTATTCTCTGCCGAGTGTAGGCCCACCCAGCACCCGAACTAGTCAAGTTTTCCACTCCTCTCCGTCTACGACTCCACTGCCGCGTCTTCCCCATCTCCGTGTCGTTCCAGTCTGGGGCCTCGTTGTCGTCCACCGCCTTGGTGCGCTCAGCGCGGCGTGGTTAACATACGAGAGTCATCGGAAGAGGACTGTACGTGGAGAGCCTGATGGCTGGGACCCACGAGGTCCATGGTCGCACGCAAGGAAAGTTCCTCCTTATTACACACTGTACGTGCACTGTACATGGGAAGGGCTTCTGTATTTCGTGAAAAAAATGTTCCCCCCGATGACAGGTCGGACCCATCAGCTATATCTTCGCACGCAAGGAAGTGCCTCCTTATTACACACCAAAAAATGAATACCCCCTGCTAGCTGGGACCCACCATAGTGGGTGGCTGACTTGTGGACCTACTAAGTTGACGATGACAGAGAGCTTTGTCAACTTAGTCAATATGAACGATTCTAGCTCCAGTGACCGTACGATGTCCATCCAACGGCCATAGTGCTTCTTCAACCTCTGGTCTTCTTGCTCCAGCCGCCCAATGCAGCGCCGGTCGTGCCGCGTGCTCCTGCCTCTCGTGGCCGGCTGTGATGCCGTGGAGGCCTTTCCGCCTCCTACTACTCCCACCGCTAGCCCAGGGTATCCCTCTACTCACCCACACCCCCTGTTATTCTGCGGTGACGGCAGCCTCACGCCGCAGCCGAACCAGTGAACCCTCGTACTCCTCTCCGCGTGGGCATCCACTGTCGCGTCTTCCCCGGCTCCGCGCCGTCCCCTTCCTAGGCCTCGCCGTCGTCCACCGCCTTGGTGCTCTCGGCGCGGCGTGGTCAATGTGGTCAACGACCGACTTCCATCGGAAGAGTACTGTACGTGGAGAGGCTGACAGCTGGGTCCACGGCCCCAGCCCAGTTTTTTTTGTGATTTGCCAAGTAAGTCGCTTTGTCAGGCTTGTTGGGCTGCAAATCTTTCAAGATGAGGAGAGCTTCATTCGGCTGGCCGAGAAAATGGCCTATCAGTAATGAGAAATGGGTTGTACATTTTTAAAACACATCAAACCGACAATTAGTTTCAAATATCTTTTTTTCATTTCGAGATTTTAAATTACATTAATTTTTATGCATGGAGAATTTGTTGGATTTTATATTGATATACATTTATTTTTTAAATCAGTTTGAATGTGAGTCGAAATTTCGAGATTAAAACAGTTCGGACCTTTTGAAATATGCAAAATTTCGTATAATTTTTTAACGTGGCCACAATATGGGCTGTAATGCTAACAAAAAGAATATGGGCTCCAAAAAAAACCTTAAGAATTATCAAATGGGTTGTAAATTATTAGAAATAATGGCAGATGGGCTGTATGCCGTTTTCCACAGATTTGAGGCTTTCCTAAAAAAAAGGTTGACGACAAGCAAAGGATGTTGGATGTCCATCCAATGGCCGTCGTGCTTCTTCAATCTCTGCTCTTCCTGCTCGGCCGCTCAAACAAGCGCCGGTGGACTGCTCTGCCCTCCTCCTCATGCTGGTCGGCTGTGTTGCCAGCAGCCTCACCGCCCCATCAGACTCCCATCGCTGGCCTAGCCATCCTCTACTCACCCACACCTGCTGTTATTCTCCGGTGACGGCAGACGAACGATAAACCTCGTGACAACAGTACTCCCCTCCGCGTGGAAACAATCGCCGAGTCTTCCCTGCCTCCGTGTCGTTTCCTTCCTAGGCCTCGCCGTCGTCCACCACCACAGGTGCTCTCGGCGCGGCCTGGTCAACATGGTCAGCGATCGACATGCATCTGAAGTGGATCAGACGTGGAGAGGCGGCAGCTGGGTCCATGGCCGCACGCAAGGAAATGCCTCCTTATTACGCGCAAAATAATGATTCCTCCACGACATCGTGGACCCACGAAAGGGCCTCAGATTTCATGAAAAAACGTTACCGCCACCGACAGCTCGGATCCACCAGCTATATCTTCGCACGCAAGGAAGTGCCTCCTTATTATGCATAAAAAAATGAATACTCCCCCTGTTAGCTGGGACCCAGTATAGTGGCAGGCTGACTGGTGGGCCTACTAAGTTGACGGGGACGGAGCGCTTTGTCAACTTAGTCAATATGCAGAATTCTAGCTCCAGTGACCGTACGATGTCCATCCAACGGCCGTAGTGCTTCTTCAACCTCTGGTCTTCTTGCTCCAGCCGCCCAAACCAGCGCCGGTCCTGCCTCGTGCTCCTGCCTCCCGTGGCCGGCTGCGATGCGGCGAAGGCCTCACCGCCCCCTACTACTCCCACCGCTGGCAGGCCATCCTCTACTCACCCACACCCTCGTTATTCTCAAGGGCGACGGCAACCTCACACCGCAGCGAACCAGTGAACCCTCGTACTCCTCTACGCGTGGGCATCCACTGCGGCGTCTTCCCCAGCTCCGTGTCGTCCCCTTCCTAGGCCTCGCCATCGTCCACCGCCCTGGTGCTCTCGGCGCAGCGTGGTCAACATGGTCAAGGAATGGCTTCGATCAGACGTGGACTGTACGTGGAGAGGCTGACAGCTGGGTCTACGGCCGCAACAAGGAAGTGCCTCCTTATTACGCGCAAAATAATTATTCCTCCACCTAACAGTGGGGACCTACCAGACGGGCCACCGTACTTCGTGAAAAAACGTTTCCCCCTGACTGCTGGGACCCACCAGCTACATCTTCGCACGAAAGGAAGTGCGTCCGGGCAAAAAAAAATGATTCGCCCCCTGACTGCTGGGACCCACCAGCTACACCTTCGTAGGCAAGGAAGTTCCTGACAGTCGGGACCCACCTGGTCGAAGCGTACGTAGCGTTGTCATTCTGGTTGCGAACGTGTACGTACATACTGGTCATTGTAGAGGCGCGCATGTATCGTAGTAGAGGCACGCACGTAGCATGTACACGTATGTACATCGGCGAGGGTGCAAGAAAGAAAATACGGCCACGTACGTACATACGGGCAGGGTCTAGAACGCCTACTCGCGCATACGTACGGCCAGGGCTCATGTACATGGCTCGGCCGGAACGGAGAAATGGCTCGTGTACATGGCTGGGTCGGAACAGAGAAACATCGTCGTAGTTGTGTTCATGGGGAGGCAACGGAATGCGTCGTGTTCATCGGGAGGCAACGAAATGCGTCGTGTTCATGGGGAGGCAACGGAATGCGTCGTGTTCATCGGGAGGCAACGGAATGCGTCGTGTTCATCGGGAGGCAACGGAACGCGTGGGAACCAACCGGCTTGGACGGAACAGGCAATGGAAACGAGGCCTGGCGTACCGCACAACGGAGGAAACGGATCTCCTACGTTCGGAACGAGGGTCCTGTTGATCGGGAGGGGTGTGGCGTACCGCAAAACGGAGGAAACGGACCTCCTACGGTCGAAACGGGGGGTCCTATTGATCGGGAGGGGTGTGGCGTACCGCAAAACAAACGAAAGGACCTCCTACAATCGAAACGGGGGTCCTGTTGATCGGGAGAGGTGTGGCGTACCGCAAAACGGACGAAACGGACCTCCTACGGTTGAAACGGGGGTCCTGTTCATCGGGAGGGGTGTGGAGTACCGCAAAACGGGACTCCACGAGATACTGTTCATCTCCACCGTCGACCTCCTCCAGCCTCCACGGGCTACCGTCGACCTCCTCCAGCCTCCACGGGCTCCTGTTCATCCAGCCTCCACCGCGCTACTCCACGGCCATGCTCAACCACCCTCCACGGGCACCCCTCCACCGCCTCTCTGTTCATCCAGCCCTCCACACCACGGGTCCTGTTCAACGACCCTCCACGGCCACCCTCCACCGCTCTGTTCATCCAGCCCTCCACACCACGGGTCCTGTTCATCCAGAGGCAACGCCACCGCCATCGCTCATCCAACCCCTCCCCGCAACGCCACTGCTCATCCAATCAACCGGCTTGATTAGCAGCGAGAGCGGCGAATCACTCGATCGGGTTCGATTAACATCCATCGACCGATCACTCGGGTTCGAGAACGCGTAGCCTGCAAAGGCAATCGCCGGGTTCGATTAGAGCCCAACGCCTCGCTCGGGTTCGATTAGAGCCAACGCGCACGTGACGTGTACGAGAGAAACGCGCATCGCTCGGCCCCCGACCTCCCACCGTAACCGGGAACTCCCCGAAATTTTCCTCCCCCTCGCTTCTACCACGGTTTTTTCCGTCATGGATGGCCCAAAGAATGTCATGCAGCTGCGTCTCCGGCCTGCCCAAGACGAAAAGCCCATTTTCTGTCATGATTTTTTGTCATAGAAGTAGGAGCCCACCACATCTATGATGATACCGGGTTTTGTCACAATTATCGTCATAGAAGTGTCATATGTATGATAGAAAAAAAATTCGTTCGACCCAAAATGTCATGGATGTGTCTTTTTTTGTAGTGGTTCCGGCACCCTTCCGGAGGGGGAACCCATCACCGGTGGCCATCTTCATCATCCCGGCGCTCTCCATGACAAGGAGGGCGTAGTTCACCCTTGGGGCTGAGGGTATGTACCAGTAGCTAAGTGTTTGATCTCTCTCTCTCTCTCTCTCGTGTTCTCTCTATGGCACGATCTTGATGTATCGCAAGCTTTGCTATTATAGTTGGATCTTATGATGTTTCTCCCCCTCTACTCTCTTGTAATGGATTGAGTTTTCCCTTTGAAGTTATCTTATCGGATTGAGTCTTTAAGGATTTGAGAACACTTGATGTATGTCTTGCCGTGTTTATCTGTGGTGACAATGGGATATCACGTGCCACTTGATGTATGTTTTGGTGACCAACTTGCGGGTTCCACCCATGAACCTATGCATAGGGGTTGGCACATGTTTTCGTCTTGACTCTCCGGTAGAAACTTTGGGGCACTCTTTGAAGTACTTTGTGTTGGTTGGATGAATCTGAGATTGTGTGATGCATATCGTATAATCATGCCCACGGATACTTGAGGTGACAATGGAGTATCTATGTGACATTAGGGTTTTGGTTGATTTGTGTCTTAAGGTGTTATTCTAGTACGAACTCTTGAATAGATCGATCCTAAAGAATAACTTTGAGGTGGTTTCGTACCCTACCATAATCTCTTTGTTTGTTCTCCGCTATTAGTGTCTTTGGAGTGACTCTTTGTTGCATGTTGAGGGATTGTTATATGATCTATCTATGTTATTATTGTTGAGAGAACTTGCACTACTGAAAGTATGAACCCTAGGCCTTGTTTCCTATCATTGCAATACCGTTTACACTCACTTTTATCATTAGTTACCTTTCTGTTTTTATATTTTCTGATTACAAAAACCTATATCTACCATCTATATTGCACTTGTATCACCATCTCTTCGCCGAACTAGTGCACCTATACAATTTACCTTTGTATTGGGTGTGTTGGGGACACAAGAGACTCTTTGTTATTTGGTTGCAGGGTTGTTTGAGAGAGACCATCTTCATCCTACGCCTCCCACGGATTGATAAATCTTAGGTCATCCACTTGAGGGAAACTTGCTACTATCCTACAAACATGTGCACTTGCAGGCCCAACAACGTCTACAAGAAGAAGGTTGTGTAGTAGACATCAAGCTCTTTTCTGGCGCCGTTGCCGGGGAGGTGAGTGCTTGAAGGTATATCTTTAGATCTTGCAATCGAATCTTTTTGTTTCTTGTTTTATCACTAGTTTAGTCTATAAAAGAAAACTACAAAAAAATGGAGTTAAGTTTGTCTCATACGCTTCATCTTTTTAATATCTTTCGTGAGAATGATGGAAAGGAAAATTGTGCTCAAGTGCTAGAAGAAGAATGCATTAGATTGTTTGGCACTAAATATTTGAATGATGAGCATGATTGCAATGTTGTTAGTATGAACTCCTTGAATATCCATGATGCTAATGATATGCAAAGCCACAAGCTTGGGGAAGCGGGAAGCTATGTTTGACGAAGATGATATTTTTAGTCCCCCAAGTTTTGATGAGAATATTTATTATTATAAAAGCATGGCTCCTATTTATGATGATTATATTGATGAAAGTGGGTTTGGAAGAGTGTCAACTTTAGGAAGTAGTGATCCCACTATTTTGGAGGATGTTGAATTTTATTGTGATGAATACGAAAGTGGATTTGGAAGAGTGTCAACTTTATTTAGTGATGATTCCACTATTTCGGAAGAGGTTCCAATTGATTATGAGAACAAAGTTGCTATCTATGATGATTATTGTGATGACTTGTATGCTATTAAGAATAATGATAACCATGAAACTTGTCATCATGATTTTAGTTTTCAATTGGATTATGCCTCACATGATAATTATTTTGTTGAGTTTGCTCCCACTACTATTCATGAGAAGAAATTTGCTTATGTGGAGAGTAGTAAATTTTCTATGCTTGTAGATCATGAAAAGAATGCTTTAGGTGCTGATATTGTTGAATTCATTCATGATGCTACTGAAAATTATTATGAGGGAGGAACATATGCCTGTAGGAATTGCAATAATATCAAGTTTCCTCTCTATGTGCTTAAAATTTTGAAGCTATGCTTGTTTTACCTTCCTATGCTAGTTGATTATTGTTCCCATAAGTTATTTGCTCACAAAATCCCTATGCATAGAAAGTGGATTAGACTTAAATGTGCTAGTCATATGCTTCATGATGCTCCCGTTATGTTTCAATTCTTATCTTTTATGTGAGCATCATTGTCCTCATCTTGCCTAGCTAGAAAAGCATTAAAGAAAAGCGCTTGTTGGGAGACAACCAAATACTTATCCTTACTGTTTTTATGTGTCCACATGATTATGCTACTGTAATAATCATGTTTTATAGCTTTTGTTTCAATAAAGTGCCAAGTAAGACCTTTAGGATAGCTTACGGTGATAGTTGTGTTGATCCTGTTGAAAATCAGAAACTTTTGCACCTAGTAAATTAGTTTTGTTAATTCACAGAAATGTGCTTCTGATCTGATTCTTTTTCCTATGGATTTCTACATATATTTCATAGGAATTCCTAATTTGGTAGGATTTTTGGAGTTCTAGAAGTATACGTTTGATACAGATTACTACAGACTGTTCTGTTTTTGACAGATTCTGTTTTCTATATGTTGTTTGCTTATTTTGATGAATCTATGAGTAGTATCGGAGGGTATGAACCATAGATAAGTTGGAGTGCAGTAGATATTACACCAATATGAATTTAGAATGAGTTCACTACAGTACCTAAGTGGTTCTTTTATTTTCTTATACTAACGGAGCTTACGAGTTTTCTGTTGAGTTTTGTGTTGTGAAGTTTTCAAGTTTTGGGTAAAGATTCGATGGACTATGGAATAAGGAGTGTCAAGAGCCTAAGCTTGGGGATGCCCAAGGCACCCCAAGGTAATATCCAAGGACAACCAAGAGCCTAAGCTTGGGGATGCCCCGGAAGGCATCCCCTCTTTCGTCTTCGTTCATCGGTAACTTTACTTGGAGCTATATTTTTATTCACCACATGATATGTGTTTTGCTTGGAGCGTCATTTTCTTGTGTTATTATTTTCTTGCTGTTATTTATAATAATGTTTTACATCTTTAGTTTCAATAAAAATGCCAAGGATAGCCTTTGCCATGCTTATTTTGCTAGTACACATGTTGATGTTTGAAAACAGAAAGTGCTGTTGGAAAAATTCCCTAGAAAAATCAGAGAACGATATAATGATGAAACCTTTTGCATAATGAGATCTGATAAATCTTCTACAAATTAGTATTTTTCTCAAATTTTTTGGAGTTAGGGAAGTATTAATACTCTTGCATTCTTTACAGACTGTACTGTTTTGGCAGATTGCTGTTATGTTTGCATTGTTTGCATATGTTTGCTTGTTTAATGATTCTATTTGAGGATAGGAGTATTAAATATGCAGAGGCATTTAGTATGAAATGTTGAATAATAATATTAGTGATTTTTTACAGTAGAAAATGATAAGGTTTTGCATTGGTTTATACTAACATATCTCACGAGTTCTTGTTGAGTTTGGTGTGGATGAAGCTTTTGATAAAAAGAGAAACCGTGATATGAGAGGAATTAAGAAGACACAAAAGTTCAAGCTTGGGGATGCCCAAGGCACACCAAGATAATATTTCAAGAAGTCTCAAGCATCTAAGCTTGGGGATGCCCCGGTAGGCATCCCACCTTTCTTCTTCAACAACTATCGGTTAGTATCGGTTGATCCTAAGTTTTTGCTTCTTCACATGAGTTGTGCTATCCTTGCAATGTCATTTTATTTTGTTTTGCTTGCTGTTTGAATACAATACCAAGATCTGAAATTCCTTAATGTTAGAGAGTCTTCACATAGTTGCACAATTATTCGACTACTCATTGATCTTCACTTATATCTTTCGGAGTAGTTCGTGATTTGCTCTAGTGCATCACTTATATCTTTTAGAGCACGGCGGTGGTTATATTTTGTAGAAATTGCTAGTCTCTCATGATTCACTTATATTATTTTGAGAGTCTTTTAGAACAGCATGGTATTTGCTATGGTTACAAAGTTGGTCCTAGAATGATGAGCATCCAAGTTGGGTATAATAAAAACTATCATAGAAAGTGAATTGGATGCCATGATCAATTTGATACTTGATAATTGTTTTGAGATATGGAGGTAGTGATATTAAAGTCATGCTAGTTGAGGTGATTATGAAAAATTGCTTGTGTTGAGGTTTGTGATTCTCGTAGCATGCACGTATGGTGAACCGCTTTGTGATGAAGTTGGAGCACAATTTTATTTATTGATTGTCTTCCTTATGAGTGGCGGTCGGGGACGAGCGATGGTCTTTTCCTACCAATCTATCCCCCTAGGAGCATGCACATAATACTTTGTTTTTGATGACTTGTAGATTTTTGCAACAAGTATATGAGTTCTTTTGACTAATGTTGAGTCCATGGATTATACGCACCCTCACCCTTCCACCATTGCTAGCCTCTCTTGTGCCGCGCAACTTTCGCGGGTACCATACACCCACCATATACCTTCCTCAAAACAGCCACCATACCTACCTATTATGGCATTTCCATAGCCATTCCGAGATATATTGCCATGCAACTTTCCACCATTCCGTTCATATGACACGCATTACTTTTGTCATATTGCTCTTTGCATGATCATGTAGTTGACATCGTATTTGTGGCAAGGCCACCTTCGTAATTTTCATACATGTCGCTCTTGATTCATTGCATATCCCGGTACACCACCGGAGGCATTCATATAGAGTCATATCTTGTTCTAGCTTTGAGTTGTAATTCTTGAGTTGTAAATCCATAAAAGTGTGATGATCTTCATTATTAGAGCATTGTCTCAGTGAGGAAAGGATGATGGAGACTATGATTCCCCCACAAGTCGGGATGAGACTTCGGACTTTAAAAAAAAGGAAAAGAAAAAAAACAAGGGCCAAAGAAAAAAAAAGAAAAAAAGAAAAAAAAGAGAAAAAGAAAATAAAAAAATGAGAGAAAAAGAGAGAAGGGACAATGCTACTATCTCTTTTTCCACACTTGTGCTTCAAAGTAGCACCATGATCTTCATGATAGAGAGTCTCATATGTTGTCACTTTCATATACTAGTGGGAATTTTTCATTATAGAACTTGGCTTGTATATTCCAATGATGGGCTTCCTCAAAATGCCCTAGGTCTTCATGAGCAAGCAAGTTGGATGCACACCCGCTTAGTTTCTTTTGTTGAGATTTCATATATTTATACCTCTAGTGCATCCGTTGCATGGCAATCCCTACTCACTCACATTGATATCTATTAATGGGCATCTCCATAGCCCGTTGATACACCTAGTTGATGTGAGACTATCTTCTCATTTTTGTCTTCTCCACAACCACCATTCTATTCCACATATAGTGCTATGTCCATGGCTCACGCTCATGTATTGCGTGAAAATTGAAAAAGTTTGAGATTACTAGTGTGAAACAATTTCTTGGCTTGTCATCAGGGTTGTGCATGATTAAATACTTTGTGTGATGAAGATAGAGCAACAGCCAGACTATATGATTTTGTAGGGTTAACTTTCTTTGGCCATGTTATTTTGAGAAGACATGATTACTTTGATTAGTATGCTTGAAGTATCACTATTTCTTATGTCAATATGAACTTTTATTTTGAATCATTTGGATCTGAACATTCATGCCACAATAAAGAAAAATACATTGAGAATTATGCTAGGTAGCATTCCACATCAAAAATTCTGTTTCTATCATTTACCTACTCGAGGACGAGCATGAATTAAGCTTGAGGATGCTTGATACATCTCCAACGTATCTATAATTTTTTATTGTTCCATGCTATTATATTACCCCTTTTGGATGTTTATGGGCTTTATTTTACACATTAATATCATTTTTGGGACTAATCTATTAACCGGAGGCCCAGCCCATATTGTTGTTTTATTGCCTGTTTCAGTATTTCGAAGAAAAGAAATATCAAACGGAGTCCAAACGGAATGAAACCTTCGGCGGCGTGATTTTTGAAAAGATTATGATCCAGGAGACTTGGAGTGCAAGCCAGGGGAGCATCGAGGGAGCCACGAGACAGGGGGCGCGCCCAACCCTCTCGTGGGCCCCTCGAGGCTGCCCCGACCGACTTCTTTCGCCTATATAAGCCTACATACCCTAAAAACATCAAGGAGAAGATAGATCGTGAGTTCCGCCGCCGCAAGCCTCTGTAGCCACCAAAAATCTCTCGGGAGCCCATTAGGCACCTGCTGGGGGGAACCCATCACCGTGGCCATCTTCATCATCCGGCGCTCTCCATGACGAGAGAGGAGTAGTTCACCCTCGGGGCTGAGGGTATGTACCAGTAGCTATGTGTTTGATCTCTCTCTCTCTCTCTCTCTCTCTCTCTCTCTCTCTCTCTCTCGTGTTCTCTCTATGGCACGATCTTGATGTATCGCAAGCTTTGCTATTATAGTTGGATCTTATGATGTTTCTCCCCCTCTACTCTCTTGTAATGGATTGAATTTTCCCTTTGAAGTTATCTTATCGGATTGAGTCTTTAAGGATTTGAGAACACTTGATGTATGTCTTACCGTGTTTATCTGTGGTGACAATGGGATATCACATGCCACTTGATGTATGTTTTGGTGACCAACTTGCGGGTTCCGCCCATGAACCTATGCATAGGGGTTGGCACACGTTTTCGTCTTGACTCTCCGGTAGAAACTTTGGGGCACTCTTTGAAGTACTTTGTGTTGGTTGGATGAATCTGAGATTGTGTGATGCATATCGTATAATCATGCCCACGGATACTTGAGGTGACAATGGAGTATCTAGGTGACATCAGGGTTTTGGTTGATTTGTGTCTTAAGGTGTTATTCGAGTACGAACTCTTGAATAGACCGATCCGATAGAATAACTTTGAGGTGGTTTCGTACCCTACCATAATCGCTTTGTTTGTTCTCTGCTATTAGTGGCTTCGGAGTGACTCTTTGTTGCATGTTGAGGGATTGTTATATGATCTATCTATGTTATTATTGTTGAGAGAACTTTTACTAGTGAAAGTATGAACCCTAGGCCTTGTTTCCTATCATTGCAATACCGTTTACGCTCACTTTTACCTTTAGTTACCTTGCTGTTTTTATATTTTCTGATTACAAAAACCTATATCTACCATCTATATTGCACTTGTATCACCATCTCTTCGCCGAACTAGTGCACCTATACAATTTACCTTTGTATTGGGTGTGTTGGGGACACAAGAGACTCTTTGTTATTTGGTTGTAGGGTTGTTTGAGAGAGACCATCTTCATCCTACGCCTCCCATGGATTGATACACCTTAGGTCATCCACTTGAGGGAAATTTGCTACTGTCCTACAAACCTGTGCACTTGTAGGCCCAACACCGTCTACAAGAAGAAGGTTGTGTAGTAGACATCAATACGTCTCCAACGTATCTATAATTTTTGATCGTTCCATGCTATTATATTACCCCTTTTGGATGTTTATGGGCTTTATTTTACACATTTATACCATTTTTGGGACTAACCTACTAACCGGAGGCCTAGCCCGTATTGCTGTTTTTTGCCTATTTCAGTATTTCGAAGAAAAGGAATATCAAACAGAGTCCAAATGGAATGAAACCTTTGGGAGCGGGATTTTTGGAACGAACGTGATCCAGAGGACTTGGAGTGCAAGTCAAGAAGCAGCCGAGGCGGCCACGACAGGGTAGGGCGTGCCCCCCTATAGGGTGCGCCCCCTATCTCGTGGGCCCCTTGGGCGGCCACCGACGTACTTCTTCCTCCTATATAAGCCTACGTACCCCGAAAACATCCAGGGAGCCAACGGAACACAATTTCCACCACCATAACCTTCTGTATCCGCGAGATCCCATCTTGGAGCCTTCGCCAGCGCTCTGCCGGAGGGGGAATCGACCATGGAGGGCTTCTACATCAACACCATAACCCCTCCGATGAGTTGTGAGTAGTTTACCACAGACCTACGGGTCCATAGTTATTAGCTAGATGGCTTCTTCTCTCTTTTTGGATCTCAATACAATGTTCTCCCCCTCTCTTGTGGAGATCTATTCGATGTAAACTCTTTTTGCAGTGTGTTTGTCGAGATCCGATGAATTGTGGGGTTATGATCAAGTTTATCTATGAGAAATATTTGAATCTCCTCTGAATTCTTTTATGTATGATTGAGTTATCTTTGCAAGTCTCTTCGAATTATCAGTTTGGTTTGGCCTACTAGATTGATCTTTCTTGCCATGGGAGAAGTGCTTAGCTTTGGGTTCAATCTTGCGGTGTCCTTACCCAGTGACAGAAAGGGTTGCAAGGCATGTATTGTATTGTTGCCATCGAGGATAAAAAGATGGGGTTTATATCATATTGCATGAGTTTATCCCTCTACATCATGTCATCTTGCTTAAGGCGTTACTCTGTTCTTATGAACTTAATACTCTAGATGCAGGCATGAGTTGGTCGATGTGTGGAGTAATAGTACTAGATGCAGGCAGGAGTCGGTCTACTTGTCACGGACGTGATGCCTATATACATGATCATGCCTAGATAATCTCATAATTATTCGCTTTTCTATCAATCGCTCGACAGTAATTTGTTCACCCACCGTAATACTTATGCTATCTTGAGAGAAGCTACTAGTGAAACCTATGGACCCTGGGTCTATCTCTTATCATATTTGCTTCCAATCTACTTTTATTTGCATCTTTACTTTTTGCATCTATATTATATAATACCAAAAATATATTTATCTTATCATACTATCTCTATTAGATCTCACTTTCGCAAGTGGCCGTGAAGGGATTGACAACCCCTTTATTGCGTTGGTTGCGAGTTCTTTGTTTGTTTGTGTAGGTGCGTGGGACTTTTGAGGAGCCTCCTACTGGATTGATACCTTGGTTCTCAAAAACTGAGGGAAATACTTATGCTACTATTGCTGCATCACCCTTTCCTCTTCATGGAAAACTAACGCAAGCTCAAGACGTAGCAAGAAGTATTTCCGGCGCCGTTGTCGGGGAGGTCTTCGCTCAAGTCAAGACATACCAAGTACCCATCACAAACTCATCTCCCTCGCATTTACATTATTTGCCATTTGCCTCTCATTTTCCTCTCCCCCACTTCACCCTTGCCGTTTTATTCGCCCTCTCTTTTCCAATCTCCTCCGCTCTCTTTCGCTTGCCTTTTTCTGTTTGGTTGTGTGTTGGATTACTTGTTGCCATGGCGCAAGATAATACCAAATTGTGTGATTTCTCGAATAGCAATAATAATGATTTCCTTAGTACTCCGATTATTCCTCTTAATGATGTTGAGTCTTGTGAAATCAATACTGCTTTGCTGAATCTTGTTATGAAAGATCAATTCGACGGCCTTCCTAGTGAAGATGCCGCTACTCATCTAAACAACTTTGTTGATTTGTGTGATATGCAAAAGAAGAAAGATACGGATAACGATATTGTTAAATTGAAGTTATTTCCGTTTTCACTTAGAGATCGTGCTAAAGTTTGGTTTTCGTCTTTGCCTGAAAATAGTATTGATTCTTGGAACAAGTGCAAAGATGCTTTTATTTCTAAGTATTTTCCTCCCGCTAAGATTATCACTCTTAGGAATGATATTATGAATTTTAAACAACTTGATCATGAGCATGTTGCCCAATCTTGGGAAAGAATGAAATTGATGATTCGCAATTGCCCTACTCATGGTTTGAATTTATGGATGATCATACAAAAAATTTATGCCGGTTTGAACTTTGCTTCTAGAAATCTCTTAGGTTCAGCCGCGGGAGGCACTTTTATGGAAATCACGTTAGGAGATGCTACAAAACTTCTTGATAATATTATGGCTAATTATTCTCAATGGCACACCGAAAGATCTTCTAGTAAAAAGGTGCATGCTATAGAAGAAATGAATGTTTTGAGTGAAAAGATGGATGAACTTATGAAATTGTTTGCTACTAAAAATACTCCTCTTGATCCCAATGATATGCCTTTGTCTACTTTGATTGAGAATAATAATGAATCTATGGATGTGAATTTTGTTGGTAGGAATAGTTTCGGAAACAATGCTTATGGAGGAAACTTTAATGCTAGACCGTTCCCTAGTAATTCCTCTAATAATTATGGAAATTCCTGCAATAATTCTTATGGTAATTTTAATAAGATGCCCTCTGATTTTGAGAATAGTGTGAAAGAATTTATGATCTCTCAAAAGAATTTTAATGCTTTGCTTGAAGAAAAATTGCTCAAAGTTGATGATTTGGCTAGGGACGTTGATAGACTTTCGCTTGATGTTGATTCTCTTAAATTTAGATCTTCTCCTCCTAAGCATGATATCAATGAGTCTCTGAAAGCCATGAGAATTTCCATTGATGAGTGTAAGGAAAGAACCACTAGATTGCGTGCTAAGAAAGATTGCTTTGTAAAGGCGTGTTCTTCTAGTTTCCATGAAAATAATGATGAAGATCTTAAAGTTATTGATGCGTCTCCTATTAGATCTTTGTTTTGCAATATGAATCATGATAATTATGGGACTGATGATGAGTCAACTTACCTAGAAGGCGTCCCAAGAATTCAGAGTTTTTAGATCTTTATGCTAAATTTGGTAAAAGTGGGATTGGAGAGGTCACGACTTTAAATAGTATTGAACCCACTATCTCGGATTTCAAGGAATTTGATTATGATAATTGTTCTTTAGAAGGTTGTATTTCCTAGTTGCAATCCGTTGTTAATTCTCCTCATGCTTATAGTCAAAATAAAGCTTTTACCAAACATATCGTCGATGCCTTGATGCAATCTTATGATGAAAAACTTAATTTGGAAGTTTCTATACCTAGAAAACTTAATGATGAGTGGGAACCTACTATAAAGATTAGAATTAAAGATCATGAGTGTTTTGCTTTGTGTGATTTGGGTGCTAGTGTTTCCACGATTCCAAAACTTTATGTGATATTCTAGGTTTCCATGATCTTGATGATTGCTCTTTAAATTTGCACCTTGCGGATTCCACCATTAAAAATCCAATGGGAAGGATCAATGATGTTCTCATTGTTGCAAATAGAAATCTGGTGCCCGTAGATTTTATCGTTCTTGATATAGGTTGCAATCTTTCTTGCCCTATTATTCTTGGTAGACCTTTCCTTAGAACAATTGGCGCGATTATTGATATGAATGAAGGGAATATTAGATTTCAATTCCCATTAAAGAAAGGCATGGAGCACTTTCCAAGAAAGAAAGTTAAATTACCTTATGAATCCATCATGCGGGCTACTTACGAATTCAGTGCCAAATATGACACTACTTAGATCTATATTCGCTTTTATGCCTAGCTAGGGGCGTTAAACGATAGCGCTAGTTGGGAGGCAACCCAATTTTATTTGTGTTTTTTGTTTTTGTTCCTGTTTAGTAATAAATCTTGCATCTACTTTCTATTTAGATGTGTTTTTATCTTTTAATTAGTGTTTGTGCCAAGTAGAACCTATAGGATAACCTATGATGATAGTTGATTTGATTCTGCTGAAAAACAGAAACTTTGCGCGAACGAATTTAGTTTTGTTAAATCACATAAATGTGATTTTGCGTTGATTCTTTTTGCGTCTAATCAGTAGACAAATTGTCCAGGACTTCCTATTTTGGTAGGATTTTTAAAATTCCAGAAGTTTGCGTTAGTTACAGATTTCTACAGACTGTTCTGTTTTTGACAGATTCTGTTTTTCGTGTGTTGTTTGCTTATTTTGATGCAGGTTTAACACAAAAATAAATAAATAATGATTTCATTACAGTACCTTATGTGGTGGTTTCGTTTTCTTTCACTAACGGAGCTTATAAGATTTCATGTTGAGTTTTCTGTTGTGAAGTTTTCAAGTTTTGGGTAAAGCTTTTATGGACTGTGGAATAAGGAGTGGCAAGAGCCTAATCTTGGTCATGCCCATGGCACCCCAAGATATTCAAGGATATCCAAAATCCTAAGCTTGGGGATGCCCCGGGAAGGCATCCCCTCTTTCATCTTCGTTCATTAGTAACTTTACTTGGAGCTATATTTTTATTCGCCACATGATATGTGTTTTTCTTGGAGCGTCGTGTATTATATTAGTATTTGATTTTTAGTTTACTACAATCATTCTTGCTGTACACACCTTTTGGGAGAAGCCCACTTGATTGAATTTGCTAGAATACTCTATGTGCTTCACTTATATCTTTTGAGCTTGATAGTTTTTGCTCTAGTGCTTCACTTATATCTTTTAGAGCACGGCGGTGGCTTATTTTTGTAGAAATTGCTAGTCTCTCATGCTTCACTTATATTATTTTTTGAGTCTTTTAGAACATCATGGTATTTGCTATGGTTATAAAATTGGTCCTAGAATGGTAGGCATCCAAGTTGGGTATAATAAAAACTATCATAGGAAGTGAATTGGATGCTATGATCAATTTGATACTTGATAATTGTTTTGAGATATGGAGGTAGTGATATTAAAGTAATGCTAGTTGGGTGATTATGAATTTAAAGAATGCTTGTGTTGAAGTTAGCAAGTCCCGTAGCATGCATGTATGGTTAAAGTTGTGTAACAAATTTGAAACATGAAGTGTACCTGGCTTGTGCATCCTTATGAGTGGCGACCGGGGACGAGCGATTGTCTTTTCCTACCAATCTATCCCCCTAGGAGCATGTGCGTAGTGCTTGATTTTTGATGACTTCTAAATTTTTGCAATAAGTATATGAGTTCTTTTGACTAATGTTGAGTCCATGGATTATACACACTTTTACCTTTCCGCCATTTCTAGCCTCTTCAATACAGTACATTGCCCTTTCTCACCTTGAGAGTTGGTGCAAACTTCGCCAGTGCATCCAAACCCCGTGATACGATACGCTCTATCACACATAAACCTCCTTATATCTTCCTCAAAACAGCCACCATACCTACCTATTATGGCATTTCCATAGCCATTCCGAGATATATTGCCATGCAACTTTCCACCGTTCCGTTCATCATCATCATGACAATACTTTACTTTTGTCATATTGCCATTGCATGATCATGTAGTTGACATCGTATTTGTGGCAAAGCCATCATGCATAATTTTTCATACATGTCACTCTTGATTCATTGCACCATCCCGGTACACCACCGGAGGCATTCATATAGAGTCATATCTTGTTCTAGTTTCGAGTTGTAATTCATATGTTGTAATCAATAGAAGTGTGATGATCATCATTATTAGAGCATTGCCCAAAAAGAAAAAAAAGTAAATCCAAAAAAAAGGCCAAAGAAAAAAAATAAAAAAATAAAAAAAGGGGAAAAAAGAAAATAAACAAAAGGGGCAATGTTACTATCTCTTTTTCCACACTTGTGCTTCAAAGTAGCACCTTGTTCTTCATGTAGTGAGTCTCATATATTGTGCTTCAAAGTAGCACCATGTTTTTCATATAGTGAGTCTCATAAGTTGTCTTTTTCATACTAGTAGGAATTTTTCATTATAGAACTTGGCCTGTATATTCCTACAACGGGCTTCCTCAAAATGCCCTAGGTCTTCGTGAGCAAGCAAGTTGGATGCACACCCACTAGTTTTCTTTTGTTGAGCATTCATTTATAGCTCTAGTGCATCCGTTACATGGCAATCCCTACTCCTCATGTTGACATCAATTGATGGGCATCTCCATAGCCCGTTGATTATCCTCGTCAATGTGAGACTTTCTCCTTTTTTGTCTTCTCCACACAATCCCCATCATCATATTCTATTCCACCCATAGTGCTACATCCATGGCTCACGCTCATGTATTGCGTGAAGGTTGAAAAAGTTTGAGATTATTTAAGTATGAAACAATTGCTTGGCTTGTCATCAGGGGTATAGAAGTTGGGAACATCTTTGTGTGACGAAAATGAAGCATAGCCTAACTATATGATTTTGTAGGGATGAACTTTCTTTTGCCATGTTATTTTGAGAAGACATGATTACTTTGATTAGTATGCTTGAAGTGTTACCATTTCTTTTGTCAATGTAAACTTTTATTTTTAATCATTTTGGATCTGAACATTCATGCCACAATAAAGAAAATTACATTGAGAATTATGCTAGGTAGCATTCCACATCAAAAATTCTGTTTTTATCATTTACCTACTCGAGGACGAGCAGGAATTAAGCTTGGGGATGCTTGATACCTCTCCAACGTATCTATAATTTTTTATCATTCCATGCTATTATATTACCCCTTTTGGATGTTTATGGGCTTTATTTTACACATTTATATCATTTTTTGGACTAACCTACTAACCGGAGGCCTAGCCCGTATTGCTGTTTTTTTTGCCTATTTCAGTATTTCGAAGAAAAGGAATATCAAACGGAGTCCAAACGGAATGAAACCTTCGGGAGCATGATTTTTGGAATGAACGTGATCCAGAGGACTTGGAGTGCAAGTCAAGAAGCAGCCGAGGCGGCCACGAGAGGGTAGGGCGCGCCCCCTGTCTCGTGGGCCCCTGGGCGGCCACCGACGTACTTCTTCCTCCTATGTAAGCCTACATACCCCGAAAACATCCAGGGAGCCAACGAAACACAATTTCCACCGCCGTAACCTTCTGTATCCGCGAGATCCCATCTTGGAGCCTTCACCGGCGCTCTGCCGGAGGGAGAATAGACCACGGAGGGCTTCTACATCAACACCATAGCCCCTCCGATGAGTTGTGAGTAGTTTACCACAGACCTACGGGTCCATAGTTATTAGCTAGATGGCTTCTTTTCTCTTTTTGGATCTCAATACAATGTTCTCCCCCTCTCTTGCGGAGATCTATTCGATGTAAACTCTTTTTGCGGTGTGTTTGTCGAGATCCGATGAATTGTGGGTTTATGATCAAGTTTATCTATGAGAAATATTTGAATCTCCTCTGAATTCTTTTATGTATGATTGAGTTATCTTTGCAAGTCTCTTTGAATTATCAGTTTGGTTTGGCCTACTAGATTGATCTTTCTTTCCATGGGAGAAGTGCTTAGCTTTGGGTTCAATCTTGCGATGTCCTTACCCAGTGATAGAAAGGGTTGCAAGGCACGTATTGTATTATTGCCGTCGAGGATAAAAAGATGGGGTTTATATCATATTGCATGAGTTTATCCCTGTACATCATGTCATCTTGCTTACGGCGTTACTCTGTTCTTATGAACTTAATACTCTAGATGCAGGCATGAGTCGGTCGATGTGTGGAGTAATAGTATTAGATGCAGGCAGGAGTCGGTCTACTTGTCACGGACGTGATGCCTATATACATGATCATGCTTAGATAATCTCATAATTATTCGCTTTTCTATCAATTGCTCGACAGTAATTTGTTCACCCACCGTAATACTTATGCTATCTTGAGAGAAGCCACTAGTGAAACCTATGGCCGCCGGGTTTATCTCTTATCATATTTGCTTCCAATCTACTTTTATTTGCATCTTTACTTTTTGCATCTATATTATAAATACCAAAAATATATTTATCTTATCATACTATCTCTATTAGATCTCACTTTCGCAAGTGGCCGTGAAGGGATTGACAACCCCTTTATTGTGTTGGTTGCGTGTTCTTTGTTTGTTTGTGTAGGTGCATGGGACTTTTGAGGAGCCTCCTACTGGATTGATACCTTGGTTCTAAAAAATTGAGGGAAATACTTACGCTACTATTGCTGCATCAACCTTTCCTCTTCAAGGAAAAGCAACACAAGCTCAAGACGTAGCAAATAGCAGGTGGTCCCGCACCTGTACGGAATTCGGGTCCATAAGGCTCCTCTGCTTGCATCTTCGACACAGACATCTTATCTCCGTCTCGTTCTTTTGAAGCATCTCGGCCTTCGCGGAACTCAAAAACCTATTCACGATGCCTTCGGTCATCGTGCGGACCATGGTCGCCTGGGGGGTAGAGCAAAATGATATTTTAGAACCAAGAAAAAATTTGGCATGACTTTGCCTAAAAATAGGACCAAAAAGAATGCACAGTGCCAAATTCTCGCCGAAACAGAAATGAATCAACATTCCGGCAAAATATTGGCAACTATCGCATTTCAAATACCGGCATCTACAAACACAAACATATATGCAACACCACAAACATATGCAACACCACAAACATACATAGATCAAGCTAGGCCATAAAAAGTGCATGTGCACGTTGTTGGAGGGAGAAAAAAGTAGATCTTCAACATAAAGAAAGCTTTCCCCTTACTTACCTATCAAAAAAAGGTAATTTAACCACTTAATTTGGGTGAATCTATGGTGCAAATGAGGTGAGGAGGAGGAGGCAGCCGAGACAAGCTTGGAGGAGGAGGTGGAGAGAATGAAGTGGGTAAAGTGAGTGTGGTAGGTGGTTGTCCAAAATATCTAGCTGGTCTCAGGTTACTAATGGCGCACCACCTATAAATGCACCATTAGTAACCCTGGTTACTAATGGCGCACCAGTTAGGTGGTGCGCCATTAGTAGTTTTGCAAAAAAAAAAGTAAATGTTAGTAGTGGCGCACCATGTATGTGGTGTGCCATTACTAGTTTGAAATAGTAATGGCGCACTATACTCTGGTGCGCCATTACTAGTTTCGAAAAAAATTAAAAAATTGTTAGTAGTGGCGCACGGGGTGTGTGGTGCGCCATTACTAGTTAAAACTAGTAATGGCGCACTATGACCTGGTGCGCCATTACTAGTTTTGGAAAAAAATTGTTAGTAGTGGCGCACCGTGGGTGTGGTGCGCCATTAGTGTGATGGACACTAATGGCATACCAACACATGGTGCTCCACTGCTATATAGCAGTGGCGCGCCACATGCATGGTGCACCATTAATGTCCATATTATCTATAGCCCTTTTCCTAGTAGTGAGATCTCAAGGTGGTGACAACCTCTCTGCTTGTGGCGGTATGGGACGTCCCTCCATCGACACATCGAGTTCGATGCATCTTGGCAGGTGACACATGCATCTCTTCCGGAGTTGTCGGGTGGTGCCTGTCACCAACAGGTGAAGCATCCAACGGATGCTACACACGACGTCTTATGAGGAGGTGTTAAGTCATGCCTGCTATCGACACGTGCTTCGCGATGGCTCTGAAGGAGGTATCATGTCTAGCATATTGCTGATGGATCGAAGGTGGTGTGACAGTGGTGGGAGGCAGGCGATATGGGACGTCCGTCTCCTATTGTCTTCTCCAAAGATATTCGGTTATCGAGGCATCGGCAGCCGGATTAGGGATGATGGTACATACGTCTTGAACGACGACTTTATACACTCCGGTGGAAACACAAGATCTTTGATCAAGCTATGTGGACGTGCGCCTGCGTTGTGACCTTGCTGAAGGTGGTGGATTGAAGCTTGGCTTTGGGACGAGAATCCGGAGTTCGACCTTGTGTTGGATTCGCCATCATCGGTGCATGTGCGGCGATTTCTTCTTGAAAGCATAGCCTAGGAGATGTGTATTTTTCCTTTTGATGTGGTCATGTAACATAGGGTTAGTGGCTATCTGATCGAGTTACTGTCATGAAGCACGCAATCTCACGTTTTCTTTTTGCATTTTTTGAAGACGATGTCGCTTGGATGCTGGATTTTGCATCTTTAGGCTTAGTGTGGGAGAACGGTATTTCTAAAACTATAGTAATCCAAAACTATGGTATTATAATGCATGGGTAATGAATATTCTAGAAGCTGCAGCTTTCCTCTACTTTAGCAAAACTACAGAGTGTTTGGCAGGAACAAATTTTCCAAGACAAGCTAGGCGTGAAAAAGAGGTCTAGACCTCTTTTTTAGATACTGCAAAAAAACACCAGTTTTGAAGAAACTATGGTCTTGTAAACTAAAGTATTTGTTAACACCAAACACATCAAAGTCTTTAAAACCATGGCTATTTAAGAAAACCATGGTATTATCCTAAAACTTCAAACATTCCTTGGTGCCAAACGCAGCCTTAATAATATATTGCTACAGACAGGCATGAATCATCCTTCTTTTGGAAAAAAACTTTTTTTGATCGAGATACAAAAGACTCATGTTCAACTCATTTCTTTTTGAGTTGATCTCGGTGGAGCTCTGAAGTCGCTCGGTAGTTTCGATCCTGCTCCTGGTCAGGCCACGCGTCATGGCGCAGTTTCCTGTTGTTCCGCCCTCGTTTGCGCGCGCCACGTCTTCCTTCCTTTTTGGGGTTCTGCCTCCCGCTGTGTTTCTGTATCGAGGCTGCTGCTTCTTCCTTTGTTCGTCCATCCGATGAACAGCAACGGCAGATCCATTCGACAGTGTCATGGTATGGGCCGGCCCAGGTCGACTACCCAAAGCCACGAGGCGTAACAGAAGGCTGGCACGAGAGTTCGAGGCCCAGGTGAAGGAGAAGAAGCAAGTGTTACAGGAAGAGCAGCCATATAAGGAAGCAGAGGAAAAGGAAACAACCGTCGATTAGCAAAAAGCAAAAACAGATTTCTCTTGTCTGCCTGTAACTCTCCTCCCTTTCCCCTTCTCTAGAACTCAAATCCTTCCTAAGGAAGATAAATCCTAGCTGGTGTATAACAATTGGTATCAGGAGTCGATTCGTTCCTCATCGATTCTTGCGTGATCCGTCAGTCCGATTGAGGTGAGCAGCGGATCCGTATGCTGCTGTAATTCCTATCCTTCGGCAGGAACTACCGTCTCGGGTGGGCGATCTGGCGCCGAAGAAGCGGGGGCCGAGTGCTGTGGAGCTCCAGATTTCGGCGGCGATGGGAACCATGAAGCAGCAAGGGGTGGAGACGAACGCCAAGCTTGACTCCATCTTCGAGCAGCTCAAGGGCGTCACCGCATGGATGAAGACCATGGACTCGACGGCCAAATCCCTCAGCGAGTCCGCCTCCCTCCTGCAACTCCATGCAGAGGACGCGTCGGCGCGTCTGGATGCTCTGGAAGCGTCGCCCACACCACCTCAAGGTCCAGCCAACAACCGCGTCCCGCCAACCATGGTGGAAGGACGCACGAACGGCGTGGATCGGCCCCATGGGCACGGCGGACATCTGCTACATCGGCCCCAGACTGCCTCTGGACAACGGTATGCGACCCGCACCCAACCTGTTCGACAGAGAGCCACATACACCACCACATCGTCCTCACTTTGGTAGCACTCTCAAAATGGATTTCCCCAAGTTTGATGGGACCGATTATCAAGTATGGCTTGATAATTGTGAGTTGTACTTTGAGACTTACAGTGTGTCCAACACGATGAAGGTCAAATTTGCCTCTCTGAATTGTGTGGGTAATGCTGCGCTCTGGCTCAAAATGATTCAGAAGCGCCGGGCGTTTGCAACCTGGCAGGAGTTCTGCACTTCAGTTAGAGAGAAATGGAGACGTGATAAACATAAATTTTACATGAGGCAAATGTTGCTGCTGAGTCAAGTAGGCACGGTAGAGGATTACACTGCAAAAGTTGACACACTGAGACATCAGCTTCTGTTAGCTGATCCCCACACTCATGAATTTTTTTTTTGTGGAGCTACATGGCGGGCTTGCGTCCTGATATTCGTGCTACTGTAGTTTTACATTGCCATGAAGATGTCGATACTGCTAGCTGTTTGGCCTTGTTGCAGGAAGCAGAGCTGGCGCATGATCAAGGCAATTCCTCGGCATCCGCTAAGTCATTCCGTCAGCATAACAAGCAGAGCTCTCATGGGGAAAAACACAAGTACTCACCTAGGGGCGAGGATTCTCGAAAGATGTCGGAGAAGCTGGAAGCGCTGCGAAACTACAGAAAAGCCAAGAATCTCTGTTTTACCTGTGGTGATCCTTGGCCGTGAGGGCACAAATGTCCGGATAAGGTTCCCATTCACATCATGGAAGAACTCCTGGAGGTATTGCAACTGGACGACCCCCCTGATCCGCAGCATTTGTCTGACTCTAGCTCCGATGAAGAAGTGATGTTGATGTCGGCATCAGTGCAGCCCAACACACCAGTGAAACGACGCACTATGCGCCTGCATGGTATGCTTGGCAAACGCCGGATACCGATTCTGGTTGATTCAGGTGCCAACTGCTCTTTTGTTGATGCAAAACTGGTAGCAGATCTGATGTTGACACCCCAGGAGATGGCACCAGCTGAATATGTGATCGCAGGGGGATCTACACTGACAAGTTCTCAATGGATCCCTAAACTGGTGTCGTGGACACAAGGACATACCTTTCAGCATGATGTGAAAGTGCTATCCCTGGGCTGTTATGATCTGATCGTGGGAGTCGATTGGCTGGAAGAGCACAGCCCGATGTGGGTGCATTGGCGCAACAGAGTCATGCGGTTTACGCACGACAGTCGCCGGATATCTCTGTCAGGCATCCAGGACAAGTCTATGGAGTGTAAGCAAATTTTTGCATGGAAGATGTGAGGATTATTGCGTCGAGGAGCAGTTCAGCATGGCATTCAGGTACGGGTGATTCACCAAGAACAAGAGCTACAGTCCCTGATAGCCAGCACTATTACAACTGTGGTGCTACCTTCAGAGATGGAGATGCCATCAGAGGTGGTTGCCCTCTTGGTGGAGTTTCAAGATTTGTTCCAAGCGCCTTCTGGCTTTCCACCGCGGCGTTTGCAAGATAACAGGATACCGCTGATGGAAGGAGCCCAGCCGGTCAGCGCTCGCCCGTATCGCTATAGACCACAGCAGAAGGATGAGATCCAGCACCAGATTAAGGAGATGCTCAGCAAATGCTTCATCCGATTGAGCACCAGCCCATTCGCCTCTCCGGTACTGCTGGTGCGCAAAAAGGATGGATCATGGCATTTTTGCGTAGACTACCGGATGTTGAATGCAATATAAAAAACAAATACCCCATGCCAATAGTCGATGAACTCTTGGATGAGTTGGCTGGTGCGCGCTGGTTTACAAAGCTGGATATGCTGTCAGGTTATCATCAAATTCGTATGGCAGAAGGGGAAGAGTTCAAGACATCCTTCCGCACTCACCAAGGTTTGTATGAGTTCTTGGTAATGCCATTTGGGGTCACTGGCGGTCCAGCAACCTTCCAGGGAGTGGCTAACTTCACTTTTGATGATCTCTTGCGCAAAGGGGTGCTACTCTTTATGGATGACATATTTGGTTCACACTAAAACTCTGTCACAACATATTCAGTTACTCAAGGAGGTCTTTCAGAAACTGCGGGAGCATCAATTTGTCATCAAATGATCCAAGTGTGTGTTTGCAAAGCAAAAATTAGAATACCTGGGGCATATCACTGGGGTAGATGGTGTGGCCACCGATCCATCCAAGGTAACAACAGAAACCGCATGGCCAATTCCCAAGAACTTGAAAGAGTTGTGTGGCTTCCTAGGGCTCACAGGATACTACCGCAAATTCATTCGAAACTACAAAATTATCAGTCGTCCTATGACAGATCTGTTAAAGAAGGGGTTAATCTTCCAATGGATACCGCAGGCCAACAAGGCATTTAACCTATTGAAACAGGCGATGGTCAGCGCACCGGTACTGGCAGTGCCAGATTTTTCAAAAACATTTGTCCTCGAAACAGACGCGTGCAAGAATGGAGTGGGTGCAGTTCTCATGCAACAAGGGCATCCGTTAGCATATTTGAGTAAGGCGCTCTGTCACAAGAATCAAGCTCTGAGCACATATGAAAAGGAATGCTTGGCCCTGCTGATGGCGGTGGAAAAGTGGCACCCGTACTTGCAACACCAACGCTTCATCACCCGCACCGATCATCAGGCATTGCGACACTTATCGGATAAATGATTGAGCACCGGGATTCAACACAAGGCATTTGTGAAGTTGCTGGGCTTGGATTATACTATCCAATACAAGAAGGGCGTGACAAACACAGCAGCGGACTCGTTGTCTCGCAAGCCACGCCTAGATCTGTTGATGGCAATTTCAGCACCAGTTCCAGCGTGGTTGGAACAGTTGGTGGAGGGGTATGCCGATGACCCACACACAACCAAACTGCTGACAGAAATGGCCATTTCACCGGCCAATCAGCAAGGGTTTACCTTGTCTCAAGGCGTGCTGTGTTACAAAGGCCGTGTTTGGGTGGGATCGAATGGTTTGGCTCAACAACACATCATGAAGAGCATGCATGATAGTGCAGTCGGAAGGCACTCGGGGATCTTGGCAACTTATCAGCGCATCAAAAGGCTATTTGCATGGCCGAAGCTGAAGAAGACAGTGATGAAGTACGTGCAACAGTGCGAAGTATGCCAGCGTGCCAAGGTGGAACATTGTCATCAGCCGGGGCTGCTGCAACCTCATGATATTCCACCACACCCATGGCACACCCTCAGCTGGGATTTCGTGGAAGGGCTACCCAGATCGCAAGGAATGGATGTGGTATTGGTTGTGATAGACAAGTTAACAAAGTATGGACATTTCATCGCCCTCAAGCATCCCTATACAATACAACAAGTGGCTCAGGTATTCTTTGATCAAGTCTATCGTCTGCATGGTATGCCATTTCGGATCATACCCGATCGGGACCCGGTCTTTACAAGTACATTCTGGCAAGAGTTGTTCTGTCTCTCAGACACAATTTTGAACATGAGTTCAGCCCGACATCCGGAGACAGACGGCCAAACAGAGAAATTGAATCAGTGTATGGAAGCCTTCCTCAGGTGCTTCGTGCATGATGCGCCAACCAAATGGGTGCGGTGGCTTCCGTTAGCAGAGCACTGGTACAACACCTCGTTCCATACTGCCACAGGTCGATCTTCATTTGAAGCTCTGTATGGGTATGAGCCCCGACCCTTTGGAGTTGAGCAGCCAGCAATGCACACAGAAGTGGCTGAGATGATCAAAGAGCGGGAATCCATGCTAGAGCTCCTCCGTCAACATCTCCTCACAGCTCAACAAAGAATGAAACGGCAAGCAGATAAGCATCGAAGTGAGCGTTTGTTTAAAGTGGGTGACTCGGTTTACCTGAGGGTCCAGCCCTATATCCAGAACTCGTTGGCAGCACGCCGGAACCACAAGCTTGCTCTGAAGTACTATGGGCCATACCAAGTATTACAAAAGGTGGGAGCTGTCTCGTATCGCCTCAAGCTACCACCACAATCCAAGATCCACGACATCATCCATGTGTCTCAACTGAAGAAAGTGGTACCATCGGACTTGCAAGCAAGTTCAGCTCTAGCTCCTCCTCCACAGCGAGAATTGGCACTGCTCACGCCAGCGAGCATACTGCAGGCCAAGCTGGTACTTATAGGCGGCAAGACTACCCCACGTGTGAAGGTACGTTGGACAGGGAGACCAGACACACATGACACTTGGGAGGACGCCTTCGAGCTCAAACGGCGTTTTCCTCTTCTGCCGACTTGGGGGCAAGTCGCAGCTCAAGGGGTGGGGAATGTCATGGCATGGGCCGGCCCAGGTCGACGGCCCAAAGCCACGAGGCGTAACAGAAGGCTTGCACGAGAGTTCGAGGCCTAGTTGAAGGAGAAGAAGCAAGTGTTACAAGAAGAGCAGCCATATAAGGAAGCAGAGGAAAAGGAAACAGTCATCGATTAGCAAAAAGCAAAAACAGATTTCTCTTATCTGCCTGTAACTCTCCTTCCCTTTCCCCTTCTCTGGAACTCAAATCCTCCCTAGGGAAGATAAATCCTAGCTGGTGTATAACAGACAGCAACCTACCGCTTCGCCTGGCGGATTTGAGGCCGGCGGCACGGCTGCTGCTTCTCCGGATCATGGTCGATCAGGGCATCTCGTGGGCGCCAAGGGAGTGCTGCTGCCGGATTCGATGTCGCCACCATCCCTATTGTCGCCGATGAGGTCCATTTTGTATCGGCATTCTTCTTACGCCCTAATGCATCCCCCTCTTGCTGTGGCATCTTTGGTGGCCTCTCCTGTGCGTGCACGTGCCTCGGCGCCGGTCTTTCCCATGTCTTTTGCGGTTGAATGTGCTTCGATTTCGTCCCTTCAGTCTCACGAACAGCTCCCTGTTTCTGGTCCATATGATGTTGATGTTGATGCTCGGGAAGCTGCTGATTCATCCGTTGATGTTGATGTTGATGCTCGGAGGCGTGCGATTTTGTTGGCCAAATGGCCTGTTGATTCTACGGATGGTATTGTTTCTTTTCTTTGTTTTTTTGTATTTTTCCTCTCTTTTTCTGTTTTTTTCTACATTTCATCTTATGCATTTGCTTGTTGTGCCGGTCATCTTCTGCATTTGCTTGCTACTCATAGTCAGAGGGATACTCACTGATGCGTATGTTATTCGATTAATACATCATCCGTACCATAAGGTTAATCTCAATCTTCTTCTCCTGGTTGTGCAGGCTAGCTGACTACTCTGTTTTCTGTTTTATGGCGCTTTAGCCGTTTCATAGGATGTATGGACGGCCAGCTATCTACTTTATGTTCTGCTATATGTTATCTGACAGTTATGGTGTGTCTTTTGGTATTACCTATAGGTATATACTAGAAGATACCCCAAGCGTTGCAGCGGGAATTTGAGCAAAAGGGAATTGACACCTGAAATCAAACTTCCTTTGCCACATGTATCTTCTTATCTTTGTTTATTGTTTCTCCTTATATCTTCTTAACATAATAGTAGTATGATATGTGATATACTCAAGTTACTATCAGTTAAAATAATAGCCATTTTCATAAATTGGTTTAAACCGGTGCATGATGTAGTTGGCTGAATGAGAAAGAGGGGATTAACTTGGCCAATCATTGCAAAAATATAACTGGCTAGAGCAAGTAAAAATAGCTACAACAAGCTGACAAATATTGTAAATATTAGAAAAGAGAGAAACATCCTTACCATCTCAAGAATTCCAAATTTGGTTGAAAGCAGTCATCTCACCACGCATCTTCAGGAAACACAGAAAGCCTGAAACATCATTTTTCTAATTTCAAATAGAAATGCATAGAATAAGACATTGATTACTAAAATCTTGAGGACAAAAATGGGTGTACATTCATGTCAGGCTGATGCCCCTGTTGAAGTGCCATCCTTGTGCAGCATGCGGAGGGAACAAAAATTAATATGCCAATTAGGAAGTCATCAGAGAGCAAGCAACTATTGTGGGATCAGGCAGACACACCACTGATGCAATGCTTGAAGGTGAGAAGGTAGCAACTGCAAGTGGCTTGTGGTTTCATCGACAAATGAAGTGATGTTAGTTTTGGTATAAAGACCGATCGCAAGAATTCAAATCAACTCTGATTTTTTAGTGAAGGAAACAAATACCACTCAGGATGCGGATCTGGCAATATCAGACAAATCCCGCATCCTTCTGCTCGCTGGTTGTTTGATGTTTTTGAACTTTTTCTGAAATACTGAGAGTTTCGAACTTGTACATAATACTGCTGAAATGAAAATACACAATAGTTCAAAAGGTCATACCTGAAGAGTACATAGAGAGCCACAATTGTAGTTGCTAGTGATTCAACATTAAAAATGACTATAATCTTCTGCAGGTGACCTGATGAGAAAGTGATATTTAATAATCAAAAATTTCAACCATGACAACAGAACAATCAGATAAATAAAGCTCACGTTAGAAGATATCACGTCTTGAGCATACCAATGTTGTTGAAAAGATATCCACCAATAACCGAATATCTCACATCCATGTCAATTGACCCTGTAATGTACAACTGTGCACCCAACTTGACTTCAATCCAAGGACAACATGAAGACCAGGTTTTGAATCAAGGAGAAATAGAAGAAAACAGAGAGGCATTCACCAAGGGGGATTTCCTACAAAGTTGACCGAGAAATCATGGTGCGACAAAGGACTCGTGGGGGCAGCGGCAAACGGATTAGGTGATCTGGATGGAGCAACGCTTAACTGCGGATCCGGCGACGACATGAATACCCGATCTGGAGAAAAGTGTCCTGAGGGCTGTCGAGTTAATGGTGTTTATGTTGTGGTTCTAGCCGCTGAACACGCGAGGAAGGGGATGACGTGGGGCCATGAATGCTTCCGTTTCATGTGCCTTTGTAGACGGGAGTGTCAGTCGAGGAGGTGGAAGAGAGAGCGGCGACGATAAGATTAACTGCGGGGAAGACGAACTATTATCATTATTTACATGGGCCGTTATCTCTAACAACCATGGGTTTGGAACGACACTTGGCCCAACCAAACTCCCTGTTCGGCCTCTCATTTATCCTAGTCTGAGTCTGGGTCGTCTTCAACCTTCAGCACAGGAAAAAATAGAACGCACAAGTACTACAAAATCCTATCATATTTGACTATTTAGGCCACAGATTGCAACAACTTCAAACATAAAATTTCTTATCCTATTCGTCGCGAATCCATTCCACCATAGCGCACAAGATTTTGCCTGGTAACTAAAGAGATCGGGAAAAGGAGCTAGGCCACAGGGAGCGACTGGGCGCACTGTCAACCACGCGAAAGAGCGGCAATGTCGGCCTAGCGCGCCGTCGTAGTTTTTGCGCTGCCATCGTGCCACGGGGAGGTGGGTTGAGGAATCCATGGGGATGAGCCATCACAAGAGAAGAATGGCTGCACCCAGTAAATCGTGTTCGGTCGAAAAAGAAAGAACCGGGGAAAGAGACGACACGGATTATTACTTTTACTTAGCGTGGCAACCCTTGTAAATTTTGCCAACTCCAGATCAGACGGCTGCAAACACTTTTGATATGCTGCATCAATGTCTAGGACAATTCTAATGACGTGGCTCGTTGTGAAGGCAGGAAAATAAGCTAGTGGGGTGCCCCTATTTAGATATAGAAGATATGTACGGCTAATGCCACTATGTATGATTAATCAGATATTTGTGTGCATCTGGGAGGTTGGTTTGAGGGTCAAGCAGAAATATATGTTGTGCATCTAAGAGGTTGATTTGGAATTCAACTGAGGTCAAAAACTTTTTGTGTGATTTTTACATGTGATGTATTGCACCTGGGTGCAAAACATACTCCATACCCAAGCCTCTATATCTAACCAAGTTTTTGCCTTCATGTTTGCCCACTTGGCAGATTGGGACTAGGGGGCTTATGAAGTATGTACACATGCATTTGTCTGGGAGATTGGGGGGTAAAAATCGCGTGTGGCTGTAGGCTTCCATAGGTAAATTTTCTTAACTGGCTGTTGCTGTTTCGGTGTGGCCTTGGTGTGGCCTTAGCGTTTGTGTATGCTGATTTTGTGGCAGGGTACTTCCCTGTTTTTTTTTTGTGCAAGTGACCAACTCCTGTTTGCTTTCTTCTTTTGCATGGGCCTCCATGCATGATCGTGTGTCATTTCGCGGTGGTTTACATATGGATGCATGCATGTATTGTACCGGAAAGATGTTTTGGGTGTTGTCTAGGTACTTGACGTGGTTATTTTATCGTTCAGACGTGTGTTGCCAGTCTTGACACCTGGGTTGATTTCTTTTTTTAAACGCTGTCACTTTCCTTCTCTTTCTTTCTAGAAAACTCCCGTCACGACCGCTTCACCGCCTCATCCTCCTATAAATTCTCCTCATTCCAAATCAAAGTCCCGGCAACATCTACCTACGCCCATACATCTTGATCTCACGGTTGGTCTGCGACCCATGAGTCGACGGAGCCCTCTGCTCCACACATAAGATATAGCGGCGCATTGAGGAGACACGACGTATTGGAGGGGCGCGTAGGCCATGGTAGAGGAATCAGCAATGGCGTGCGTCCGTGTGGAGGGCGAAGCTGCGGTTGCGCGCCATCCCATCCCCATGCGCAGGTGATCGCTCTCGCACACGGTCTCCGTCGTCGACTTCCATCGTCGTGCGTCCAGAACCCAGCCTCGACCGCATGCCAGAGCTCATCCGACTGAGGCACACACTCAACCACGATGCCGCGCCTGCGCGTCGTCGCCTCTAACATGACCGGCATGCGCGTTAGACTGTCCGCGGCGATAGGGCCCGGCCACAACTCCTAGAGGAAGAACCCGCCACTGCAGGTGATACCCTAGCCGTCTTTACCGGGTCTTGCGTTGACACGCAGGTGAAGAGCTCGCGTACTACACCGCCGCCACCCGCTGTGCGTCCAGCCACTTCGGGCGGCTCCTGTCCTGTCGTAGCAGTAAGCTCTCGACGGTGGCTGCGGCGGGAGAACAGGTGGAGTGGGCTTATGTTGAACACCGACGCGGGGAAGTTATGCCGGAGCTTCGCCAGTTGTTCTCGCCGCTGCAGCAGCTTGCATGTCAATATGATGCCGGTGGACGATTTTATGGCCGCAACGATGGGTTTCGGCAGCTTGCGCGTCAGTTGTGGTGCCTGCTGAGCTGCATCAGGTCGCGCACCCGGCACCGGCGGTAGCTCGCTTACCTTCGTCTCGGATGATGGAACTAGACTCGCCCTGATTTGATGCAGCTCGCCACACGTGGCCTAAATTATGTTAGGCTACATGATGGAGCCAGACTCGGCCTGATTTGATGCATGCATGCACTGAGAATACGCATACATGCGGTCCATATCCCAACGACCATGGGAAAGGAATGTGACAACGTGAGCATTGATTACCACGGCTGTATTTCAAGTTTGCATGCGGTTGTTGGTTGTGGTATGCGCCGTTTAGATATTTTCTTTTTACCGTAATTCAACAGAGAGTTTTGAAACTTCAGCAAGTTAGAATTCTTCTAGCTACAAAGCTATAGCTTCTTTCTTTAAGAAAGGAGGACAAGCATACAAAGAATGTTTTTGCATATTTTTTTGACGGGTGATCTAGACTACCTATCCTGATCGAAATCTATGATTGAACTCGGTGGACATAAATTAACGAATAGTTTGATTTTCTTTTTTTCACATTTACCCTAACTTAAGTGCAACATAGGATACTTCGTCCAAGTTCTTCATCATGTTACATACACAACTACTTGGGTACACTTTTAGTAAATTTAATTCCCTCATATGCAAAAAAGACGATGGATAGAGGCCTTCTCCAATAGTGCCTTTTGTGGGTTTCTTGAATAAGAGAAAGATACATCAGAATTAAAGGAAAAAACACAAATCTATGCCTCCGTAAAATCGACGCAAAAAATTAATAATCTTTCGTCCAACCGATAAACTCAATTACACATCAATGATTCTTAAACACCCGAGCAAACAAGTGTTGTCCAAACTAGCAACCAATCAGATGGTCACAAAACGTCCACATGAGTTTTCCTTTATTTTTCAGATCGACACATCTATGTATCATTGCATCACCGAAACAAATTCAGCGGCGATCAAACAATGATGCTATGAATTACCGAAGAATTGAAAATCGATCATACATTATCAATATATATTCCATCTAATTACAATGTACCAATTCTTTTCATTCAGTGAAACCTTTCTTTATGAAAGATTTCAGCATGCATACCACTATGATAACATACAAAATGAAGTAGACAAGCAAAACCTAAATAATTAATCATATAATTAACAGATAAAGTTTAATATTAGCAGACACAAAATTTCTCACATAATGTATTAATAGGCGCGGCATGCCGCCGCGCGGGCATGGCTAGTTTATTCCTAAATATAAGTCTTTTTAGAGATTTTAATATAGACTACATACGAATGTATATAGACATATTTTAGAGTGTGATTAACTCATTTTGCTCCGTATGTAGTCTATATTAGAATCCTTAAAAAGACTTATATTTAGGAACGGAGGAAGTACATGCTAATTTGGTGACCCAGAGTGATCTTGATAAGCAGCATGCATGATTTGTTTCAGCTAATGCATACACGATTACAGAATATTGTGAGCAGCTTTATGATATGGTTCAACCTATTCTTTATATTGTAGGTTATCTGGGAGGTTGGTGATTTACATTGAGTGCCTAGTATCCTATATGCATCTTCGACCTTGTGAGTATTTTCCATCAAAAGGTCCAGCTCGCGCCACTCAACCACTTCACTGGGGCCAAATGAGCGACAAAACGTAAGGGCTAGGCCCCCTTCCTGCGTAACTTCCTCCACCTTTATGCTCACATCACCAATAGACCATGGGGAACCAAACATTGAGGGGGTTTCCCAGAAGAGGGCTCTCTTGCCACCGCCAACGCGATAGGCAAGGCCTTTGTGAGGGCAACCTTTCATCGCGTGGAGCCCTTTCTAGAAAAATATGCACCATTCGAGCACGTCTGAAAGAAACTGCCACCCACCAAGTGCTTCTTTCCAAGAGTTTGACAACTCAAATCCTGGTCCTCCTCTCTAATTTCATGATCCATTTGGTCAGCAACAAAATATTTCTGGTCCTGCTCCATAAGAAGCCTAAACCTCCATACTCATTAGGTCTACACATGCTAAGCCAACACACCATGGTGCTTTCTATTTTGGCCTCCGAACCCATCCGAGTAAAAGTTCATCTAGATATATTATATGCTTGATTCTGTTAACAATTTCCTTGAACTCGTCCCAGCATACATTACAATAGTTCACTGCTGTTAGTCATAAGCTCGATACTCTTTATGTCCTGCTATTATTTTCTACTTGAATGTTTTATTCCGGTAACAATTTCTAACCTTATATGTTTGGGTTGCAGGGCGTAAGTGGTTTGAAAAAAGACTTTGTTAAAGGCCTAGATGTTGAAATGATGTATGCGGTGATGATAGCAACCGATGTTATTCATGTAAGGGATTTATCAGTCCCATGTGCTTCTGCATTTGTAAATTCTGCAGATGGTTGGAACATAAACATATTGACGAGTACATGCCAATTGTCTATAAGGAGGTAAACTAAATTAAGTTACATTCTAATCTAGCACATCATTATACCTTTATGGTCGAATTGACACCCTTTTGTGGCATAAGAGGGTTGGGAGGACACTCAAAAGATTGCGAAGAGAATATCAAAAATCCGCAAGAGACCTCGAAGGTGACTTGTCCAAATATTTTGTGTTTCATTCGCTACATGGTAAGTTGGCTAAGGTCTTAAACTTGTATGGATGCTGATGTCTTGAGTCAGTGTATTATCATCGCTCTATTTTGGGTCTTTTTTGTCTTCTGGTCAAAGTGGAAGTCTTATGGTCTTTGTTAGAGCCCGTTTATACTAAACTTTTGTATTTATTTCAATCTAATTGTACAATATCACAATTTTAATTAGTACAAGTTTCTATTACTTAGCCATCATAGCTAAACCCATAATAATGTTCTAAATAATAAAAATAGTATTCTTTGGTATACATTTATATAATTAGGAAACTTTGATTTTATGAATTGTAAATTGTAGAATGTAACAAAAATATCTTTCTTGTCAAATAATTATTAATAATTTTTTAAATAATGCGTAAACTATATTGTGCATACACATATATTTGTATATCTATGCATGTGCTTATATATATTTGCAATTATTCAATATCATGGTAGAGATTTCTAAATCATACACACTAAAAATAAATTCTGATAGTGGTCTCTAGTGTATATGAGGTAAACATGTTCCTAAAAACTTATAGGCCATGTCAATTGTGATTTTCAAGTCGAGTTCAGTAAAACGTTACAACATGTGTATGCTTTGCACTTGTATTTAAATTAGCAGTATTATTATAATCATCAAATAATATAGAATGTTGTCGATTGTACTTTTGCAGATGATTCGGTTATCTGACATGCTCGTCTAGATTCTTTTCGTTTGATTCATCCGAAACGTCGAGGTGTCAATTCTCCCTTTGGTACCCGATCAAATTTCCACATGCACGTCTGGATCCTTTTTTTTGGAAAATTGGCATGAAAGATGTTACTCTTTTACAAGATTTAAAATTTGCGCTTCTTATTCGGGTTAAGACCATGGCTTATTCTAGTTAGGGTCTTTATTGCTAGTTCATTTCCTTGATCTTAAAACAAGGATGTACACGTGTACTCGTTTTGACGTCAATATTTAAAATTTTCGGCGTCTTGTTTTGTATCTAGTGTTAAGTAGTGATCATCGTTACGCGGCAGACGCTAACAGATCATCAATAGAGTGCGAAAAATCTGATGGAACACATGAAGAAGAAGAAGAAGAAGAAGAAGATGCATCAACACGAACAGTTTTTCAGCTCTATAGCTTTGTATTTTGATCGTCTCGTAGATCTCCCGGCTTTGTCAGATCCAAGGGCTCGTGTTCCTTCACATAGTTGTACACGCCATCAAGAAGACATGTTAGAATGTGACACTGAAAATGAACAAGAAGATGCAGATGTGACCACGTCTAAACATGTACAGCATAATGTTATTGCAAAAAATCTTCATCTATCGTCAGAATATATTTACTTTCTTTGACATGCATACGGAATGTAAGTTGTAGATTGCAATCGAATGTCTTCGACTACATTATGGTAGGAATATTAAGGGTATACAGATGTTGTATCAAGAGTTCGAACGGCTCATGTCTCTTACTCCGGTAAAAGAGAAGAAAAGTTAGCTTGTGAAGTGGTCATTAAGTTCTGCCTTGGTACCTGTATTTTGAGTTTGTGGCCTTGTATAAGGGAATGGAGGGAGTACTTTAGATATACTACATAATTCAAAAACAATGAAGAGAAAGCGGGTTCGACCGGTGAGTACGCGAACTCTTTTTTGTAAACACTTCCTTAATTTGTATGACTGTCTTTGTTTACCCTACTATTGTATACTGCGGCAAATGCATCTACATTTTGGAATTCTTCTATGTGTTGTACCTGGAACCTATCTGCGACACCGCTTGCAGATCGTTCCACCGAAGACACCTTGGCCTCTTGAAAGTCTTTGAGCATCCCTTTGATCTCCTCAATCCACGGCCTAACAACGGGAGAGATTTTTCGCCGGGTCGTTAAGCATGCTGACCACTGCCATGTTATCCACCTCCACTCCACATGCAGCTTATGCGCATTGATCTCCGCCGCCACCTGGACTGCACGCTTGCAGACTAGAATCTCGACCATCTCCGGGTCTACTGAACGCCTCGTCATGATCTCTCAGCACTGTTCCAGCCCTCCTCCGGTATTGGCCAGCGCTGCTGGATATTAGGATTGCTCGGTTTTCATTCTTCCTCTTGATTGCCTTCCACTCTTCCATGTGTATGCTACCACCGAATTCATGGTTTCATGTGGATCGGTAATCCATCTCTCATCTCTTGCCTCATTACATGCATGCCAGAGACCATACACTGATTGCTCCATTGTCGCGCAGCGATCATCATTTGCTTCAACGAACCAGCCCAATAGTTATTCAAATTCGTTTCAGTTATTTTTCAACCTTAACAACAACATGCTCTTCCATATATACTCGGATCACTAGTTTTATTACTTCACCAGGTAATTCATTGAGGAAACTGAAAATAAAAGTGATCCATCCCATCAAATTGTCAACCTCGTCTCCCCGATCGATACTCCCTCCGTTCCACAATGTAGCGCATATAGATTTTTCTAAAAGTCAAACTTTATAAACTTTGACCAAGTTTATAGAGAAAATCATATACATCTAGAATACCAAATACATGTGCTTAGATACATCACAAGACATACTTTCATATTATATACATCTTGTATTGTAGATATCAATAGTTTTCTCTATAAACTTGGTCAAAGTTTATAAAGTTTGACTTTGTAAAAAATTTATATGCGCTACATTATGGAACGGAGGGAGTACTAAAGATGTGGAAGATTTGTAATCATCTTTCTTGAGCAGAAATATTTAACATACAGTGGAACTTATCATTCAAAGCAAATTCGGTATAAACACCATAATAGAGCATTCATCTAAATATCTATGACTCATCGGATAAATGATTCTTCTATCCATCAAAGGAAGCATGATTGTCCATTTTTATTCGAACGAAATAAAAACCTTGAATCCAAATAAAACTGAAAGAGTAATAGGGGATACAAAGGGCCTCAAATCCCCCCCCTCCCTCAAGCTTAACATGCTAAGCCGGTTGGTTTCATTTAGTCTCTTTTTTGTTGGTAGCGGTGTGTTCTTCCAATTGGAGTTTGGTGACGCTGGTGAAATGCGTCGATGAGGAGCTTGTTTGCCACCTCTAGGTCAGTGATGCGAGACCGATACATGTGTAGTGTCTCATCTCGGGTGGCAATGACTTTCAGGCTTGGGCTTAGCGCCTCACGAGTCTTGGCGGCAAGAGCCACCTCCATCTCCCTGATTTGCTCAATCAAAACTTTATTTGAGCGGAAAGTGTAGGGCTGGCAAAATATCCCATCTTGCATCCTCCCACCGTGATGTGTGCACCAATGGTGCGCATCTTGCATGCATTGGGGTCGATCTCTTGAGATGCTCCCATTGGCTCATGGATAGTGCAGTTGCTAAAATCGACGGTGCATGAGCCCCGGAGTAGCGACTTTGGTCATCGTGGTGGCGGTGTCCCCTCTGTCGGGGATGACGGGCCAGGTCTTGGGGCCTTGTGCCGGCGGGTCTTGGGATCTCGTTCACGGGGAAGTCCCAGCACACGTGTGGCGGCCGGAGCTTCCTCCGGCATCGACGACGCTTGATGCGGGATCACGATGATGGTTGCCATTGTATGGGCCACGGCATCGACTGGCACGACGATGGGTGCTACCTGTAGTGCCCAGAATCATGGTGGCAATACCTCATCTTCGATGGTGGTGGACTCTGTGGTCATGTGGGCGACTCGGAGTCTGAATCTCGAGGTGGCGACGACCTTTCTGCTTGTGGCAGTATGGGACGTCCCTCCATTAACACATCGAGTTTGATGCATTTTGGCAGGTGACACATGCATCTCTTCCGGAGTTGTCGGGCGGTGCCTGTCACCGACAGGTGAAGCCTCCAACGGATGCTAACTAAATGCTCCAAAAAGTTGACAAAGTCCCAGGCCTGAATTTTGTCGGGCGGGCATTTCTGCTTTGCACTGTTGATAATATCTTCAATTGCCGGCCCGTCTTCAAACTGAATCCCAGGGAAGTGACAATCTGCCTAGTACCTGCACATTCAAACGTAAAGTGCTCCACTGTTATCCTGCAATTGCAACCAAAAGGACACTGCTCATCGTCAATGATCTGATGCTTGAACATGACTGCTCTAACCTTGATCCTTCCTCTGACTAACAACCAACCAAACATTTTTCCTTTATTTGGTGCCGCACATTTCCAGACTGTATCAGCTCACACATGGCTAACACCCCTGCCCCGCCCTAGTTCATAGTCTACTCCCTCCGTTCCTAAATATAAGTCTTTTTAGAGATTCCAATATGGACTACATAAGGAGCAAAATGAGTCCGTTTTGTCAATCCTCCAACCCCAAACATCACTAAATCCGTTGCTTAGCGAGCAGGAGTAGAGAAAGGCCATCAACACATCCTTCTCACAACCCGCTCTGTCAGATGTTAAATGGAACAGGAGAGTGTACCATTCTCCATTGTGCCAACAGTCAGCCATCGAGATATTTGGCTTGATTGCATGTGAGAAAAGAGCTGGAAATAAATCGCAAAAAGGGACATTGCTTGTCCATTTGTCTTTCCACAAGGAAGTACTTGCCTCATCGCAAGTTGCACACAAGTGGCATTTATGTACATTCAGGTGTGCCCAAGCTCGGGTCTTGACCTTAATTTTGTCCTCTAAATGTTTGTCATGCGGATGCACTGTCAACACCCATTTAGCAACTTGTGTATGAACTTCGAAAGATGGCACGAATTTTGGATCTGTAGGTTCTTTATGCCAACCCCCCCACCCCCTTGAAATCCCTACACACATAGTCCCAACTCACTTCCATTCACAGTTATTTTCCTTTCCAAAAGAATGATCTCAAGAGTCTTTCTATTTCAACATTTACCCATTGATACATGACATAAGATAGGCAGGCAGACAACACCGACTTTGTGAGTGTGAGTCTCCCCATTAGTTATTAAATCCAAGGAGAAACTGATGTGCTTTTCAACTGCCGAGATGTATGGTAGAAACACCTCTATTGGTGATTTGCATTGAGTGCCCAGTATCCTACATCTTCGACCTGATGAGTATTTTCCGTCAAAAGGTCCACCTCGCGCCACTCAGCCACTTCACCGGCCAAATGAGCGACAAAAACGTAAGGGCTAGGCCCGCTTCCTGTAGAACTTCCGCCACCTTTTTGCTCACATCACAAATAGATCATGGGGAACCGAACACTGAGGGGGGTTTGATCACACCACACGTCCACCCAAAAGCGGGATCTCTTGACAGCACCAACGCGATAGGCAAGGCCTTTGTGAAGGAAACCTTTCATCGCGTGGAGCCCTTTCTAGGAAAAAGGTCCACCATTCGAGCACGTCTGACAACTCAAATCATGGTCTTGCTCTCCAAGAAGTCCAAATCTCCATGCCATTAGGTCTACACATGCTAATCCAACACAGCATATGGTGCTTTCTGTTTTGACCTCCAAACCCATCCCAGCAAAAGTTCATCCAGACACATTATATGTTTCATTTTAGTAAAAAGTTCATTTAACCCGTCCGAGGATACATTACAACAGTTCACTGTTGTTAGTCATAAGCTCCACACTCTTCAGGTTTTTTTTGTTATTATTGTTTACTTAAACATTTTATTCCATTAACAATTTCTAACCTTATATGTTTTGGGTGAAGGGTATAAGTGGTTTGAAAATAAACTTTGTGAAGGGCCTAGATGTTGAAATGATGTATGAGGTGTTGATAGCATCTGATGCTATTCATCTGAGGGATTTATCAGTTGCATGTGCTTCTGCATTTGTAAATCTTACATTCTTAAGAAGTTGATCCCCACTATAGCAATTCTCTCTACATGCACACCATCCACATCACCATATTTTCCACATCAGTCTTCAGTTGCAAACACCAACCAATCATATGCTTTGTCTCTCTCTCGCGCACTTCACTACTAGGAAAATGCCTATAGATAGAAGTTTACCAGTAGCATTTGTTTGCAACCCAACGCTACTAGTAGTTAGTAGTAGCGCTGGCTACAAACAACGCTATTGGTATATGTTAGCAGCAGCGCTTGTTACCAGGGCCCACGCTACTACTAAGTGTAACACACCACACCCCCTGGTCAAAAAATAGTAGCAGCGCCTGTCCTCCAACCTGCGCTACTGCTAGTATAGTATCTATAGCGCCGGTCTTACTAAGCGCGCTACTGCTAATTTTTCTATGTATAACATTTTACCAGTAGCGTGTGTTTCTGGCCAGCGCTATAAGTAGTGCAACCCTAGCGGTAGATATTTTGCAAGCTGCCATAGCAGTAGCGCGTATGGGTGACCAGCTCATTGCTATGCCCGCCAGCCACCTACCACCTTCCCCCTTCTTCCTCCCCTCTCTTCTTCCCCCTTCCTTTCTCCCCCTTTCCTTGCACCTTGCTTGTTCCTTTCAATGCTCCCCCACCACCACCCCTCCATTAGAGCCCTCCCTCCCCTCTTCTTTGCCCCTCCACCACCCCTCCATTAGAGGCCCCTCCTCCCCTCTTCTTTGCCCCTCCACCACCCCTCCATTAGAGCCCCTCCTCCCCTCTTCTTTACCCTCCACCATCCCCTTTTCTTTGTGCCTCCACCACCACCCCCTCCATTAATGCCCTCTCTCCCCCTCTTCTTTTCCCTCCTCCCACTTCCATTAATGCCTTCCCTCTTCTCTCCCTCTCCTCTCCCACTATCTCCCTAGCTAGCTAGCTATCTCTCTCTCTCCCTAGCTAGCTAGCTAGTTAGTTAGATCTATATATCTAGAGCTACTAGGTAATTAAGAAGAAAGGTGCTCGATATCCCTCTGGACACATAGGTGAGCAAAAAAAGGTGTTTGTGTGGATAGGACCGAAACTATATATATATGGGCGATATGAGAATATATATACTGAATTGTGTGTGGCATAATTTGAGTTGCCTACATTGTGTATTTGATGAAATAATGTGGGTGACATTAGTTGCCTATGTTTTTCCGAAATGTCGATTCAATTCCGTTTCGGCGAATTTCGGGCATGCAAACTCAATATGTCCTATGTTTAGGGAAGATCATGCCGAATTTTTGTATGAATTTGATCCATGCATGCATATATACGTGGTTATAATATTTGCTCCGCCCGCAGGTGATCATGAAGGTCAATGGAAGGAAGGTGGAAAGATACTGGCAATCCGCTGTGGATGACATGTATGAAAAAAGACCGAGGGATGTTTTATGTCCGTGTCGAAAATGCAAAGGAATAGTCAGGATCGACCCCTTTGAGGGTGGTAAATTCAAGGCGCACCTACTCATGCATGGTTTCATGCATGGCCATACTCGGTGGATAAGTGAAGATGATGATGATGATGATGATGATGAGGACGTCGACAGGGCAGGAAATAACGACATGGGGCCACCAGACGAAGAGATGACCGATTATGTGCCCGAAGAGGAAGACGGCCTCGGAAATGTCGATGGCGAAGAGGTAGTTCAAGGCAGAGAAGACGCGGACACGCCACCGTATTCGTCGCTACTAAGTTCAGCCATGCGGGACCCGCATGTTCGAGACCTGCTTCGCAAGAAGACGACTAGCGACAGAGCTGCTTCTAGAGAGGAGGCCAAACTGGCGCAACTGGAGGTAGACTCGATGACTCCTTTGTATGATGGTTGCAATAATCCCGAGGTGACCCGCTTGAGTTTCACACTAGAACTTCTAAAGATGAAGGCAAAAAACAAATGGACAGATACAAGCCTGGATGAGCTTCTGAAGTACCTAAAGAAGTTCTTCCCGCGGGAAGCCCGTGTCCTACTAGTGTCGAGGAGGCAAAGAAAATCGTGTGCCCTCTTGATCTGCCACATATTAGATATCACGCATGCATCAATGATTGCATCATATATCGGAACGAGCACGCGGAAAAAACCATCTGTCCAAAGTGCAATGCTTCACGATATAAAAGGCGGAAAGAAAGCTCCACGAAAGTTGTATGGTACTTTCCGATCACTCCGCGTCTACAGCGGTATTTCGTAGATCCTAAGGAAGCAAAGCTTATGCGCTAGCACGCGGAGAGGGTGAAGTCAGATGACGGAGATGAACCGAAGCTGAGACACCTCGCAAATGCTAGCCAGTGGAGAGCATTAAATGCTGAATTTGAATTTTTCGCAAATGATCCAAGGAACATCGTGCTTGGCGCTAGTAGTGATGGCATGAATCCATTTGGAAACCAGAACACCAATCATAGCACATGGCCCGTGTTTGTATGGATGTAAAACCACCTCCCCGGGTTGTGCATGAAGGAAAAATACATACACATGGCTATGCTTATTCAAGGGCCGAGACAACCGGGAAATGATATAAATATGTGTCTCGGGTTACTGAAAGAGGAGTTACATACCTTATGGACAATGCCGGCCAGGACATGGGATGCAAGCAAAGGAGAGTATTTCTACATGAGAGTCGCGCTGATCACGACGGTGCAGGACTATCTCGGTTACGGCTATCTCTCCGGCCAGGTGTGCCACGAATATTGCGGATGCACGAGGTGCATGGATGATACAACTTCTCTGCAGCAATCGAAAGATGGCGGGTCTTCGAAAATCGTGTACATGGGGCATCAAAGATGGCTCGAGAAGGATGACCCATGGAGAAAGCGTGGAGATCTATTCAATGGTAAGGCTGAGCATAGAGGTCCTCCATGTAAGCGTAGAGGTGCAGAAATATATGAGTTATTGAAGAACTGGGAAGAGTGCCCCTCGCCGGGAAAGATGAAGAAAAAGGCGCCGGAGCCCCTGCTAAAGATATGGAAGACGAGATCTGTTTTCTGGGACTTGGAATACTGGCCCATACTCGACACGCCTCATAACCTTGATCAAATGCATATCACAAAAAATATCCTTGAGAGTTTGCTTGGAACATTGATGAACATGCCGGAGAGGACCAAGGATGGGCCGAAGGCAAGAAAAGACTTGGAATTTTTCAATATCAGGAAAGATCTTCAAATGCCCGGTAAAAGGTCGTCAGAGGAGACCGAGACGGAGACGGGGACGGAAGATAGGGGAAAAAAGTAAACAAGAAGGAAGAAAAATATTGCCCCCCCCCCCTTGCTTCACCTTAGATCCGAAGGAGGTCGATCAATTGTTCAAGTGCCTTGCGGAATCAAAGTTAGTTCGGATCTTGTGGGAAGATAAGCGGATATCTGGACACTAAGAAAAAAGGTTGATGGGATGAAGTCTCACGACTGTCATGTGATGATGACGCAGTTACTCCTGGTTGCACTTAGAGGGATTATGGACACACATGTGCGTGAGACGCCATCGACCTATGCCACTTTTTTATGCTATCTCTCGAAGTCGATCAGTGTGAAGCAACTCCATAGGCTACAGGAAGAGATCGTTGTCATACTGAATGAGCTAGAGATGTACTTCCCTCCCGTGTTCTTTGATGTCATGGTGCATCTATGTGTTCACATCGTGGACGACATCATCGACCTAGGGCCGACATTCCTGCATAGCATGATGCCGTTCGAGAGGGTGAATGGGGTAATCAAAGGATTCGTTCGTAACATGTCCCGTCCAGATGGAAGCATAGCCGAGGATATCGACACCAAAGAGTGCATCTCTTTCTGTGAGAGTTATCGACCAAAGACCCGTTGTTGGTTTGCCGTCAACACGCACCGTGGAAGGCTCGGCGAAGGTCACACCAACGGTCATAGGGATGTGAATGTGTTATGCTCGGGCCGACAAAACGACCTTGACAGGGCAAACTTAGTAGTGCTACAACACCTAGATGTGCTAGAAGATTTCGTGACACTACACAAAGATACCATCGCAAAGAAGTACCGTGACCATGGGGTGCACAGGACGGACGCTGAAGTTATTAGAGAGCACAACTCCACTTTCTTGCGTTGGTTCAAAGAGCGAGTTCTGGCTAATCCCCCAGACGAGGGTTGTCCGAACGGAACACTCATATACGCCTTAGCACATGGCCCCTCGACCAACCTCACGACTTATCAAGCATACGATATCAACGGATACACGTTCTACACAGAGGAGAAAGATAAAAACAGTGATGACCAAAACTCAGGGGTGACGATGGAAGCCATGACCGGGAATGTAATTGAAAGATATTACGGAAGGGTCGAAGAGATATGGGAGCTTAACTACTCTGGATTGCATAAGGCGACGATGTTCCATGTCAGATGGGCTAAAAATGTACACAGAGAAAACCGACATTTCACTACCATGTGTATACCCGACTCCGATGATAGCGGTACCGTCAACGCCATCGCAAAAAATGAGCCATGGGTACACGCTAAACACGTGACACAATGTTTCTTCATAACTGATCCGATCAATCCCAGCCGTGTTGTCGTGAAGTCAAGCAAAAGGAGCATCGCTGGAATGGATGGAGTCGCCAACGAGGAAGACTATGACCAGTACGGTGATCCGATGAGGGAAGATGATGCTGATGACGACGAAACATATGTCAAAAGAAGAATGAGGACTACATTACCTACGAAAGATCGTAATCCCTGGAGAAGGAAAAGTCACGACCATGGGCTCAATTATTCGACAAAGAACAAAAGAGGTAGGAAGATCAATCTGAAGCATCGTCGTCGCCCTAGCTGACAAACTAATCCCAAAGTTTGTGTGTGTCTAGCTATTTTGTATACCGGCGGTAGCGGTCAAATGATGTAAGATATATATTATACCAATTATTATCCGGAGGGTAACAATGGTATATTGCAAAATGAAAGAAAAAGAAAAAGAAAAGTGCAAATGAAAGAAAAAGAAAAAGAAAAGAAAGGAAGTTTTGCAAAATGAAATGAAAAGAAAAAGAAAAAGGAACTAATAAGTTGTGGAAAATGAAATGCAAGAAAAATAAAAAATAAAAAAAATAAAAATAATAAAAAAGAGTTAGCAGTAGCGCGTTTTATCCAGGGAAGCGCTATAGCTAAGAAAAAGGAAAATAAAAAATAAATAAAGAAAATAAGTAGCAGTAGCGCATTATTGTTGGACCAACGCTATAGCTAAGTTAGCTATAGCGCGTTTTGCCAACACGCGCTATAGCTAAGTTAGCTATAACACCGGTCCGCTAGATCCCCTCTGACTCTCTCTCTCTCACTCGCTCCGCTCGATCCCCTCTTGACTCCACCGCCGACGCCGCCCCGCCCACGCCGCCGTCGACGCCAGCCCCGCCCGCCCGACCCCCACCCGCTCCAGATGCCCCCCCCCCTCTTCCTTCCTCTCCACCCCTCAGACTCTCTCTCTCTCTCTCTCTCTCTCTCTCTCTCTCTCTCTCTCTCTCAGAGCCCCTCCCGCTCTCTGCAGATCGGCGACCCAGCGACCCGCCTGACCACCGACCCCGACCCCTTCAGCGCCTCCCTCCGTGAAGCAGCCGGCGACGCCTAGGAACGCCAGCTAGCACTAGGTGCGTTTCCCTCCCATCCCAAGTGTTAGTTAGCTTAATTTAATTGCTGTTAGTGTTAGTTAGCTTAATTTGATGTTAGTGGTAGTTAGTTAATTGCTGTTAGTGTTAGTGTTAGCCTAGTGATAGTTAGTGTTAATATTGATGCATGTGTGCTGCTGCTATTGATGCATGTGTGCTGCTTCTATTGACAGTAAATTCAATTAACTAAATCATGCATGATTCAGTTAATTCAGTGTGTGTGATGATTTGGCTGCTATTGAGATCTTCTATGTAGTGAGATCAGTTTTGCAGCTTATATTGATGATTTGGCAAAATATTGACCTAAGTGACCTATGTTTTGCCGGAAATGTTGATTCATTTCCATTCCGGCAAATTTCAGGCGCTCTATATGTGCACTTTCTAGCAAAGGTCATGCCGAAGTTTTCCGTGAATTTCGGCATGACTTGTGCTAGAAAGTTGGACATATCGAGTGCTTGAGATTTGTCGCGACGGGAATGAACGACATTTCTGGCAAAACAAAGGTCGTCACTTTTTTGTCATTATTCACTTTATTATATGAAGCTCGATAATTAAACGACTACGACATTGAACCCTAGGAAAGATGACCGACACCGATGAGGCCGGAGGTTCTCACTCCCAATTAGGTCGAGCACACGCCTACCTCGACTTTTTGGCGGATCAGGAGAGACAGGAAGCTGGGTGTCCGACGAATGACGACGGTGGTGGCGCCGGCGCCGACACTGATGCCACCAACGACACCGCACCGAGATCAAGGCCGATGATGTTCCTAACTATAGCACGGAAGGTGGGACCTCCCAAGCCAGTGAGGGAAAGAAGGAAAAGAGGACACGACGCTGAAATGAGCTCGGCACCGGAAGACTGGTGGTCACGGCGGTGCACCCTCGCGAGTTCGAGCCAATAGAGCCGCGAGAAGTGGCAGCGTGTTACAGCAACCAACTAGCATGCATCCTACGGGATACCTAAGGGAGTCCTGGATTAGGGGGTGTCCGGATGGCCGGACTATGACCTTTGGCCGGACTCCCGGACTATGAAGATACAAGATTGAAGACTTCGTCCCGTGTCTGGATGGGACTTTCCTTGGCGTGGAAGGCAAGCTTGGCGATATGATATGAAGATCTCCTCCCATTGTAACTGACTCTGTGTAACCCTAGCCCTCTCCGGTGTCTATATAAACCAGAGAGTTTTAGTCCGTAGGACGAACAACAATCATACCATAGGCTAGCTTCTAGGGTTTAGCCTCTCTGATCTCGTGGTAGATCAACTCTTGTACTACCCATATCATCAATATTAATCAAGCAGGAGTAGGTTTTTACCTCCATCGAGAGGGCCCGAACCTGGGTAAAAACATCGTGTCCCTTGTCTCCTGTTACCATCCGCCTAGACGCACAATTCGGGACCCCCTACCCGAGATCCGCCGGTTGACACCGATATTGGTGCTTTCATTGAGAGTTCCTCTGTGTCGTCACCGTCAGGAAGGATGCCGCACCCCGTCTTTAAAGACGGCGCTGTCGTTAAAAGAGCTTTGGCTGTCGGCCAAACTCTCCGGCTAGGCAGTTTTTTGATGACCGCATGTTCGGCTGCTGCGCTGGCGTTGACCTCTCAGGTCATCAAAAGCAATCTCCAGATCAGCTCGGAACTTGCCGAGCAGGTAGATCCGATGGAGCTCTCTTCCCTAAACGAGCTCTTGGATCACATCGCCGCCCTGGGAGTCGCTACAGATTACGGCCAGATTGGGCTTAAACCCGATCAGAGGGAGATCGACTCTCCCCAGGTCACCCACCACGTTGAAGTGGTGGAAGAACAATGCGGCGAATCTTCAACCATCCTAAGGACCAGATGTGTCCGGATTCCTGACCCCTCCAAGCCGGACATCCGCGGAGGGGAGGACGTCGCCCAAGCCCTGAACCTAGAGTCAGGCAGCAGGCCTGATTCATTGAATAACGTCCAAGAAAACAAGCTTCCGAATTCGGAAATTTCTTGGCCCCTGAGTCTTAGATCGGGCGAGGTTCCGAATTTAAATCCGCCCGCCCACCCAAATATAAGGGATCTATCCCAAATACGGCAAGAGCCCGGGGAAACAGTACACCACTACTGGGCCAGATTCCTCCTGGTTATGAGCAGGATAAAGGACTGCCGTGAGAAGGACGCAATTTAATTCTTCTGTAACAACTGCACGGACATCGGAATCCTCAACTTGTGACACCCCCGATTCAATCGTACACTAACCATGCACGCAAATGTGTACGACCAAGATCAGGGACTCACGGGAAGATATCACAACACAACTCTAAAACATAAATAAGTCATACAAGCATCATAATATAAGCCAGGGGCCTCGAGGGCTCGAATACAAGTGCTCAATCATAGACGAGTCAGCGGAAGCAACAATATCTGAGTACAGACATAAGTTAAACAAGTTTGCCTTAAGAAGGCTAGCACAAACCGGGATACAGACCGAAGAGGCGCAGGCCTCCGCGCAGGATCCTCCTAACTACTCCTGGTCGTCGTCGCCGGGCTGCACGTAGTAGTAGGCACCTCCGGGTAGTAGTCATCATCGACGGTGGCGTCGGCTCCCCGGCTCCATCGTGCTGGTCGCAGCAATCGAGTAGAGATAGGGGAAAACGGGAACAAGGCAACCGTGAGTACTCATCCAAAGTACTCGCAAGCAAGGAGCTACACTACATATGCATGGATATATGTGTAAAGGGCCATATCAGTGGACTGAACTGCAGAATGCCAGAATAAGAGGGGGATAGCTAGTCTTATCGAAGACTACGCTTATGGTCGCCTCCGTCTTGCAGCAAGTAGAAGAGAGTAGACTGAAATCCTCCAAGTAGCATCGTATAGCATAATCCTACCTGGCGATCCCCTCCTCGTAACCCTGAGAGAGAGCGACCACCGGGTTGTATCTGGCACTTGGAAGGGTGTGTTTTATTAAGTATCCGGTTCTAGTTGTCATAAGGTCAAGGTACAACTCCAAGTCGTCCTGTTATCAAGATCACAGCTATTCAATAGATTAACTTCCTGCAGGGTGCACCAGATAACCCAACACGCTTGATCCCATTTGGCCGACACACTTTTTCGGGTCATGCCCGCCGGAAGATCAACACATCACAGCCCCACCTAGGCACAACAGAGAGGCCAGGCACGCGGTCTAAACCTAAGCGCACAGGGTCTGGGCCCATCGCCCATAGCACACCTGACGCTATGCGACGTGCCGAAAGCGAACTAGCCCCTTAATACAAGAGCAGGCTTACGTTCCAATCCGCGCGCCACTCATCATTGGCGCCACGAAGGCTTCGGCTAATACCACGACGCGGGATACCCATAACTACTCCGCGTAGATGGTTAGTGCGTATAGACCAAATGGCGGACTCGGATCAAATACCCAGATCTCGTTAAACGTGTTAAGTATCCATGAACGCCGACCAGGGCCAGCCCACCTCTCACCTGTAGTCTCAACCTGCCTGTCGCTCCGCCTCAAAGATCCACTCGCAGTGCTCCACAAGTGACCCGACTTTAGTCACCACATGTATCATGTATAAGTATATAGATATACCGTGATCACCTCCCGAGTGATCACGGCCCGATAGTATAGCATAGCAGACGGACAAGAATGTAGGGCAACAGATGGAAATACTAGCATCCTATACTAAGCATGTAGGATTGCGGTAAAGGTAACAACATGAGTAGCAAGGACAGGCTATGCATCGTGATAGGTATAACGGAAAGCTGTAACATGCTACACTACTCTAATGCAAGCAAGATAGAGTAGAATAGGCGATATCCGTGATCAAGGGGGGCTTTCCTGGTTGCTCGCAAGAGAGAGGGGTCGTCAACTCCGTAGTCGAACTGGGCAGCAGCAGCGTCGGTCTCGTAGTCTACCAGAGAGAAGAGGGGAAAGAAACAATGAATACCATGCAAACAGATGCATATCGGTGCATGACATGACATGTAACTATGCTAGGGGTGCCCTAACGCGGTATGAGGTGATACCGGTGAAGGGGGGAAGCATCCGGGAAAGTATTCCCGGCGTTTCGCGTTTTCGGGCAGAGGAGCCGGAGGGGAAAGTTGCGATTTAGATAGGTTAGGGGGGTGTGGCGGACGAACGGGTTGCGTATCCGGGTTCGTCTCGTCGTTCTGAGCAACTTTCGTGTTGAAAATGTTTTCATCTGAGCTACGGTTTATTTTATATTAATTTTAAAAGATTTAAATCATCTTTTAGGATTTATTTAATTATTTAAAACAACATTATCCAGAATAGTAAAAGATGACGTCAGCATGACAACATGCTGACATCAGCAGTCAACTGTGCAGTTGACCCACAACTACATGTGGGTCCCGCACGTCATCCACTTTTTAGTTTAAGTAGGGTTTAGCTAATTAACTATTGCTTAATTAAATTAACTAATTGATTAGATTAATTTAAACATAATTAATTAAATTAATTATTTTACTAATTAATTAATTAAATAATTAATAATTTTATTAATTACATTTTAATTTCTTTTTAATTTTCGTTTGAGGGGTGTGGGGCCTCACGCCGATGGGCCAGGGCATCGGGCTCCACCCCAAGAAGGGCCTGTGAGGCCGACCGGGGCGGGTGCGTGGTAACGGACGTGGGCGCCGAGGGTCGCGAGCCCCACGGGCGGCGCCACCAACAAGGCGAGGCCACAGCTACGGCCGATGGCGTGCCTGGGCGGTTGGCGGGCGAGGAGGAGGGCAGCGGGTGAGGGGGAACGGCGGCGACGGCGGGCGGGCGGAGGTGTAAGCCACGGCGAGCAAAGGGGCTCAGGCGGCAGCGTGAGGGGCTGGGCATGGCAAGGCGGCCCAGCGGCGCGTGGGCAAGCGGGGAGCGGCACGGCGAGCCGGGCTCGACCTCGCTGCCACAGACGAGGGGCGCGTCAGGAGGAGGGGACTCGGCTGGCGCACCGTCGGGCGGCGAGACGCGGGCGACGGCGTGGCCGACGCGGTGGTGCTCGTGCACGACTGCGGGACGGCGCGAGGAGTCGAGAGGAAGAGAGGAGGGTGTAGGCGGGCCGGATGGCCCTGTGTCGCGTGAGGCGGGCGGGCGCAGGGAGAGGGAGTGAGCGAGGCTCACGGCGGGGTGCAGGGTTCGTGGCAGCGGGGGTCGGGGTGGTGGTCGGAGACGGCGGCATCGACGTAGACGAAGCAAACCAGCGAGGGAGCGCTCCAGGGAGGCCGTCCGGCGAGGAGCTCCGGCGGCGGCGACGTCCGGTGGTGTGGTGGCCTCGGATGCGGTCGAGGACGAGCGGCGATGGGTTCGGGGCGCTGCGTAGCCGATCTAGATCCAGGGGAGGAGAGGGGGTGCGAGGGGGGGCTCGTCGGGGACGAGGACGGCGGCCGGCGAGGCGGCTCCAGGCGAGGGCCACGAGGCCATCCCCGATCCGATCTGGATCGGGGGAAGAGGGAGACGTGGGGAGTGGGGGGGAGTGTGCGGTTAGGGTTTCGGGGATGGGGGGTTATGGGGAGGCCGGTTGGGCCAAGGGGGAGCTGGGCCGGCCTGGCAGGTCGTGGCTGATTGGGCGGTGCTCTCTTGGGCGGAGCCCCGGGGGGTTTCTCTTCCTTTTTTTTGTTTCTTTTGTTTTTCTCTTTTGCATTTTCTTTTATTATTTGTTTTCTGTTTTAATTCATTTAAAAGTATTTAGGCATTTTATAGAAATGTGTTTACTACACTATAATTACCTATGCCATTTTTGGCACAGCCCGAACATTTTAGTTTAATATTTTGAAAACTTTTGTCATTTGATTGATTTAGGATTTAAATTTGAAACGGTTTCGAATTAACCCGAGATTAATTACGTGATGAGGTGACGGTCATCATTAGTAGGGGATTACTGTAGCTTGATTATCCCAAGGCCACAATTCTCCTCCATTACAAGAAATCTCGTCCGAGATTTAAGAGGGGACTAGGGGTAAGGTCTGTTGCGAAATTCTAACGAACCCTCTCGGTCTTGGTTGCTCTTCTCTAAGTGGTTGATTCATTACATTGATGTCTTCATTTTCTCGCTTCGTGTCATTGAGATGAAGTCGACATCCTTTCTTCGAAACTCCATCGCATTTTAATAATAGCTAACGGGTAGATCGGAAACGATGTAATGCTATAAGGGTAATAACCAGGATTAACCCATGAATGAGCATATGAGTACCTCTCGAGTTGAACAAATAGAACACATCGAGAGTAAAGTTGGAAGGTCCAACAAGAAGTTTCAAGCAGCCAGGCAATCGTTCAATGCCTAGACATAAGGTGAAAGGGGTTCCAAGCAACGGAATAATTATTGTTTCCGATGCCAGAATTGATGATCTCATCAGAAGGTGGCTCGTGAATTGCATACGAGTCCACGCGAGAGGAATAACTTTGGGAACAGGGGGTGTACAGGAGAGTCAGGTTTCGATCCTGTGGAACTGTGGGTTATGGGCCCACCATGTGGGTTAAAAGTAGGAAGGGCGGAGACGTCTTGCGTGATCATGCAAGAAAGGCATGTCAGAGGATAGCCTGTCAGTTATGTTGGCAACAACATCGGTACCAAGGGCGAGGGACGAAGAGAACCATTTTCCTGCTCACTGAACGAGGCGGACCAATAGGCAAAGTTCTCGTCCATCGGCGGTTACCGGAATGTCATCAACAATAGTAGCACGGTCTTACTAACAATGTGGTACCACAAGGTTCTTACCTAAGCAGGGAATTATCACTGCTTAGTTAAATCGGATTACCAGAAAGGTTAAACAAAACAATAGAAAGGAAAATACGATTATCAGAATAATCAGAACAATGGAAGGGAAAATGTGTTTAAACACATGTTTCAGGGGTATATCCTTCCCAAGGAAAAGTAGAGCAAGATATCCACGACGGGATAGAAAGTAGGTAAGGGGAGATGAATTTCAAGACCTTACCCATACAACGGTGTTTGGATAATTGAGCAAGAAACATTTAGCATTGGGTTTCAAATGCTCTTATTGAAAATCGGAGTACCAAAGACATGCTTCGAGATAGCATTGACATGGTCTTCAAGCAAAGATCGGACTTTGAATACAAGAAGGATTCATCAGGAACAACTTGCAGAATAAGTCTTACAGTTTCCCATGGAAGAATGGGTAACCTTGCTGAAAGGGGAACTATAACAGCAGGTCATCCGGCCAGGTGTGCTGGGCATGCCATCACCTTACCGGGTCATAAAAGACCAGTGTTGTAACTCTTGGAAAAATGTTCCAACCATCATATCTGACCGAGATTCAGATCTGATCGGTGTTAGGATACCTCAGACTCAGGATGCCTGAGTATAAAAGGTGCAGCTCAAATAGACGAAATGATATTGCAAGATTCTCGGGAAATGAACTATGGGAGCGGGTTCCTGAAACAATAGTTCATCATTAAACCAAGGAGGGGATGAGAAGGTGGCTGATGGGCTCAGCGACAATCCATCGAGAATTCCAAACAGATGGCTTTCCACAATAATGTGAACAAGAAGATGACACTTGCCAATTCAAATGATATAATGTTGTATGCTTTAGGAAAACATACACCATCAATCATTAGTTGAAAGGTGCGCCTGAAGTAGGACCTTAGGTAGCAAGATCAATGTTAGAGTGCCGACTCAATAACCAACAGTCTAAGAACGAACTGTCAATCATTAACTTCAAAGCAATAGGGTTGCTAGAAGTACAGAACTCAAACGACATCGTTAGCATATTGGTATCCTGGTTAAAAACAACATGGGGACCAAGGAAGAATGGTGATGGTGAGAAGTATCATCATACCAAGAATTCTTAAGAGGTGGTGAAATTCCCACGACATCCTTGACATAAAAGATGGCAATATTCCAAAGTAGAACATAACACAAGCGGGGTAGGAAGGAACTCAAGGTAATACACAAAACATGAGCAGGTTTGTGTTGGAGGGAGGGCATTAACGTTGCCGATGATAATACAAACCATCGAGGGGCAAGGATGGTATTTCTCATCATGAATTCAATTGATATCTTGGAAGAACTCAGAATGTTGATGATGATCATGACAAATTTTGTCGAGAGGTTTCATGGAGATGTAATCGGTCGACGATGACATCAAGTCAAAGGAATGATGGAGCGAAATGTTCTTGGGACCATGAGTACGACACAAACTCGAATTCAAGCTTGTCGTTCAAAGCGGAACGATAAGACGAGCAAATCGGCATAAGCTTAGCTCATCATCAAAAGTTGCGCTCCGGAATTAAGGGCCCGGTAGCACAGTTAAAATTAGCATGATAATGATGTAGCCGATTAGGCTAGGAATGACTTGAAGGATTATTAAACTCATAAACAATGAAAATTACTTAGAGTTAATGAATCAAAGTGCGTAATTGATTCACTTATCAGTGTTCTCGGTTGATGACAACCCGAAACCCAGGAAAATCGGCATCAGTGAGAAATAACAGTTGATGAAGAACCCATAATAAGTTATGTAGTTCCATGATATTCTCGCGGTACCAGAGGGTATACTCAAGGGTAGAACGGGATAGAGGTTGGACAAGTGAAGTCATTTGGAGAAGGCAAGCACTTAAACTTGTCCAAGAAATGGGATCAAAGAAGAACAATATGGTCGAACCCACGATCATAAAGGATCGAACCACGGATACAAGATGAACTTATAACAAGGGGGTAATTATTTTTACGAGCAGCTTCCATGATAAGTTATACATCGTGTCCATGGGCATGAACGCAAGGTTCAAGGTCGATTCCCACTTCTTCAATGTATAACCTTCCATTCACTTCTCGCTTTGATAAAGGCATTAGTGTTGAAAGTTTTACCTGGTGAAATACCAGATGAGTATGTATCGTGAAAACTTCCGAGTTCACACTTATAAAGGAAGGCATAGGTTCAACCCGTCAGGGTATCGTGGAAACATATACCACAAGCTTCAATAGTAAATACCACCAGCTCGAAAGCAGAGCATGGTTGGCCAAGCAGATGATACAATTTATCAGGGGCATTATGTATCAGGTAAAGAACTTCCAACGTGATTGAATATGAAGGATATTGTCGGATAAAATCCAACAAAGGACTTGATGGTCCACAAAGGACCTGATGTGAGTATCAGTACTCAACCAGAAGAGGAAAGAATGAAAATGCAACAGGTTATGGAATCAACTGAATAATTTCGAAGCTTAAATGCAAAGGAATTATGATTCCAAATCTAAGGATCAGAAGCAGATGCTCTGATCAAGGATGGACAAGTTGAATAGACTTAGGGGCACAATCGACGACAATTTGATTGGTCGAGAACTAGCTCCTGTTCAAAATGACGTCTGAGCCGAAGGGATGATTTCTAGGACCTGATTGAGGATTGCGAGCATTCGCAACAAATCGAATCAACAGACTCAAAATGATAATGACAATGGATGTCAACAAGGTTACCAGACTTATGGGATTAACCATAATGCAAGCAATCAAGAATTTCAAGAGCAATAGGATGTTCAGGATTTTCGGAAGATCGAATGGTATTTCGAGGATTGGTGACATACATGAATCAACTGGGGATGAGTGGATACTTGGTAAGTGCGAGAAATTATCCGTAGGGGTATTCATGTAACAAAGATCTGCAAGGCAATAGGCACAAAGCATTATCGGAACATTAGAGAGAATTTCGAGGTATCTTGTAATAACAAGATCGACTGGGTATAAAGTAAGAACGACGGGTGTAAGTATTTATCCATAGGGATATTGCAGTGGTAGGTAATTGCAAAAGCAACGGGCACAAGGTCTCGAGAGAATATTGGAAGGTATCTTCGGAATCCTTCGGTGCACAAGGTAATCATCTGGACTGAAGAGGCTCCCCGGGAGAAAGTATTATCGAGAACCTAGAGTCAGAGTTAGTAAAAATCGTTTAACCCGAATAGAAGAGAGATCAGATTCCGAGAGTACAGATCGAGGAGTAAAAGATCCTAATACCACCCAATGGCGACGTGGGCCCATGGGCCGCACAGCCATGTTAGTAAAACAGTTTTCATCGACTAGACTCAACTTCGCCAAGGAGTATGGAAGGATTTACAGCAAGCGATCGGCTCGATATCAATCTCAGACGCCCCGATTCAATCGACACTAACAATGCACGCAGATGTGTACGACCAAGATCGTGGACTCACGGAAGATATCACAACACAACTCTAAAACATAAATAAGTCATACAAGCATCATAATACAAGCCGGGGCCTCGAGGGCTCGAATACAAGTGCTCGATCATAGACGAAGTCAGCCGGAAGCAACAATATTTGAGTACGCATATAAGTTAAACAAGTTTGCCTTAAGAAGGCTAGCACAAACCGGGATCTGAGACCGAAGAGGCGCAGGCCTCCGCCTCGATCCTCCTAACTACTCCTGGGTCGCCGCCGGGTTGCACGTAGTAGTAGGCACCTCCGGGGTAGTAGTCGCCATCGGCAAAGTATGCTCGCTCCTCGGCTCCATCGTCTCGTCGCAGCAATCGAGTAGAGATAGGGGAAAAGGGGAACAAGGCAACCGTGAGTACTCATCCAAAGTACTGCAAGCAAGGAGCTACACTACATATGCATGGATATATGTGTAAAGGGCCATATCAGTGGACTGAACTGCAGAATGCCAGAATAAGAGGGGGATAGCTAGTCTTATCGAAGACTACACTTATGGTCGCCTCCGTCTTGCAGCAAGTAGAAGAGAGTAGACTGAAATCCTCCAAGTAGCATCGATAGCATATCCTACCCGTGATCCCCTCCTCGTAAACCTGAGAGAGAGCGACCACCGGGTTGTATCCGCACTTGAAGGGTGTGTTTTATTAAGTATCCGGTTCTAGTTGTCATAAGGTCAAGGTACAACTCCAAGACGCCCTGTTATCAAGATCACGCTATTCAATAGATTAATCACTGCAGGGTGCACCACATAACCCAACACGCTTGATCCCATTTGGCCGACACACTTTTCGGTCATGCCCGCCGCGAATATCAACACGCCGCAGCCCCACCTAGGCACAACAGAGAGGCCAGACGCGGTCTAAACCTAAGCGCCACAGGGTCGGGCCCATCGCCCATAGCACACCAAGACGCTGCGACGCGCCGAAAGCGTAATCCAGCCCCTTAATACAAGAGCAGGCTTACATTCCAATCCGCGCCGCCACTCGCCAAGGCCACGAAGGCTTCGGCTAATACCACGACGGGATACCCATAACTACTCCCCGAGATGGTTAGTGCGATAGACCAAATGGCCGACTCGGATCAAATACCCAGATCTCGTTAAACGTGTTAAGTATCCGCGAACGCCGACCAGGGCCAGCCCACCTCTCACCTGTAGTCTCAACCTGCCCTGCCGCTCCGCCTCAAAGATCCACTCGTGGGTGCTCCCATGTCGATTCGACTTTAGTCACCACATGTATCATGTATAAGTATATATATACCCGTGATCACCTCCCGAGTGATCACGGCCCGATAGTATAGCACAAACAGACGGACAAGAATGTAGGGCCACAGATGGAAATACTAGCATCCTATACTAAGCATGTAGGATTGCGCGTAAAGGTAACAACAAAGAGTAGCAAGGACAGGCTATGCATCGGGATAGGTATAACGGAAAGCAAGAACATGCTACACTACTCTAATGCAAGCAAGATAGAGTAGAATAGGCTATATCCGTGATCAAGGGGGGCTTGCCTGGTTGCTCCGCAAGAGAGAGGGTCGCCAACTCCGTAGTCGAACCGGGCAGCAACAACGTCGGTCTCGTAGTCTACCAGAGAGAATACGGGGAATAAACAATGAATACCATGCAAACAGATGCATATCGATGCATGACATGACATGTAACTATGCTAGGGGTGCCCTAACGCGGTATGGGGTGATACCGTGAAGGGGAAGCATCCGGAAAGTGTTCCTGCTGCTGTTCAGCAGAGGAGCCGAGGGGAAAGTTATGAGTTCGATAGGTTAGGGGGTCCGCTGACTAACGGGTTGCGATCCGGTTCGCCTCGCTGCTCGAGCAACTTTCATGTTGAAAATATTTTCATCTGAGCTACGGTTTATTTTATATTAATTTTAAAAGATTTAAATCATCTTTTAGGATTTATTTAATTATTTAAAACAACATTATCCAGAATAGTAAAAGATGACGTCAGCATGACAACATGCTGACGTCAACAAATAATCAGGGCAGTTGACCCACAACTATGTGTGGGTCCCGCACGCCATACACTTTTTAGTTTAAGTAGGGTTTAGCTAATTAACTATTGCTTAATTAAATTAACTAATTGATTAGATTAATTTAAACATAATTAATTAACTTAATTATTTTACTAATTAATTAATTAACTAATTAATAATTTTATTAATTACATTTTCATTTCTTTTTAATTTTCATTTTAGGGGTGTGGGGCCCCTACGTCAGTGGCCCAGGGGCATCGGGCCCCACCCGGCAGTGGCCCAGGAGGCCAACCGGGGCGGGTGCGTGGTAACGGACGTGGGCGCCTGAGGTCGGGCGCAGTTCGGCGGGCGCCGCCAGCAAGGGGCGAGGCCACGGCCACGGCCGATGGCGGCCCCGGGCGGTTGGCCGCCGGCGAGGAGGAGGGCCGCGGGTGAGGGGGAACGGCGGGCGATGAAGGCGGGGCCAGCGGAGGTGTAAGCCACGGCGAGCAAAGGGGGCTCCAGGGCGGCAGCGGTGAGGGGCTGGGCATGGCAAGGCGGCCCAGCGGCGCTTGGGGGCAAGGGAGCGACGGCACGGCGAGCCGGGCCTCGGCCGCCGCCAGGCAGACGCGGGCGGCGCAGAAGGAGGGGGCTCGCCCGGCGCACCGCCGGGCGGACAGAGACGCGGGCGACGGCGTGGCCGACGCGGTGGTGCTCGTGCACGACTGCGGGACGGCGCGAGGAGTCGAGAGGAAGAGAGGAGGGGTGTAGGCGCGGCCGGGATGGCCCCGGGTCGCGGTGAGCGCGGCGGGCGCAGGGAGAGGGAGGGAGCGAGGCTCACGGCGGGGTGCAGGGTTCGTGGCAGCGGGGGTCGGGGTGGTGGTCGGAGACGGCGACGTCGACGTAGACAAAGCAGACCGGCGAGGGAACGCTCCGGGGAGGCCGTCCGGCGAGGAGCTCCGGCGGCGGCGACGTCCGGTGGTGTGGTGGCCTCGGATGTGGTCGAGGACGAGCGGCGATGGGTTCGGGGCGCTGCGTCGCCGATCTAGATCCAGGGGAGGAGAGGGGGTGCGAGGGGGGGCTCGTCGGGGACGAGGACGGCGGCCGGCGAGGCGGCTCCAGGCGAGGGCCACGAGGCCATCCCCGATCCGATCTGGATCGGGAGAAGAGGGAGACGTGGGGAGTGGGGAGGAGTGTGCGGTTAGAGTTTCGAGGATGGGGGGTTATGGGGAGGCCGGTTGGGCCAAGGGGGAGCTGGGCCGTCCTGGCAGGTCGTGGCCCAGTTGGGCCTGTGGCCTGCTGGGCCGGAGCCCCGGGGGGTTTCTTTTCCTTTTTTTGTTTCTTTTTTTTCTCTTTTGCATTTTCTTTTATTATTTGTTTTCTGTTTTAATTCATTTAAAATATTTAGGCATTTTATAAAAATGTGTTTACTGCACTATAATTACCTATGCCATTTTTGGCACAGCCCGAACATTTTAGTTTAATATTTTGAAAACTTTTGTCGTTTGATTGATTTAGGATTTAAATTTGAAACGGTTTCGAATTAACCCGAGATTAATTAAAGTGACAGAGGTGACGTGTCATCATTAGTAGGGGATTATTGTAGCTTGATTATCCGGGCGTCACATCTACACCATAAGTCGCCGCGAAATTACACGCTTCGCCGACTTGACATCCATAGTACGAAAGTACTGTGCGACAGAAAGCGTTCAGAAAACCGAAACAAAATTCTGGGACAATACGACCCTGAATACAATCCCAGTCCGAAACAAAAGGGCGCATTATCGCCAGGCACCTGGGCCAAACAGCAAAAACAAAACCTCTATAGGGTATGGAACTGCATCGAGGGATGGCTCAATGGACCTCAGAAATTCATAGTTCAGGGAAGTCACACCAACTCACAGCCTTAGAGCATGTTGATACTCCGCAGTGGCCAAAAGTGGCGAGGAGCTCTAACCGAGAATCCGCAGAGCACCACCCCGTAAACGCCAAGACAAAGTGTCAACAGTTCGAGACTTTCGCATCAAACAATGCGAGGAAACGAACGCTCCGCAGCCTTACCGAAGTCTACCAAGTAGCAACAATAAACCAATGGAGTGACACGGCTATTACCTTTAATGCCAGTGACGAACCTAAATTCCAGACAGCCCGAGCACTAGCCGCACTGGTCCTCAGTCTGATAGTGGACGGCTTCCGGCTTACAAAGGTACTCATGGACGGTGGCAGCGGACTGAACCTCATCTATGAGGAAACCCTGCGAAAAATGGAAATAGATTGGAGCCGCATTGAGCGAAGCAACGCAACCTTTAGAAGAATAATCCCCAGCCGGGAAGCGTGTTGTTCAGGGAAAATCACACTAGATGTGGTGTTCGGCACGCCGGATAATTACAGATCCGAGGAGGTCACATTTCAAGTGGCCCCGTTCAGCAGCGGATACCACGCTCTGTTAGGGCGAGAAGCATTCACAATTTTTCAAGCTATACCCCATTACAGGTACATGAAGCTCAAAATGCCCGGACCCAGCGGAATCATCACTCTTGCTAGTGATCCGGATACAGCGCTCCACGCCGAAAACAAGACAACCGCACTGGCCCTCGAGGCATTATCCGAAGCCCTGGCGGCCGAGGAACTAACTGTGTTGCGCTCCACGGTGGACAGGGACGACGTGATACTCGACAAAAGATCCAAGTCCACCTCCTTCAAGCCGGCAGACGAAATAGTCAAGTTCCAAGTCCATCCAACGGACACTACAAAAACGGCCTCCATCGGTGCACAACTAAAACCTGATGTAGACGCTGCACTCAGAGAATTCCTACGAGAAAATTGGGACATTTTTGCCTGGCACCCTTCAGACATGCCAGGAATCCCACGCAGGCTGGCCGAGCATAGCCTGAACATCCTAAAAGGATTCAAGCCCGTTAAGCAGACTCTTCGGTGTTTCTCCGAACCTAAGAGACAAGCCACGGGAGAGGAGCTAGCAAAACTACTGGAAGTCGGATTCATCAGAGATATAAAACATCCGGACTGGCTAGCAAACCTGGTGATGGTACCAAAGAAGGACAAATCCTGGCGCCTATGCGTCGATTTCAAAGACCTAAATAAGGCATGTCCCAAAGGATCCCTTCCCCCTCCCCCGCATTGATCAAATCATCGACGCCACTACAGGACACGATTCATTGTGTTTCCTCGATGCATACTCTGGCTACCACCAAATCAAGATGGCAGAGTCAGACCAAGCCGCAACGGCATTCATCACCCCATACGGCCCATTCTGCTTCAACACGATGCCCTTCGGGCTCAAAAACGCCGGCGCAACATATCAGCGCATGATTCAGACATGTCTGGCCAACCAGATGGGCAAAACAGTTGAAGCGTAAGTGGATGACGTGGTCGTCAAAACCAAACACGTCGAAACTCTAATAGACGACTTGAGGCTCACGTTCGATAACCTCCGAACATATGACATTAGGCTCAACCCGGAAAAATGCGTTTCGGCGTACCAGCCGGAAAGCTCTTGGGCTTCATTGTATCCGGTAGAGGAATTGAAGCAAACCCAGCCAAGATCCGAGCTCTGTCACAATTGGATATTCCAAAAGATCTCAAGCAAATACAAAAATTGACTGGATGCGTGGCGGCTCTAAGCCGCTTCATCTCCCGCTTGGGGGAAAAGGCATTACCCCTTTACCGCCTCCTCCGGCGCACCGAACACTTCGAGTGGACGGGTGCCGCCACGGCCGGACTCGAAGAAATAAAAGCCATACTGGCCACAAACCCTGTCCTTGCCGCGCCGAACATTGGCGAACCAATGTTGTTATACATCGCGGCAACTCACCAAGTTGTAAGCGCAGTCCTCGTCGTCGAACGAGAAGCGGACGGACACAAATTCCCTGTCCAGAAACCAGTGTACTACGTGTCCACTGTCCTCACTCCATGCAAGTCCCGGTACCCGCATTACAAAAAAATAGCATACGCAGTGTTCATGGCATCCCGGAAGCTACGACACTACTTTCAAGAGTGTTCGATAACAGCAGCCTCCGAAGTACCTCTTAAAGATATCATAAACAACCGCGATGCAATAGGCCGGATTGCCAAATGGACCATTGAGCTCCTCCCGTTCGACATAACATATAAGCCACGGCGAGCCTTCAAGTCGCAAGCCTTAGCCGACTTTGTCGCGGAATGGACTGAAGCCGAACTCCCTAAAGAGTACGGCACATATTCCAACTGGACCATGCACTTCGACGGCTCCAAAATGCTGGCAGGTCTGGGGGCTGGCGTCGTCCTGATGTCCCCAACAGGAGATACAGTCCAATATGTACTCCAGATAATGTATACGAACTCCAACAATGCAGCCGAATACGAGGCCCTTCTACATGGCCTCCGGATGGCAGACTCCATGGGCATTCAACGCCTAGAGGTGTGTGGGGATTCGAACCTCGCGATATCCCAAATAAACGGAGACTTTAACGCCAAAGATCCGAAAATGGCAGCTTACCGCAACGCCATCCTAAATATGTCAGCTCGGTTCGAAGGGCTGGAATTCCACCATATAGCCCGGGAAAATAATCAGGCAGCAGACGTCCTGGCACGCATCGGCGCAAAGCGTGATGCAGTCCCCCCGAACATTTTCCTGGAAAGGTTATTCAAGCCATACGTACAGTGGGAAGGGGAATCCGGAATTAACAAACCGGACCAGGCCGCATTACCTGACCCCGAACACCATGACACAACGGAAGACTCCGTCAATGAAGTCACCCCCTCAGCCCATGTAATAATGGCAGTAATTGCCCCGTGGACAGAACCATTCTTAGCCTACTTAACTAGGCAGGAACTCCCCGAGGACCAAAATGAGGCACGCTGCATAGTGCGGCGATCTAAAGCCTATAAAGTCCATGAAGGAGAGCTTTATAAGAAAAGCACCACCGGAGTCCTTCAAAGGTGTATCTCCGAAGAGGAAGGGCGGAACCTTCTGGCGGAAATTCACGCTGGACTCGGCGGGCACCACGCCGCAGCCCGAGCCCTTGTAAGCAAGGCCTTCCGTACCGGATTTTATTGGCAGACGCTCAGGACTTAGTCCAGCGATGCGTCGGTTGCCAATTATTCGCTAATCAAAGCCACATGCCGCCTACCGCCCTACAAACCATACCCATAACCTGGCCTTTTGCGGTCTGGGGGCTTGACATGGTTGGACCCCTTAAAGGAGGAACCCACAAGCAAAAATACCTACTGGTCATGGTGGATAAATTCACCAAATGGATAGAGGCCAAGCCTGTAAAGACGGCAGAATCCGGACCGGTGATAGACTTCATATCTGGGGTTGTACACCGTTACGGCGTCCCCCACAGCATCATCACTGACAACGGCACAAACTTTACGGCCGACGAAGTTAAACTCTGGTGCAAAAACATGGGCATTAAGCTCGACTACGCTTCAGTCTATCGCCCACAAACCAACGGTCAAGTCGAGCGAGCCAACGGTCTCATCATGAGCGGCGTCAAAACCAGACTAGTGCGATCCCTCAAGGAATCTAACACGCACTGGGTAGAGGAGCTTGACTCCGTACTCTGGGGGCTGCGGACCATGCCGAATCGCACTACCGGATTCACACCATTTTTTATGGTATATGGCGCAGAGGCAGTCCTGCCCTGCGACATAATTCATGACTCACCTCGCGTGCGCATGTACGAAGAAAGTGTTGGAAATATGCCCTAGAGGCAATAATAAATTAGTTATTATTATATTTCCTTGTTCATGATAATCATTTATTATCCATGCTATAATTGTATTGATAGGAAACTCAGATACATGTGTGGGTACATAGACAACACCATGTCCCTAGTAAGCATCTAGTTGACTAGCTCGTTGATCAATAGATGGTTACAGTTTCCTGACCATGGACATTGGATGTCTTTGATAACGGGATCACATCATTAGCAGAATGATGTGATGGACAAGACCCAATCCTAAGCCTAGCACAAAGATCATGTAGTTCGTATGCTAAAACTTTTCTAATGTCAAGTATCTTTTCCTTAGACCATGAGATTGTGCAACTCCCGGATACCGTAGGAATGCTTTGGTGTACCAAACGTCACAACGAATCGGGTGGCTATAAAGGTGCACTACAGGTATATCCGAAAGTGTCATTGGGTTGGCACGAATCGAGACTGGGATTGGTCACCCATGTAAACGGAGAGGTATCTCTGGCCCACTCGGTAGGACATCATCATAATGTGCACAGTGTGACCAAGGGGTTGATCACGGATGATGTGTTACGGAACGAGTAAAGAGACTTGCCGTAACGAGATTGAACAAGGTATCGGTATACCGACGATCGAATCTCGGCAAGTACAATATCGTTAGACAAAGGGAATTGTATACGGATCGATTGAGTCCTTGACATCGTGGTTCATCCGATGAGATCATCGTGGAACATGTGGGAGCCAACATGGGTATCCAGATCCGTTGTTGGTTATTGACCGGAGAACGCGTCTCGGTCATGTTCAAGATGGTTCCCGAACCCGTAGGGTCTACACACTTAAGGTTCGATGACGCTAGGGTTATAAAGGAAGTTTGTATGTGGTTACCGAATGTTGTTCGAGTCCGGATGAGATCCGGACACGAGGAGTTCCGAATGGTCCGGAGGTAAAGATTTATATATGGAAGTCCTATTTTGGCCACCGGAAAATGTTCGGATTTTTCGGTATTGTACTGGGAAGGTTCTAGAAGGTTCCGGAGTGGGGCCCGCCTGCATGGGGGGACCCACATGAACGTGGGTAGTGGGGGCAAGGCCCCACACCCCTGCTCAAGCGCACCAAGATCCCCCTTAGAAGGAATAAGATCATATCCCGAAGGGATAAGATCAAGATCCCTAAAAAGGGGGGATAACAATCGGTGGGGAAGGAAATGATGGGATTTCTTTCCTCCCACCTTTGCCAACGCCCCAATGGACTTGGAGGGCAAGAAACCAGCCCCTCCACCCCTATATATAGTGGGAGGCGATGGGAGCTTTACCCCAAGTTCGGCGCAGCCTCCCCCTCTCAAGTACTCCTCCTCTCCCGCGGTGCTTGGCGAAGCCCTCGCAGGATTGCCACGCCTCCATCACCACCACGCCGTTGTGCTGCTGCTGGATGGAGTCTTCTCAACCTCTCCTCTCTCCTTGCTGGATCAAGGCATGGGAGACGCCACCGGGTTGTACGTGTGTTGAACGCGGAGGTGCCGTCCATTCGGCACTAGGATCTCCGGTGATTTGGATCACGACGAGTACGACTCCTTCAACCCGTTCTCTTGAACGCTTCCGCTTAGCGATCTACAAGGGTATGTAGAGGCACACTCCTTCCCCTCGATGCTAGTCTCTCCATAGATAGATCTTGGTGACTCATAGGAAATTTTTGAATTTCTGCTATGTTCCCCAACAGTGGCATCATGAGCTAGGTCTATTGCGTAGATTCTTTGCACGAGTAGAACACAAAGTAGTTGTGGGCGTTGATTTTGTTCAATATGCTTACCGTTAGTAGTCCAATCTTATTTCGACGGTATTGTGGGATGAAGCGGCCCGGACCGACCTTACACGTACACTTACGTGAGACAGGTTCCACCGACTGACATACACTTGGTGCATAAGGTGGCTAGCGGGTTCCAGTCTCTCCCACTTTAGTCGGATCGGATTCGATGAAAAGGGTCCTTATGAAGGGTAAATAGCAATTGACATATCACGTTGTGGTTTTTGCGTAGGTAAGAAACGTTCTTGCTAGAAACCCATAGCAGCCACGTAAAACATGCAACAACAATTAGAGGACGTCTAACTTGTTTTACCAGGGTATGCTATGTGATGTGATATGGCCAAAAGAATGTGATGAATGATATGTGTGATGTATGAGATTTATCATGTTCTTGTAATAGGAATCACAACTTGCATGTCGATGAGTATGATAACCGGCAGGAGCCATAGGAGTTGTCTTAATTTATTGTATGACCTACGTGTCATTGAACAAACGCCATGTAATTACTTTACTTTATTGCTAACCGGTAGCCATAGTAGTAGAAGTAATAAGTTGGCGAGACAACTTCATGGAGAAACGATGATGGAGATCATGATGATGGAGATCATGGTGTCATGCCGGTGATGATGATGATCATGGAGCCCCGAAGATGGAGATCAAAAGGAGCAAAATGATATTGGCCATATCATGTCACTATTTGATTGCATGTGATGTTTATCATGTTTATGCATCTTATTTGCTTAGAACGACGGTAGTAAATAAGATGATCCTCATTAAAATTTCAAGAAAGTGTTCCCCTAATCGTGCACCGCTATGAAAGTTCGTCGCTTCAAGCACCACGTGATGATCGGGTGTGATAGATTCTTACGCTCACATACAACGGGTGTAAGCCACATTTACACACGAAACACTTAGGTTGACTTGACGAGCCTAGCATGTACAGACATGGCCTCGAACACAAGAGACCGAAAGGTCGAGCATGAGTGTATAGTAGATACGATCAACATGAAGATGTTCACCGATGATGACTAGTCCGTCTCACTGATGATCGGACACGGCCTAGTTGACTCGGATCATGTAATCACTTAGATGACTAGAGGGATGTCTATCTGAGTGGGAGTTCATAAGATGAGCTTAATTATCCTGAACATAGTCAAAAGATCTTTGCAAATTATGTCGTAAGCTCGCGCTTTAGTTCCACTATTTAGATATGTTCCTAGAGAAAATATAGTTGAAAGTTGACAGTAGAGATTATGCGGACAGTAGAAAAGCTTATGTCCTTAATGCACCGCTCAGTGTGCTGAACCCCAAACATCGTCTGTGGATGTTGCGAACATCGGAAATGCACGTTTTGATAACTACGTGATAGTTCAGTTAAACGGTTTAGAGTTGAGGCACCAAAGACGTTTTTCGAAACGTCGCGGAACATATGAGATGTTTCGAGGGCTGAAATTGGGATTTTAGGCTCGTGCCCACGTCAAGAGGTATAAGACCTCCGACGATTTTCTTAGCCTGCAAACTAAGGGAGAAAAGCTCAATCGTTGAGCTTGTGCTCAGATTGTCTGAGTGCAACAATCACTTGAATCGAGTGGGAGTTGATCTTCCAGAGATAGTGATGTTTCTCAAAAGTCATTGCCACCAAGCTGCTAGAGCTTCGTGATGAACTATAACAAATCAGGGATAGATATGATAATCCTTGAGATATTCGCAATGTTTGACACCGCGAAAGTAGGAATCAAGAAGGAGCATCAATTGTTGATGGTTGGTGAAACCACTAGTTTCATAAAGGGCAAGGGCAAGAAGGGATACTTCATGAAACGGCAAATCAGCTACTGCTCTAGTGAAGAAACCCAAGGTTGAACCCAAACCCGAGACTAAGTGCTTCTGTAATAAGGGGAACAGCCACTGGAGCAGAATCACCCTAGATACTTGGTAGATGAGAAGGCTGACAAGGTCGATAGAAGTATATTGGATATACATTATGTTAATGTGTACTTTACTAGTACTCCTAGTAGCACCAGGGTATTAGATACTGGTTCGGTTGCTAAGTGTTAGTAACTCAAAATAAAAGGCTACAGAATAAACGGAGACTAGCTAAAGGCGAGGTGACGATAGGTGTTGGAAGTATTTCCAAGGTTGATATGATCAAACATCGCACGCTCCCTCTACCATCGGGATCGGTGTTAAACCTAAATAATTGTTATTTGCTGTTTGCGTTGAGCATAGACATGATTGATTATGTCTATCGCAATACGGTCATTCATTTAAGGAGAATAATGGTTACTCTATTTATTTGAATAATACCTTCAATGGTCTTACACCTAAAATGAATGGTTTATTGAATCTCGATCGTAGTGATACACATTTTCATGCCAAAAGATATAAGATAGTAATGATAGTACCACTTACTTGTGGCACTGCCATGTAAGTCATATTGGTGTAAAATGCATGAAGAAGCTCCATGTTGATGGATCTTTGGATTCACTCATTTTTGAAAAGTTTGAGACATGCGAACCATGTCTATTGGTGTATACGCATGAAGAAACTCCATGCAGATGGATCGCTTGGACTCACTTGATTTTGAATCACTTGAGATATGCAAATCATACCACATGGCAAAATGACCTAAAAGCCTCGTTCAAAGAAGATGGAACAAGATAGCAACTTGTTGGAAGTAACACATTTTGATGTGTGCAATCAAATGAGTGCCGAGGCATCGATGAATATCGTGATGTTCTTACTTCACAGATGATTCGAGTAGATGTTGAGTATATTTACTTCATGAAACACAAGTCTGAATTATTGAATGGTTCAAGTAATTTCAGAGTGAAGTTAAAGATCATCGTGACAAGAGGATAAAATGTTTATGATATGATCATAGAGATGAGTATCTGAGTTACGAGCTTTGGCACGCAATTAAGACATTGTGGAAATTGTTTCACAATTAATACCGCCTGGAACACCATAGTGTGATGGTGTGTCCGAACATCATAGTTGCACCCTATTGGATATGGTGCCTACCATGATGTCTCTTATCGAATTACCACTATCGTTCAAGGGTTAGGCATTAGAGACAACCGCACTCACTTTAATAGGGCACCACGTAATTCCGTTGAGATGACACCATATGAACTATGGTTTAGAGAAACCTAAGTTGTCGTTTCTTAAAAGTTTGGGGCTGCGACGCTTATGTGAAAAAGTTTCAGGTTGATAAACTCGAACCCAAAGCGGATAAAATGCATCTTTTTCAAATGACATCCAAAACAGTTGGGTATACCTCCTAATTCAGATCCGAAAGCAATAGGGATTGTTTTTTGAATCGGGTCCTTTCTTGAGGAAAAGTTTGTCTCGAAAATTGAGTGGGAGGATGGTGGAGACTTGATGAGGTTATTGAACCATCACTTTAGCTAGTGTGTAGCAGGGCACAGGAAGTTGTTCCTCTGGCGCCTACACCAATTAAAGTAGAAACTTATTATAGTGATAATGAAGTTTTGGATCAAGTCACTACCATACCTCGTAGGGTGGCAACGATGCGTACTACTTCAGAGTGGTACAATAATCTTGTCTTGAAGGTCATGTTGCTAGACAACAATGAACCTACGAGCTATGGAGAAGCAATGGTGGGCCCATATTCCAACAAATGGTTAGAAGCCATGAAATCCGAGATAGGATCCATGTATCAGAACAAAGCATGGACTTTGGTAGACTTGCCCGATGATCGGCAAGCCATTGAGATAAATCGATCATTAAGAAGAAGACGGACGTGGAAGGTAATGTCACCGTCTATGAAGCTCGACTTGTAGAGAAGAGTTTTTCACAAGTTCAAGGAGTTGACTATGATGAGATTTTCTCATCCGTAGCGATGCTTAAGTCTGTCGGAATCATGTTAGCATTAGCTGCATTTATGAAATCTGGCAGATGGATGTCAAAATGAGTTCCCTTACCAGTCTTCGTAAGGAAAGGTTGTATGTGATACAATCAGAAAGTTTTTGTCGATCCTAAGGATGCTAAAAGGTATGCTGGCTCCAGCGATCCTTCTAAGGACTGGAGTAAGCATCTCAGAGTTGGAATGTGCGCTTTGATGAGATGATCAAAGATTTTGGGTTTATACAAAGTTCATGAGAAACCTGTATTTCCAAAGAAGTGAGTGGGAGCACTATAGAATTTCTGATGAGTATATGTTGTTGACATATTGTTGATCAGAAATGATGTAGAATTTCTGGAAAGCATATAGGGTTATTTGAAAGGTGTTTTTCAATAGAAAACATGGATTAAGCTACTTGAACATTGAGCATTAAGATCTATGAGGATAGATCAAAACGCTTAATGGTACTTTCAAATGAGCATATACCTTGACATGATCTTGAAGGTGTTCAAGATGGATCACCAAAGAAGGAGTTCTTGCTCGAGATGTAAGGTATGAAGTTAAGACTTAAAGCTCGACCACGGCAGAAAAGAGAGAAAGGACGAAGGTCGCCCCTATGCCTTAGACTTAGGCTCTACAAGATGCTATGTTGTGTACCGACTGATGTGTGCCTTGCTACATATCCGGCAAGAGGGTACAAAGGTGATCAAGGAGTGGATCACGGATAGCGGTCAAAATTATCCTTAGAGGAATAAGGATATGTTTCTCGATTATGGAGGTGATAAAGAGTTCGACGTAAAGGGTTACGCCGATGCAAGCTTTAACACCTATCCGAATGACTCGAGTAGCAAACCGGATACGATAGTGGAGCAACTATTTGGAATAGCTCCAAGTGGAGCGTGGAAGCAGCATTTACAATATGACCTAGAGATTTATGAAGTACATACGGATCTGAATGTTGCGCACTGTTGACTAAAACCTCTCTTACAAGATCAAACCCCAGAACTCATTGAGTCTTAATCACATGATGATGTGAACTAGTTTAGTGACACTAGTAAACTCTTTGGATGTTGGTCACATGGTGATGTGACCTGTGAGTGTTAATCACATGGCGATGTGAACTAGATTATTGACTCTAGTGCAAGTGGGAGACTGTTGGAAATATGCCCTAGAGGCAATAATAAATTAGTTATTATTATATTTCCTTGTTCATGATAATCGTTTATTATCCATGCTATAATTGTATTGATAGGAAACTCAGATACATGTGTGGGTACTTAGACAACACCATGTCCCTAGTAAGCATCTAGTTGACTAGCTCGTTGATCAATAGATGGTTACAGTTTCCTGACCATGGACATTGGATGCCGTTGATAACGGGATCACATCATTAGCAGAATGATGTGATGGACAAGACCCAATCCTAAGCCTAGCACAAAGATCATGTAGTTCGTATGCTAAAGCTTTTCTAATGTCAAGTATCTTTTCCTTAGACCATGAGATTGTGCAACTCCCGGATACCGTAGGAATGCTTTGGGTGTACCAAACGTCACAACGTAATCGGGTGGCTATAAAGGTGCACTACAGGTATCTCCGAAAGTGTCATTGGGTTGGCACGATTCGAGATGGGATTTGTCACTCCGTAAACGGAGAGGTATCTCTGGGCCCACTCGGTAGGACATCATCATAATGTGCACAATGTGACCAAGGGGTTGATCACGGGATGATGTGTTACGGAACGAGTAAAGAGACTTGCCGGTAACGAGATTAAACAAGGTATCGGTATACCGACGATCGAATCTCGGGCAAGTACAATACCGTTAGACAAAGGGAATTGTATACGGGATCGATTGAGTCCTTGACATCATGGTTCATCCGATGAGATCATCGTGGAACATGTGGGAGCCAACATGGGTATCCAGATCCCGTTGTTGGTTATTGACCGGAGAACATCTCGGTCATGTCTGCATGGTTCCCGAACCCGTAGGGTCTACACACTTAAGGTTCGACGACGCTAGGGTTATAAAGGAAGTTTGTATGTGGTTACCGAATGTTGTTCAGAGTCCCGGATGAGATCCCGGATGTCACGAGGAGTTCCTGAATGGTCCGGAGGTAAAGATATATATATGGGAAGTCCTATTTTGGCCACCGGAAAATGTTCGGGATTTTTCGGTATTGTACCGGGAAGGTTCTAGAAGGTTCCGGAGTGGGGCCCGCCTGCATGGGGGACCCACATGAACGTGGGTAGTGGGGGCAAAGCCCCACACCTCTGGTCAAGGCGCACCAAGATCCCCCCTTAGAAGGAATAAGATCATATCCCGAAGGGATAAGATCAAGATCCCTAAAAAGGGGGGATAACAATCGATGGGGAAGGAAATGATGGGATTTCTTTCCTCCCACCTTTGCTAACGCCCCAATGGACTTGAGGGCAAGAAACCAGCCCCTCCACCCCTATATATAGTGGGAGGCGCATGGGAGCTTTACCCCAAGTTCAGCGCAGCCCTCCCTCTCCCAAGTACTCCTCCTCTCCCGCGGTGCTTGGCGAAGCCCGCAGGATTGCCACGCCTCCATCACCACCACGCCATTGTGCTGCTGCTGGATGGAGTCTTCCTCAACCTCTCCCTCTCTCCTTGCTGGATCAAGGCATGGGAGACGTCACCGGGTTGTACGTGTGTTGAACACGGAGGTGTCGTCCGTTCGGCACTAGGATCTCTGGTGATTTGGATCACGACGAGTACGACTCCTTCAACCCCGTTCTCTTGAACGCTTCCGCTTGGCGATCTACAAGGGTATGTAAATGCACTCTCCTTCCCCTCATTGCTAGTCTCTCCATAGATAGATCTTGGTGACTCATAGGAAAATTTTGAATTTTTGCTACGTTCCCCAACAGAAAGAGAAGCCGAGCTCGATCGGCAGGACAGCTTGGACGCATTGGAGGAGGAGCGTGACGTGGCAAAAGCCCGTTCCGCATTCTCCCAACAGCAGGCTTGAAGATATCAAAAAAGAGAAGTACGGGCCAAAACTTATAACGTTGGCGAACTAGTTCTACGCCTGCTAGACAAGAAAAAGGACAAACTAAAGCCCAAATGGGAGGGTCCCTTCATAATCGACCAAGTCCTGACTGGTGGAGCGTACCGTCTGCGAAACACATCGGACAACCGACTCGAGCCGAACCCATGGAACGCAGCACGCCTACGAAGATTCTACGCATAGCGCCTGACTCTGTGTTCGTCTCCTTCCTCTGTCCCTTTTTTTTATTATTTATTTCAAATTAGCTGCCTGGTATTTCTCTCCTTCTCCCTCCCTTCTTCCTCCCAAGCCTTTAGGGGCTTGCCTGCGCGTTGTTCGCACATACTTGACGCGCCACCCGCGCTCATTATACCTGGGGGCTTCTTTATCAGCAGTTTATATAAACGGGCCTCATGCCCAAAACATGTGTGACACTTCCGCATGAACCTTTTATACACCATTATATGCATCGATATGACTTAAGTTTTGGCCAAGCTGGGTTGCCTGGCTCCTGTGCTTACCCCTACGTTCCCGTTTGTTCGGCTAGGTGGTAAAGGAGCACCTCTGCGATTATTATTGCCAGGTCAGCCCGGATGTGTACCTCGGACGGGTGAAGCGAAAGCTAGCGTTCTTAAGGGAATATTCGTCGGTGAACTAAAAGATGATTTTTTTCATTTGTCTATTTATCTGCCCTAGATGCTTTTACGCTTTCTTTTTCGTGATCCGGACATGCACTTTAGGGCATGCCTCGTGAAAGGAACCCTAACGGAACTATTCTCCATGGAAGATGTTTCTTACTAACCATGTAATATAACATAACTAGTTGGGCACTTGTCTGCTAAAGCACTTATGACCCCTACGCCTGGTCTCCATGCATGCCCCGGTTCTTACATAACCGAGAGGGTATTCGGACACACTCCGGACTATCGGGTCCATAGGTTGAAGCGAAAAAGTCCGCAATGACAAACGATCTACAATCCGGCTAGAAGGCATTTTACATGTCATTTTAAATTACATAGTAAATTTGACTAGGTATATTCTTCTTTAATACCATCCAACAGGCTGTCTAATTTACAGTCCTGTTGAGAATACTTGGCAGCCAGCTCTACCTGGCCATACACCAAACTGACAGGGATCTCCTTCCCATCGGACCCCACAGGGCCGACCTTGGCCATGTGGTTCGGGTCAGCCTTCGTGTACCGAGTCTTCACCATGGCCCAGGCCTCCCTGGAACCTTGACGGCAGGCCGATATCTTCCATAACCGGAACCGCTGCCGCACTCCCTTCAGCTTCTCTGCAAGCTCTCCAAGGCCTTCGGGCATGGAGATGGATGGCCACATAGCCTGGATGACGCCTTGCATCGCCTGCCGAACTCGTTCGTGCAGTTGCAACAGCTCGGGAAGAAGGTCCCCCGCTGAACCGGGCATTTCCTCCGCAGGACGACCTGTCAGCATATCTACAGACATAGCTCTGTCAGTCGACTTCCTCGCCGAACTCTTTTTTTTGAAGATTCGTTCAAGCACTTACTAAAAATGCCGCGTCAAAGTCGCCGATTCTCCTTTACGGAATCAGAAAGCTGAGCACGAACATCCTTTAGTTCCTCGCCCAGCTGGGTATTGGCGTCTTGAAGTTTGTTCTTCTCTTGCCTCACCCTCGTCAGCACGCTCTCGCCGGCCTTTAGTTGGCGTAGGAGTTGTTGCTTGTCCGGATTCACTCTGGCCCATCTGCACTGTTATTGTCAGAATTGCACACATGCCGCACTTCACAACGGAATTATCTTTCGAAGCATATATTACCTGAGTGGGTCCCCTTGGCACTATCTGAAGCGGCCAGTGCGGCCTCGAGTTGGGCCTTGCACTCTTCCAGTGAAGGAAATATGCCCTAGAGGCAATAATAAAGTTATTATTTATTTCCTCATGTCATGATAAATGTTTATTATTCATGCTAGAATTGTATTAACCGGAAACATAATACATGTGTGAATACATAGACAAACATATAGTCACTAGTATGCCTCTACTTGACTAGCTCATTAATCAAAGATGGTTATGTTTCCTAACCATAGACATGTGTTGTTATTTGATTAATGGGATCACATCATTAGGAGAATGATGTGATTGACATGACCCATCCGTTAGCCTAGCACTTGATCGCTTAGTATATTGCTATTGCTTTCTTCATGACTTATACATGTTCCGTAACTATGAGATTATGCAACTCTGTTTACGGAGGAACACTTTGGTGCTACCAAACGTCACAACGAAACTGGGTGATTATAAAGGAGTACTACAGGTGTCTCCAAAGGTACATGTTGGGTTGGCGTATTTCGAGATTAGGTTTTGTCACTCCGATTGTCGGAGAGGTATCTCTAGGCCTTCTCGGTAATACACATCACATAAGCCTTGCAAGCATTGCAACTAATAAGTTAGTTGCGAGATGATTTATTACGGGACGAGTAAAGAGACTTGCCGGTAACGAGATTTAACTAGGTATTGGATACCGACGATCGAATCTCGGGCAAGTAACATACCGATGACAAAGGGAACAACGTATGTCGTTATGCGGTTTGACCGATAAAGATCTTCGTAGAATATGTAGGAACTAATATGGGCATCCAGGTTCCGCTATTGGTTATTGACCGAGAATAGTTCTAGGTCATGTCTACATAGTTCTCAAACCCGTAGGGTCCGCACGCTTAACGTTACGATGACAGTTTATTATGAGTTTGTAAGTTTTGATGTACAGAAGTTTGTTCAGAGTCCCGGATGTGATCACGGACATGACGAGGAGTCTCGAAATGGTCGAGACATAAAGATTGATATATTGGAAGCCTATATTTGGATATCGGAATGGTTCCGGGTGAAATCGGATTTCACGGAACACCGGGGTTACGGAACCCTCCGGGGATATTGGGCCTTAGTGGGCCATGAGGGAGAAGAGGAGGGCCGGCAGGGCAGGCGCGCCCCTCCCCTAGTCCGAATAGGACAAGGAGATGGGGCGGCCCCTTCCTCTTTCCTCCCCTTTCCTTCTCCAACAAGGCAGAGGGGAGTCCTACTCCCGGTGGGAGTAGGACTCCTCCAGGCGCACCCCTTGGGGGCCGGCCGCACCTCCCCCTTGCTCCTTTATATACGGGGGCAGGGGGGCACCCCATGACACACAAGTTGATATGACTGATCGTTCCTTAGCCGTGTGCGGTGCCCCCCTCCACCATATTCCACCTCGGTCATATCGTCGCAGAGTTTAGGCGAAGCCCTGCGCCGGTAGAGCATCATCATCGTCACCACGCCGTCGTCTTGTGGAACTCATCCCGACACTTTGCTGGATCGAGTCCGGGATCGTCATCGAGCTGAACGTGCTGAACTCGGAGGTGCCGTGACGTTCGGTACTTGGATCGGTCGGATCGTGAAGACGTCGACTACATCAACCGCGTTGTCATAGCGCTTCCGCCACGGTCTCACGAGGGTATGTGGACAATACTCTCCCTCTCATTGCTATGCCATCACCATGATCTTGCGTGTGCGTAGGAATTTTTTGAAATTACTACGTTCCCCATGATGGCATCCGAGCCAGGTTTTATGCGTTGATGTCATATGCACGAGTAGAACACAAGTGAGTTGTGGGCGATATAAGTCATACTGCTTACCAGCATGTCATACTTTGGTTCAGCGGTATTGTGAGATGAAGTGGCCCGGACCGACATTACGCCAGACGCTTACGCGAGACTGGTTTCACCGCTTGAGCACTCGTTGCTTAAAGGTGACTGGCGGTGTCTGTCTCTCTCACTTTAGTTGAACCGAGTGTGGCTACGCCCGGTCCTTGCGAAGGTTAAAACAGCACCAACTTGACAAACTATCGTTGTGGTTTTGATGCGTAGGTAAGAACGGTTCTTGCACAGCCCGTAGCAGCCACGTAAAATTTGCAACAACAAAGTAGAGGACGTCTAACTTGTTTTTGCAGGGCATGTTGTGATGTGATATGGTCAAGATGTGATGCTATATTTTATTGAATGAGATGATCATGTTTTGTAACCGAAGTTATCGGCAACTGGCAGGAGACATATGGTTGTCACTTTATTGTATGAAATGCAAAAGCCATGTAATTGCTTTACTTTATCACTAAGCGGTAGCGATAGTCGTAGAAGCAATAGTTGGCGAGATGACAACGATGCTACAATGGAGATCAAGGTGTCGCGCCGGTGATGATGGTGATCACGACGGTGCTTCGGAGATGGAGATCACAAGCACAAGATGATGGTGGCCATATCATATCACTTATATTGATTGCATGCGATGTTTATCCTTTATGCATCTTATCTTGCTTTGATTGACGGTAGCATTTTAAGATGATCTCTCACTAAAAATTATCAAGACGTGTTCTCCCTGAGTATGCACCGTTGCCAAAGTTCGTCGTGCCCAGACACCACGTGATGATCGGGTGTGATAAGCTCTACGTCCATCTACAACGGGTGCAAGCCAGTTTTGCACACGCAGAATACTCAGGTTAAACTTGACGAGCCTAGCATATGCAGATATGGCCTCGGAACACGGAGACCGAAAGGTCGAGCGTGAATCATATAGTAGATATGATCAACATAGTGATGTTCACCATTGAAAACTACTCCATCTCACGTGATGATCGGTTATGGTTTAGTTGATTTGGATCACGTGATCACTTAGATGACTAGAGATGTCTATCTAAGTGGGAGTTCTTAAGTAATATGATTAATTGAACTTAAATTTATCATGAACTTAGTACCGATAGTATTTTGCTTGTCTATGTTTCTCTGTAGATAGATGGCTCGTCTTTGTTGTTCCGTTGAATTTTAATGCGTTCCTTGAGAAAGCAAAGTTGAAAGATGATGGTAGCAATTACGGACTGGGTCCGTAATTTGAGGATTATCCTCATTGCTGCACGGAAGAATTACGTCCCGAAGCACCGCTGGTGCGAACTCGCAGAGAGAGCAACGCCGAAGTTGTGAACGTCTGGCGAGCAAAGTCGATGACTACTCTATAGTTCAATGTGCCATGCTTTACGGCTTAGAACCGGGTCTTCAACGGCGTTTTGAGCGTCATGGAGCATATGAGATGTTCCAAGAGTTGAAGTTAATATTTCAAGCAAATGCCCGGATTGAGAGATATGAAGTCTCCAATAAGTTCTATAGCTGCAAGATGGAGGAGAATAGTTACATCGGTGAACATATACTCAAAATGTCCGGGTATAATAATCACTTGATTCAACTGGGAGTTAATCTTCCGGATGATAGTGTCATTGACAGAATTCTCCAATCACTGCCACCAAGCTACAAGAGCTTCGTGATGAACTATAATATGCAAGGGATGACCAAGACAATTCCCGAGCTCTTCGCAATGCTAAAAGCTGCGGAGGTAGAAATCAAGAAAGAGCATCAAGTGTTGATGGTCAACAAGACCACTAGAAAAAGGGCAAAGGGAAGAAGAAGGGGAACTTCAAAAAGAACAGCAAGAAAGTTGCTGCTCAAGAGAAGAAACTCAAGTCTGGACCTAAGCACAAACCGAGTGTTTCTCTGCAAGCAAACTGGTCCTTTGGAAGCGGAACTGCCCCAAGTATTTGGCGGATAAGAAGGATGGCAAGGTGAACAAAGGTATATGTGATATACATGTTATTGATGTGTACCTTACTAGAGCTCGTAGTAGCACCGGGTATTTGATCTGGTTACATTGCTAATATTTGCAACTCAAAATAGGGACTACGAATAGCGAGCACCGGCAAAGTACGAGGTGACGGCGCGCGTGGGAAGCGGTTCCAAAGTCGATGTGATCGCGGTCGGCACGCTACCTCTACATCTACCTTCGGGATTAGTTTTAGACCTTAATAATTGTTATTTGGTGCCAGCGTTGAGCATGAACATTATATCTGGATCTTGTTCGATGCGAGACGGTTATTCATTTAAATCAGATAATAATGGTTGTTCTATTTATATGAGTAATATCTTTTATGGTCATGCACCCTTGAAGAGTGGTCTATTTTTATTAAATCTCGATAGTAGTAATACACATATTCATAATGTCGAAGCCAAAAGATGCAGAGTTAATAATGATAGTGCAACTTATTTGTGGCACTGCCATTTAGGTCATATCGGTGTAAAATGCATGAAGAAACTCCATACTGATGGACTTTTGGAATCACTTGATTATGAAATCAATTGGTACTTGCGAACCGTGCCTCATAGGCAAGATGACTAAAACACCGTTCTCCGGTTCTATGGAGAGAGCAACAGATTTGTTGGAAATCATACATACAGATGTATGTGGTCCGATGAATGTTGAAGCTCGTGGCGGATATCGTTATTTTCTCACCTTCACGGATGATTTAAGAAGATATGGGTATATCTTCTTAATGAAGCATAAATCTGCAACATTTGAAAAGTTCAAAGAATTTCAGAGTGAAGTTGAAAATCATCGTAACAAGAAAATAAAATTTCTACGATCTGATCGTGGAGGAGAATATTTGAGTTACGAGTTTGGTCTACATTTGAAAAATTGCGGAATAGTTTTGCAACTAACGCCACCTGGAACACCACAGCGTAATGGTGTGTCTGAACGTCGTAATCGTACTTTACTAGATATGGTGCGATCTATGATGTCTCTTACCAATTTACCGCTATCGTTTTGGGGTTATGCTTTAGAGACGGCCGCATTCACGTTAAATAGGGCACCATCAAAATCCGTTAAGGCGACTCCTTATGAACTATGGTTTGGCAAGAAACCAAAGTTGTCGTTTCGAAAGTTTGGGGCTGCGATGCTTATGTGAAAAACTTCAACCTGATAAGCTGGAACCCAAATCGGAAAATGTGTCTTCATAGGATACCCAAAGGAAACAGTTGGGTACACCTTCTATCACAGATCCGAAGGCAAGACATTCGTTGCTAAGAATGGATCCTTTCAAGAGAAGGAGTTTCTCTCGAAAGAAGTGAGTGGGAGAAAAGTAGAACTTGATGAGGTAACAATACCAGCTCCCTTATTGGAAAATGGTTCATCACGAAATCGGTTCTGTGACACCTACACCAATTAGTGAGGAAGTTAATGATGATGATCATGAAACTTCAGATCAAGTTTCTCTTGAACTACGAGGTCATCCAGAGTAAGATCCGCACTGAGTGGTACGGTAATCCTATTCTCGGAAGTCATGTTACTTGACCATGGTGAACCTACAAACTATGAAGAAGCGATGGTGAGCCCAGATTCGCAAAATGGCTGGAAGCCATGAAATCTGAGATGGGATCCATGTATGAGAACAAAGTATGGACTTTGGTTGACTTGCCCGATGATCGGCAAGCCATTGAGAATAAATGGATCTTTAAAAGAAGACCGACGCTGATGGTAATGTAGCTGTCTATAAAGCTCGACTTGTTGCAAAAGGTTTTCGACAAGTTCAAGGGGTTGACTACGATGAGACTTTCTCACCCGTAGCGATGCTTAAGTCTGTCCGAATCATGTTAGCAATTGCTGCATTTTATGATTATGAAATTTGGCGAATGGATGTAAAACTGCATTCTTGAATGGATTTCTAGAAGAAGAGTTGTATATGATGCAACCAGAAGGTTTTGTTGATCCAAAAGGTGCTAACAAAGTGTGCAAGCTCCAGCGATCAATTTATGGTGCAGTGCAAGCCTCTCGGAGTTGGAATAAACGCTTTGATAGTGTGATCAAAGCATATGGTTTATATGAGACTTTTGGAGAAGCTCTGTATTTACAAGAAAGTGAGTGGGAGCTCAGTAGCATTTCGATATTATATGTGGACGACATATTATTAATTGGAAATGATATAGAATTTCTGGATAGCATAAAAGGATACTTGAATAAAAGTTTTTCAATGAAAGACCTCGGTGAAGCTGCTTACATATTGGGCATCAAGACGCTTAATTGGACTTTCACAAAGCACATACCTTGATAAAGTTTTGAAAAAGTTCAAAATGGATCAGGCAAAGAAAGGTTTTTTACCTGTATTACAAGGTGTGAAATTGAGTCAGACTCAATGCCCGACCACAGCAGAAGATAGAGAGAAAATGAAAGATCTTCCCTATGCTTCAGCCATAGGCTCTATCATGTATGCAATGCTGTGTACCAGACCTGACGTATGCTTAGCAATAAGCTTGACAGGAAGGTACCAAAGTAATCCAGGAGTGGATCATGGACAGCGGTCAAGAACATCTGAAATACCGAAAAGGACTAAGGATATGTTTCTCGTATATGGAGGTGACAAAGAGCTAGTCGTAAATGGTTACGTCGATGCAAGCTTTGACACTGATCCGGACGATTCTAAATCGCAAACCGGATACGTGTTTTTATTAAACGGTGGAGCTGTCAGTTAGTGCAGTTCTAAACAAAGCGTCGTGGCGGGATCTACATGTGAAGCGGAGTACATAGCTGCTTCGGAAGCAGCAAATGAAGGAGTCTGGATGAAAGAGTTCATTTCCGATCTAGGTGTCATACCTAGTGCATCGAGACAAATGAAGATCTTCTGTGACAATACTGGTGCAATTGCTTTGGCAAAGGAATCCAGATTTCACAAGAGGACCAAGCATATCAAGAGACGCTTCAATTCCATTCGGGACCAAGTCCAAGTGGGAGACATAGAGATTTGCAAGATACATACGGATCTGAATATTGCAGACCCGTTGACTAAGCCTCTTCCTCGAGCAAAACATGATCAACACCAAGACTCCATGGGTGTTAGAATCATTACTGTGTAATCTAGATTATTGACTCTAGTGCAAGTGGGAGACTGAAGGAAATATGCCCTAGAAGCAATAATAAAGTTATTATTTATTTCCTCATATCATGATAAATGTTTATTATTCATGCTAGAATTGTAATAACCGGAAACATAATACATGTGTGAATACATAGACAAACATATAGTCACTAGTATGCCTCTACTTGACTAGCTCATTAATCAAAGATGGTTATGTTTCCTAACCATAGACATGTGTTGTTATTTGATTAATGGGATCACATCATTAGGAGAATGATGTGATTGACATGACCCATTCCGTTAGCCTAGCACTTGATCGTTTAGTATATTGTTATTGCTTTCTTCATGACTTATACATGTTCCGGTAACTATGAGATTATGCAACTCCCGTTTACCGGAGGAACACTTTGGGTGCTACCAAAAGTCACACCATAACTGGGTGATTATAAAGGAGTACTACAGGTGTCTCCAAAGGTACATGTTGGGTTGGCGATTTGAGATTAGGTTTTGTCACTCCGATTGTCGGAGAGGTATCTCTAGGCCTTCTCGGTAATACACATCACATAAGCCTTGCAAGCATTGCAACTAATAAGTTAGTTGCGAGATGATGTATTACGGAACGAGTAAAGAGACTTGCCGGTAACGAGATTGAACTAGGTATTGGATACCGACGATCGAATCTCGGGCAAGTAACATACCGATGACAAAGGGAACAACGTATGTCGTTATGCGGTTTGACCGATAAAGGTCTTCATAGAATATGTAGGAACCAATATGGGCATCCAGGTTCCGCTATTGGTTATTGACCGAGAATAGTTCTAGGTCATGTCTACATAGTTCTCGAACCCGTAGGGTCCGCACGCTTAACGTTACGATGTGTTTATTATGAGTTTGTAAGTTTTGATGTACGAAGTTTGTTGAGTCCCGGATGTGATCACGGACATGACGAGGAGTCTCGAAATGGTCGAGACATAAAGATTGATATATTGGAAGCCTATATTTGGATATCGGAATGGTTCCGGATGAAATCGATTTCACCGGAACACCGGGGTTACGGAACCTCCCGGGGATATTGGGCCTTAGTGGGCCATGAGGAGAAGAGGAGGGCGGCGGGGCAGGGCGCGCCCTCCCCTAGTCCGAATAGGACAAGGAGAGGGGGGCGGCGCCTTCCTCTTTCCCTCCCCCTTCCTTCTCCAACAAGGCAGAGGGGGAGTCCTACTCCCGTGGGAGTAGGACTTCTCCAGCGCACACCTTGGGGCGGCCGCACCTCCCCTTGCTCCTTTATATACGGGGCAGGGGGCACCCCATGACACACAAGTTGATCTGCGTGATCGTTCCTTAGCCGTGTCGGTGCCCCCTCCACCATATTCCACCTCGGTCATATCGTCGCAGAGTTTAGGCGAAGCCCGCGCGTGAGAGCATCATCATCGTCACCATGCCGTCGTCTTGTGGAACTCATCCCCGACACTTTGCTGGATCGAGTCAGGGGATCGTCATCGAGCTGAGCGTGTGCTGAACTCGGAGGTGCCGTGACGTTCGGTACTTGGATCGGTCGGATCGTGAAGACGTCGACTACATCAACAGCGTTGTCATAGCGCTTCCGCTTACGGTCTCGAGGTGCGTGGACAATACTCTCCCCTCTCGTTGCTATGCCATCACCATGATCTTGCGTGTGCGTAGGAATTTTTTTGAAATTACTACGTTCCCCAACATCCAGCTCCTGGGACAGTTGCGTGTTCTTTTTTGTAAGATCCTGCATAACATATGATCCTTAAATCAGTTATCTTAACTGTTTCAAGTCTCGGGGGCTACGGACATATATAACCATCAGATTTACTCACTCGTATGTCTTTCACATACTGCTCTGTGGCTCTTGCTAGACCATTTTGAGCGGCACGGAGGTACGCATCTCCCATATTAAAGGCGTCCAAAGCCTTTGGGGAAAAACATGCGTCGTGCCGTTCTCATTGTTCTTTACCCGCGTTACTCCCGCGTTCTATATTTGGACCCGTCGAAGAACATACAGAAGAAAGATTACACACACATAAAGTATGTTACGACAGAGCTATGCTGGGCTTCGGCATGCGGGTGGCTACATCAACACAAAAACAAATAAGGTCGGGCTTTGCTTCACCCACAAGATCGACTTCATTGCATCCGACAACCAGCAAGAAGTAAGAATGATGGATTCTCGTCATCCATCTAATGATGGAGTCTGAAGGATGTGCAATCACTTTGCATGAAATCTTCATCCGATACCCATATCCAGAGATGGGGACGAAGCCTTTGGAGCCGTGCGGATAATCGACTTCCAAATGATTTCTACCGGGTCCAACAGGAAATTGCGTCCATCATCATCAAAGATGTCCTCAAGAGAATGGGATGTTCTACGCCGCCCAATATCGCGAAATGACGTCCGAACCGCATTGCCCTACAGCGCCGGGACATGACGCCTTTCACTAAGCTTGGGTCTGCGTCCCGGATATGGACAGATGGGAAGAGTGCCTCGCTTAAAAACAATGTGTCATTTAGTTACTTGTTACTTTACGTACGTGAAACTTGAATCTCTCAAAGTCGACGTAAACTATTAGATGTATGGTGTCGCGCTCTAGTTAATTACTTTCGGTAAGATAAATTTTTTTAACTATGTTTACTATATATGTTGCTTCTATTTCATAACTGTTTTGTTGAATTCGCTTCATGGTATATATATGTGCATCTCTGACAGGTATATAGATCAACGATGGCGAGGAAGTGGTATGCCGTGTATGTAGGGCATGTTTGGTGTGTATTATGAGTGGCAGAGTGTCAGCCCAAGTCTTCGCTTCTCGCGGAAGCCGTAAAGGGTTTGATAGCAGTGGAAGCCGAAGCTAGTTACTTGAGATTCATAGCAAACCAGGGGATTCAGAACCAGCACCGCTACAAAAACTACTACATAATACCGCTTTTGATCATCGTGATCGCTCTTGTCGTGTATGTCTTAGTTTAGGTAGATGATGAAACATGTGTCTACGGTGACAATGTAAGATACATGTCATCATTATAACTTGTATCGCTATTTCGAGATGATGATGAGATCGACATCATTTGTGTTGAGACTATGTTGATATGATGAGACTATGTTGTACCAGTTCGATGATGATGATGAGACATTCCTTTTTCATACGGTTCCAGTGTATGTGTATGTTGTAACTGTATAAAACATGTAAAAATACGAATACAGCAACATAAAAAAAGAAAATACTAGCAGTAGCGTGGGGTATTGGAGTAGTAGTAGCGCTGCTTACCAGTAGCATTTGTTTGTTGGGCCACGCTACTAGCATTAGCAGTAGCGATGGGCAGAGGCGCGCTACTGCTAGATACAGATAGCAGTAGCGCTGGTTCAAACAAGCGCTACTGCTAAAAAATAGTTGTAGTGCCATAGTAGTAGCGCGCCCACCCGCGCTACTAATAGCCAAATAACCAGTGCTACTGATAAGGGTTTTCCTAATAGTTCTTGCTCTGCCACCTCAGCAATTTTCTATCCACCTAGCCCGCATGCAACAGTCATCAATATAGGATCGCTAAATTGACACGAACATGCAATGGTTCTATGGGCAGCCATCAATATAGGATCGCATGCAAATACTCCTGTAGCTATTAACACGGAAGGAAGATGGGGAAACAGGTTTAATTATGATGGGAGTATTAACACGGGGGAAGGACGGTTAAAGTTATTTGACCTTTCATCCCGACTAATGACCTGGGGTGTTATCTTCTGACCTTTCATCCCGGAACTTCCTTCATCTCCCTCACCGAATAAATCTCCACTGATTCGCTCGAAAAATCGCCACGGATTCTTCTCACCTTCCTTCCTCTCTCTCTCTCTCTCTCTCTCTCTCTCTCTCTCTCTCTCTCTCTCTCGGCAGAAGGTCAGAATACTGCCTGCGATGGCGGATGCCTCATCTCGGCAGAAGGTGAGAATACTTCCCGCGGTGGCGGCAAACCCTTATTGGCACCGGCGCGTCTCGACTGTGCTCCTCTCACCTTCACCACCACGCAGCAGGCAACGGTGGTTCAACTGAGTGCAGCCCGTGATGGCGCTCCCATCCCGTGTGCATCACTCCCATTGCCAGACCAATTGTTCACCTTATATGAATCCAGGTAGACGCCTTCAAGGATGACGAGGCTATGAGCACGCGATGCTAGGTGAGTTCTATCTAGCCATGATGATGAAATCAGCGGTCGCTAGCTTTTGCCCTGGCAAGATCCATAGCCTTGATGCCTCAGTGAGTCCATTCTCTCTTCAATTCCTTCCATCAGAATATAGACAATATTATTATTTCCTAATGAATTTCTTCTCTTACTTTATTCCTATTATCCCCAGTCATGTTTTGCTATTCTACTCTGTCCTCATTGCAAGATTTGATCTAAAATTTGTTGCTGATGTGGAATCATGAGCATTTGACGTTTGATAAGGTTACAGATCCTGTTTTTGTTTCTGAATAGGTTCTGTTCAAACAATTCACCATGAGATTTTGGATTTGCGCCATCTCTTCATTGTTATTTTGGACGATGTAGATATGAAATAGCAACGATTGTAGTTTTTTCCCATGACTAAATGGACCAAGAATCCAGAACATTACTCATTTCATAATTATACTTGGTATTGTCAAGTTTACATATCAGTCCATCAGAGTTATTCATAAGAGCATGCTTGTCGTTTACTAATGAGAAGTGAAACGGAGATTACTAATCAGAAGTTAAAAGGAGATTATGTTTGGCAGTATAGGGCGATATAGAATTTTGTTTAACTATAGTCAATTTGCCTCAGGACATATGCTCGGTAATTATTCAACATTACATTTATATTATTGTGATATGATTATGAAAGTATGAGTTGGACGCCAGCCATTTATTTGGTATCTAAAACTTTCAATATCATCATAATATATAACTCCATAGGTTTACACTTATTTTCTTAACATCATGTGTTACAAATTCCCGCCGCAACGCGCGGGGCATCATCTAGTTCTATAGATGGTTGGGAACATAAACAAATTGATTAGTAAATGTTGGTCTTCTAAGGAGGTAAACTAAATTAAGTTAAATTCCAATCTAGCAGATCATTATAACTTTCTAAGTGGAAGTTTTACACACTAAAATTGGAATTGAAATTCGAAGTCTTCTGGTCTCTCTTAGAGGCGGTTTATACTAAACTTTTGTATTTATTTTAATCTTATTATAACATATTACAATTTTAATTAGTACAAGTTTCTATTACTTAGCCACCATAATTAAACCCATAACAATGTTCTAAATAATAATAATAGTATTCTTTGGTATACATTTGTAATGTATATAATTAAGAACTTTGATTTTGCAAAATGTAAATTGTATAATGTTAAAAATCTCTTTCTTGTTAAATAATATTATTAACAATGCAGAAATTATATTGTGTATACACATATATTTGTGTATCTATGCATATATTTATATATATTTTAATTATTCAATATCATGATAGAGATTTCTAAATCATACACAGTATAAATATATTCTGAAGCGGTTTCTAGTGTATATTAGGTAACATGTTCCTAGAAGCTTAGGGCATATCAATTTTGATTTTCAAGTTGGGTTCAGTACAAGTTACAACATGTGTATGCTTTGTATCTGTACTTAAATTAGCAGTATTATTATAATCATCAAATAATAAAATGTTATCGATTGTACTTTTGCATATGATTTGATTATTTGACATGCTCGTCTAGATTCTTTTCCATATCATTCGGAAGATAAACAGATTGATGAGTACATGCTAGTCATCTATAAGGAGGTGAACTAAATTAAGTTACATTCCAATTTAGGAGATCATTATACTTTTCTAGTCGAATTGACACCCTTTTGTGACCTAACAGGATTGGGGGGCATTCAAAAGATTGTGAAGAGAATATCAAAAATTCACAAGAGCCCTCGAAGGTGAATTGTGCAAATATTTTGATGCATGCCCCAGTAGTGTTCCTTCTTTGTTTTTATTGATCACTGATTTGTCTTATGATCTAGGGCGTAAGTTGGTGACAAGAGAGACCGTAGCTTAAGACATTGCATTTTCGGGCTCCTGTGAGATGACCTCTTACCTGCTCGTTTTTCAACTCCTACCCTCACTAACACTAGTAAGCATGCACGTGTAACACACATATAATCATAGGAAAGAATTTCCTCCTTTGTCACAATTGGTAGACAACTATTTAAATAAAAAAAGTCTCGCAATCATATGTATATGTCACACATGCCGACGGCAATCAACTGGTTGAACTTCTCCATAGAGAAGATAGAGACATAGGACATTTAGTCTAGTGTATAGTAAAAAAGGAGTCAAATATCCTAGAATGTATATATTTTATAATGCAAACTTCATAGTAATTATGGAACGTGTAAGAATTGTCCAAATGAACATGGCCGAGATGCAAACTTGAAACAAATTGTGAAGTTTCTCAGAGGTACGTATAACTCATAAAGTCCATATACTGTCACATGGGATAAAAACTGGCTTTTAAAGCAGTGAAAAAAAGTAAAATCATAATATGATTCTTCATAGTTATTACATGATGGACCACAGATTTTCCCAAAAATATAAGGAAAAAAGGATAATATATTATCTGACTTAAGAACAAGGTCATGTCATACATGCATGAGAATAACACCAGATTCACAAATAAATTTCAATCTTAACAAGTAGAACAATGTCACGTGAAGGCTTTGAATACTACATGAATCATCAGTTATAATTGTGCGGGGCCACGAAACAACTCACCAATCTAACTGATCACAATGTCATTCCATTTTACACTTGGAAGCATTGGTCATAGTGCTTTTAAAGGCTATGATTTCATCTTGGTAGAGTTCCCGTTGATCAATAATGAGACATAAAGTGCATCACCTCCATACAGGTGCGATTCTGATAACAGTAGCTCCTATCCTGAAAGGAAAATATGAGATACCATACAAATCAGTATCTAACAATAGCACACTTAAGAAAAGTTGGTCCCTCTCAAGGTTTTCTTCAAGCTCTGCGCTAATCCTTCTTACCGAAAAAGAATCAGACACTCCTACTTACGTAGATTATGACATAGCAAAACATGTTCTAAAATGATACCATGAATCCAGTGCATCCACTTTTAACTACTATTTCCATGGTTTGGGATTGTGCAATGGAATAAGGATAGGTTAATCTTAAGGCCCATGAAAATATTCAAAAGTGAATTAACCTACAATATATAGTAAGACAAGAGTTAACTAAAATTGATTGCAGAATAGTAGGATGTTGGTTTATTGCCAATAAAATTCACTGCAGATTAGTAGGCCAAATTTCCTCCAATGGTGGCATGATCTTGAGGAGGAGCATCAACGTAATTGCAGCGTACCTGATGCTCAACCACTGAATCTTCCTTCAACTTATTGGCATGCCCACCTGCACCGCGGAACTCAATTAACTGAAGAAAAGCTAAAATTTCAACAAATTAATGTCACCTCTTTATTTGTAAGTTCTCATCCGAGGAGTTCATTACCGACCTTCATACACAATAAGTTTGTCCTCTTGTTTAGCATACTAAACCTTCCTTTCTCTACAGGAAATTCTTCATACACAATATGTACACAAAAGGAAAACCAATAACTACAGTTCATGACAGGTAGATAGTTTGATAGACAGAAAAACTCTTATGATATGGATCATAATATAATTTGCGGGAATATATGTATGTTTGTCCTTAAGTAGATTCAAGGTCTTAGCTCAGAGAAAATAAGAAGTACAAAAGAAATTTTCAAGGGTTCTACATTTGACACGGCTGCAAAAACTTCAGTTAGTACATGGTATACATGGCATAAGTTTCTTTCCAATATATCACATACCTATAATTGCAAGTCAATCCAAACGGTGGTTTGCATGCATATACTGCAACAGAGCATTAACCATGTGATTGCATATAAATCAAGCTTGCCTGCATAAAACAAAAGGAATCACTCGTAGAAAAACCAGATATCTTATTCTGGCAAAAACTTGATGCGTGTTTTTGTGGTTCATTCGCTGCACGGGAAGTTGGCTGAGGTCTTAAACTTGTATTGAACTCTGCTTGTGGCTATGGCATCTCTAAGCGAGCAGGCAATGGCGCCGCGCTGATCTCCTTCCTCCGGCCTCCATTCCATCCACCAAGACTAGATCCGGACTGCTCTCCGCATCCTCTCTCGGCTGCATGTATTCTCGCCTCCGAGCTCTTGCTGTGCTGGCCCATGACTCGCGTCCTCGGCTCGGGCTCCGGCGGCCGCCTCTGCTGCCGCTGCCGCGCTTGCCGCGGCTGCTCTTGCCTCCCGCAAGGCCGCCTCGGGCGCTCGTGGCCGCTTGGGCCGCGCTGGACGCCCTCCGATGCCCGTTCTGGCTGCATCTTCGGCAACGTGTTTGGGGATGCACTCCCTGCCGGGCTCCAGGCGTCCAACGGCCGGCGTAGCCCCGACGTCCTCCCTCGAAGTTGCATGTGCTCCTGGCCTGGAGGAAGGAGGGCTTGGGTCCTCGCCGCCGGCTCCGTATGGGCGTCCCCCGTCCCCGGCTGCTACTGACACTGTGGCGTCCGCTGCTCCTGTTGGTATTGGGTCGTCGCCCCCGACTGCTGCTAACGACGCACCGTCCCCGACTCCTGTCGGCGCCGCTACATTGTCCTCTACTGCTGTTGAAGTTGTGCCGTCCTTGGCTCCTGTCAACACCGCATCAGGTCTGGACACAAGGCGACTTGTTTTGTGGAGCTCCCTTGTTGAGGAAGAAGAAGAAGAGGATGATGATGAGCTGGCCCCGCCGACGCCACCTCCGGATACCAGTTCCTCAGTTTTGTCTGCTCGGTCCAGCATGGAGAGTGATGCGGCTACCACTACCCTCCACGTCGCATGTGACAGGGTGGAGGAGATGCTTGAGGCCCCGCTCTACGGACATCCGGCTCTGCTTGGTCCATCTTTCGCGTCGGCATGTAACAGCCTTTCTGCTACCGCTACCGCTCTTGAAGCTGAGGTGGGCTGGGAGCATGTGGGCCGCGGGCGCCATTCCGATCGAGGTGCTCCCCTCGAGATGTCGAGGGAAGGTCTCGAGCGTAGCCTGGCCTTCAAGCATTGGGCTCGAGGAAGGTGCTTCCGTTGCCTCGAGCGTGGTCACCAAGTCGGCGCATGTCCTGAACCATTCAGATGCATTCGTTGTCGTCGCCCTGGTCATCGGGAGAGGTTCTGTCGTGTTCTCTCTCCGGTTGGTTGCGATCGCTCTCTGGTCGCTCGGGTTGGCTCTCCGGTTACCCGCGCTCCTCGCCAGCGAAGCCGTGCCCCATACGTCCAGCCTTGTCCTCCGTTGAATAGGAGTTGGGCTGAGGTCATGGGCCACTTGTCGCCACGTGCATCGGTGCCGCCAAGGTCCCAATCTGGGTGTTGCAAGGATTCCAATGTCAATGCCTTGTTGGTCTCTACTTTGGAGTCCCAGCTTGCCCTATTGCGCACAGAGCTCCTTGAGGAGGTTGAGCTGCTCCACACTGAGTTTCGCAATGCTCTTGCCAAGCTTCATGTTGCTTCGTTTGTGCCTTTGTTGCCCGAGCTTCAGGTTGGTTCCATTGATGGGGAGGCTGAATGCTTCTTTGAAGATTTTTCTCCTCGTGGTCAGCATGCGACGCCGTTGAAAGTGCAATCATGCCCTTAATCATATTTTGATGTTGATGACAACACATATGCTAGGGACTAATCATGTTTATCTAGTATCTCTCAGGATTATGTCTCAAAGACCGTGTGCATGGATCATGACTAGGGTCAAAAACCATATAACTCAAGAATGGAGATACAAGATATTGACTTCATTTATGCTTTGTTCTTGAGTATAGGGATCCCGCACTATTAAGAGGGGATCGTTGGATCTAGTGAAAAACTTGCTCAAAGCCACTTTTCCTATACCTTGCCTTCGGACGTCCGGTGTTCTACGAACGTCCGGTCCCTCTTGATTGCCCGGACGTCCGGCCACTTCCGGTCGTCCGGTGTTCCTTTACAGTATGCTTTTTACGGATGTCCGGAACTCTCTGGACGTCCGGTACTTTCACAACAGAATCATTTTTACGGACTTCCGGACTCTCTGGTCGTCCGTGCTCCGGATGTCCGGCCCATCTCGGACGTCCGTGTCCTATACACTGGGTCGTGGCTCACAGTTTCACAGCGGCCGTGTCACGCCCAAGATGCGACCCTATCCTAAAGGAACTCGAAGGTCCCACCAAGGATAGAAGCGCATCTTGAAGACGCTTTTGCAAGGTGGATATCATTACATCAACATTACATAATAGATGGGGATGCATACAAGAGGCATACAATGCCACACGAATACAACATCACAATACATAAGAGCATCATCCGACTACGGATGAAACAAAAACAGAAACTCAAACGACATCCACCCTGCTAGCCCAGGCTGCCGACCTGGAACCTATCCCCTGATCGAAGAAGAAGCAGAAGAAGAACTCCAAAACAAGCAAACATCACGCTCGCGTCATGATCATCGCATAACCTGTACCTGCAACTGTTTTTGTAGTAATCTGTGAGCCACGAGGACTCAGCAATCCCATTACCATGGGTATCAAGACTAGCAAAGCTTATTGGGAAGGAAGGGGTAAAGTGGTGAGGTTGTAGCAGCGACTAAACATATATGGTGGCTAACATATGCAAATAAGAGCGAGAAGAGAGCAAGCGGAACGGTCATGAAGCTAGCAATGATCAAGAAGTGATCCTGAACTCCTACTTACGTCAAACATAACCCAAAACCGTGTTCACTTCCCGGACTCCGCCGAAAAGAGACCATCACGGCTACACACGCGGTTGATGCGTTTTAATTCGGATCAGGTGTCAAGTTATCTACAACCGGACATTAACAAATTCCCATCTGCCCATAACCGTGGGCACGGCTTTCGAAAGTTTATACCCTGCAGGAGTGTCCCAACTTAGCCCATGATAAGCTCTCGCGGTCAACGAAGGATATTCCTTCTCCGGAAGACCGATCGGACTCGAATCCGGTTACAAGACATTTCGACAATGGTAAAACAAGACCAGCAAAGCCGCCCGAATGTGCCGACAAATCCTGATAGGAGCTGCACATATCTCGTTCTCAGGGCACACCGGATTGTCCAAACTTCTGGTAGGCCAGCCCAGAGTTGCCCCTGGTGACCACCGGCGGCTGACAGGTTGGACCAACACTCACGACGAGCATTGGCCCGGGGGGTAAAAATAAGATGACCCTCGAGAGCGCGACTCCCAAGGGAAAAAAGGGCTATGTGAGGCAAATGGTAAAACCAAGGTTGGGCCTTGCTGGAGGAGTTTTATTCAAAGCGAACTGTCAAGGGGGTCCCATAAATCACCCAACCGCGTAAGGAACGCAAAATCCGGGAACATAACACCGGTATGACGGAAACTAGGGCGGCAAGAGTGGAACAAAACACCAGGCATAAGGCCGAGTCTTCCACCCTTTACCAAGTATATAGATGCATTAATTAAATAAGAGATATTGTGATATCCCAACATAATCCTGTCCACCATGGAGCAATCTTCAACTTCACCTGCAACTACCAACGCTATAAGAGGGCTGAGCAAAGCGGTAACATAGCCAAGCAATGGTTTGCTAGGAAGGGTGAAAAGGTTAGAGGCTGACATGGCAATTTGGGAGGCTTGAAGAGCAAGTGATAGGTAGCGCAACATAGCGATAGAACGAAACAACTAGCATAGCAATGATAGTAGTGAGATCCAGGGTAGCGGTCATCTTGCCTGAAATCCCGCAAGGAAGAAGAACGAGTCCATGAAGAAGATGAAGCCACGAAGACGAACCAAGCGTAGACGAACGAATCCTCACTATCGCAACGAAACGGGAACTATCGAGAAGAAGCACACAACATAGTAAACACACCACACATAAACATGACATGATGCACAAACAAGTATGATGCAAGACAAGACTACATGAAGCTACTCATGGCAAGAGATGATGCATACAAGATCAACACAACAAAGCAAGTTTAAATGAGGCCGGGAACAAAATATAACAATTCCGGTAAGTCCTCATATGCAAGTTTCGAAATTGGTCCAGATCTGAATAAACCTTATGTTCAAGTTGTTAAACAGCCAGTTAAGATGCAACAAGATGATCTACATGAGATTCTAGTCAAGTTACATATAAAGTTCATTTAATTCGGAGCTACGGCCTAGAAGATATGAGCAAAACAAGTTAAACAATGGCATTGATGCAAAAGGCATTCAAACATCAAGCAAACATCTCAAAACAAGGATGCAACATGATAATATGAAGCTACATGCAAAATCAAGCAAGTTTCATATAGAGCACACTCAAAACGGAGCAACGGTTCAACACACACACTCTATACAAGTTTAAAAGACAAGCTGTCCAAAACAGCAACTAGGCATATTGCAAGCATCAAAACAACATGCTATAGCACCTCAACATACAAACAAAAGGCATGGACATGATGTACAGGTAAAGCATAACAAAACATGAACAATGAGCTATCTCCAGAAATCACTAGAACATGCTCCAAAACACATGGCAAGATTGCAAATAATAACAGTTTCAGACTTTGCAGAAATAACATCAGGTTGCAATGTTTAAAGCTATCAGACAACATGCTACAGGAACTTATCATGGCAAACAAAGGCATAGAATGAAACTACTAATTGCATAGAACAAAAGTCCTTTACTGACCATGAGCTAAAAATGAACAGAAGATATGATGGCACCCATGTAAACAAGGCAAGTTATGACAGATTCATACATGGAAGAAACAGCAATAAGTAGGCATGTTGGTGAGCTTGTACCACTCACCACAGAGCAACACATGGCATGAAAAGATGACCAACAGTAATAATACACATTTATGAAGCTAAGAATGGCAAGATCAAGTTCATAGGGTGCATGGATCACTAGCAAAACACATGGAAAACTGAACTTAATGTTAACAGCCTGACAGCAACATTATTTAGCAAATTTGGAGCATGATAACAACAATCTACAGAAAGCAATAAATGCAACCAGGGGCATGGATGTATAGAGAATGACATGTATAACAAAACATACTTAGTGAACATCTCCAGATTATGCATAGAATGACTTGTAGCAGCAGGTTTACATAGCATCACAAAATAACAGATTCAGCCTAGCAAAACAGCAACAGCAAGTACCCTACTTAACAAGCTTGATGCACTCAGTACAAGACTCACAAAAATACATGGAATGCACCTCTGTAAATATGGCATGACGTAGTTCAAAACACATGTAGACATCAAGCTCATAGGATGCACACATCAAATGCAACAAAAATGACAAATCACCAAGTTATAACAGTTTCAGCAGATTAACATCATATAGCACTCTTGAAACGATTATTCAGGCATCAAGATGGACTCAAATGAACATGGAACAATGGAACAAAATAAAGAGCATCTCCTGGTGAAAATTTTTATATATTACACGCACAAAACGGAGCAGTATGCATCAAGTTATGACAGGTCAAAGATAGCACCAGAATATGAAAAATATCAGGGACTTGGCAGTTTTTCTGGAAAAAAAAATGAAACGCGCTATATAACTATTCGACGCATGGGGCGGAGGATAAGGGGCTGCTCACCCTGGGTTCGGCCCAGCAGGACGGAGGACGAGGCGGGCCGGAGGAGATGGGCCGCAGGGAGGCGTTGGCCCACCCGGGGGTCAATGCGGGCACGACGCCTGGATCAGGCTCCTCCCGATCCGCAAGGCGGCGGCGGAGACGGGAGTGGCCGGCGGCGGTGATGGTCAGGCTCCGGCGAGGGTCAACGCGGGCAAGCGAGGCGGGTGGATCCAGCGAGGGGGACGTCAGATCCGGCGTCAGGGCTCGAGGCAACGGCGGGAAGAGGCGCCGGCAACTCCGCGCTGGGGGCACTGTGGCAGTGCGGGCGAGGGTCGACGGAGAGCGGGCAGCCCGACGCTGGGGTCGCGCGGCGCAGGCGACATATGCGGTGACGGGTGCGAGCGAAGCAGGCGGTGGCGCGACGGGCTTCGAGGGCCTGCTGGGCTGACGGGCCGGGCGGTGGCACGCGTTGCCGGGGCCACGTGGCAGCTGCGGAGTGGCTGCGGGAGGCGGCTGGACGCGTCCATCGGCGGGGCGGACATGTCCGGTGCGGTGAGGGAGGAGATTTAGGGTTGGACTGCGAAAAATTCGGAGGTGATCACATATTTATAGGTAGAGGGAGCTAGGAGAGTCCAAATGAGGAGCGGTTTTCACCCACACGATCGTGATCGAACGACCGAGAGGATGGAGGGGTTTATGATGGGCTCATGGGCTGTGGTGAAGAGGGGCTGGGCTGCAAAGAGAAGGGGGTTTCGGGCTACGCGGTTAACCGTTGGAGTATCAAACGGACTCCAAATGGCACGAAACATGACAGGCGGTCTACCAGTGCTATACCAAGGCCGCTTGGCAAACCTCAGGGCATTCCGAGAAAGTCTAACACCCGCTCACAACAGGAGACAAAAAGGGGGACGCCTGAGGACATAGGAGTGCCGGATTGCAAAACAGACAATGGGGAAAATGCTCGGATGCATGAGACGAACACGTATGCAAAATGAAATGCACATGATGACATGATAAAATACAACACGCAAGCAAATGACATGGCAACGACGGCGAATAACTGGCGGACACCTGGCGCATCGAATCCGAGGCATTACAGGCCGGTCGTCCGACGACTATCGGACGTCCTGACCTATTTGTGCCTCCGGACGTCCGACCCATCCTGTACACTTATGTTCCCCAAACGGTCACTTTTACTCACCTACTATATATATGCCTTTCCCTTCCACGGGATAAGGTTGACCATTCACTTTGAGCCTACCAAGAACACTCCTCACTCTCTCTCTCGTTCATCTACACCAAATCCTAGATTCCCAAGTGTTCTAGGAGCATTTGAGAGAAGTTCTCCAATCAAGTGATAGATCCACTCCTTCCCCTTCTTTGCACCAAAGGAATTCGTGACTTGAGCAAGTGTTTGAGCTTTCCCCCATTGTTCTTGTTACTCTTGGAGGTTGGAGACTCCTAGGCGATAGGAGTCATTCAGAGAGGAATCGTACATTGTGATTACCCTCGGAAAAGTTTGTGAGGGTTTGGAGACCACCCCAAGGTCTACCACTAGTGGTTAAGAAACGCCTCCATGGTGTTATCTGAAAGGGAGAATAGGGTGAGCCTTTGTGGCGTTGGTGTGCCTTCGTGGTAACATCCAACTCTCTAACGGTGACTAGCTTCCCTCCAAGGAAGTGAACATCGGCATACATCCTCGTCTCCTAGAGTTGCGGTTATTCCTAACCCTAACTCTCTACTTGTGGTTACTTGTCTCTTTGCACCTACGTATATCATATTGTGCTTGTTAACTTGCATGCTTGTGTTACTTGCTTAGTATCTAGTACTCACTTGCAATTGTTAGGCTCACCTTCATATTCCGCACTATTGCCTAAAATTGCTAAGTAATAATTAAAATTTGTAGTTGTACCTATTCACCCCCCCCCTCTAGGTCCATCTCGATCCTTTCAATTGGTATCAGAGCCTCGTGCTCTATTCTTGTGGCTTAACCGCCCTAGAGCGAGATGAACCTAGATGGGACTCCCCTGGTTGTAGATCCTAAGGATAAAGGCGAGGTTTCTTCTGAAGTCAAGTCCTTTACGTCTGAGGATCTAGAACGGGCCCTTGCTAAGCAAAAAGAGGAGCATGATGCTTCTCTTGAGGCCTTGGTCCAACTGAGATTAGCCACGTTGTCCGCGGTGCTTGCACCACACTCAGGTGGTGTGGGTTCGAGGCCAACCGTGCCTACTTCATCACTTGGTCAACAACCTCCTAGCAATGAACACGCCAGTGTTGCTTGGCTTTATGCAAGACCTCATGTTGAGAAACCAAGATATAATCCTCAAGGCAAACCTCCTTTACTTAATGCCACTTCCGATTTTGCTTTGTGGAGAGTTGCTATGCAGGATCATCTTCGACATGGAAACGATGAGATGCTGGAGATCATAGAGTATGGCTATCATGTGGTTGATCCAAAGAACCCCACACCAAGAGAAATATATGACAAGAACATCAATGACACTGCAATCATGTGTATAAGGAGAGGTATGGCTGAAAAGCAAAGGAGGTCGTTCATACACATCACATGTGCCAAGGAACTATGGGAAAGTATTATAAGATCCAAGACTGGCACCTTACTCTCCGGAGTGCTCAATATGAAATTGCGAGGGGGCAATTGCAAAACTTTTGTATGGAGAAAGGTGAAACCCCCGATCAACTCCATGAGCGTCTCATGACTCTCACTGCCGATATTGAGTCATGTGAGTGTGACAAGACACAAGATGGATTCAACATGACCAAGCGCTTTCTTGTGGATAAGTTGCTTCATGCTCTTGCCCCATATCACCATCAAATGGTGTGGGACATAAGACAACACCATACCTTCAAGGAAATGACTACAGATGACATCATATCCACCTTTCAACTATTTGAAGAGTCAAAGGCTAATGCCACAAAACATCTTGCCATGCATGGTTCCCCATCATCAAAGATCAATCTTGCATTGAAGGCCAAGCATGTATGTGAAGATGAGCAAAGTGAAGAAGAAGATGATGATGATGATGATGAAGATGGTGATGAGATTGAATCCGACGAGGGCCCTTCATATGAAGACATGGCTCTCTTTGTCAAGAAGTTTAGCGCGGGAAGATTTCCAAAGAAGAAAGTAAGAAAATGCTACAACTGTGAAGAAACCAACCACTTCTCCAATGAGTGCCCTTATGAGAAGAGAGAAGATAAACCAAGGTTTCCCAAGATCATTCCCAAGAAGAAGTTGCCAAATCCTTTGAACTCCAAGCTCAAGAAGAGAGATGGAAAAGCAATGGTTACTCAAAAAGAATCCGATCCGGATGATGTTAGTGGTGTTGCCGGAGTTGCTCAAGACTCTCAAAACACCTTGAGGTTAGTAAACAAGAGTGGTGACGTGGTCACCTACAACTACATGAAAGATTACAGGGGCAACGCTCACAAGTGCCTAATGGCAAAGGCCATGGTTGAAGATGGAGAGGACCAAAGCTCTTCTGACAAGGTCAAGGTAACTCCATGATCAAATCCTCCTCTCTTCACTCCATCTACTTCTAGTGATGAGTATCTTGATGCAGAGGATAGTTATGAGGATGATGATCTAGATGATCCTATGATTGCTAAACTTAATAAGTTCATGTGCTCCCTCAAAGGAAAGAAGCTCACTATGTTTCGTATGCTTATGGTGATGGTGAGTAAGCACACCATCACCATTAAGGAACTCGAAACCCTCATCACTGAGGAAAAGGAAACGTGTGAAATCCTTGAGCGGAAAGTCCAATATGAGGAAGCACGAAATGATGAATTATGCTTAAAAATTGGTGCAAATATTGATGTTCACACTAATGATCTTGCCTCCTTGAAAAAGGCTATTGACTCTTGTGAAGAGTTAATGAATGATAAAAGTAAGCTTGTAAAGTCTCATGCTTCACTATCTAAGGATTGTGAGCTTCTATCTGTGTCTCTCAAGACTAAGGAAGGAGAGCTCACCGTTCTTACAAAGAGTTTTGACACACTCAAACGTACTTATCTTGAAACTCTAGCGAAGGCTTACTCTTCTCCTATTATCAATGTTGATGCTTGTACTACTAATTCTAGTAGCGATCTAGCATCTATTCTTGAGGAAAATCGTTTTCTCAAGGCTCAAATCGAGAAAGGTCTCATGACATGTGCTCAAGGGCAAAAGAATCTTGATGAGATATTAAGCCAACACAATGAAGTGTTTGCCAAAGAGGGACTTGGGTTTGACCCAAGCACAAGCAAGAAGAAGACATCCTCCCTAAAGTGCACAACTCCTCTAAGAGAAACATTTGTGAGAGAAGGGCACAAGGAGAAAGGTAAGGTTGTGAGTGGGAAGGCCACAAGGGGCATGCCCACTCTCAACAAGCCTAAAGAGTTCATGCCTCCATCCTATGTACTTCGTAAGACTAAGGATGGAGAAGTCTTTGCAAAATTTGTTGGTCCTCAAAATGCATTCCGGTTCTATGCTATTTGGGTCCCTAAGACCCTCGTGACTAACTTGAGAGGTCCCATTGCAAAATGGGTGCCTCTAACCAAGTCCTAATTGTGTGTAGGTTAACTTCTCCGGTGGAGTGAAATGGGTGATTGATAGCGGATGTACAAATCATATGACCGGAGATAGCAAATTGCTCTACGATTTCATGGAAGCTATTCAACCATTCATGAGCATTATGTTTGGTGGAGGTTCAAAAGGACAGGTACTCGGGTTGGGCAAGGTGGCTATCACAAATGACATGTCTCTTGCAAATGTCATGCTTGTCCAATCCCTTAAATACCACTTGCTTTCTGTTTGCCAATTGGCTTCTGTTGGTTATGATACACTCTTTGGACTAACGGATATGAAAGTCTTTAAGAGAGATACTCTCGATGTGGCCTTTGTTGGAGAGTTGGATGGCAACCTTTACACGGTTGATTTCTCGAAAGAGAGCACATTCCATGCAACTTGTCTAATGGCCAAGGCTGACAAGGGGTGGCTATGGCATCGCCGGCTAGCCCATGTCGGCATGAGAAATCTTCAAGATCTCTTAAAAGGGAATCACATCCTTGGACTAACAAATGTCTCTTTTGAGAAAGATCATGTGTGTAGTGCATGCATAGCCGGGAAGCAACATCAATCAAAGAACCTACCCAAGAACATAGTATCTACTTCAAGGCCCCTGGAGCTCCTTCATGTGGATCTGTTTGGGCCTCCTTCATGGGATAGTCTTGGTGGGAAAAAGTATGGGCTTGTCATTGTTGATGATTACTCAAGATATACATGGATGTTCTTCCTCAAGTCCAAGGACGAAACGAAGATCACCTTCATTGATTTTGCCAAGCAAGCCCAACGCAAGTTTGACAAAGAAATCCGGGCAATAAGAAGTGACAATGGCTCTGAGTTCAAGAACTATACCTTGGAAGAATTTCTTAGTGATGAAGGGATTGATACACTCCTCAGCAAAATGGTGTAGCCGAAAGGAAGAACCGTACACTTGTAGAGATGGCAAGGTCCATGTTGGATGAATACAAGTCACCACATAGTTTTTGGGCCGAAGCTGTCAACACCGCATGCCATGCATCAAACCGGCTCTTCCTCCGCACTATATTGGAAAAGACACCATATGAGCTTCTAACTGGAAACAAGCCAAATGTCAAGTACTTTCGTGTATTTGGGTGCAAATGTTTCATCCTCAACAAAAGAGAACGATTAGGAAAATTTCAATCCAAAACAATTGAGGGTATATTTGTTGGCTATGGATCAAACTCTCACGCCTATAGAGTCTATAACAAATCCAATGGATGTGTTGTAGAAACTTGTGACGTGGTGTTTGATCAATTTAATGGCTCCCATGGGGAGCAAGTTGATCTAAGTGATGTAGGTGAAGAAGATTCTTCTCAAGACATTTTGACCATGGGTGTTGGTGCACTTCTTCCTATGGAACAAGAACCTCATGATGATATAGAAGAAGATGGAAGTCTCACACATCATCAAACTACTTCAATATCCATACCACCACAAGCTCTTGTTGTTCAACCGATACCCTTAGCCCAAGTTGTTGAAGATGATCAAGTTCCTCTTAATGATAATCATCAAGAACAAGATCATCACCAAGTGCAAGAACAAGAAAGTCCAATCATTGATGATGAACCTCAACAAATGCAATATGAACAAGAATATCTTCCTCCACACGTTAATGATCCGTATGTAGAAGATGTGGATGATGGACATGAAGTTGAACCTCGTGAAACCCTTACCTCCATCATGCCTCGAGTGGCCGGTCGTGTTGATGTTAACAAAATCCTCACCGGCATCTCGGAAGGTAGAGTCACTCGTAAACATTTGACAAACTTTTGTGCTCACTTCTCGTTTGTGTCTTGTATTGAGCCCCTCAAGGTACAAGATGCATTGATGGACAACGATTGGCTAGTTGCTATGCAAGAAGAGTTGAACAGTTTTGAACGCAACCAAGTGTGGTCATTAGTCAAGAGGTCATCTACCGAGCACAACGTCATTGGAACAAAATGGATTTTCAAGAACAAGCAAGATGAAAATGGTGTAATCATCCGCAACAAGGCAAGGTTAGTGGCACAAGGGTACTCACAAGTTGAAGGTTTGGACTTTGGTGTGACCTTTGCCCCCGTTGCCCGTCTTGAATCCATTCGCATCTTACTTGCTTATGCCGCTTTCAATGGTTTTACATTACATCAAATGGATGTGAAGAGTGATTTCCTTAACGGTCCTCTACAAGAAGAAGTATATGTGTCACAACCACCCGGGTTCGTTGATCCCTTTCACAAAGACTATGTGTATAAACTTCATAAGGCTTTGTATGGCCTCAAACAAGCACCTCGTGCTTGGTATGATCATTTGAAGAAGTTTTTGCTCGATGATGGTTTTGTGAGAGGGGTGATCAATCCCACTCTTTTTACTAAGAGGGACAAGGGTGATTTGATCCTATGTCAAATCTATGTAGATGACATCATTTTTGGTTCTCCTAACATTCATTTGTGTAAGAAGTTTGCGGCTTCAATGACCAAGAATTTTGAAATGTCACTCAATACGGATTTGAAGTTCTTTCTCGGAGTTCAAATTCAACAATTTCAAGAAGGAATTTTCTTATCTCAAGCAAAGTACCTCAAGAATATTCTAGAAAAGTTTGGTATGTCTGATGCTAGTCCGTGCAAGACACCCATGCCAACCAAAATTGCTCTCACTGAAGACACAAATGGTACTCCTTTCGACCCTTCTACTTACCGCTCTATGATTGGTTCATTGCTTTATCTTTGTGCATCTAGACCAGACATCATGTTCAGTGTATGCATGTGTGCTAGATTTCAAGCTTTCCCTATGGAAAGTCATCATAAGGCGGTTAAGCATATTCTTAGATACCTTGTTCACACCCCAAAGTTGGGCCTCTGGTACCCCAAGGATGCTAAGTTTGATCTCATTGGGTACACGGATGCGGATTGGGCTGGAGACAAAGTGGATCGTAAGTCCACATCCGGTGCATGTCAGTTTCTTGGACGATCCTTGGTAAGTTGGTCCTTGAAGAAACAAAATTGTATTGCTCTCTCTACCACAGAAGCTGAATATATTGTTGCCGCTAGTTGTGCAACTCAGTTGTTATGGATGAGGCAAACTCTGAAGGATTACGGTATCACCTATAGAAATGTGCCTCTTCTGTGTGATAATGAAAGTGCCATCAATATTGCTGAGAACCCCAAAGATCATCTCCGCACCAAACACATTGATATTAGGTATCATTTCTTGAGAGATCATGTTGAAAAGGGTGATATTCACATTGATCACATTGGCACAGATTTTCAACTAGCAGATATCTTTACCAAACCTTTAGATGAAGCAAGGTTTTGTCGACTTAGGCGTGAACTTGGTATCTTGGAGCTTGACAATATTATGTGAAATCTAGTACCCATTCATGCATGAATCTAATGTCTTGTCATGATGTAGGCATATACTTAGGGGGAGGCATTCAATTCATGAATATTCTCACCCTACTTAATGCATAAAACGAACCAACACTCTCAAAGTGACCATGGTTCTAGAACTATGGTGCTTTAACATGATGGAGTAATGACTATGCACTCAAAGTTCAAATATTTCTGTGTCATGTCATGTCTACTCATACATGGTGGCATTAGCCACCACTGTAGTATATGGCTATGATTGATTGGGGTAGGGTATTGGTTACTAAATAAATTTTTCTTTACTATGGACGATAATTGTCTTCTCCTCATCATGATCAGCACTTACACCTTGCCTCCTGTCACAGTTCTGTCGTCGGACGTCCATAGGTTCCGGACGTCCGTGTGGTTCTTCAATGCCGGTCGTCCGTAGGAATCCGGACGTCCGTAAATTCTTCTCTGATTACCATCACCCGGTCGTCCGGCCTATCCGGACGTCCGTGAAATCCTCTCTGGTTCCCTTAGTTGGCCTAGACGCCGAAACGTCGGACATCCGAAAGACTTCACACGTCCGTAATAAACTTTCTGGTACAATCTGACCGGACATCCGAGGCCGTCGGTCGTCCGTAAAATCATCTCTGTCATCTTTTATTCTTTTCCTGGCCCCGACTCGGTCGTCTGCATTTCGGTCGTCCGGACGCCTATTCGACTCCGGTCGTCCGGTCGTTTTCACCGGCCACTATATATAGTGCGCGGTAGGGTTTCCCAACTGTTCCTCATCTCCTCTCCACTATTTCCCCACCGCCGCCGCCGCTCCTGCCGTGTGGCCACTCGCCGCGGCCGCACGCCGCCGTGCCCCTCGCCGGGGCTCCTCTCCGCCGCGGATCTGCGGTCCTGCTTGGCTCCGCTCAAGCCCATCGGCCTCTCGCTCTCTCCGGTTGCTTAGGAGATTGAATATGGTGACATGGCCAAGTTGAACGGCGATTTGCAATCCAGGGAGGCGTTAGCCAACTGAAATGCACTTGACTATATCTACGTTTAGATTGTACTCCCTCCGTCCGAAAATACTTGTCATCAAAATAAATAAAAAGTGATGTATCTAGAACTAAAATACATCTAGATACATCTCCTTTTATCCATTTTGATGATAAATATTTCCGGACGGAGGGAGTATAAGTAAGAACAGGCCACCAAACGAGAGGTAGGGCATACACAAGTGCAGATAATCTGCCTCCGACCTGATCCACCGGCTGAGACCTGAAGCGAAACAAGCAAGCCTGATGAGTGGTATAACAATTTTTAAAACCTTGGGAGACGAATAATCAAAGATATATCATGGCGTGATGTGGCCTGGAACGGACGTATTTTCTTTCACCGCGACTAACTTGACCGGCGGGGAGGAAGACGATTCGCCCACCGGCGTGGAGGAAAAAGGCGAGGTGGCCATGGGACTGAACGGCGGGGAGGATGACGATTCTCCGATCGGCGTGCAGGAAGAAGACGAGGTGGCCATGGGACTGACCGGCGGGGAAGAATACGGTGATTTAGGGTTCGAGCGATTTGCTTTCTCGTGGTGGTGGGTGGGGAGGCAACGCCCGCTCGGCGAAACTAATACAAACCTGCCCGAATGAGCCGGCCCGGCCTGGCCTGGGTTAAACGGGCCAGACACGGCACGGCCCGACCAAGTACACGTGCATTAAAGTTAGGATAACTTTGTATTAAAATTAGTATAAAATCGAGACACTTATTTTAAGATGGAGGAAGTTACTTCCTCTATAAAGAAAAACAATAGCGTTTAGAGCACTACTATTTGTTTATGAAGAGAGTACGTAGCACTATTATTTTAACATCCAAAGAATTGTAGCACATTTATTAATTATTACATCCAGAAAATAAGAAGAAAATTTGTATGTCGGGTAAAATAAAAAAATTAAAAGAAGAATAAATATAGAAAGTAAAATAATGTGACAATGTGTCATCATGTTGGATAAATATTAAGCTTTATTAAATCATGCCACATTAAAATCTTCCGTTCCTAAGAAGTAAACGAGTACAATGCCACGCTCTAACTTAGGAAAACACTCCTGATCTGTGGTCTGAAGCGACTCCATGATCCTGCTGTAGTCTGACGCCTAATGGTTTCCTAGAAGAAAGGAATTGATTGAAAGAAGAAAGGAGATTGATCACCGTCATCAAGTTATTGTGTTATCAAATCAAATTATTATTTTTACCATGCATGAATTGATTTTATTTGGTTACCTTAGGTTAATTATTTGTTTATATACCAAAGATAGAAGAAAGGAATAGAAAACCAATGATAAAACCGGCAGGGAGAAAAGAAAATCAATTAAGGGAAAGAGGGTCGTCCGAGAGGTTGGAGGAAGCCAGGGGAACATAAGAGGGGAGAGAGAACCTTACGATTCTTTTAGGTAAGTAGAGAGTAAAGATACCAATACTCCCAAGTAAATCATGTTGCGCAATTGAATGCGCACATGGATACTGCAGTGGTCTTCGGTTTTAAACCGTGCTAGCCCGAGACCGGCTTAATTAGCCATTATTTTAGACAAACCGGCTTAATTAGCTGGGTTGGTAACCGGTGCTACTATACCTTCACCGCGTCAACAACCAAATCAATGCCGGTAATAAACCTTGCATGCTGAATTTCTCCGTATTTACAGCCGCGAATTAACATGACAGCGATCAATGCTCACTGAAACGCCGTCTCTCTCTCTACAAATAGCGACAACTAGTAATGACAGCTGGAATTTAGTCTATATTGGGCAGCCTAATAACTATTTCAGAAATTTCTAATAAATCCTAGAGGCCCATTTAGCCCATTTGTGCAAGGCAAAGGATACTACTAAAGTTTAGTCCCACATTGCTAGTTGAGTGGGAATTGGACCTCCTTATAAGGGAGGTTCTTTCTCCACTTGTATGAGCATGAGAACAAGAGGGACATCCACGCGCGCTCCTCCGCCCACGCCACGCCACGCCACGCACTACGGGTATACGAAAGGTCACTCGGGAGATGGAACGTTTTGCTGTAGTGCACTGAGCTGATCTCACTACGGGTATACGAAAGGTCACTCGGGAGATGGAAAGTTTTGCTGTAGTGCACTGAGTTGCTGCTACGATCTTCCTCATCCCGGCGTGCACCGCACGTCGGGACAGTAGGCCTCACCTTTTGAGTCCTGTACGGGAGAAGGGCTGTTTCATCATCACGGACGATCCGGTCGCCGACGACGACTTTTTCCACGACCTCCTCGACGACATGGCAGGCGAGGACACCGATCCCAAGTCCGGCGCTTCTGCTGCTGCTGTGCCGTACGTGTTCTTCTCCTTTCTGTTAGAAGTCCTCCTACAGTTCTTGGCTCTAGTTTCTGTCCTACGTATGTTAGGTTCTGTTTCGTATAAGCATCTTCATCTAGTGTCTGTTCTAGATGTGTTTACCTCAAGTTCATATAAGCAGACGATGTTTACCTTCTCTCTGTCAGATTGCATGACTTGCTCTATATTTGCTATTTTAGTCATGCTTTATCTAGTTTTTCTGTTAATAAAATTATTCGGTAAATTGTTCATATTTCCAACAATCCAAAAACCTTATTATAGAAAATTTACCCCAAGTGGTTTTGCTGCTTCCATGAGACCTCCTATGTTTGAGGGTATCCACTATAAGAGGTGGCGTGAGAGCAGTCTTATGGTTTCAGACCATGAGTTGTTATGACGCCACTCTTGGCAAACTGAAGGAGAGCAAGATGCCCAACAGGCACAAGCTTTTCAGAAAATGGATACCTTGTTTAAGGCTGCTCTCTTGAGTGTTCTTGGTGAGAACATAGTTGATGCTTATCGTCAATTGATAATGGAAAAGATATGTGGGGACTTTTCGAGGCCAAGTTTGGGGTCTCGGATGCGGCACCGAGCTGTACATCATGGAGCAATTCTATGATTACAGGATGACCAAGAGCGCTCCGTGGTTGAGCAGGCTCATGAGATACAGTCATTTGCTAGAGAACTTGAGCACTTCAATTGCATGCTACGGACAAGTTTGTTGTCGGGAATCATCACTAAGCTCCCTCCTTCATGGAGGAACTTTGCTACCTTCTGAAGCATAAGAGACAGGAGTTTTCCGTTCCAGATCTCATTGGTACTCTTGATGTGGAAGAAAAGGCGAGAGCAAAGGACACACGTGCTCGAGGTATTGAGGAGGATCTAGTGCCAATGTGGTGCGTAAGCAGAACTTCCACCCCACAAGTTCAAGAACAAGGGCAAGTTTGATGGTAAAGCAAAGTTTGATGGAAAGAACAAGGCTGTGCAACACACGAACTTCAAGAAGAAGAATGGCAAGAAGAAAGGTGCTTGTCATGTGTGTGGAGATCCTGATCATTGGGCTCCTAGTTGCCCTAATCGCTATGACAAGCGTCATCTCGGGAAAGGCGGCAAGACCGCTAATGTTGTCATTGGAGACACCGACGTTAAGGATCTTGGGTATGGTATATTTCCACTATTCTTTCAAGATGTCATTCTCCGACTGGTTGATTGACACGGTGCTAATGTGCATGTATGCGGTGATATTTCCATGTTTTCGTCTTATCGGATCATAGGACTTCAACCGTGCTGATGGGCAACGGTTCAAGTGCTTCGTTCATGGTGTTGGCACGGTCGATCTGAAGTTTACTTGGGGAAGATCGTATGGTGAAGAACGTGCATTATGTCCCTCCGTCAATAAAAATCTTGTTAGCGGATCTCTTCGGGTAGAGATGGCTACAAGCTTGTCTTTGAGTCGAATAAATTTGTAATATCCAAGTATGGAACCTTTGTCGGTAAAGGCTATGAGTCAGGAGGCCTGTTTCGTTTATCCTTATCAGACGTTTGTAATAAAGTTGTTAATCATATTTGCAACAATAGTGAATCAAATGTGTGGCATTCACGTCTTTGTCATGTTAACTTTGGTTGCATGTCGCGACTAGCGAAGTTGAACTTAATCCCTAGTTTCACCACTGTCAAGGGATCTAAGTGTCAAGTGTGTGTGCAAGCTAAGCAACCTCGTAAGTCTCACGTGACTGCGGAGATGAGAAATCTTGCACCACTAGAACTTGTACATTCAGATCTATGTGAAATGAATGGTGTTTTGACAAAAGGTGGAAAGTCATGACGTTAATTGACGACTCCACTAGATACTGTCGTGTGTATCTTCTGTAATCTAAGGATGAGGCTTTGAAATTTTTCAAGATCTATAAAGCTGAAGTGGAAAACCAACTTGATCGGAATATCAAGAGGCTTAGGTCCGACCGTGGTGGAGAGTATTTTTCCAATGAATTTGATGCTTTTTGTGCGGAACATGGTATAATCCATGAGAGGACGCCTCCCTACTCACCTCAGTCAAATGGGGTGGCCGAAAGAAAGAACCGTACTCTAACTGATTTGGTTAACGTCATGTTAGACACATCGGGTCTCTCCAAGGCATGGTGGGGGAGGCAATATTGACAGCATGTCATGTCCTAAATCGAGTCCCCACAAAGAACAAAGAGATAACTCCATTCGAGTAATGAGAGAAGAAAAGGTTAAAACTCTCTTATCTGCGAACATGGGGTTGTTTGGCGAAAGTCAATATTCCAATTCCAAAGAAGCGGAAGCTTGGACCAAAGACTGTGGATTGTGTTTTCCTGGGATATGCTTTTCATAGCATTGGCTATAGATTCTTGGTTGTAAAATCTGAGGTACCTGACATGCATGTCGGTACGATCATGGAGTCGAATGATGCGACTTTCTTTGAAGATATCTTTCCCATGAAGGATATGACTAACTCATCTAATCAGAGATGCCTAGTTCATCGAATCAGAACCGATTACAATTACCGAACCTGGCATTTCGATGGAACACTTTGAAAGTCCTGTGGAGGAGAACAATGAAGTTCCTACCAGAGCAAGAGACAGAGGACTGCAAAGTCCTTTGGTGATGATTTTCTTGTGTATCTCATAGATGACACTCCCAGTTCTATTTCAGAGGCCTATGCATCTCAAGATGCCGACTCTTGGAAGGAAGCAGTTCAGAGTGAGATGGATTCCTTCTTGGCGAATGAAACTTGGGAGATAATGATCGTCCTTATGGGTGCAAACCTATAGGATGCAAATGGGTATTCAAGAAGAAGCTTAGGCCTGATGGTACTATCGAAAAGTACAAGGCTCGGCTCGTGGCTAAGGGTTATACCCAAAAGGAAGGTGAAGACTTCTTTGATACTTACTCACCTGTGGCTCGATTGACCACTATTCGAGTTCTACTTTCACTAGCTGCCTCACATGGTCTTCTCGCTCACCGGATGGATGTTAAGACTGCTTTCCTAAATGGAGAGTTGGATGAGGAAATTTATATGGAACGACCAGATGGGTTTGTAATAGATGGTCGGGAAGGAAAGTGTGCAAGTTGTGAAGTCTTTGTATGGACTCAAGCAAGCACCCAAACAGTGGCATGAGAAGTTCGAAAGAACATTAACAGCTGCAGGCTTTGTTGTGAACGAAGTTGATAAATGTGTGTACTATCGTCATGGTGGGGGCGAGGGAGTTATGCTTTGCTTGTATGTTGATGACATACTGATTTTCGAACAAATCTGAATGTTATTAAGGAGGTCAAGGATTTCCTATCTCGTTGTTTTGAGATGAAGGATTTAGGAGTGGCTGATGTCATTCAACATCAAGTTGTTGAGAGATGATGATGGTGGGATTACATTGCTTCAATCTCACTATGTGGAAAAGATCTTGAGTCGCTTTGGCTATAGTGACTGCAAGCCCTCTCCAACACCATATGATGCTAGCGTTGCTTCGAAAGAATCAAGAATTGCTAGAGATCAATTGAAGTATTCTCAGATTATTGGCTCGCTTATGTACTTAGCTGCTACAAGACTGACATCTCTTTTGCTGTTAGCAAACTGAGTCGGTTTGTCTCAAAACCAGGAGATGTGCATTGAAAGCTCTAGAGAGAGTTTTGCGTTATTTGAAAGGCATCTGAATTATGGAATTCACTATACTTGGGCACCCAAAGGTGCTTGAAGGGTATAGTGACTCAAACTGGATCTCGAGATGTTGATGAGATAAAGGCCACGAGCGGATATGTATTCACTCATGGAGGTGGCGCTGTTTCTTGAAGTCTTGCAAGCAGACCATCTTAACGAGGTCAACAATGGAAGCAGAACTCACAGCACTAGATACAGCTACGGTTGAAGCAGATTGGCTTCGCCGGCTCTTGAATGACTTGCCGGTTGTTGAGAAACCTATACCGGGTGTCCTTATGAACTGCGACAATCAAACTGTGATCACGAAAGTGAGCAGCTCAAAGGATAACATGAAGTCATCAAGACACGTTCACAGAAGGTTAAAGTCTGTCAGGAAAATGAAAAACTCCGGAGTTATTGCATTGGATTATGTCCAAGCGTCTAAAAATCTGGCAGATCCTTTTACAAAGGGTCTATCGCGTAATGTGATAGATAATGTATCGAGGGAGATGGGTATGAGACCCACAATATGAGTTGTTCACAGTGGTAACCTATTCTTTGTGATCGGAGATCCCGTGAATTAGATGTGGAAGACAAGCTGTTGGTCAACTGAGAGGAGAGTATCCTTACTATTCACAATACCACTCCATGAAGATGCAATACTCTCCTAATCTGCATGGCAGGTTGATGTATATCTTAATGTGTTCTAAGTGGCTTATTTAAGCAGAGATGTTATCCTGCAGAACATCTTCTGAAGAACACACCTATATGAGTCTGATTGTCAAACGTCGCAATCTATGAGAGTAGGGTTCTCTCTAGTAAACTCATGAAAGGTCACGGAGTATGACGCATAAGCTCCACCCGCGGGGAAGACCCACGGTAGCCACGTATCGGTCAAGGCTTTATGTGAAGCTAGATTCGCAGAAAACTTGCAGTTCAAGGCCCAGTCCACTGTTCAAGTTGCCAACTAGTGTAGCATAGGGTTCTAGGTGGAAGTTCAACTTAACAGTCTCCACTGCAGTACCGGTATATAAAACAGTGTTTTGGAACCAGAGGCAAATTTCTGTGTGCCTCTGGGATCTGGTGGGGGATTGCTGGAATTTAGTCTATATTGGGGCAGCCCAATAACTATTTCAGAAATTCCTAATAAATCCTAGAGGCCCACTTAGCCCATTTGTGCAAGGCAAGGGATACTACTAAAGTTTAGTCCCACATTGCTAGTTGAGTGGGAATTGGACCTCCTTATAAGGGAGGTTCTTTCTCCACTTGTATGAGCATGAGAACAAGAGTGACATCCACGCGCGCTCCTCCTCCGCCGCCCGCCTCGCCACGCCACGCCTCGCCTCGCCTCGCCTCGCCTCGTCGCGCCGCGGGTTGCGGGAATGAACCGAGCCGATGTCTGTTCATCTCATCCTTCGGCTGCTGTCTGTTCGTTTCATCTCCCTCGGTCCCTTCAGCTCCCGGCGCTGCCCTCTCGCCTCCTTCTCTTGCGCCTATAAAAGGGAGGTCGCTCCTCTCAGCAAGATGCACCAGAATCTCTTCCTCCTCTCGCCACAAGTTCCTGAGCACTGAGCTGCTGCTACGATCTTCCTCATCCCGGCTTGCAGCGTGCACCGCACGTCAGGACAGTAGGCCTCCGGAACCGCACCTTTTGAGTCATGTACGGGAGAAGGGCGATAAGGTTTTTGGGGAGCGCTTAGCACGACTACTGGCTGTTTCATCATCACGGACGATCCGGTCGCCAACGACGACTTTTTCCCCGACGTCCACGACCTCCTCGACGACATGGCAGGCGAGGACACCGATCCCAAGTCCGGCGCTTCTGCTGCTGCTGTGCCGTACGTGTTCTTCTCCTTTCTGTTAGAAGTCCTCCTACAGTTCTTGGCTCTAGTTTCTGTCCTACGTATGTTAGATTCTGTTTCGTATAAGCATCTTCATCTAGTGTCTGTTCTAGATGTGTTTACCTCAAGTTCATATAAGCAGACGATGTTTACCTTCTCTCTGTCAGATTGCATGACTTGCTCTATATTTGCTATTTTAGTCATGCTTTATCTAGTTTTTCTGTTAATAAAATTATTCGGTAAATTGCTCATATTTCCAACAATGACACCACGGCACAGCAGCATCACAGCGTCCGTCCATTCTCATCGCCGTCCGTAGCTAGTCGATCAACAGACACCAGACCACCATGGCCAGGGCCAGCGGCTGGCTCTTCTCCCTCTTCATGTGCCTCGTCCTTGCAGTCGCCTCGTCCGTCACTGTTGTCTATCCACAGCCGTGGCCTATCCCAGCTACACAAAACAGAAAGCCGACTGCTACAAATCTGTGACGGAGACGCCGCGAAAGTGCGCGGCGCAGGTCCTCCAGGCTCTCCTCTACGGCAACGTGCACATCACCAAGGACTGCTGCGAGGCGCTCCGCACGGTCGGCGAAGAAACCTGCAGCATCAACCTCATGTGCAGATCCATCGGCTAGCTACTTCTCAAGATTAGGTTCAGCTTCACCGCAAGATAGACATTGCGTGTCCCTCGGGCTTTATGCTGCCCCGATAACTCTGGGTGTGCGTGTACTGTATACATTGTGCATGTGCACATGCACCTAGTCTTTCCATTTTGAGCTCACAGAAAAATAAAAATCTTCTATGTTTACTATATATACTAGCAAAATGGCCCGTGCATTGCAACGGGAGGAAAAAGGCGAACAGAAAAACAAAAGAAAAGAAAATGATAGTGCGACAATATGACTTAGTTTATACAGAAGGTATATTATATATTCATTAAAATTAAAACATAATTGTTTCTACCAATTCTTGTTAAACACAAGCACGATTACAAAAATATTTTCTTTCACAGTGCATACAATGTGTATACCACTGTGTGCTTCCCATTATTTACAATTATGGATTATATTAAGATTATATGCATAAAAGCACTCCACTAAAAGCTTGAACTCTAAAGCTTGTCAATACCTCACATTAAATAAAGTTGATACTTTCAGTGAACCCTTTCTTTGGCACTACTCAGGGTAAGTGCAAGGTGTGCCTTTCTCTAACTCCTGTTGTTTTTCGCATTCGCCCACTTCATCATGTATAGAGAAGCTTCATCAGATTCACAGTTACCTTCATTTTCTCAAGCTCCTCCTTTATCAATAACACTCGTTAGACGACAATAATTTGATAAATGAATGCTACAGCCAGTTCAGACCATGAATTTACTCGAAATAAATCTCTCAAATTGTTGACCGGGATAAAAATGGCACAAAACAACCAAAAGAATATATTTGCAGAAACTTACTCGGTTCCCATGTTAATATGAGCCAACAAAAATAGCATGTTACAAATATGTAGAACTGGAATCACTTATGTTTCACTCATCAGGCAAACATGCAGGTCAACATAGACACCTATAGAAAATCCCCACAAATGTTTTTGGTGTGTGCATATTTTAAATCCATGCACTTGTTGCTTGGTGAATAAATAATTACCTAGAACAAATCTTGGTTTTGTATGGAAATTCAATGACTGGAGTTGAACAAACAACATACTCCCTCTGTCTCATAATGTAAGATGTTTTCTCAAGCTAATATAGCTTGCAAAAACATCTTACATTGTGGGGCGGAGGGAGTAGCATTGAAAGCTATCAACAGGTCAACCTACCACAAATCTTGTTTCCGGAATTGAACAGACAACATACCATTGAAAGCTATCAAGGTATCACACCATTCAAAATATCATGGTATATCCGAGTTACAACTTTTGGTATTTGATCTGATTGTCATAACTTTCAGCTTCATCACGGTGCATACAAAAAACAAAAACTGATTCAGGCCTATCACAACAATAGAAAATAATTGCTTGACAGAAAAAAGATAAATGGCATAACCAACAGGCACACCTCAAATTACCCAACATAAATCAAATGTCAAACCTCCTCGGCTAGTTTCAGCGGCTCCTAATGCTTGTTCCAAATAATACATAGTTATAATTCCAAATAATATATAGTTATAATCTAAATTATGCTGCATTTATTTTTGATTTCAAGTGTCTTTTATCAATATGGATTTAAAATTAATGTTAAAGTTGTTTAAAAATCCATAATATTTTTTATCAAATAATTTCTCCACCATATAAACTCTAAAATAAATATTTTAAACTTTCACTTTAAAAGATTAAACTAAATCATTAAGTATATGCAAGTCACCTTAAATTCAATGAGAATATAGTTTTCAAAGTCAAGTAATTCTAATATTTTTAGAACAATAATAGCTTAATTTTGAGTTAAAATAAGTAGGGTAATTTTTTTAGTATTTAAGAGAATTCTTGTACTGTTGGCTGCTGCTGATTTACTTTGTGGTGACTGATGGGACCGAAGTACTTATCTGTAGTTAATCTATATTAGCACACGCACGCGCGCGCATACACACATGTACTTGGGTGCTTCCTCGTGGCACCACACCTGGCCGAGGTAGAGTTAGACCACGCTGAGGTAGACCATCGTCGCTGTCGAAGATAGTCGGCAATCAAAGTGGCGTAATTACATATGCCTGAAAGCAAGACATCCGTTGTAGAGTTGCCATCGAGATACAAAGGGCCTCACCTTTATTGTCCAAAATCGTCAAGATGTAGAAGTTGTAGTACCAAGCGCCTAGCAACTGCATGTAGAACGGGATAATCAGCATCAAAGCACGGAAGAAATTGAAAAGGAGAAGGATCATGTTACTTGCATCCAATTTACTGTATGTGTGTATCTCATTCTTTGCGCATCCGACGACAACACGTGGAGCCCGTGGAAACACATAGCAGGATCGGCCCAAAAGCATGATGCAACCCAGTCCAACGGAAGGGAGAGGGAAAGTGGCGCACCAGCTCTGAAAAACCCTCCTTTCTTGAGTTCCCCTACACTCATGGTCGTTGTTTGCTCACCAAAGGAGGACTCGACATGGACTCTCCGTTTCCATTCACACGTCCGGCACGCCCGCCCCCACGGTCGTGGTCAGCTATACCACACCATCGAGGTCGCTCTCAACCAGTGTTGGTTTCATCCTTTGCGATGCCACTGCCCTAGCGATAGGGTGCAAGTACTTCGCCAAGAGAAAATTAATAGAGAATTGGCTCGAAGAAAACAAGCCTTACCAATTGGTAGAATCAATGAAAAGAATGATGATTTGAAACATGAATAGCTTCGCTTGAAAAAGCTGAATCAAGTAGTATATATTCTAAGTCCATCAAGTCCAAAGAGGCAAGCATTATTGAGAAAGGGCATGGCAAGCATAGCAAAACGACTGTGCTTGATTTTACTGAAGTTAATGGAACCTACTTCCTGCCCTATGAGTTTCGTGCCACAGAAATTGACAAGCCTCAAGGACAAGAACAAGTAGCCGAACAAAGTTTGGTTGACAAAGATCTTCAAAGTAAAGATACACGGAATCAAGAAAAAGGTGATGAAAAGGTGTTGTGGAGCCATCCAAAGATGGAGCACGATACTGTTCAAGTCATACCACCATCATGCTCTCCCAACCTAATTGAAGAGGTATGTTTAACAACTAATTTACCTATATTCCGATTGGTCATAACTTTGTTGTTGATGCATCTATTAGAAAAAATCTTCATAAGCAATACTGAGAGACCAATGAAGAATGGAAATTTATTTATTAGCAATCTGATTGTCACAAAGCATATCGGTCAACATATTGCACCATTCAGAAAGGCCGATATTGAAAAAATATTACAATCAAAGCTTTTCCCATTGTCTTCAGGGTTTATATCTACATGGATAACTTTGCTTGTTTCATACCTAGCTTACATTTGGTCTCAATTGTGGCATATATATTCTAACTAATTTTGTTTCAGAAACTTAAAGCCAAGGTTAGATTCTTTTGAGAAAACTGATGCTAGTATAATATCTTATCCAATGACATCATAAAAAGAATGCAAAAGAAAAATCATAGCCGAATGGGGAGATGTCAAATCTGAACCATTTGTTTGCTCAATTCCAAAGTTGTTCTCACAACAAGATCGGCTAGAAAATGAAAATTATACCTTCAATTCAAATATGTTTGATCAAACCTTAGATTTGTTCTTGAGAAATAGTTATATTAGAATTCTTGATCATCATGGTGAGCCATCTATCCATGGACAAATGTATTGTAAGTTGCATGATTCGTTCAAGCATAGTTTTGAGGATTACAACATGTTTCGTCAAATAGTTAAATCGGCATTGAAAAAGGACGATTGAAATTTGTTGAAACACCAAGAGATGACCAGTCTAGTCAGATTGGCCCTGATGGCAAACAATTTTTGCATTGACTGCTTCAAGCCGATGCATTTAAACGTGAGAAGGTAAAAACTGCGGATAATGGGATCAAGTTTCAAGTAAGGAAGTTGTTCAAGGGCACAATGATAATATTCTTGAGGGCGAAAATTCCATCAAAGTTGCAATGAAGATGCCAAGTACTGGGGGCAATAAGAAAATCCAAAGATAGATGCAAGCAAAGGCTGAGGAAAGCACTAAAAAACCGAAAGTCACTTTCGCGCAACTATTGGAAAAATATCAGAAGATAAATGAGGAGAAGATTGCTTATCGGCCAAGTAATTCAAAAGCATCAAGATCATCCCCTAGGCACAAAATTGAGGACCGGTATTGGCAAAATGAGAATTCCAATGCAGCGTATTCATATCCTTATTTTGGGCCGTCAATGACAATGTCGTGGATACCTCGTTATGCTCATATAAATCCATATCCATCATTTAACAGGTATGATACAGTGGCACATTATCCATCTTATTTTAGACCATCTCACCAACATTATGCAGCTTCAAGAAGATCAACATTTGAACAATCATGCATCAAAGACCGTTTCAGTAATAAGGAATCAGTCCAGAGCTCAAGGAAGAAGAGAGCGGTGGTCAAGCAAGTTTATCGCGTGAAAAGAGATGGTCGTAAGAGTGCTACTTCAGATTTGATCCCAAATGAAAAAGAGCCAATTAAAGTGTTGACATTGGCTGCTAAAGACAATGAGATGAGTCAATCAAGTGCCAAATCTGAAGAGAAGAAGCTGAAAGTGCACAAGGTAAAACAAGAATTTTCATTACTTCAAACAAAATCACAGCCGGGATGCCCACTCGGCTTATCGTATTGGCGAAAGAAGAAGTTGCAAAAGCTTAGTGCATAAGAGCTGGAAAAAAAGATGGCATGAGTTCCCAAAGGAGGCACTCAAAACAAAAATGATATCCAAGCTTCTATTGCAAGAAGTGCATCAAAGGTGAAAAAAGAGAAGACTGAATGCTATGAACAACCAAGACGAAGGTTTCAACATCTTCGATCCACACATTATCCATATTCCCCAACTACGCCATTGATGTTGATGCCATGGAATTCATCTTCAGGTATGATTGGTTGCCCTCCATGGGTTTATTTTGATCCATGGATGCAATATAATTTCCTACATCATGCAAGGGTATTACCACATCGTTATACATTCCATTAGCTACACTTTTGTTGCTAATCTAAGTGGTCGGTACACAATTATCGCCCTAAGAGTAAAGATGGCCGATATATACTTATCGTCCTAAAAACATGCAAATGACCAATGGAGTGTTCGTGCTTAGCACAAAATCTATGCAAATTATTTTTCGGCACACAAGTTTTGCCGAAAAACAGGGGGTATGTGTTGACACCAGATTTTTGCACTGTCAAGAATTTAATTAACATGTCCTCAAATGGAGAAGTGACCTACATGAAAAAATTTCATATCGTCGACATGAACATCTTTGGAGTTTGGGCCATCGCCATCCGATCTCATCTCGAGGGCCGAAGTTATGTTTGAAGTAGTAGGATTTTGTATGAAGAGTACCGTTCGGCCGATTAGGCCTCCAAGACATCCTCACATCAGAAAAGTTTATACACGCATTGTTTGCGTCTCATTGAAACGATCAATTTTGATATAAAAACCATAGCCGTCGTGCTCCCTTACGAGGTCCCTCCCGGGTGTGTGAGGTTTCGGGTCCTCAAAATCGCCCGCCAGATTGCTTGCGTACCACGCTTCCGGACGGGTCTCCTTCGCGTGAGTTGTGGTGCATCACCCTCGGTGTTAGAGGTACACAGTGACGTCTTCTTGTGCGAACAACGCGTCCACTCAAAGTACGCAAGCACACCAACACTGCTGAAAATAAATACTATGAAATATGAAATGAAAAAGAAAGAACGCCTGAGATCTAAACGTAACTGCTGAAAGTATACAGCCCCTCCTGTTGGGGAACGTAGTAATTTCAAAAAAATTCCTACGCACACGCAAGATCATGGTGATGGCATAGCAACGAGAGGGAGAGTGTATGTCCACGCACTCGTGAGACCGAAGCGAAGCGTTATAACAACGCTGTTGATGTAGTCGACGTCTTCACGATCCGACCGATCCAAGTACCGAACGCACGGCACCTCCGAGTTCAGACACGCTCAGCTCGATGACGATCCCCGGCCCGATCCAGCAAAGTGTCGGGATGAGTTCCACAAGACGACGGCGTGGCAGGACGATGATGATGCTCCACCGACGCAGGGCTTCACCTAAGCTCCGCGACGATATGACTCTACGGCGCAGGGCTTCGCCTAAGCTCCATGACGATATGACCGAAGTGGAATATGGTGGAGGGGGCACCGCACACGGCTAAGGAACGATCCGTAGATCAACTTGTGTGTCATGGGGTGACCCCTGCCCCGTATATAAAGGAGCAGGGGGTGCGGCCGGCCCTAGGAGGAGGGCGGCTGAGGAGTCCTACTCCCACCGAGTAGGACTCCCCCCTTCCTAGTTGGATTAGGACTTGGGGGAGGGGAAGAGGAAGGGCGCCGCCCCTCTCCTTGTCCTATTCGGACTAGGGGAAGGGGCGCGGCCTGCCCTGGCCGCCCTGCTCTTCTCCCTTATGGCCCATTAAGGCCCATTGACCCCGGGAGGGTTCCGTAACCCGGTGTTCGGTAAAATCCGATTTCACCCGAACCTTCCAAGTCGAAACATAGGCTTCCAATATATCGATCTTTATGTCTCGACCATTTCGAGACTCCTCGTCATGTCCGTGATCACATCCGGGACTCTGAACAAACTTCGGTACATCAAAACTTATAAACTCATAATAAACTGCCATCGTAACGTTAAGCGTGCGGACCCTACGGGTTCGAGAACTATGTAGACATGACCTAGAATTATTCTCGGTCAATAACCAATAGCGGAACCTGGATGTTCATATTGGTTCCTACATTTTCCACGAAGATCTTTATCGGTCAAACCGCATAACAACATACGTTGTTCCCTTTGTCATCGGTATGTTACTTGCCCGAGATTCGATCGTCGGTATCCAATACCTAGTTCAATCTCGCTATCGCAAGTCTCTTTACTCGTTATGTAATACATCATTTCATAACTAACTCATTAGTTACAATGCTTGCAAGGCTTAGGTGATGAGTATTACCGAGAAGGCCCAGAGATACCTCTCCGACAATCGGAGTGACAAAACCTAATCTCGAATTATGCCAACTCAACATATACTTTTGGAGACACCTGTAGAGTACCTTTATAATCACCCAGTTACGTTGTGACGTTTGGTAGCACACAAAGTGTTCCTCCGGTAAATGGGAGTTGCATAATCTCATAGTTGCAGGAACTTTGTATAAGTCATGAAGAAAGCAATAGCAACATACTAAACGATCAAGTGCTAAGCTAACGGAATGGGTCAAGTCAATCATATCATTCTCCTAATGATGTGATACCGTTAATCAAATGACAACTCATGTCTATGGTTAGGAAACATAACCATCTTCGATTAACGAGCTAGTCAAGTAGAGGCATACTAGTGACATACTGTTTGTTTATGTATTCACACATGTATTATGTTTCCGGTTAATACAATTCTAGCATGAATAATAAACATTTATCATGATATAAGGAAATAGATAATAACTTTATTATTGCCTCTAGGGTGTGACACCCCCGATTTAATCGTACACTAATCATGCACGCAAATGTGTACGATCAAGATCAGGGACTCACGGGAAGATATCACAACACAACTCTACAAATAAAATAAGTCATACAAGCATCATAATACAAGCCAGGGGCCTCGAGGGCTCGAATACAAGTGCTCGATCATAGACGAGTCAGCGGAAGCAACAATATCTGAGTACAGACATAATTTAAACAAGTTTGCCTTAATAAGGCTAGCACAAACTGGGATACAGATCGAAAGAGGAGCAGGCCTCCTGCCTGGGATCCTCCTAAGCTACTCCTGGTCGTCGTCAGCGGGCTGCACGTAGTAGTAGGCACCTCCAGAGTAGTAGTCGTCATCGACAGTGGCGTCTGGCTCCTAGGCTCCATAGTCTGGTTGCAGCAATCGAGTAGAGGTAGGGGGAAAAGGGGGAACAAGGCAACCGTGAGTACTCATCCAAAGTACTCGCAAGCAAGGAGCTACACTACATATGCATGGATATATGTGTAAAGGGCCATATCAGTGGACTGAACTGCAGAATGCCAGAATAAGAGGGGGATAGCTAGTCTTAACGAAGACTACGCTCGGTCACCTGTCTTGCAACAGGTAGAAGAGGGCAAACCAAGTCCTCCAAGTAACATCACATAGCAATAATCCTACCCGCGATCCCTCCTCATATCCCCGAGAGAGCGAACACCGTTGTATCCGCACTTGGAAGGGTGTGTTTTATCAAGTATCCGGTTCTAGTTGTCATAAGCTCAAGGTACAACTCCAAGTCGCCCTGTTATCAAGATCACGGCTATCCGAATAGATTAACTTCCTGCAGGGTGCACCATCTTACCCAAAGACGCTTGATCCCATTTGGCCGACACACTTTCTCGGTCATGCCCAGCCGCTGAAGATCAACACTTCGCAGCCCCACCTAGGCACAACAGAGAGGCCAACACGCCGGTCTAAACCTAAGCGCGCAGGGTCCGGGCCCATCGCTCGAAAGCACACAAGACGCTATGACGCTGCCGAAGCGCAGACCTAGCCTAGCAGCGTTCCAGTCCAATCCGGCGCGCGCGCTCCGTCGCCGACGTCTGAAGTGCTTCGGTGATACCACGACGCCGGATACCCATAACTACTCCCGCGTAGATGGTTAGTGCGATAAGCTCAGAGCCAACTCAGATCAAATACCAAGACCTCGTTAAGCGTGTTAAGTATCCGCGAACGCCGAACAGGCCAGCCCGCCTCTCTCCTAGGCGGTCTCAACCTGCCCTGTCGCTCCGCCACAAAGATCCATCCAGAGGGCCGTCGGGACAAGGGTCCTTTCAGCCCCCAATCCGTGAATCACTCATGGTGCTCCACCACCGACCGACTTTAGTCTCCACATGTATCATGTATAAGTATATAGTATATACCGTGATCACCTCCCGAGTGATCACGGCCCGATAGTATAGCACGCAGACGGACAAGAATGTAGGGCCACAGATGAAAGTACTAGCATCCTATACTAAGCATATAGGATTGCGGTAAGGTAACAATGAAGTAACAAGGACAAAGCTATGCAGCAAAGATAGGAGTATCTCGAAAGCAAGAATATGCTACACTACTCTAATGCAAGCAGATAGAGAAGAGTAGGCGATATCTGGTGATCAAGGGGGCTTGCCTGGTTGCTCGGCAAGAGAGAGGGGTCGTCAACACCGTAGTCGGATGGGCAGCAAAGAACGCCGGTCTCGTAGTCTACCGGAGGGAAGAGGGGGAAGAAACAATGAATAACATGTAAACAGATGCATATTGATGCATGACATGACAAGTAATGATGCTAGGCGTGCCCTAACGTGGTATGAGGTGGTGCTGGTTAAGGGGGGAAACATCTGGGAAAGTATTCCCGGTGTTTCGTGTTTTCGGGCAGAGGAGCCGGAGGGGGAAAGTTGCGGGTTCGATAGGTTAGGGGTGTGTGGCGGACGAACGGACTGCGTATCCGGAATCGTCTCGTCGTTCTGAGCAACTTTCATGTAGAAAGTATTTTTCATCCGAGCTACTGATTATTATATATCAATTTTTAAAGTTTTAAATCATTTTCTAATTTATTAATTATTAATTAAATCAACATTATCCAGAATAGTGTTTGCTGACGTCAGCATGACATCAGCAGTCAACGTTGACCGTTGACCTGGTCAACCTGACAGGTGGGTCCCATTTGTCATTGTCTGAGTTTAACTAAACAGGTTAATTAGCTTAATTACTTGATTAGGTTAAATAATTCTAATTAATTTAGTTAAACCAAATTAATTAACTTAATTAATTCCCTAATTAATTATTTCTTTTACTAAATTCATTTTCATTTTCATTTTTCTATTTATTTTTTTAAACGTTTTCTAGGGCGGGTCCCACTTGTCATTCGGACAGGGGCCTTAACGGTTCGCGGGTGGCGGTTCTCGGGCGGGGTTCTCGGGTGCTGTGACTACTGGGCACCGAACGAGTGTGGGCGCCGGTCACCGGACCAGGGCGTTGTTGGCTGGCGGCGGCCTGGCAGGGCGGGCATGGTGACCAGAGTGGGGGCAGCAAGGTGTGGCGTGGGGCAGTGAGGCGACGGCGCACGGGCGCAGGGCGGCGATGGGGGGGCCACGGGCGGCACGGTGATCGCGACGGGCGCCGCGCGGCGGTGACCGTGAGAGGAGGAGGGTTCTAACCAGCGTTGTGGAAGGCCCGATGCAGGGAACGCGCGGCGAGGCGAGGTGGCAGCGACGGCGGGCGACGCCGGCGAGGCGACGGTGGGCGACGCACCGAGGCGGGGGCACGCGCCGATCTCGGGAGGGAGAGGCGCGGAGGTCGGGATGGAGGGGCGCCCGGGGAAGGGCCCCGTCGCGGCAAGTGGTGGCGGAGGCGGGCGAGCCCGGCGACGGCGGGGCGGCGTCGGGCCGGTGTCGGGGTTCGGCGACGAGGTCAGGGGGTAGGCGGCGGGGCCGAGCCCGATCTGGATCGGGGGCCAAGGGAGGAGACGAGGGGGAATGGGGAGGACGAGTTGGCGGCGCCGGCGTGGGGTGGCCTTCTGCGCCGGCGAGGTGGGGCGACGGGCGGCGCGGAATCTGGCTCTCCTCCCCCGATCCAGGGGGGAAGGGGGAGAGAGGCGTGGGAGGTGGGGGGGGGGAGGGCTTGTCCCCGATCCAATCTGGATCGGGAGGGGGGGCGTGGACGACGTGGGGGGTGTGGGGGATTAGGGTTTCCCCTGGTGGGGATAAGGAGGAGGGGGTGGGGTGCGGCTGGGCCGGCCTGGCGGCCCGATGGCCTGCTGGGCCGTGGCCCGGGGTCTCTCTCTTATCCTTCTTCTTCTTGTTTTCCTTTTCCCTTTCTGTTTTAATATTGTTTCCTATTATTTTAGTTTTAGTAAAATATACACGTAGTATATAAATTAGTATTTCAACTTAGTCCATAGTCACAAGAAGTCTAGTCCTCAATTAAATTAGTTTGACCTTTTATTTATTATAAAAGGTATTTAATAATTGTTTTTGCTGTTGTTTTATTCATCTTATAGTATTTAAACATTTTATAAAGGTGTGGCTTCTCCACCATAATTACCTATACAATATTTGGTTCACTCCGAACATTTTAGTTTTAATGTTTGGAAACTTTTGTTGTTTGCCTATGTTTTAAATTTGAATTTGAATCGGGTTCGAATCAACGTGAGTTTAATTACGGTAACGGAGGTGACGTGGCATCATTAGCTTGGGATTACTGTAGTCTAATTATCCGGGCGTCACAATTCTCCTCCACTACAAGAAATCTCGTCCCGAGATTTAAGAGGGGAGTAAGGGGAGGTCTAGTTACGAAATTCTAACAGATATTCCCGGTCTTGGTTGCTCTTCTCGAGTTGAACATATAAAATACATCGAGAGTAATGTATGAAGGTACAATAAGAGGTTCCAAACGGATAGATAGTTTCTCGAGGTCTGAACCGGAGTGAGGAAGGGGTTCAGAGTAGCGAGAGTAAGTATAGCGTCTGATACCAGAATAGAGCACTCGGAAGGTGTTCCGTGAATTAAATACAAGGCCAAGCATGGGGAATAACCATTAGAAACAGGGTCGTACAGGTGAGTCAGGTTTCGATCCTGTGAAACTGTGGGTTATGGGCCCACCATGTGGGTTAAAAGTAGGAAGGCGGTGACATCTTGCACGGTCATGATAGCAAGACATGTCAGAGGATAGACTATCGATTATGTCGGCAACAACCATTGGTACCAAGGGCGAGGGACGAAGAGAACCACTTTCCTGCTCGTTGAGCGAGGCGGACCAATAGGCAAGGTTCTCGTCCATCGGTGGCTACCGGAATGTCATCACAATAGTAACAAGGTCTTACTGACAGAGTTGTACATCGAGGTGTTTGCACAAGCAGTGGATTATTACTACTTATATCATAAAGATCATAGAAAAGGTTTACACAAACCAATGGATGGAAAATATGATCATCAGATTAATCAGAACAATGGAAAGAAAAATATGTTTAAACACATATTTCAAGGGTATATCCTTCCCAAGGACAAGCAGAGCAAGACATCCACGACAGGAGATAATGTAGAAAACCCTTTAGGTAAGGGGAGAGAAATTTCATGGCATTACCCATACAACGGTGTTTGGATAATTGAGCAAGAAACATTTAGCATTGGGCTTCGAATGTTCTTGTTGAAAATCAGAGTATCACAGACATGCTTCGAGATAGCATTGACATGGTCTTCAGGTGAAGATCAGACTTTGGAATCATGAAGGATCCATCAGGAATAACTTGTAGAAACAGTATTACAATTCCCTCATGGATGAATGGATAACCCTGCTGAAAAGGAATCTATAATGATAGGTCCTCCAGCCGGGGGTGCTAGGCATGACATCATGCTACCGGGTCATCAAAGGATCAACATCATGACTCTTGGAAAGTTGTCCCAACCATCATATCTGACCGAGATTCAGATCCGATTGGTGTCAGGATACCTCAGACTTAGGATACCTGAGAAGAAAAGGTGCAACGCAAATTGACGAGATGACATTGTAAGATTCTCGGGGAAATGAACTATGAAGTGATTTCCGTTAACAAGAGTCCATCATTAACCCAAGGAGAGGACAAGGAGGTGTCTGGTGAACTCAACGGCAATTCACCGAGATTCCCAAAAGATGGACTTCCACAATTAAGTGATCAAGGAGATAACATTTGTCAGATCAAATGATATAAGGAAGTATGCTCGAGGAAAACATACACAAGTAAACATTGGTTGAAAGGTGCGCCCGATGGGTTGGGTTGCACGACCAATGTCAGAATGGTGATTCAATAATCGATAGCCTAAGAATGAACCTTCGACCATTAACCTCAAAAAATAGGGTTGCTAGAAGGAAAGAATCCAAACAACACCGTTCACTTGTTGGAATCAACACGGGACCAAGAAGAATGGTGATGGTGAGAAGTATTTCTATGTCAAGAATTCTCAAGAGGTGGAACGAATCTCAGAACATTCTTGACATAAAGGATGGTAATACTCCAAGGTAAAGAAGAACAATTGCTGGGTAGCAATGAACTCAAGGTATAACACCAAACATGAACAAGCTTGTGTTGGTGGGAAGGCAATAGAGTGGTCGGTGATAATACAATTCATCGAGGGCAAGGATGGTTTTTCTCATCATGAATTCAATTGATATCCTGGATGAGCTCAGAATGTTGGCGATCACGACACCTTTGTCGCGAGAGTTCATGAAGATGTAATCGATCGGCGACGACATCAAGTCAAAGTAATGATGAAGTGAAAAGTTATTGGAACCAAGGGTATGACACAAACTCGAAACCAAGCTTGTTGTTCAAGGCGAAATGATATGACGATGGGGATCGACGTAAGGTTAGTTCATCGTCGAAAATTTTGCTCCGAGAAGAAGGACCGGGTAGCACAGTTAAAATCATCACCACAATGATATAGCCAAACAGGCTAGGAATGGCGTGCTCGGGTACAAACTCGTACTTATAGAAGCTTACTGAAGAGTTGTTGAACCGTAGAGCGGACTCGGTTCAGTTATCGGTGTCTTTGAGTGTTTAATAACTCAGAGCCCGTGAAAATTTGGAATCAGTGGGAAGGTAGCACTTGATGAAGAACTCATAAGAAGTTATGCAGTTCCATGATAATCTCGAGATACCAGGGGGGTAATACTCGATACACGATCAAAGTAAAGGTTGGACTGGTGTATTGATCCATAGAAGACAATTGTTTTAACTTGTCCGAGAAATGAGATCAAAGAAGAACAATCATGGTCGGAACCACGGTTGCAAGGGATCAAGTCACAGATACCATATGTTAGCTATCAAGGAAATAGTTATTATTACAAGAAGCTTCCATGATAGGATATACATCGCGTCCATGGGCATGAACATAAAGTTCAAGGTCGACTCCCACTTCTCCAATGCATAACCTTTCATTCACTTCTCACGTTCGATGAAGTTGCAGTGTTGAAAATTTTATCTGGCGAAGCACCAGAAGAGTATGATTCGTGAAAACTTTCGGGTTCACACGGTTTAGTGAAGGCATATGTTCAACCCATAGGGGCTTCTTGGAATCATATACCAGAATCTTTAGAAATAATTAACTCAAGCTCGAAGGCAGAGCATGGTTGAGAAAGGAGAGGATACAATTTACCAAAGGCATTATGTATCAGAGGAAAAGCTCACAAGGTTATTGAATATGAAGGGCGTTGTCAGATAAAATCCAACAAAGGATCTGGTGGTCCACAAGGGATCTGACGTGAGCATCGGTACTCAACTAGAGGAAGCAGATTATAGAAACAACTGACTAACTCAATTGTCAAATGCAAAGGAATTACGATTTCCAAATCAAGGGATCAGAAGCAATGCTCTGATTAGGGATGGATAAGTCGAATAGCCTTAGGGTACAATCAACGACAATTGGATTGGTCGAGAACCAATTCCAGTTAAAAGAAGGGCAGCTCAGCCAGAAAGGTAATTTATAAGGATCAATGATGATTGCGGGTGTTCGCAAACATATTGAGTCAACAGACTCAAAATGATAATGACAAGGAATGTCATTATGACTACGAGACTTATGGGATTAACCATAATGCAAGCAAGCAAGAATTTCAAGAGCCAAAGGCTCTAGAGGATTTTCGGAAGATCGAATAGTATTTTGAAGACTTCTGTGAAACACATGAACAACTGGGGATGAGCGGATACTCGATAAGTGCGAGGATTTATTTGAAGGGGTATTCATGTGGCAAAGAACTGCTAGGCAGTAGGCACAAAGTATTCTCGGAACAATAGAGAAAACTTTGGGGTATCTTGTAATAACAAGATAAATGGGGGATGATCGTATGAATGGCAAGTGTAAGTAGTTTTCCATACGGATTTATCGGTGGTCAGGAATAGCAAAAGTGATGGGCACAAAGTCTCGAGAGAACATCAGAGAGTATCTTCGGAATCTTCTTATTAGCAGACGATCATCTGAAGTGAGGGGCTCTCCGGGAGAAAGTACTCGCGAGAACCTAAAGTTAGTTTTGTTTTTAGCAAAATCGTTTAACCCGAATAGAAGAGAGTTCAGAATCCCAGAGTAAAGATCGAGGAGTAAAAGATCCTAGTACCACCCGATGGCGACGTGGGCCCGTAAGGCACACAGCCAAGTTAGTAAAAGTTTTGCAATGTCTAGACTCGACTTCGCCAAGGAGTGTGGAAGGGGATTCCTACAGCAATGGCTCGATACCAACTTCAGACACCTCGATTTAATCGTACACTAATCATGCACGCAAATGTGTACGATCAAGATCGAGGACTCACGGAAGATATCACAACACAACTCTACAAATAAAATAAGTCATACAAGCATCATAATACAAGCCAGGGCCTCGAGGGCTCGAATACAAGTGCTCGATCATAGACGAGTCAGCGGAAGCAACAATATCTGAGTACGACATAATTTAAACAAGTTTGCCTTAAGAAGGCTAGCACAAACTGGGATACAGATCGAAGAGGAGCAGGCCTCCCGCCAGGATCCTCCTAAGCTACTCCCGGTTGTCGCCGGGTTGCACGTAGTAGTAGGCACCTCCAGAGTAGTAGTCGCCATCGACGGTGTATGCTCGCTCCTGGCTCCATAGTCTGGTTGCAGCAATCGAGTAGAGGTAGGGGAAAGGGGAACAAGGCAACCGTGAGTACTCATCCAAAGTACTGCAAGCAAGGAGCTACACTACATATGCATGGATATATGTGTAAAGGGCCATATCATGGACTGGACTGCAGAATGCCGTAATAAGAGGGGATAGCTAGTCTTAACGAAGACTACGCTTCGTCACCGTCTTGCAACAGGTAGAAGAGGGCAAACCAAGTCCTCCAAGTAACATCACATAGCAATAATCCTACCCGCGATCCCTCCTCATATCCCCGAGAGAGAGCGAACACCGTTGTATCCGCACTTGGAAGGGTGTGTTTTATCAAGTATCCGGTTCTAGTTGTCAAAAGCTCAAGGTAAAACTCCAAGTCGCCCTGTTATCAAGATCACGGCTATCCGAATAGATTAACTTCACTGCAGGGTGCACCATCTTACCCAAAGACGCTTGATCCCATTTGGCCGGACACACTTTCTGGGTCATGCCCGCCGCTGAAGATCAACACGCCGCAGCCCCACCTAGGCACAACAGAGAGGCCAACACGCCGGTCTAAACCTAAGCGCCGCAGGGTCCGGGCCCATCGCCTCGAGCACACCTGCACGTTGTGTCGTGGCCGAAGCAGACCTAGCCTAGCAGCGTTCAGTCCAATCCGCGCGCGCCGCTCCGTCGCCGACGTCTGAAGTGCCGGTGATACCACGACGCCGGATACCCATAACTACTCCCGCCAGAGATGGTTAGTGCGTATAAGCTCGTAGCCAACTCAGATCAAATACCAAGACCTCGTTAAGCGTGTTAAGTATCCGCGAACGCCGAACAGGGCCAGGCCCGCCTCTCTCCTAGGCGGTCTCAACCTGCCCTGTCGCTCCGCCACAAAGATCCATCCAGAGGGCCGTCGGGACAAGGGTCCTTTCAGCCCCAATCCGTGAATCACTCATGGTGCTCCACCAGCCGACCCGACTTTAGTCTCCACATGTATCATGTATAAGTATATAGTATATACCCGTGATCACCTCCCGAGTGATCACGGCCCGATAGTATAGCACGGCAGACGGACAAGAATGTAGGGCCACAGATGAAAGTACTAGCATCCTATACTAAGCATATAGGATTGCGTAAGGTAACAATGTAGTAACAAGGACAAAGCTATGCAGCAAGATAGGAGTATCTCGAAAGCAAGAACATGCTACACTACTCTAGTGCAAGCAGATAGAGAAGAGTAGGCGATATCCGTGATCAAGGGGGCTTGCTGGTTGCTCGGCAAGAGAGAGGGGTCGTCAACACCGTAGTCGAACTGGGCAGCAACAACGTCGGTCTCGTAGTCTCACGGAGGGAAGAGGGGAAGAAACAATGAATAACATGTAAACAGATGCATATTGATGCATGACATGACAAGTAATGATGCTAGGCGTGCCCTAACGTGGTATGAGGTGGTCTTTGGTTAAGGGGAAACATCCGGAAAGTATTCCGGTGTTTCGTGTTTTGAAGCAGAGGAGCCGGAGGGGAAAGTTGCGGGTTCGATAGGTTAGGGTGTGTGGCGATTTAACGGATCATGATCCGAATCGCCTCGTCGCTCGAGCAACTTTCATGTAGAAAGTATTTTCATCCGAGCTACGGATTATTATATATTAATTTTAAAGTTTTAAATCATTTTCTAATTTATTAATTATTAATTAAATCAACATTATCCAGAATAGTGTTTGTCGACGCGTCGCCAGATCAACGTTGATCGCTGACCTGGTCAACTGATGTGGGTCCCATTTGTCATTGTCTCGAGTTTAACTAAACAAAGTTAATTAGCTTAATTACTTGATTAGGTTAACTAATTCTAATTAATTTAGTTAAACCAAATTAATTAACTTAATTAATTCCTAATTAATTAATTCTTTTACTAAATTCATTTTCATTTTCATTTTTCTATTTATTTTTTAAACGTTTTTAGGGCGGGTCCCACTTGTCATTCGGACAGGGCCTTAACGGTTCATGGTGGCGGTTCTCAAGGGGTTCTCGGGTGCTGTGACCTACTGGGCACCGAACGAGTTGTGGGCGCCCGTCACCGGACCCAAGGTCTTGGTGGCCGGGCCGGCCACGGCAGGGCGGCTGGTGACCAGAGGGGCGGGCAGCAAGGTGAGGGGCGTGGCAAAGGCAAGACGGCGCACGGGCGCAGGGGCGGCAGGGGCGGACGGGCGGCACGGCGGCACGGTGGCTGCGACGGGCGCCGGCGCGTGCGGTGACCGTGAGAGGAGGAGGGGGGTTCCTCACCCGCGTTGCAGGGAAGGCCCGATGCAGGGGAACGCGGCGGCGAGGCGAGGTGGCAGCGACGGCGGGCGACGCCGGCGAGGCGACGGGTGGGCGACGACCCGAGGCAGGGGCGCGGCGTCGATCTCGGGAGGGAGAGGCGCGGAGGTCGTGGGATGGAGGGGCGCCGGCGGGGAAGGGCCCTCGCGGCAGTGGTGGCGGAGGCGGGCGCAGCCCGGCGACGGCGGGCGGCGGGCGGTGTCGGGTTCGCGACGAGGTCGGGTAGGCGGCGGGGCGAGCCGATCTGGATCGGGGCCAAGGAGGAGACGAGGGGAATGGGGAGGACGAGTTGGCGGCGCTGGCGTGGGGTGGCCTTCTGCCCGGCGAGGTGGGGCGACGGGCGGCGGCGGAACTGGCTCTCCTCCCGATCCGGGGAAGGGGAGAGCGTGGGAGGGGGGGGCTTGTCCCGATCCAATCTGGATCGGGAGGGAGGGGCGGACGACGTGGGGGGTGTGGGGATTAGGGTTTCCTTGGTGGGGATAAGGAGGAGGGGGGGGTGCGGCTGGCGGGCTGGCGGCCCGATGGCTCTTGGGCCGTGGCCTGTGGGTCTCTCTCTTATCCTTCTTCTTCTTGTTTTCCTTTTCCCTTCTCGTTTTAATATTGTTTCCTATTATTTTAGTTTTAGTAAAATATACACGTAGTATATAAATTAGTATTTCAACTTAGTCCATAGTCACAAGAAGTCTAGTCCTCAATTAAATTAGTTTGACCTTTTATTTATTATAAAAGGTATTTAATAATTGTTTTTGCCGTTGTTTTATTCATCTTATAGTATTTAAACATTTTATAAAGGTGTGGCTTCTCCACCATAATTACCTATACAATATTTGGTTCACTCCGAACATTTTAGTTTTAATGTTTGGAAACTTTTGTTGTTTGCCTATGTTTTAAATTTGAATTTGAATCGGGTTCGAATCAACGTGAGTTTAATTACGGTAACGGAGGTGACGTGGCATCATTAGCTCGGGATTACTGTAGTCTAATTATCCGGGCGTCACAAGGGCATATTTCCTTCAGTCTCCCACTTGCACTGGAGTCAATAATCTAGATTACACAGTAATGATTCTCACACCCATGGAGTCTTGGTGCTGATCATGTTTTGCTCGTGAGAGAGGCTTAGTCAACGGGTCTGCAACATTCAGATCCGTATGTATCTTGCAAATCTCTATGTCTCCCACTTGGACTTGGTCCCGAATGGAATTGAAGCGTCTCTTGATGTGCTTGGTCCTCTTGTGAAATCTGGATTCCTTTGCCAAGGCAATTGCACCAGTATTGTCACAGAAGATCTTCATTGGTCCCGATGCACTAGGTATAACACCTAGATCGGAAATGAACTCCGTCATCCAGACTCCTTCATTTGCTGCTTCTAAAGCAGCTATGTACTCCGCTTCACATGTAGATCCCGCCACGACGCTTTGTTTAGAACTGCACCAACTTACAGCTCCACCGTTTAATAAAAATACGTATCCGGTTTGCGATTTAGAATCGTCCGGATCAGTGTCAAAGCTTGCATCGACGTAACCCTTTACGACTAGCTCTTTGTCACCTCCATATCGAGAAACATATCCTTAGTCCTTTTCGGTATTTCAGGATGTTCTTGACCGCTGTCCGATGATCCACTCTGGATTACTTTGGTACCTTCCTGCCAAGCTTATTGCTAAGCATCGTCAGTCTGGTACACAGCATTTCATACATGATAGAGCCTATGGCTGAAGCATAGGAACATCTTTCATTTCTCTCTATCTTCTGTTGTGGTCGGGCATTGAGTCGACTCAATTTCACACCTTGTAATCTGGTAAAATCCTTTCTTTGCTCGATCCATTTTGAACTTCTTCAAAACCTTATCAAGGTATGTGCTTTGTGAAAGTCCAATTAAGCGCCTTGATCTATCTCTATAGATCTTGATGCCCAATATGTAAGCAGCTTCACCGAGGTCCTTCATTGAAAAACTTTTATTCAAGTATCCTTTTATGCTATCCAGAAATTCTATATCATTTCCAATTAACAATATGTCGTCCACATATAATATTAGAAATGCTACTGAGCTCCCACTCACTTTCTTGTAAATACAAAGCTTCTCCAAAAGTCTCAGATAAAACCATATGCTTTGATCACACTATCAAAGCGCTTATTCCAACTCCGAGAGGCTTGCACCGGACCATAGATTGATCGTTGGAGCTTGCACACTTTGTTAGCTCCTTTAGGATCGACAAAACCTTCCGGTTGCATCATATACAACTCTTCTTCCGTAAATCCATTCGAAATGCAGTTTTGACATCCATCGCCATATTTCATAATCATAAAATGCGGCGATTGCTAACATGATTCGGACAGACTTAAGCATCGCCACGGGTGAGAAGGTCTCATCGTAGTCAACTCCTTGAACTTGTCGAAAACCTTTTGCAACAAGTCGAGCTTTGTGTGATAACATTACCGTTAGCGCGGTCTTCTTCTTAAAAATCCTTTTATTCTCTATTGCTTGCCGATCATCGTGCAAGTCAACCAAAGTCCATACTTTGTTCTCATACATGGATCCCATCTCAGATTTCATGGCTTCAAGCCATTTTATGGAATCTGGGCTCACCATCGCTTCTTCATAGTTCGTAGGTTCACCATGATCTAGTAGCATGACTTCCGAATAGGATTACCGTACCACTCAGTGCGGATTTTATTCTGGTTGATCTCTGAGTTCAGTGACAACTTGATCTGAAGTTTCATGATCATTATCATTAACTTCCTCGCTAATCGGTGTAGGTGTCACGAAACCGATTTCGTGATGAACTACTTTCCAATAAGGGAGCTGGTACTGTTACCTCATCAAGTTCTACTTTCCTCCCACTCACTTCTTTCGAGAGAAACTCCTTCTCTAGAAAGGATCCATTCTTAGCAACGAATGTCTTGCCTTCGGATCTGTGATAGAAGGTATACCCAATTCTCTCCTTTGGGTATCCTATGAAGACACATTTTTCCGATTTGGGTTCAAGCTTATCAGGTTGAAGCTTTTTCACATAAGCATCGCAACCCCAAACTTTCAGAAACGACAACTTTGGTTTCTTGCCAAACCATAGTTCATAAGGTGTCGTCTCAACGGATTTTGATGGTGTCCTATTTAACGTGAATGCGGCCGTCTCTAAAGCATAACCCCAAAACGATAGCGGTAAATCGGAAATAGACATCATAGATCGCACCATATCTAGTAAAGTACGATTACGACGTTCGGACACACCATTACGATGTGGTGTTCCCGGTGGCGTGAGTTGCGAAACTATTCCGCATTGCTTCAAATGTAGACCAAACTCGTAGCTCAAATATTCTCCTCCACGATCAGATCGTAGAAACTTTATTTTCTTGTTACGATGATTTTCAACTTCACTCTGAAATTCTTTGAACTTTTCAAATGTTTCAGATTTATGCTTCATTAAGTAGATATACCCGTATCTGCTTAAATCATCTGTGAAGGTGAGAAAATAACGATATCCGCCACGAGCTTCAACATTCATCGGACCACATACATCTATATGTATGATTTCCAACAAATCTGTTGCTCTCTCCATACAACCGAGAACGGTGTTTTAGTCATCTTGCCCATGAGGCACGGTTCGCAAGTACCAAGTGATTCATAATCAAGTGATTCCAAAAGTCCATCGTATGGAGTTTCTTCATGCGTTTTACATCGATATGACCTAAACGGCAAGTGCCATAAATAAGTTGCACTATCATTATCAACTCTGCATCTTTTGGCTTCGACATTATGAATATGTGTATCACTACTGTCGAGATTCAACAAGAATAGACCATTCTTCAAGGGTGCATGACCATAAAAGATATTACTCATATAAATAGAACAACCATTATTCTCTGATTTAAATGAATAACCGTCTCGCATTAAACAAGATCCAGATATAATGTTCATGCTCAACGCTGCCACCAAATAACAATTATTTAGGTCTAAAACTAATCCCGAAGGTAGATGTAGAGGTAGCGTGCTGACCGCGATCACATTGACTTTGGAACCGTTTCCCACGCGCATCGTCACCTCGTCCTTTGCCGGTGCTCGCTTATTCCGTAGTCCTGCTTTGAGTTGCAAATATTAGCAATGTAACCAGTATCAAATACCAGTGCTACTACGAGCTCTAGTAAGGTACACATCAATAACATGTATATCACATATACCTTTGTTCACCTTGCCATCCTTCTTATCCGCCAAATACTTGGGGCAGTTCCGCTTCCAGTGTCCAGTCTGCTTGCAGTAAAAACACTCAGTTTCAGGCTTAGGTCCAGACTTGGGTTTCTTCTTCTTGAGTAGCAACTTTCTTGCTGTTCTTTTTGAAGTTCCCCTTCTTCTTCCCTTTGCCCTTTTTCTTGAAACTAGTGGTCTTGTTGACCATCAACACTTGATGCTCTTTCTTGATTTCTACCTCCGTGGCTTTTAGCATTGCGAAGAGCTCAGGAATTGTCTTAGTCATCCCTTGCATATTATAGTTCATCACGAAGCTCTTGTAGCTTGGTGGCAGTGATTGGAGAATCCTGTCAATGACACTATCATCCGGAAGATTAACTCCCAGTTGAATCAAGTGATTATTATACCCGGACATTTTGAGTATGTGCTCACCGATGTAACTATTCTCCTCCATCTTGCAGCTATAGAACTTATTGGAGACTTCATATCTCTCAATTCGGGCATTTGCTTGAAATATTAACTTCAACTCCTAGAACATCTCATATGCCCCATGACGTTCAAAACGTCGTTGAAGACCCGGTTCTAAGCCGTAAAGCATGGCACACTGAACTATGGAGTAGTCATCAGCTTTGCTCTGCCAGACGTTCACAACTTCTGGCGTTGCTCCTGCAGCAGGCCGGCACCCAGCGGTGCTTCCAGGACGTAATTCTTCTGTGCAGCACTCTGTTGGAAAAGGCAGTGCCTAGGAGGCGCTTAGGCACGCCTAGGCGCTAGGCAATGGACAAACGCCTCGCCTAGGGCATAAATGGAGGTCTAGGCAGGGCAAGCAAGGAATTGCCTACGCAAGCAAGAAATCATGCCATTTACTGCACTAATATGCCAAACGGGTTATATTCCAATGGTAGTCGATGGTAATTAACTTATTTATATGCCCTAAACTAATATCAACACTCATATAATAATCACAAATAAACTACGAGTAAAAACTATATTACCGCCTAGGCCGCGCCTAGTGCGCTTAGGCACCGCCTAGGCACTAGGCAAAGGCCAATCGCCTCGCTTACGCCTACCGCTTTCTCCAACCTTGGTGCAGCAATGAGGATAATCCTCAAGTTACGGACCCAGTCCGTGTAATTGCTACCATCATCTTTCAACTTTGCTTTCTCAAGGAACGCATTAAAATTCAACGGAACAACAGCACGAGCCATCTATCTACAATAAACATAGACAAGCAAAATACTATCAGGTACTAAGTTCATGATAAATTTAAGTTCAATTAATCATATTAAAAACTCCCACTTAGACAGACATCTCTCTAGTCATCTAAGTGATTACGTGATCCAAATCAACTAAACCATAACCGATCATCACGAGAGATGGAGTAGTTTTCAATGGTGAACATCACTATGTTGATCATATCTACTATATGATTCACGCCGACCTTCGGTCTCCGTGTTCGAGGCCATATCTGCATATGCTAGGCTCGTCAAGTTTAACCTGAGTATTCCGCGTGTGCAAAACTGGCTTGCACCCATTGTAGATGTCCGTAGAGCTTATCACACCCGATCATCACGTGGTGTCTGGGCACTACGAACTTTTAGCAACGGTGCATACTCAGGGAGAACACTTCTTGATAATTTTAGTGAGAGATCATCTTATAATGCTACCGTCAATCAAAGCAAGATAAGATGCATAAAGGATAAACATCACATGCAATCAATATAAGTGATATGATATGGCCATCATCATCTTGTGCTTGTGATCTCCATCTCCGAAGCACCGTCATGATCACCATTGTCACCGGCGCGACACCTTGATCTCCATCGTAGCATCGTTGTCGTCTCGCCAACTATTGCTTCTACGACTATCGCTACTGCTTAGTGATAAAGTAAAGCAATTACATGGCTTTTGCATTTCATACAATAAAGCGACAACCATATGGCTCCTGCCGATTGCCGATAACCGGTTACAAAACATGATCATCTCATACAATAAAATATAGCATCACGTCTTGACCATATCACATCACAACATGCCCTGCAAAAACAAGTTAGACGTCCTCTACTTTGTTGTTGCAAGTTTTACGTGGCTGCTACGGGCTGAGCAAGAACCGTTCTTACCTACGCATCAAAACCACAACGATAGTTTGTCAAGTTGGTGTTGTTTTAACCTTCGCAAGGACCGGCGAGCCACACTCGGTTCAACTAAAGTGAGAAAGCAGACACCCGCCAGTCACCTTTAAGCAACGAGTGCTCAAGCGGTGAAACCAGTCTCGCGTAAGCGTACGCGTAATGTCGGTCCGGGCCGCTTCATCTCACAATACCGCTGAACCAAAGTATGACATGCTGGTAAGCAGTATGACTTATATCGCCCACAACTCACTTGTGTTCTACTCGTGCATATGACATCAACGCATAAAACCAGGCTCGGATGCCACTGTTGGGGAACGTAGTAATTTCAAAAAATTTCCTACGCACACGCAAGATCATGGTGATGGCATAGCAACGAGAGGGGAGAGTGTATGTCCACGTACCCTCGTAGACCGTAAGCGGAAGCGTTATAACAACGCGGTTGATGTAGTCGTACGTCTTCACGATCCGACCGATCCAAGTACCGAACGCACGGCACCTCCGAGTTCAGACACGCTCAGCTCGATGACGATCCCCGGCCCGATCCAGCAAAGTGTCGAGGATGAGTTCCACAAGACGACGGCGTGGTGACGATGATGATGCTCCACCGACGCAGGGCTTCGCTTAAGCTCATGACGATATGACTCTATCGGCGCAGGGCTTCGCCTAAGCTCCTCGACGATATGACCGAAGTGGAATATGGTGGAGGGGGGCACCGCACACGGCTAAGGAACGATCCGTAGATGAACTTGTGTGTCATGGGGTGCCCCCTGCCCCGTGATATAAAGGAGCAAGGGAGGTGCGGCCGGCCCTAGGAGGAGGCGCGGAGGAGTCCTACTCCCACCGAGTAGGACTCCCCCTTCCTAGTTGGATTAGGACTTGGGGGAGGGAAGAGGAAGGGGCGCGCCCCTCTCCTTGTCCTATTCGGACTAGGGGAAGGGGCGCGGCCTGCCCTGGCCGCCCTCCTCTTCTCCCTTATGGCCCATTAAGGCCCATTGACCCCCGGAGGGTTCCGTAACCCTCGGTGTTCCGTAAAATCCGATTTCACCGGAACCTTCCAAGTCCAAACATAGGCTTCCAATATATCGATCTTTATGTCTCGACCATTTCGAGACTCCTCGTCATGTCCGTGATCACATCCGGGACTCGAACAAACTTCGTACATCAAAACTTATAAACTCATAATAAACCGTCATCGTAACGTTAAGCGTGCGGACCCTACGGGTTCGAGAACTATGTAGACATGACCTAGAACTATTCTCGGTCAATAACCAATAGCGGAACCTGGATGTTCATATTGGTTCCTACATTTTCTCGAAGATCTTTATCGGTCAAACCGCATAACAACATACGTTGTTCCTTTGTCATCGGTATGTTACTTCCCGAGATTCGATCGTCGGTATCCAATACCTAGTTCAATCTCGTTATCGCAAGTCTCTTTACTCGCTCGTAATACATCATTTCATAACTAACTCATTAGTTACAATGCTTGCAAGGCTTAGGTGATGAGTATTACCGAGAAGGCCAGAGATACCTCTCCGACAATCGGAGTGACAAAACCTAATCTCGAATTATGCCAACTCAACATATACTTTTGGAGACACCTGTAGAGTACCTTTATAATCACCCGTTACGTTGTGACGTTTGGTAGCACACAAAGTGTTCCTCCGTAAACGGAGTTGCATAATCTCATAGTTGCAGGAACTTTGTATAAGTCATGAAGAAAGCAATAGCAACATACTAAACGATCAAGTGCTAAGCTAACGGAATGGGTCAAGTCAATCATATCATTCTCCTAATGATGTGATCCCGTTAATCAAGTGACAACTCATGTCTATGGTTAGGAAACATAACCATCTTCGATTAACGAGCTAGTCAAGTAGAGGCATACTAGTGACATACTGTTTGTTTATGTATTCACACATGTATTATGTTTCCGGTTAATACAATTCTAGCATGAATAATAAACATTTATCATGATATAAGGAAATAGACAATAACTTTATTATTGCCTCTAGGGCATATTTCCTTCACCTCCTTCCCTTCACTTATAATCCACTACTTTTTTTTTGAAGGAAAGGGGTTGCCCCCCTGCCCCATTATATAGAATGAAGCAGACAGCACCAAACATCTGTTTTACAAACGCAACATCTGACTACTACCGAGCAGCTAAATCAACGATAAAAGCCTAAAGCCAATATAAAGTTTAGAGGCTAGAAGCATAGACGGAGTCTTTCATTTTATTACAGAGCAGCAACCGGAATGAGAGACGAAGGAGAACGACAGGAAAGAATCCATCATCTCCAACGCGCCGCCTTTCAGTTGGTCTCTCCCAGCATCATCTCCATGCGATCCGGAGGAGTTCCCCACGCCGTTTGTCCAGCAGATGGATGCATCGTAGCAGTAGAGTCGCCTGCCCATCGGCGCAGAGAACTTTCCATTGGTGTAAAAAGCAGCTTAGTTTTGCAAGAATGCACTTCACACTTCTCCATTTGCGCCCCTGAAAGCAAAACTCATTTCTTAGTCTCCACAGGCTCCACAAGGCAGCAGTTGTCACCATATTCAAGACAGCATTTTCTTTATGCATATGCCAAAAGGACACAACATTTCCAAAACAAGAAATTTTGTCGATAGCAAAAGCTTCTGCAACAAATTCCCAAACTTGTTGGGCCACCACACATTCAAACAACAGATGATGAACCGTTTCGAATTCAGAACAAAATAAACAGGAAGGTTCTTCAACTCCCCTCCTTTTCGCAAGATTATCTCTGGTAAGTATCTTATTGTGAACACAAAGCCAAAGGAAAATATGGATGTTCTGTGGACATAAAATTTTCCATATCTTATCACTAACATCAGGAGCTATCCCACTAAAATTGATTTGTTTATAAAAGGATTTAACCGAGAAAGTCCCATTGGGTTCTAAGCCCCAAATCGGGATATCCGTTTCATCCACAGGAGGTTTTTGCCTGACCACATAAACAAGTTGTTCCCAGCGGTTCATACCACTAAGATCAACACATCTTCTAAAGGTTAATTTCAAATTACTACCATCCCATACTTGAGCGACTGTACTGTCAGCTTGGTTACATATACTAAACAAATCCCAAAACTGTACTTTAAGGGAACAATCCCCCACCCACACATCATGCCAAAAACTAATGAGTTTTCCATCTCCCAGTTTCCATCTATAAAAGGTTTTTGCAGCAGCCAGGGCCCAAGTTATGCTCTTCCAAAAGGAAGAGCCCCCTTCACTCCTAGCCCAGAGCAGGTTAGGAGAATTAACTCTGTACTTGTACAAGAGAAGCTTAACCCAATCTGAGTCAGGATTATTAAAAAAAAATTTCTCCCAAGAAGCTAATAAAGCCATATTATAATCCACTACTGCTGTAGTTTGCATTCAAACAAACGATATGAGCATAGCAAGGAACCGTATGTAGGAGTGTATATATATACAGTAGCAGGGAAAATTTATTCTATGCGGCTACCATAGTTCACCGTGCAAGTTAGGAACCGGCAACTCAAACTTCAAAAGAAACCATGAAATGCGCATTCAAGAAAACCCCCAAAGTGTTTCCTCTAAAGAAAAACTTCAAACTGGATGTGTTGGCTGCTGTGCCTTTCTTCTGAATCATTTCCGCTTAGCACTCTCTTCCGCTCTAGTAAAAGCATCAGTGAGCACATCAACAGCCCAATCCTTGGCATCCTCCTGCAAGGCAGAGATGTCGAGACAAGTCTTAGCATCAAGCTCTCAAGCGAAAGGCAGCAGGTCAAACCTTCAAAATGTATGCAGGTTGTAACTCTACTGAGTTAGGTAAGGACGTGGGTAAAATCAACACATTAGAACAGAGGTGAAAAGAGATGCGGGTAAGGGAGAACAAGACAAAATTGATCCGACAAACGCACACCCACAAATATATCGAAAAGCAATAAAATATATATATACCTTGTTTTTAAACTAATAAAGGCATGTTTGAGTGACTAATGCCTTCAGAATTACTTACTACACTGATTAATCAAAATATATATACCAAAAACTGCAAGCTTGTTTCCTCAAGATGTATTTTGGCTACAGGTTCTATTATACTCTACAGTAAATGTCTAGCACAATCACTCAAATCATACAGAATATAGAAGGTGTACCAAGTGCTCAAAGCTTCCACACAAGGTGAGGCCTGGGGAAGGGAATTTCTAGACAACCTTACCCTTGCACAATAATTCTGCAAGGAGGTTGGCAGAATTTAACCAAATAACTGAAGAGGACACAGGTTAAATCAAATATAGCACCATAAATGCACAGGTGACCCTGCTAGTTATATATAGCAGCAAGTTGTTGAAACATGGAACAGTAGTATCTACTAGTATGGATCAGCAATTTGTTTTCATCATGAAAGCAAGACTGGATCCAGTAAACTCACTCCAAAGTGATATAACCATCAATTATCGTCGAATTAGTGTATGAAAATGCATCTATGAGATTATAACAACAAAGTTCTGTCAGGCTGTCAGCTACTTACCAGCCGCACTTTTTCCCCAGTTCTTAAGCGGGCATGTGGACGAGCTAACTTTGATTCAAAAGGGGTCCTTGGCCTGACTTCTTGGATTTCATCCCACTCTTCACGTGAAAGCATCCTTACTGTTCCTTGCTCAGGGTGACTATTCTTTATCTTGCGTTCTCTCCTTTCTTGGTCTGTGGCTTCATGTTCCTACCCAGAAAACATGGAAAAGGTTCAGAACATACCAAGTTCAGAAGAGAAAGAAGATTTTCTGAACACATGCAAACAATGCTGAATTAAATTATTTAATTGACATGTACAATATGTGGTAGGTAGATAATCTGGCAAACAGCAGGCTTGATGATTACAAAACAAGGCCACACATATCTTATCATGAAAATCTGGTTGACTATTAGTTCATGAGATAACTAACATAAATTTGTTTGAACATTTCTTGAATGAAGCAATTAAGAGGGGAGAGACAAAGTCGAACTGTAACATCGAAGAAAAACAACATACCTGGATAGCACAAAGTTAGAGATGCTCTATGCACTACTCTTCCAATGGATAGAGAATCATTTGACCCACTAAGAAATCTTGTAACGTCTCTTCTCTAAACGTATTTTATGCATTGTCAACAGTACTAGCATAAATAAACCACTCCAAAATTCTGCTCATTCCGAGAGGTTACATTTCTACAAGCTCACATGTCTTGCAGCCACTCTATAATTATGCTTGTGTAATTATCAATTATCAGAGCAAGGCAAGTACAATGCTGAGTGCTAACATGTAACTCATTCAGTGTGTAACATTCAGTTTTTTTTTTTTGAAACGGAGGCAAAAGCTTTGCCTCATCTCATTAATAAAGAAGGAGTATAGAACAAAGTCTCAATGAGGGTCATTACTCCTCAACAAATGCGAAAACAAAACGAACTACTCTCGCGGCATCAAGGATCCCAAGTGTTTAGCCCCGGCCAGAACCCAATTCCTGGCCTCCACCTTGATGCCCTCTAGCACCGTGGTTGGCATTGAGGATTTCTTTTGGAACACCCTCGCGTTTCTCTCTTTCCAAACCTCCCAAGAGACTAGCATTACAAGCGAAGAGATCGTCTTCCTCCGGTGTCCGCGGCCAAGGATCGTTCTAGTCCACCACTCATGGACCGAAGAGATTCCAACCCAATCGGCGGTGTCGAGCTCCGGCGTGTCAAGCCAACATCTCACCGCATTCCAAATGCGCATGGAGAACCTACACCGGAACATAATGTGCGCCGCCGTCTCCGGCTCCCTTTTGCATAGTTGGCATAAATTGCAATTTGGCCACCCTCGCCGTTGTAGCCGGTCTGCCGTCCAAACCCTGTTCTTGTTGATGAGCCACGCGAAAAACTTGCACTTGGGGGGTGCCCAGTTTCCCCATATCACTTTCTTCATGTTGGTTGCCACCGCCCTTGAATTGCACCTTGTAGGCCGAGGCGACGAATATGTGCCATTGGTCGTGAGGTTCCACTTTATGTCATCGCCAGGTCATCTCGAAGTTCAACTTGGCTGAGCTTCTCCCAAAGCGTGCAGAACTGTGCAATATGGTCAACTGAAAGCCCATCCTCCATTTTAATCCAGTGCACCCAATTTTGATCCTGCATGGCCTCCTTTACAGATTTATTCTTGTTGGATGAGCTCGCGAACACGAGCGGGGCGATGTCCTTGGGTTTCTTTCCTTCCAGCCACGGTGAGTGCCTGAAAAGCGCCATCCGACCATCCCCACGGTGATAGTAGTCGCCGATAGAAGAGCTCTCTGTCCATGGAGTCGCATGGGTTTCCCAAGCCGACCCATGGTCTATCGGGTTCCTTCCATTCGTACCATAGCCATCTGAGGCGCAAAGCTCTCGCATATAAGTGAAGGTCGAGGACTCCCAAGCCGCCAAGGCTCTTTGGTCTGCACACGGCCTTCCAGTTGACCTTGCATTGCCCGCCAGAGACCTTCTCCGCTCCCGCCCAAAGGAAGGCCCTCTCGAGCTTATTGAGATTGCTCAGAGTACTCTCAGGAAGTTTAATCGCTGTGGCATGGAAAGTGGCCTGGGAGGTGGTCACCGATCTAATCAACTCAGTTCGCCCAGCCGCCGTGATGAACCGGCCCTGCCAAGGAACCAAGCTCCCTGCAGCTTTGTCAACCAAGTGTTGAAGATCAATTTTCCTGAGCCGGTGAACGGACAGCGGGAGGCCGAGGTAGCGCATTGGGAAAGTAGCACGTTTGGCCGGAAAGCACTCAAGAACGGCATCCAGGTCAATGCCGCTGCAACTAATAGGAACCACCGAGCTCTTTTCGAGGTTCGTTGTGAGACCGGTGACTTCGCCAAACCCAGCCAGGATGGAGGTTAATTGCTGGATGTCCTCCTTGAAAGGCGCCACAAATATGGCGGCATCATCGGCATATAGCGAGGAGCGCATGCAGGTGGCCCTGCCCCTATCCGTGTAGCTTGCCCTGTCTTGTGGCGGTGTCGAGAATGCTCGGATAGGGTCAATGGCCATGACAAATAGAAGGGGAGAGCGCTCTCCTGCGGAGGCCCACACCGTGCCACATAGGCTCACCGGAATCCCATTGAGAAGGACTCGGATGAGGACGACCGCAGCAGGCGGTGAGCATATCTCTGAACCGTGTCGGAAACCGCGCCCGATCGAGAAGGCTGAGCAAGTAGTCCCATCGGCGAATCAAAAGCCTTTTTTATGTCTAGCTTGAAGAGGAGGGTAGGCTTCTTTAACCGGTGCATCCGCCGAGCAAGGCTGCGCACGTACATAAAATTATCGTGGATGCTTCTGGACTTGATGAAGGCGCTCTGGCTACGGGATATCAGAGTGTGCATGAATGGTGCTAACCGAGTTGCCATCATCTTGGCCACAATCTTAGCCACTGCATGGATGAGGCTGATTGGTCTGAAGTCAGAGATGCTCTCCGCCCCATCTTTCTTGGGAAGGAGAACTACGTTAGCCGTATTCACCCAGTGGAAGTGCTCAGAACGTAGGTCGGCAAAAGTATTGACCACAGCCATGATGTCCGTCTTAATGACCTCCCAAGAAGCCTTGAAAAAGGCCCCCGTAAAGCCATCCGGTCCCGGGGCTTTATCCTTGGGCATGTCTCCTATGGCGTCAAGGGCCTCATGCTCGCTGAACGGTTCATCCAGGCTGGACAGATCGCACTGATTGAAGTTTATGTTGTTCCAGTTAAGGTCGCTATGCGGTCGAGGCTTCTTTTGCAGCATAGCGGAGAAGTGGTCATGAACCTCCCCGTAACATTCAGTTTTATCTAAAAGTAAATGGAACATTCCATTCCAATGCCAAGTGCTGCGTTAGAAACTTTAGTTCAATGCATAAAACTGCAATTATTAGCTATGAATGCGCTCATTCAGAATTTATGTGTACGACAGCTTGAACCTTAGCATACAATTTTGGACTGGCAGTAGTTCAACCAGTTACCGTTAGGATTTTAAGAAAGAGTGCTAGCTTTGGTTAATGTGTGCTTGCCCATTTCGGTAGGAAACTCGACGAGGATTGTCTGTACAAAATGAATACACAGGATCATCTAATAATTATAGTTTGCTTTGAAATTATCTGATTATTAGCACATAACCTGATTCCCACGTACAACCTTCAGTAACTTGAAATAATGCTAATTTAGAATTAGAAGCGTGTGCATTTCCCGTTTCCGATAAATGTACTGAACTGACATGCCATTCTATAAAGTAGAAACTGAATCTACATGACATTAACTTTCGAAGCACATAATCTGATTATTAGCACATGTGTATGCATGACCGGGCTGTATTACGCAGTTGTGAGCCAATCATTTGGGGACAGTGGAAGGAACAGAGCAGATGGAGAAGCTATAACTTAGAACTATCAAGTGGGTAGAGTGGTAGATGAGAGCTTAGTGTAACCGTTGATTTACGTTGATATCTCATATGCTTTTGGTTTATTATTCAAGATGATTTTCTTGCTGACGATGTTCTCAAAATCATAGGTTAAGTTATTAGGTAATATTGATTGATACTTCAAAGGTTTGCCACTAGGCTCCTTATGGTTAAAGATAATCTCCATTGCTTCTGTATTAGGTAATATTGAACCTAGGTGCATATGCACCCATTATCAAAATACATATTTCAAAAAGTTGAAAATTTTAGAACAAAAATCCCGCGTGTATATCCGGACATTTTATGTGCGCGCACAAGGTTTCGATGAAAAACGACACTTTTTGTAGCTTGTGTAAAAAAAATAAAGAAATGCCTTGTGAATAGTTAGAATGAAGCATCAGAAAATTGTCTTTTTTACACAAACCACAAAAAATGTCGTTTTTCACCGAAACCTTGTGCACACACATAAAATGTCCCGATATACACGCGGGATTTTTGTTTCGAATTTTTGAACTTTTCAAAATATGTATTTCGACAATGGGTGCATATGCACATAGGAGCCAAAGGCAATTACCGAATACAAATGACAAAGAAAGAAAGGCAGTAGATTTGTTCATGAATTAGTAAACAACGGCTACAAACAAGAAAGATGTCGTTTAGACTTCAGATACCACAACATCAGACCATCACCATCACTAATTAACAGCTCTACACCACACTTCAATCACCATCAACATCAGATCATCACCTACGGTGAAAAAGGTAGTTTACAAACTGTCAATCCTCCAAGATCCATCAGACCATCACCATCACCATCAGAAAATCACGGCAATCTCGCCGGGTAGGGTTAGGGTCGATGCGGGGCTAGAAGAGGACAGCGTTCTTGGCGAGCTCGCCGGGTAGGGTTAGGACAGAGGTGGGGAGAGGCGGCGATGACTTACCACCGGGGAGAACACCAGTATTCTGGAGGAGTAGCGCCGGCGTCGGGCTCCTCCTCTCGGCGGCGGGGCTCCTCCCCTCGGTGGCGGCGGCGGGGCTCTTCCCCTCCGTGGTGGCGGCTTTGAAGATCCGGCGGCGGGGCTTCTCCCCTCCGTGGTTGGCGGCGTGCGCTCGGTCGAGAGATTCCCTGAGTCCTTCGACAAGGGTTCTGAGTCGCGTGGGTTCGGGAGGATCGAAGGGGATTAGAGAGGATCCGACCATCCAAACCCCCTGTACCAAATGGGCCAACGGTTTTTTTTGGGGGTTTCTGGCCCACGCGAGGAAAATCCTCTTGAAACCCCTCCAATCCACTCGCGCCAAACGAAGCCTCACGGTGGTTGCAATGCGCTTGGCCCTGAGCACTGGGATTCTCCCGGAGCTCAACGATGCGGCGGCTCTGCTTGCATTTCTCTGCATCACGGCGTGAACTACCTTCTCAATGCTTTTGGCGTTCAGGATATCTGGCCGTTCAACAGGAAAACACTGTGATCCAAGCCTGCGTCAGCGCTTGCTGCAGCATTGTCTTAGCAGGTACTCCCTCCGTTCGGAAATACTTGTCGTAAAAATAAATGAAAATGAATGCATCTAGAATAAAAATACGTCTAGATACATTCGTCTCTCCGACGAGTATTTCCGGACGGAGGGAGTACGTACCGAAGAATCCCCCTTCTCTCTGCCTATTGGCTAAACAAAATCAACATACAGCAACTTCTGTTGGTTTGGTAATTCAAGATCCTGTTTTTTTGGTTCTTGTGTTCGGCTTCACTTCTGAAATGAATCGTCCAACCTTATTTTCACCGCCACCAGCCCCTTCCTTTTACTAAAATAAAATCCATCACGGCTATAGGCTGCATGTTTGAGGTTTTTTCCGTGATTAAATCTGCCCGTTGATTTTCAAGGGCAATATTGACCCTTTTCGCGTGATTTAGAGTGTTAGCGGGGTCGCTCCGCGGACGCCGCCGTGGCCAGTCTGCCTCCCTCTCCGCTCTCCGTCGCATCCGTCTCCCTCTGGGCCGACCCCTCCTATCCCACCTACACCGCTATCTGCGTGTGACCTTGCCCAAGCCCCAAGGCAACGGCACCAACTCACCAGCCCACCTATCGTCTTGGTCGAGCTCTTTGTTTATCTCGTATGCAGATCTCTTCGTCGTGCTCCTCCTATGCTACTGTGTACAGCTCATGTCCATTGTTAGGTTGCACTCGCGTTTAGAAGTAAGCATTGATAATAGTAAACATTCATCAGAAGTAGAAATTCAGGAAAGGTATGCACGGGTAATCATGGAGATCGTAAAAGCAGTAGAACCAGATATCAAATTAATCAAGATGGGCTCATGAACGCAAATCTTGAAATCACATGAAGATAGGGATCGACTCTTGGGAGCGACTTCCTGTTCCAGTTAGTGCTGTGCAACCTCAGGCCATCCACCATGGCTGCCTAGGTTCGACTCCGAACGAGGAGCCCGTCGAGGCCACCTCTCCGACAAGGCAAGACATGTCGCCATTGGCAGGGTCAGTCACGGTGAATGTCATTTGACTAGACCTTTCTCACGGTTGTCGTGAGAGTTGCATATGTGCGCCGCCGGTGCCGGAACATCTTCCATTTATGCGCCAAGGCCATATACTGCGCCTGTTAGGGCATCTCTAGCCGTTGGCCCCCAGGGGGCGTCTAAAAGCGTCGCCTGGGGGTGAGCCGGCGCAAAAAATGGCCCTGGGGCGAGTAGTCGGTCCCCAGCCGTTTTCGGCCCCCATGACCGCCCCTAGGCGCGCATTAAATAAAAAAGGCCGTACGGCGAAGTTATGATAAAAAATAGTTAAATTTCGGCTAAACATGGCAAATTTCGGCAAAATTCGTGCATTTTCATTACATTAACCTAATCTCTACTACTATTAAACAATCGAGCTGTGGCAGAAACATTACATCTCAGCCATACATCCGTCATCTCTCAATAAACCGGATTGCCTCAATGTTGTATCACATCATTTACCATTATCAATTAGCAATAATTACCATGATCTATGTCATCATAATTACACAATAATTACCACGATCTTGCTCCAACCTGGGCCTATTTTAATGGAACAATTGCATTTTTGCCCCTAGTTGGTTCCTACCCACGGGTTTTGCCCTTACTTTTCGAGCTTGCTCAGTTTTGCCCTTACTTTTTCCGTCGTGGTCCCTCGGATGCCCTTTGACCGTTTGACCAAAATTTTAAAAATTCATAACTAATTCATATGAACTTAGAAAAATGCAAATAAGATATCAAAATGTTCAGATAAACATTACCTTTATGTGAATATCATTTACATTCAGGACAAAAGCACCCTTTAAACTACCTGAGGTAATTAATGTTATTAACATTATTAAAAATAAAAAGGTATAAACAATATTTTTCATGAATAAAATTAAATGCAAATGTAGGTGATGTTTCCTGAACATCCTGATATCTTATTTGCATTTTCTGAGTTCGTATCAATTTGTTATGAAGTTTCCAAATAATGGTCAAAGTCGTTAGAACATTCATAATAAGATGATACGAACTCAGAAAAATGCAAATAATATATCTGGTTGTTCAGAAAACATCACCTACATTTGCATGTAATTTTTATTCATGAAAATAATATTGTTTATACCTTTATATTTTTAATAATGTTAATAACATTAATTACCTCAGGTAGTTTAACGAGTGCTTTTGTCCAGAATGCAAATGATATGCACATAAAGGTAATATTTATCTAAACATTTTGATATCTCATTTGCATTTTTCTGAGTTCATATGAATTAGTAATGAATTTTCAAAGTTTTGGTCAAACGGTCAAAGGGCATTCGAGGGACCATGACGGAAAAAGTAAGGGCAAAACTAAGCAAGCTCTAAAAGTAAGGGCAAACACGTGGGTAGGAACCAACTAAGGGTAAAAGTGAAATTGTCCCTATTTTAATCATATCAATTAGCAATAATTACCAGGATCTATGCCATCATATTTTTTTAGAAACCCAGCCTCGTATACAACGTACATAGAAGCAAAATATCAATTAGCAATAAGTACCATGATCTACGCCATCATAAATTTTTTTAAACCCAGCCTTGCGTACCGCGTACATAGAAGGAAAAACGAAAAAGGCATGGCCCATGTTCGCATGTAAGCAGAGACGAACACGGAAACCAAATCGCTCGTTCCCGTGTTTGTTCGGATCACAGGACCGATCAGACCCTGTCATGTCAAAAACATGTTTAGTTCCCTTAAATTAGAGCAAAAAACACTGTAGACTGTTGCATAAGGTTAATGTGATATTCTATTTTTGTCAGATGGCTTGAAATTTCTTTAACATCACTTTAGTGTTAATGTCATGTACCATCATATTTATTTCCAAATTATGGCGTGAAGTTATATTGCCAGTTTATGTCATGTTCGGTTCACAAATATATATTGTCGGTCCGTGCCTTGAAGCTCTGTTGGTAGATTCTGTCATATACAGTGCATAACATTTATTTTTACTTTTAGTGTAAAATTGACTTGCACACAGATTGACATTTTGAGACATTGTGCTACATGTGCTTGCTTTCGCTATATTTATTATAGATAGTGTAATTACAGATTTTATAAAGTATGTTAATAGTTGGATCATGTATCCTTGACTTGATAGACAAGTTCAAAGAATTATATTCTTCAGAGTGCATAACTGATATGCTAGATCCTAACTTTAACTTCTTGCATAACCAACTTTCAGTTCAAGGAAGCTTCAGGTCTACCTTGAAAATTTCTTTTGCCTCTTCCATCCCGCATGGACATGTTTTCCAATTAAAGATTACTGATTATACACAAAAAAAAAGTTCCCAATAATCTTTTCTACAATAATCCAACATAATCAAATGAGTCACTAAAACTAGCTGGGAAATACCAAGGAAACCTGCAGGCATGGCTGCCGCAATAATCAATCCTCCTCCCTCGACACTTATGCCAACACTCTCCTTCCTGTGATTCAATTTTCTCTCTATCTCATAACTCTATGATACGTGCACGTGCACACTTACTAGTCTAAAAAAGAAAGGGGTTGAAGTCGTCGCCGCCATCGTCGTCGTCGGCCTTCTCCTCCTTGACGCGGGCGCCCCTGCTGGACCCGGCGTCGCCATGGCGGACTGGCGGCGCCGCGTCGTCGTCGTCGTCATTGTCGTGATAGGACGACGACCCGTCTTCATTGCGGCCGCGTCGGCGCTCCTCGGCGGCGCAGGCGGCGCTGGGGCGCCTTCACCTTCTCCGGCGCGCTTCTTCATCGCAATGGAGTCTGGCGCGCCCATTCTAGGGCCGCGTCGTCATCGTCGAACTCCGCCTTCACCGGCGCCAGCCCGGCTCCGTCTTCACGGCGCCAGCCCGGCCCGTCTTTGGCTTGACGAAGCGCGGAGGAGCCGACGAGAGGAGGCGCGCCGACCGCCTCGTTGATAGCGATGCGGCGCGCGATCTGCGCCGCCTGGTGTACTTTTCGGCGGCATGGCGACTTCTTCGCGGCGAAGCGGAGGGGTTTGGCGGAGAAAGGGAGAGAATGGCGGAGGAAGGCGGCGAACGGAGAGATGCGAGGGAAAAGCGCCAAGAACGGCGGAAAAGGCCTCGGTCGCCTCCAGGGCGGGCCCACGCGCCTTTTTCGCTTGTGCCGGCTCCCCAAGCGCCCCCAGGACGGCGGGTTCGGCCTGGGTCCGCCGACACCAGTTTTGGCCCGAGCCGGCGAAAAACAGGCTTCTGGGGGCGCGACTGGGGCCTTTTTTTGACGCCGGCGCGGCAAAATCGCCCGAGGAGGGCCTGTCGGGGGCGCGGCTGGAGATGCCCTTATCATCAGAAGTAGGTAGGAAGCAGAACAAGCTTCAAGTTCTGGTCCATTTGCTAATAACTTAGCAATTGGCCATCTTATTAGTGTAGTAGATGCAGTTTCGTGCGAGTTTGGATTGTAGCATTACCACCGAAACTGATTAGGCAATACTTATTGAGACTGTGTTACAAAATGAGGAAAAAGTTTGACACAAATCTGAATTTTCGGTCCTGGCAATGCATAAAACTACCAACTGCACATTTTCTAGTTCAGTTGGCTCTCAAAATTGCGAGTAAATTGTGGCTGTGATAATCTTTTTTCCTTTCAAGAATTACTCTACTGTAGGGTGTCTTCTACTTAGTATTAACAAATACGGCCAATGTATCAACTCTACTAATTAAAACTGTTATCCACATTTGTAGGCGGATTTGGAACCAACTTGTACACGATGAGCAACAGGATCGGCAGTCGATCAGGAAAATTCATGGACGAGACTAACAACAAGGACCCTGCAATGGGATGGATTATTGCGTTTCTATTTGCTCAGTTTCGCGGGCACATTTTGTATCCTGCCTTTCAAAAAGGCAAGTAATATTACTACCTTGTAATTTACTTTGCATTTGGCGAGTTTTAGAGCTACACCTGTCTTTGCGTCTGACGAGCTTGTAAAATTTGCAGCTACTGATATTGGATTACAAATTGAGTTTTCCAACTGGCACGGCAACAGGGCATCTTATCAACAGTCTCCATACCCCATTGGATTTTAACTTTGCGGACGGTCCGAATCTTGCGTGGTGTGTAAGGAATAAAAAAATATTGTAATGTGGATACACTATATTTTTTTCTTTCTTTTTGTCTAACATGTCAAAGGCTGTTGCAGGAAACAAGTTAAGTGCCTCACAAAATTTCTTGTCGTAAGTTTCGTTTGGGGGTTCTTTGGTTGGTTTTTTGCCGGAGGTGAGGAGTGTGGCTTCGAGCACTTCCCAACACTTGGCCTACAGGCATACAAACACAGGTAAAATTCTTAATTCCTCATCTCCAAAACGGAAGGTTATAAGTTTTGTCTCTAGTCAAACTTCTTGCATTAGGGAATTGTAGTTGCAGTTAAGGCTTGTTTGGTTTACAACCTAAGGTACCACAACATCTTAGTCATGTGTTTGGTTTGTTGTCACACTTGTGTCTTGCCACACTTTTCTAGCAACATGGTTCACATGTCATAGGCTCAATTTTTTTCCAAATCTTACCACACTTGTTGTGGCCATTTTGAGGATGTTTGGTTTGTGATTAACTTTGCCAAAGGTTGCCACACCTAAGGTTGTGCAAGTTTGACCAATTTAGATGAGTGTTTGATTCAAGTCTTATCTTAGGCAATCCACAATAGGCCCCACATGATATACACACAAAAAGTGTGATAAGATTCCCTTAGGCTTGCCAAATTGTGGCTTTTATTTTGTTGAACTAACATTAAGCAAACTTGGCAAAAATGTGTGGCGAAGTGTGGCAATGCAAGGCCTAGAACCAAACAGCCTTGTTAGCCACACTTTGCCTAAACATAGTTGTGACGAAGTTAGTCATGAAGCAAATAGGCCTTTAGTTTGTTCTACAATTTTTTTTCAAACTTTGCAATTAAATGCGAGACAAAAATAAGTTAGGCCTTTTGCAAATAATCTCTATTGTTACTCTTGCAGCTTCGCCTTCGTGTTCTCCATCATGTATGTCGGCATTGGCATGATTTGCCCGTTGATTGTAAGCTACTCAGTTCTAGTCGGAGTAATTTTCTCTTCCGGATTCATCATACCTTTCCTGGAACACAAGAAGGGGCAATGGTACACTGCGGACTCTGAGGAATGTAGCCTTGACGGCATGGGAGGATATCAAGTAAGCTTTTGCTTCTTCAAAGAAAAGATAATTGGTAGTACTGTATATTCATCTTACTCTAATTTTCACGGATCGCCATGTCGTGCGCGCTCATGCTTGGGGACGGCCTGTACATCCTCATCCGGGCCATAGCCCTGCGCGTGCGCGGAAGACGGGCTGCCGTTCAGGCAGAAGATGAGACGTTTGACAACCAGCGACGCACCAGCAGTGGCGGCGCTTGGTACAAATTGCTGGGTGGGGGCCGATGCAAAAACATGAGTATTTTGTTGGGGAACGTTGCAGAAAATTAAAAGTTTTCCTACGGTTTCACCAAGATCCATCTATGAGTTCATCTAAGCAACGAGTCATGGGAGATGCATCTACATACCACTTTGTAGATCGCGGCGAAGCGCTCAAAAGAACGGGGTTGAGGTAGTTGTACACGCCGTGATCCAATCACCGGAGATCCTAGCGCTGAACGGACGGCACCTCCGCGCTCAACACACGTGACGGTCAGCGTGGACGCCTCCTCCTTCTTGATCCAGCAAGGGGAAGGAGAGGTTGATGAAGATCCAAAGAAGACGACGGCGTGGTGGTGGATCCAGCAGGATCCGGCAGGCTTCGCCAAGCGTCTGCGGGAGGAGGAGGTGTAGCAAGGGAAGGAGGTGCCAAGATGCGGGTCTTGCTGCCTTCCTCCCTCCACTATATATAGGGGCTAGGGGCGATGCCCCTGGAGATCCCATCTAGATGGGGGGCGGCCCGGCAACGACGACCTTAGGGTTTCCAACCAGGCGCGATGCCCCTCTGGGCAACGCCCCTGTTTCCAACCAGGGGCGCATGCCCCTCGGGGCAACGGTCCCCAACCCTAGGCGCCTTGGGCCCTTGGGTGGGCGCACCAGCCCACCAGGCTGGTTCCCACGCCACTTCAGCCCATGGGCCCTCCGGATAGGTGGCCCCACCGGTGGACCCGGGACCCTTCCGGTGGTCGGGTACAATACCGTGACCCCAAAACTTTCCGGTGGTCAAACTGGACTTTCTATATATAAATCTTTACCTCCGGACCATTCCGAACTCCTCGTGACGTCCGGGATCTCATCCGGACTCGAACAACTTCGGTTTACTGCATACTAATATCTCTACAACCCTAGCGCCACCGAACCTTAGTGTGTAGACCCTACGGGTTCGGGAGATATGCGAACATGACCGAGATGCCTCTCGGTCAATAACCAACAGCGGATCTGGATACCCATGTTGGCTCCTACATACTCCTCGATGATCTCATCGGATGAACCACGATGTCGAGGATTCAATCAAACCCGTATACAATTCCCTTTGTCAATCGGTACGTTACTTGCCCGAGACTCGATCGTCGGTATCCCAATACCTTGTTCAGTCTCGTTACGGCAAGTCACTTTACTCATCAGTAATGCATGATCCCGTGACTAACCACTTAGTCACTTTGAGCTCATTATGATGATGCATTACCGAAAGTGGGCCCAGAGATACCTCTCCGTCATACGGAGTGACAAATCCGATCTCGATCCGTGTCAACCCAATGCAGACACTTTCGGAGATACCTGTAGTGCACCTTTATAGTCACCCGATACGCGTTGTGACGTTTGGTACACCCAAAGCACTCTTACGGTATCCGGGAGTTACACGATCTCATGGTCTAAGGAAGAGATACTTGACATTGGAAAAGCTCTAGCAAAACGAACTACACGATCTTGTGCTATGCTTAGGATTGGGTCTTGTCCATCACATCATTCTCCTAATGATGTGATCCCGTTGTCAATGACATCCAATGTCCATAGTCAGGAAACCATGACTATCTGTTGACCAACGAGCTAGTCAACTAGAGGCTCACTAGGGACATGTTATGGTCTATGTATTCACACGTGTATCACGATCTCCGGATAATACAGTTATAGCATGAATAAAAGACAATCATCATGAACAAAGAAATATAATAATAACACTTTTATTATTGCCTCTAGGGCATATTTCCAACATATTTGGGGTTGTAAATTGCTAAAAAATCTCATCTAAGCCCTCCCTAAAAAATTCCTTCGGAGTTTGGTCCAAGGCTGGGGGAGGGGGGGGGGCAGTTGCCCCCTCGGCCTCAACATAGCTCCGCCAGTGCGCACCAATATGAGGACCTGATACCCACACCATTTGCGTTGATTGCTTACGTAGCATTGGCCATGATATCTACTGTTGTGCTACCATACATTTTCACCCAATTGGCATGGTACTACTCGGCTCTATGTAGTTGCACCAGCAGCGGCGATCTGCACCATCTACGGTTTTGGACTGGCGTATGCCAAAGTGGCGATCCTAGCTGTCGGAGCATGGTCAGGCGTGACAGGCGGTGCCATCTGGCCTGGCAGCCTATGGTGTTATTGGGGGCGTGATCAACACAACAAGTACCATGATGTCCAACATGAAAGTTGCTCATATGACACTCACATCGCCAAGGTCCATCGCAGTGAACTAGACGTTCGGCGTGCTAATTGGCTGCGTCGTCTCGCTAGGAACATTTTGGATCTTCTACTCGGTCGTCAAAGGATTTGGTGTGGACAGCTCGGAGCACGCCTTGAAGCCGAGTCTCTTGTACTGCAACGTAGCCAACCTGAGTGTGCAGGGAATCGAGTCGCTGCCCAAGCAGTGCATATTGCTCTTTGTTCTGCTCTTCATGGTTGCCATCTTGATCAACTTGGTGAGAGATCTTACAGGGCCAAGGGTGGCCAGGGTTGTGCCTCTGCTGATCGCCATGGCAATTCCAATGTACTTTCACTCTCGGTTCATCATCGACATGTGCGTGGGCAGACTCAACATGTTCGTGTGGGAATGCGTGCAGGGCGCCACCGCCACGGAGCTTGGGCCGACTGTCGCGTCTGGTCTGATGTGCGGAGATGCAATATGGCTCGTCGTAAAGTCGGTTCTCAGCCTCACAGGGATTTTGCCGCCTATCTGCATGCGGTTCTTCTCTCGTTCTACCAACAACTTGGTGGAAGGGTATCTGAAGAGGGGCTCGCCCTAGCTGTTCTGAATCAAGGGGGCAGTTGCCCCCCTCGGCCTCAACATAGCTCCGCCAGTGCGCACCAGTATGAGGACCTGATACCCACACCATTGGCGTTGATTGCTTACATAGCATTGGCCCTGATATCTACTGTTGTGCTACCACACATTTTCACCCAATTGGCATGGTACTACTCGGCTCTACGTAGTTGCACCAGCAGCGGCGTTCTGCACCATCTACGGTTTTGGACTGACCGATTTCAACATCGGGGTAACGTATGCCAAAGTGGCGATCCTAGCTGTCGGAGCATGGTCAGACGTGACAGGCGGTGTCATCGCTGGCCTGGCAGCCTATGGTGTTATTGGGGGCGTGATCAACACAACAAGTACCATGATGTCCAACATGAAAGTTGCTCATATGACACTCACATCGCCAAGGTCCATCGCAGTGAACTAGACGTTCGGCGTGCTAATTGGCCACGTCGTCTCGCCAGGAACATTTTGGATCTTCTACTCGGTCGTCAAAGGATTTGGTGTGGACAGCTCGGAGTACGCCTTGAAGCCGAGTCTCTTGTAGCGCAACGTAGCCAACCTGAGTGTGCAGGGAATCGAGTCGCTGCCCAAGCAGTGCATATTGCTCTTTGTTCTGCCCTTCATGGTTGCCATCTTGATCAACTTGGTGAGAGATCTTGCAGGGCCAAGGGTGGCGAGGGTTGTGCCTCTGCCGATGGCCATGGCAATTCCAATGTACTTTCACTCTCGGTTCGTCATCGACATGTGCGTGGGCAGACTCGTCATGTTCGTGTGGGAATGCGTGCATGGCGCCACCGCCATGGAGCTTGGGCCGACTGTCGCGTCTGGTCTGATGTGCGGCGACGCAATATGGCTCGTCGTAAAGTCGGTTCTCAGCCTCACAGGGATTTTGCCGCCTATCTGCATGCGGTTCTTCTCTCGTTCTACCAACAACTTGGTGGAAGGGTATCTCAAGAGGGGCTCGCCCTAGCTGTTCTGAATCAAGGTATGTTCAAATACAAATTCCTCCCCACTTCGGTTAATTGGTAAGGGCATTGAGGTGATCGTCTTTCAGGTCTGGAGCTGAGAAGGGAGGACACCGCCGGGCCGCAGTGGAAGATTCTTCTGGTCTTTCTCATGTTCAGTTCCATGATGCTTGTCGGGGTGCATCTGCATCCGTAGTTGGCTTTGCTTGGTTTGAGTGCTTGTCCTAGTGCATCTGCAGTCCCCTGAGCCGGTGTAGTTTCAGTGGCGCTTCACGCTGTTGTAGTCCCGAAGCTTATCGTCGTTCTGTTGGCACCTTAAACCACTGTTACATGTTTAATGTTCCAAAACTACTGAGTTATTGTGATCTGTTATGCGTATGATCTCGTCGGCCATGCCGTCCGTCAGGCTGTGCCGCATTTGTTGAGGAATCGCGTTGCTCTGTTTTGTGCTTACAGTATAACCCAACTCTATTTCCGCTTCGCTGGTCTGTGAGATTGGGTACGGAACACGCTATTGCTTGCTTCGTCACGACGAACAAACAGCATGCGTGTACAAGAGTCTCAATGTGATTGGAGCAATAAATGTATCTTTTGTTTTCCTTCCTTGCTATGTATAAGCAATATATGTAGTACTGTATCTGATAAGAATACAGGCAGAATGCATGCACCAAGTACCAAATTGTTCAGCACCCTACGCCAGGTCACACACACACCAAGTGCAAGAATACTTGTTACATTATCTCTAGCACTTCCCATATAAAATCCTAAGCAAAACTTGTTCTAGGAAATTAACGTGCACCTATCCCTTCCCCTCTACCTGAACCTTTATAGCGCTCTAACAGAAATAGCTTTTCATTTCCAAAACGTACCCTTCTAGCTGAAATTTTGCTACAAGAGCATTTCTCAGTAAAAGTAGGGAGAAGAACCCCCTCCCACAATATGGTGTGCTTGCCCGCACGCCGCCCGATTAGCCTGGCTCCGGCGACCCCTAACCTAGCATCCCCCTCCTCCACCGACCCCACGACCGTCGCTGAATAAATTCAAGCTTCCCCGCAAACCCAACACCTGCTGCCTGGGTTCAAGCTCCCGTACGACTAGCGCCGTTCCCGAGCTCCCCCTCCACCGCCAGCACGCCCCGTTCGACGGATTCGAGCTCTCTCGCGATCACAGTGGTCTCCATGTTTGCTAGTTTATCTCCATGCTTTAGCTAGTTTATCCAAAAAGGCTGGCGCCCCTTTTCTTTTCTACTACTTATAAAGGTTTAAGTTGGTGGTGAGTTCATTCACCTTCCTATTACTCTTACATGTGAGACATAGTTCAATTGTTACCGAAATAAAATAATTTCAGCACCTGGCCTGGATCAAACCAGAATGTTGTGTCAGAGTGGCCTGCTCTTTACCATCTAGCCACGCAAGCAGAGCCAGTTTGGTTGGTGTCCTGGACACCACGCCTGGGATATATTGTTGCCTAGCATGTGCCTGAGAATTTCAAAAAACCTGCCTGGTCAGGCAAGCATAGAAGTGCCCTGTTTTGTTCATGGCCTGGCCTGGAGAGCGCTAAAAAGTCATTTTTGTCCCTGACACAGTGATTCATTTTCTACCTTGACACCTCGTTTCTCGAGCCATATGATTAAACAACCGCTACTGCTCCAGGCAAGCCCAGACGTCCAAAAACGTTTGCCTGAGCCAGGCTAACCAAGTTGCCTGGTTTAGCGGCCAGGCTAATTGCTCTGCCTTGTTCTCCGGCCAGGCTGGCTCCCTGGTCATGAGGATTCGAACCAAACATGAGCCAAGCAGTTCTCAGGGAAGCCCCAAGCCAGGTGCACAATGCCCGGGAAGTGAACCAAACTGGCCCGCAATCATGTCATGCTATGACACAATGATTTTTAAATATCAATTCTCAGCTGTTTAATACTCTGTAACGTCCTCGATGCGGCTATATCTCCCACGTGTCGAGGCACGACTTAGAGGCATAACCGCATTGAAAGCAATGTCGCAAGTGAGGTAATCTTCACACAACCCATGTAATAAATAAGGGAAAGAGATACATAGTTGGCTTACAGTCGCCACTTCACACAGTACATAAATAAACATCCATCATTCAGAGTACACTCAAGGTCCGACTACGGAACCAAAATAAAAGAAGATACCCCAAAAGCTACACAGATCCCCGATCGTCCCAATTGGGCACCACTACTGATCATCAGGAAAAGACACATAGTAACGACCACGTTCCTCGTCGAACTCCCACTTGAGCTCGGATGCGTCACCTGCACTGGCTTCATCGGCACCTGCAACTGTTTTGGAAGTATCTGTGAGTCAAGGGGACTCAGCAATCTCACACCCGCGAGATCAAGACTATTTAAGCTTATAGGAAGGACAGGGTAGTAAAGTGGAGCTGCTGCAAGCGACTAGCATATATGGTGGCTACATCGCAAAAGAGAGCGAGAAGAGAAGCAAGGCACGGACGTGAAGCTAATAGCGATCAAGAAGTGATCCTGAACTACTTACGTCAGACATAACTCCAACACCGTGTTCACTTCCCGGACTCCGCCGAGAAGAGACCATCACGGTTACACACGCGGTTGATGTGTATTTTATTTGAGGTCAACTTCGGATATTCTACACCCGGACATTAACAAATTCCCATCTGCCTCATAACCGCGGGCACGGCTTTCGAAAGATATTACCCTGCAGGGGTGTCCCAACTTAGCCCATTATAAGCTCTCACGGTCAACGAAGGATATTCCTTCTACCGGGAAGACCCGATCAATCTCGGAATCCCGGACTACAAGACATTTCGACAGCAATAAAACAAGACCAGCAAAGCCGCCCGAATGTGCCGACAAATCCCGATAGGAGCTGCACATATCTCGTTCTCAGGGCACACCGGATGAGCAGTCCGTACAACTAAAACCAGACCTCAAGTTTCCTTGAGGGGCGCTGCAAAGCACTCTAGTTTGGGCCAGCACTCGAAGGAGCACTGGTCCGGGGTTAAAATAAAGATGACCCTCGGGCTCGCGAAATCCGGGGAAAAGGCTTAGGTGGCAAATGGTAAAACCAATGTTGGGCCTTCTGGACGAGTCTTATTCAAAGCGAACTGTCAAGGGGTCCCATAAATCACCCAACCGTAAGGAACGCGAAATCAAGGAACATAACACCGGTATGACGGAAACTAGGGTGGCAAGAGTGGAACAAAACACTGCATAAGGCCGAGCCTTCCACCCTTTACCAAGTATATAGATGCATTAATTATAGCAGATATATATATTGTGATATCCCCAACAAGTAAACATGTTCCAACAAGGAACAACATCTCCATGTTCCAACAAGGAACAAACTTGACTTCACCGCAACTAGCAACGCTATAAGAGGGCTGAGCAAAGCGGTAACATAGCCAATCAACGGTTTGCTAGGAAAAGGATGGTTAGGGGCTGACATGGCAATATGGGTGGCATGATATAGCAAGTGGTAGGCATCGCAGCATAGGCATAGCAAAAGAGCGAGCAACTAGCATAGCAAAGATAGAAGTGATTTCGAGGGTATGGTCATCTTGCTCGCAATGTTCTCGAGTTGTCGAAAGCTTGATCCTCGTAAGCGTTCTCAACAGGTTCCTCGCTCACGTACTCGCCTCCGGCTCTACCCAAAGCAACAACACAAACAAAGGAACCACAATAAATCACGGTGCAATGCACAATCAACATGATGCAAAACATGTCATGATATGCGGATGTGATATGCAATGCGTAAGGCGCCGGAAGGAAAATGATGAACCAGGCATCAACTTGGCAAACCAGGTATGCCACTGAAAGATGAGATGATTTCGTTGAAATCGATATAAAGATCACCGGAATCGGATGCACGGTTTGCAAATGACAAGCAAAACAAGAATGGCACAAATCTGCCATTAACAGCATGATGCCCCTTAGCAAGCAACAATTAATTAAGCTACTGCACCCAAACGTATCAACAAAGTACATGGCAGTGATCTACACAAGATGCTCGACAAAAGATGAGCACTGAGCTACGGCTAGTTCACATCATAACAGGTTCAAACAAGCATGGCAAAAGTGCACAAAATATCAGGCTGGACATGGCAAAAACAGCATCAGGTTGCAATGTTCAGAGCAACAAAACTACATGCTACAGGAACTTAAAATAGCAAAACAAGGCATGGCATGAATCTATTCAAAGCATAGAACAAAAGTCCCTTACTGACCATAAGCCAAAAAGGATCAGAAAATATAGTAACACCCATGTCAATATTGAAAGTTTCGTTAACAGATTCAGCAACATGGCATGTCAAAAACTGATAACAAGTAGGCATGTTAACAAGCTCAATGCACTCACTAAAGAGCCTTATATGATAAACTAAGCATACATACATCAAGAAGACATGGCATAGAAGACATACATGGCAAGAACAATAACATAGCATACATGGATCAACCACAACAATCTTGGCAAAATTGAATAACATGTAAACAATCTGCCAGGAAACATTTGATAGCAAAAGTAGAGCTCGATTGACTCAAGCTATGGCACTCCATAATTTCAAACAAAGGCATGGATGGATAGAGCAAGACATGCTTAACAAAACATACTTACTGAAGTATCTCAAAATATGCATAGATCTCTCGGTATCATCAAGTTAACATGGCATCAAAATATCAGCTAAACAGGGCTGAAAACAGCAACATCAAGACACCTACTTTGCATGCTTGTGCTAGTCACCACATAGATCACAAAAATACATGGCATATACCCCTGGAAAGATGGCATGGCATATAACAAAACACATGTAGGACTCAAATTCATAGGATGCACACATCAATCATGGCAAAAATAACAAAAGTGCAAGTTCTGTTAAGAAACAGAAACTAACATCACATAGCCCTCTTCTAACAGCATTTCGGGCATCAAGATGAGCTCAAATGAAAATGATGCAATGAGATGAAATGATCTACTCTTCGAGGCGAACATTTTGATATATTATACGCGCAAAATGGATCTACAGATGCAAAGTTATAGCATGAAGAAAGTGACACAAAATATCATTGGATGGAAAAACTTAGAAGAAAAGAGGGGGGAGAAGAAAGTCAACGGCTCGGTTTACGAGGAAGGCCGGGATCGGGACTCGCCGGAGATGACCGGGGCGGCGAGGAGGCAGGGCTCGGCCGCGGGGAGCTCGGCGAGGCGCCGGCGGACGGCGGCAGCGCGGTGAGCGCAGGATCCGCCACGGGCTTGGGATCCGCCACGGGCGCGGGCTCGGAGGCGGGCGGCGGGAGGGGAGGCGGCGGCGGCGGCGGGCGGGCAAGCGGCAAGGCGGCCCGGGCGACGGGACGGAGCGGGCGGGCAGGGCTGGCCGTGGGCTCATGGGCCCATTGTGGAGGTGCAGGCTGACACGTGGCGGCCTCCACTGGCTGGGCGGCGGCGGCGGAAGTGTCCGTGGGCGGGACGGATTTTAGGGTTTCGGGGAGGAATGATCCGGATTTGGAGGGTTTGCTTAAATAGGCATAGAGGAGCTAGGAGAGTCCAAATGAGGTGTAGTTTTTACCACACGATCGTGATCGAACGACGGAGAGCATGGAAGTGACTTAGATGGGTTATTGGGCTGTTTTGAAGGGGTGTTGGGCTGCAACTTAAAAGAGGCCTTTGCGAGAGTGCGGTTAACCGTTGGAGTACCAAACGAGCTCCAAATGACCCGAAACTTGACCGGTGGTCTACGGATGGTATACCAAGGCCACTAGACAAACCTCGGTCCATTTCGAGAAGGTTTAGTACCCGCACACGGAAAAACGTAAAAGGGGCCGCCGTGGGAGATAGGAGTGCCGGATTGCAAAACGGACAACGGGAAAAATGCTCGGAATCATGAGACGAACACGTATGCAAATGTGATGCACATGATGACATGATATAAAATGCATGACATGGACAAAATGTAAAATGAAGAAAAATCCAACCACGGAGGGAATGTCATATCACAATGCCGAAAATGGCAAGAGTTGGAGTTACAAATATGGAAAGTTACTTCCGGGGTGTTACAACACTCCACCACTACAAGAGGATCTCGTCCCGAGATCTAGGACTGAAAGAACTCCGGATATTCGGAACGGAGGTGATCCTCGCGCTCCCAGGTAGCTTCTCGGTCGGAATGGTGTGACCACTTCACTTTCAGGAATTTGATTGACTTGTTGCGAGTCTTGCGCTCGGCTTCTTCAAGAATAGCAACGGGTGCTCATGATAAGAGAGATCTTCTTGAAGGTCAATCTCTTGAAGTTGATAGTGCGTTCAGAGTCTTGAAGCACTTGCGAAGCTGTGACACGTGGAACACATCGCACGCTTGCAAAGTTGGATGGAAGCTCGTTGATAGGCGAGATCGCCTCTTTTGCCAATGATCTTGAAAGGACCCACGATCTAGGGGCAAGCTTCCCTTTGATACCGAGCGACGAGTGCCTTTCATTGAGAGACGCGGAGGTAGACATGGTCTCCGATTTCAAAAGCCACATCACGGTGCTTATCATCATAATACCTCTTCCTGGCGCGATTGCGCGGCTTTGAGATTCTCACGAATGACTTGGCACATTTCTTCCGCTACGCGGATCAAGTCATTGCCAAGAAGTTGGCGCTCACTGTCTCGTGCCAATTGAGAGGAGTACGGCACTTTTCGCCATAGAGAATTTCGAATGGGGCCTTGCCGAACTTGCTTGGAAGCTGTTGTTGTAGGAGAACTCGGCATATGGAAGACAATCTTCCCACTTCATACCAAAGGAAATGACACAAGCCCCGAGCATATCTTCAAGGATTTGATTAACTCGCTCAACTTGGCCACTTGTTTGAGGATGGAAAGCTGTCTTTGAAACGAATGTTGGTGCCCATGGACTTCAAAAGAATCCCAAAACTTGGAGGTAAAGATGCTGCCACGGTGCTCAAGAGATCACTTGTGGAATGCCGCAAGGAGACAATCTCGAGGTGTATAGCTCGCCAACCGAGCTGCTGTGGTGGATTCTTTGATAGGAAGAAAATGAGCCACTTTAGTAAGCTTGTCAATGACAACGAAGATAGCATCATTTCCACGCTTGGACTTTGGAAACCCATCCACGAAGTCCATTTCAATATGATCAAACTTCCATTCCGGAATAGCAAGAGGTTGAAGGAGACCAGCTGGTCTTTGGTGTTCGCTTTCACTCTTCTGCAGACATCACACTCATTCACGAATTGAGCAATTTCTCGCTTCATTCGAGTCCACCAATATGACTGCTTGAGGTCTGGTACATCTTCGTACTTCCGGGATGAATGGATAGAAGCGAATTGTGAGCCTCGCTCATAATGACTTTTCTCACATCACCCTTAGGAACCACAATCCGTCCTCAAAGAAAAGAGTATCTTTGTCATCAATGTGGAAGCACTTGTACTTGAAATGCCCTTGTCGATACCACGCTTCACCTTTTTCACCATGGTATCCGAAGTTGAGCCTCACGAATCTGATCTTCCAAAGTAGGAGAGACTATGAGGTTGGCAAGAAAGCCTTGAGGAACAACTTGAAGATTCAGCTATGGAAAGCTTCACGAGATCCGGTGAAAGGGCTTGAGGATTAGACTGCGAGAAGCCTTCTGCTCAAAGCATCTGCAATGACATTGGCCTTGCCGGAGTATATTCAATACTTGGGTTGTACTCTTGAATCATTTCGACCCATCGAGTCCGCCTGAGGTTGAGGTTGGGTTGAGTGAAGATGTACTTGAGACTCTTGTGATCGGTGAAAATGTCCACTTTCCTTCCCAACAAGAGATGTCTCCATGTTATCAATGCATGGACAATCGCCGCCAACTCAAGATCATGAGTGGGGTAGTTCTTTTCGTTGGGCTTCAATCTGGCGAGAGGTATAAGCCACAACTCTCTTCTCTTGCATTAACACAGACCGAGACCTTGAAGAGAAGCATCACGTAAAACTTCAATGGCTTGGATTCATCAGAGGAGTCAAGACAGAGCTGTGACGAGTTTCTCTTTGAGAGTATTGAAAGCAACGTCACACTCGGGAGACGGACATACTTCACATGCTTCGGAGGAGGTTGGAAAGAGGCTTTGCAATCTTGGAGAAGTTCTCAACGAATCTTCGCAATAGCTTGCAAGACCAAGAAAATCATGGAGCTGCTTGACATTCGAGGAGGTTCCCAATTCACAATTGCGGACACCTTCTGGATTAACAGCGATGCCCTTGGCGGAGATGATATGACCAAGATAAAGCACTTCATCAAGCCAAAATTCACATTTGGAGAACTTAGCATAGAATTGATACTCTCGAGCTTGTCTAGCACCAATCGCAAATGTTTGGCATGATCCTTCTTATTCTTGGAGAAGACCAAAATATCATCAAGATAGACCAAGACGAATTCATTGGTGTAGGGGTTGAATATGAAATTCATCATCCGAGAGAATGTTGGAGGAGCATTGACAAGGCGAAAGACATGACAGTATATTCATAAGAACCAAAGCTTGTTCGAATGCTGTCTTGGGAATATCTTGTTCACGAATGCGAATCGATGATAACCCATACGAAGGTCAAGCTTGGAGAACACTTTAGCACCTTTGAGTTGCTCGAAAAGCTCATTGATGTTGGGAAGTGGATACTTGTTCTTGATAGTCTTCTTATTCAATGGACGGTAATCGACGAAAGTCGGTCCGTGCCATCCTTCTTTCGGACAAAAGAACACCACAACCCCAAGGAGATGAACTCGTCCGATCAAACCCGGACGCTCTTGTTCATCGAGCTGCTTCTTCAATTCCTTCAGCTCATCAGACCAAGCTTGTATGGACGCTTGCAAGCGGGTTCGATGCTGTGCTCAAGATCGATAACGAACTCAAGCGCCGATGAGGAGGCATACCCGAAGCTCTTCGGAAAGACATCTTGGTACTCACAAACGATCGAATCGAGAGATAGCATCCAATTCGCCCTTCTCATTGAGAGAAAACAACCAATGGTTTCATCACGAAGCGCATAGATGATCACATCATTAGAAGAGTGAGTCAATTGAATTTCCACGGCAGCACAATCAAGCTGAGCTTTGTCTGATAAAGCCATCCATTCCGAGAATAAGATCAATATCCGAGTCACCAAGGACAATTGGTTTAGCCAGAAATCTATAATCGCCCATCTTGATAGAAACATCCGGACATAATTATTAGCTGTCATTTGCTTACCCGGGACACAATTGATAGGGAACTAGGCAATTCTTGATAACCCAACTCATGCTTAGATGCAAATGGTCTTGAGATGAAACAATGCGATGCACCAGTATCAAATAAAACTTTTGCAGGAATATCATTAACTGAGAGATTACTCATTATCACATCAGAAGATTCCTCCGCTTGAGCTGCATTCATCATATTGACCTTGGCATGCTTTGGATTATGCTTGACCACTGCATTGCTGGAAGATTTCACAGGAGGAGGAGGCGGAAGACGCCTCTGGTTGAAGCACTTGTTCGCATAGTGACCTTCTCACGACATTTGTTGCAAGTCACTTGAGAGAGCGGACGGTGGTAAGGAGCACTTGACCTTGGAGCTTGAGAATTAGACTTGTTACGATAGCTTGGGTTGGGTGGGTGGGAAGATCCACGGCCACCTGAGTTCTTCGCCGATAAGGCCGACGGAACGGAGGAGGAGGAAGGTAAAACTTCGCTGCTTAGCTGCCACTTGAGAGGAAGAAGAAGACTGAATCTGCATCCCCGATTCTCTTCTTAGAAGCCTCACATTTGAGCTGGGCAGCTTCTTGCTTGATGCCATGTTGTAGAAATCATCATACTTATCCGCTCAAAAGCACAAGAGCTAATTGCAGATCTTCTCTCGGACCACCTCTGAATTGATAGATCATACTCTTTTCATCGTGCACGCCTTGCTTAGCAAAGCGAGCGAGCTCGAACTGGATATTGTATTGATAGACAGACATGTTGCCTGCTTGAGATTGCGGAACTCCTCACGCTTGCTCTCAACAACACTTTTGGAAAGTGGTGAGCTCAAATCACGCGGAACTCATCCTGTAATGACACGACCTCCTCTCGAATCTTTGTATTCTTTGGTACCACTCAGCAGCTTGGTCCTTGAGTTGAAACGATGCAAACTTGACAAAGTCCTCGTGTCCGACATTGCTACAATCAAAATGCTTGCAGATGTCCACTAACCAATCGTCAGCGTCTGTGGCCTCGACACAGAAACTTAAAGACTTCGGCTGATTAGCGAGGAACTGACTGAGAGTAGCAAAGTGCGGCTGATTGTTGGCTTGACCTTGATTTCCTTGATTGCCTTGCCCCTGAGTGCGTTCTTGCAAGAGCTGCAAAATCATCGAGCATTGGCATTGGTGGCTGCCATGATAGCTTGCCAGCCTCCGGAGGCGGAGGTGGAGGTGGAGGTGGAGGGTTCGACTGATCCCCATCATTGCGATCCGGATTCAGACGCGTTGGTGGAGCCATCCTGAAGAGGGTGACATCCGTTAGTCCTTTGATAGACAAATAGTCAAGTAGAATCAACGGATAGAAATTGCAACATATAGTCTTCACAAAAAAACATTCGAACAAGAATGAACGAATGAATTCCAAAGTTAAACATCACACGTCCATTAAGGTGAGAAGCCACTTAGATAAAGATATGGAAACAACATCTGTCTTAGAAACAAATCGAATATCACAACTGAAAACAAAAGATTGGCTTCTAGAATGAGCCGGAACAAACACATGATAGAGATTTCGCCCAAAGTGTTCGTGGTGGGGCCCACACGGACACGACGTATAGCGGACGTCACGAATGACAAACAAGACGTCCCGAATCAGCATAGCCAAGGATTCTTTAAGACGCGTCTCGCGACCATGTAGAATCGACCGTGAATGGGCGGACCACTAGACGTTGAACCCCAATCTCAAATCATACATCCGCCGGAAAGAATATCACGTAAGCTACTAGAATTCCCACCTATAAACTCCGAAACTTTATGGTTATGCAATCTGGTGTTGGGGATACAGGGGACACAAAATATATCACCCAAACTAACAATACCTAGATCCAATTGTATCCATCCGTCAACACATAACCAAGAAATCCTCGGAAATCGTGTACCTCGACCTTGAAAAACATCCGTTATACAAGTCATGGCAATACTCCCTTTTCGCCTCAAGATCTTTGGGCTATCGGGTTATCTCACCAACAACTGCACAAAAGAGATTTCGATGTCGGTAAAACTCAGGTATTCCGAATCGCAACGATAAAATTGTGACGACAACACCTCGGAGCTCAACTCCCGGGACACCGCCACAACCCCTAAATGTCGAGGCACCAAGAACAATGTTCTCGTCACAAAACCATCGGAACAATTCCAAGATACCCACGTGATCCTAAAAAAAATTTTAGTGAAATTTGAGGAGAGGAGAGTCAAAACTTCTACGTCAGGATACCTCACCAGAGCGACGAAGGGACTGGGGAGTAAAAAGAATCCTACTCTCCGATATATATAATCCTAAGACTCAAAACATTTTCCATTCTAGAACCAACAACGCCAGCAAACAATCAAGTAGGGGGGCTCCTAAGTCGGGGAAGGCTCTGATTACCAACTTGTAACGCCCTCGATGTGGCTATATCTCCCACATGTCGAGGCACGACTTAGAGGCATAACCGCATTGAAAGCAATGTCATAAGTGAGGTAATCTTCACACAACCCATGTAATAAATAAGGGAAAGAGATACATAGTTGGCTTACAGTCGCCACTTCACACAGTACATAAATAAACATCCATCATTCAGAGTACACTCAAGGTCCGACTACGGAACCAAAATAAAAGAAGATACCCCAAATGCTACACAGATCCCCGATCGTCCCAATTGGGCACCACTATCGATCATCGGAAAAGACACATAGTAACGACCACGCCTCGTCGAACTCCCACTTGAGCTCGGATCGCCACCTGACCGCTTCATCGGCACTGCAACTGTTTTGAAGTATCTGTGAGTCAAGGGACTCAGCAATCTCACACCCGCGAGATCAAGACTATTTAAGCTTATAGGAAGGACAGGGTAGTAAAGTGGAGCTGCTGCAAGCGACTAGCATATATGGTGGCTACATCGCAAAAGAGAGCGAGAAGAGAAGCAAAGCACGGACGTGAAGCTAATAGCGATCAAGAAGTGATCTGAACTACTTACGCCGACATAACTCCAACACCGTGTTCACTTCCGGACTCCGAGAAGAGACCATCACGGTTACACACGCCGTTGATGTGTATTTTATTTGAGGTCAACTTTGGATATTCTACAACGGACATTAACAAATTCCCATCTGCCTCATAACGGGCACGACTTTGAAAGATATTACCTGCAGGGTGTCCCAACTTAGCCCATTATAAGCTCTCACGGTCAACGAAGGATATTCCTTCTACGGGAAGACCCGATCAATCTCGAATCCCGGACTACAAGACATTTCGACAGCAATAAAACAAGACCAGCAAAGCCGCCCGAATGTGCCGACAAATCCCGATAGGAGCTGCACATATCTCGTTCTCGTGGCACACCGGATGAGCAGTCCGTACAACTAAAACCAGACCTCAAGTTTCCTTGAGGGGCGCTGCAAAGCACTCTAGTTTGGGCCAGCACTCGAAGGAGCACTGGTCCGGGGTTAAAATAAAGATGACCCTCGGGCTCGCGAAAACCCGGGGAAAAGGCTTAGGTGGCAAATGGTAAAACCAATGTTGGGCCTTCTTGGACGAGTCTTATTCAAAGCGAACTGTCAAGGGGTCCCATAAATCACCCAACCGTAAGGAACGCGAAATCAAGGAACATAACACGGTATGACGGAAACTAGGGTGGCAAGTGGAACAAAACACTGCATAAGGCCGAGCCTTCCACCCTTTACCAAGTATATAGATGCATTAATTATAGCAGATATATATTGTGATATCCCCAACAAGTAAACATGTTCCAACAAGGAACAACATCTCCATGTTCCAACAAGGAACAAACTTCGCTTCACCGCAACTAGCAACGCTATAAGAGGGCTGAGCAAAGCGGTAACATAGCCAATCAACGGTTTGCTAGGAAAAGGATGGTTAGGGCTGACATGGCAATATGGGTGGCATGATATAGCAAGTGGTAGGCATCGCAGCATAGGCATAGCAAAAGAGCGAGCAACTAGCATAGCAAAGATAGAAGTGATTTCGAGGGTATGGTCATCTTGCACGCAATGTTCTCGAGTTGTCGAAAGCTTGATCCTCGTAAGTGTTCTCAACAGGTTCCTCGCTCACGCACTCGCCTCCGGCTCTACCCAAAGCAACAACACAAACAAAGGAACCACAATAAATCACGGTGCAATGCACAATCAACATGATGCAAAACATGACATGATATGCGGATGTGATATGCAATGCGTATAAAGCTCCGGAAGGAAAATGATGAACCAGGCATCAACTTGGCAAACCAGGTATGCCACTGGAAAGATGAGATGATTTCGGTTGAAATCGATATAAAGATCACCGGAATCGGATGCACGGTTTGCAAATGACAAGCAAAACAAGAATGGCACAAATCTGCCATTAACAGCATGATGCCCCTTAGCAAGCAACAATTAATTAAGCTACTGCACCCAAACGTATCAACAAAGTACATGGCAGTGATCTACACAATATGATCGACAAAAGATGAGCACTGAGCTACGGCTAGTTCACATCATAACAGGTTCAAACAAGCATGGCAAAAGTGCACAGAATATCACGCTGGACATGGCAAAAACAGCATCAGGTTGCAATGTTCAGAGCAACAAAACTACATGCTACAGGAACTTAAAATAGCAAAACAAGGCATGGCATGAATCTACTCAAAGCATAGAACAAAAGTCCCTTACTGACCATAAGCCAAAAAGGATCAGAAAATATAGTAACACCCATGTCAATATTGAAAGTTCCGTTAACAGATTCAGCAACATGGCATGTCAAAAACTGATAACAAGTAGGCATGTTAACAAGCTCAATGCACTCACTACAGAGCCTTATATGATAAACTAAGCATACATACATCAAGAAGACATGGCATAGAAGACATACATGGCAAGAACAATAACATAGCATACATGGATCAACCACAACAATCTTGGCAAAATTGAATAACATGTAAACAATCTGCCAGGAAACATTTGATAGCAAAAGTAGAGCTCGATTGACTCAAGCTATGGCACTCCATAATTGCAAACAAAGGCATGGATGGATAGAGCAAGACATGCTTAACAAAACATCCTTACTGAAGTATCTCAAAATATGCATAGATCTCTCGAAAAATTCCTTGGAGTTTGGTCAAAGTGGGGGAGGGGGCATTGCCCCTCGGCCTCAACATAGCTCCGAGGCGCTTTCAATATGAGGACTGATACCCACACCATTTGCGTTGATTGCTTACGTAGCATTGGCCATGATATCTCTGTTGTGCTACCATACATTTTCACCCAATTGGCATGGTACTACTCGGCTCTATGTAGTTGCACCGTGACGCGATCTGCACCATCTACGGTTTTGGACTGGCGTATGCCAAAGTGGCGATCCTAGCTGTCCGAACATGGTCGAGGCGTGACGGTGGTGCCATCGGCCTGGCAGCCTATGGTGTTATTGGGCGTGATCAACACAACAAGTACCATGATGTCCAACATGAAAGTTGCTCATATGACACCACATCGCCAAGGTCCATCGCAGTGAACTAGGCGTTCGGCGTGCTAATTGGCTCGCGTCGTCTACTAGGAACATTTTGGATCTTCTACTCGGTCGTCAAAGTTTGGTGTGGACAGCTCGACGCATTGAGCCGAGTCTCTTATGCTGTAGCCAACTGAGTGTGCGGGGAATCAGTCGCTGTAAGCAGTGCATATTGCTCTTTGTTCGCTCTTCATGGTTGCCATCTTGATCAACTTGGTGAGAGATCTTACGGCCAAGGGTGGCCAGGGGTTGTGCCTCTTGCATCGCCATGGCAATTCAATGTACTTTCACTCTCGGTTCATCATCGACATGCAGACTCAACATGTTCGTGTGGGAATGCGTGCGGGCGCCACCGCCACGGAGCTTGGGGCGTCTGTCGATGCGGATGTGGCTGTGATGCAATATCGTAAGAAAGTCGGTTCTCAGCCTCCAGGGATTTTGCCGCCTATCGCATGCGTTCTTCTCTTCTTGGTAAGGAAGAGAACCACTTCCTAGCTGTTTGAATCAAGGCAGTTGCCCCTCGGCCTCAACATAGCTCCGCCGGTCTTGATGAGGACCTGATACCCACACCATTGGCGTTGATTGCTTTAGCATTGGCCCTGATATCTACTTGTGCTACCACACATTTCACCCAATTGGCATACTACTCGGCTCTACGTAGTTGCACCAACAGCGTTCGCACCATCTACGGTTTTGGATGACCGATTTCAACATCGAGTGCGTATGCCAAAGTGGCGATCCTAGCTGTCGAACATGGTCGGGGCGGACGTGGCGGTGTCATCGCTGGCCGGCAGCCTATGGTGTTATTAGGCGTGATCAACACAACAAGTACCATGATGTCCAACATGAAAGTTGCTCATATGACACTCACATCGCCAAGGTCCATCGCAGTGAACTAGGCGTTGGTGCTAATTAGCCCGTCGTCGCCAGAACATTTTGGATCTTCTACTCGTCGTCAAAGTTTGGTGTGGACAGCTCGAATCGCCTTGAAGCCGAGTCTCTTGTGAGCATAGCGTAGCCAACCTGAGTGTGCAGGGAATCGAGTCGCTGCCCAAGCAGTGCATATTGCTCTTTGTTCTGCCTTCATGGTTGCCATCTTGATCAACTTGGTGAGAGATCTTGCAGGGCCAAGGGTGGCGAGGTTGTGCCTCTGCCGATGGCCATAATTCAATGTACTTTCACTCTCGGTTCGTCATCGACATGTGCGTGGGCAGACCATGTGTGGGAATCGTGCATGGCGCCACCGCCATGGAGCTTGGGCCACTATCGCGTCTGGTCTGATGTCGCGTGACGCATAATATGGCGTCGTGAAAGTCGGTTCTCAGCCTCACAGGATTTTGCCGCCTATCTGCATGCGGTTCTTCTCTCGTTCTACCAACAACTTGGTGGAAGGGTATCTCAAGAGGGGCTCGCCCTAGCTGTTCTGAATCAAGGTATGTTCAAATACAAATTCCTCCCCACTTCGGTTAATTGGTAAGGGCATTGAGGTGATCGTCTTTCAGGTCTGGAGCTGAGAAGGGAGGACACCGCCGGGCCGCAGTGGAAGATTCTTCTGGTCTTTCTCATGTTCAGTTCCATGATGCTTGTCGGGGTGCATCTGCATCCGTAGTTAGCTTTGCTTGGTTTGAGTGCTTGTCCTAGTGCATCTGCAGTCCCTGAGCCGGTGTAGTTTCAGTGGCGCTTCACGCTGTTAGTCCCGAAGCTTATCGTCGTTCTGTTGGCACCTTAAACCACTGTTACATGTTTAATGTTCCAAAACTACTGAGTTATTGTGATCTGTTATGCGTATGATCTCGTCGGCCATGCCGTCCGTCAGGCTGTGCCGCATTTGTTGAGGAATCGCGTTGCTCTGTTTTGTTACAGTATAACCCAACTCTATTTCCGCTTCGCTGGTCTGTGAGATTGGGTACGGAACACGCTATTGCTTGCTTCGTCACGACGAACAAACAGCATGCGTGTACAAAGTCTCAATGTGATTGGAGCAATAAATGTATCTTTTGTTTTCCTTCCTTGCTATGTATAAGCAATATATGTAGTACTGTATCTGATAAGAATACAGGCAGAATGCATGCACCAAGTACCAAATTGTTCAGCACCCTACGCCAGGTCACACACACACCAAGTGCAAGAATACTTGTTACATTATCTCTAGCACTTCCATATAAAATCCTAAGCAAAACTTGTTCTAGGAAATTAACGTGCACCTATCCCTTCCCTCTACCTGAACCTTTATAGCGCTCTAACAGAAATAGCTTTTCATTTCCAAAACGTACCCTTCTAGCTGAAATTTTGCTACAAGAGCATTTCTCAGTAAAAGTAGGAAGAACCCCCTCCCACAATATGGTGTGCTTGCCGCCGCCTGATTAACCTGGCTCCGGCGACCCCAACCTAGTCCCCCCTCCCCTCCACGACCCCACGCATTAGAATAAATTCAAGCTTCCCTAAACCCAACACCTGCTGCCTGGGTTCAAGCTCCCGTCTGACTAAGCGTTCGAGCTCCCCTCCACCGCCATACGCCCGTTCGTGATTGAGCTCTCGCGATCACAGTGGTCTCCATGTTTGCTAGTTTATCTCCATGCTTTAGCTAGTTTATCCAAGGCTGGCGCCCTTTTCTTTTCTACTACTTATAAAGGTTTAAGTTGGTGGTGAGTTCATTCACCTTCCTATTACTCTTACCATAGTTCAATTGTTACAGCAAATAATTAATTTTGCCTGGATCAAACCAGAATGTTGTGTCGAGTGGCCTGCTCTTTACCATCTAGCCACATAAGCAGAGCCAGTTTGGTTGGTGTCCCTGGACACGCCTGGGATATATTGTTGCCTAGCATGTGCAGAATTTCAAAAAACCTGCCTGGTCAGGCAAGCATAGAAGTGCCCTGTTTTGTTCATGGCCTGGCCTGGAAGCGCTAAAAAGTCATTTTGTCCCTGACACAGTGATTCATTTTCTACCTTGACACCTCGTTTCTCGAGCCATATGATTAAACAACCGCTACTGCTCCAGGCAAGCCCAACGTCCAAAAACGTTTGCCTGAGCCAGGCTAACAGTTGCCTGGTTTAGCGGCCAGCTAATGCTCTGCCTTGTTCTCCGGCCAGGCTGGCTCCTGGTCATGAGGTTCAGACAAACATGAGCCAAGCAGTTCTCAAGGAAGCCCCAAGCCAGGTGCACAATGCGGGAAGTGAACCAAACTGGCCCGCAATCATGTCATGCTATGACACAATGATTTTTAAATATCAATTCTCAGCTGTTTAATACTCTGTAGCGTCCTCGATAAAATTTATCCCGCGATGTCGAGGCGACACTTAGAGCATAGCATTGAAAGCAATGCAATGAGGTAATCTTCACACAACCCATGTAATAAATAAGGAAAGAGATACATAGTTGGCTTACGATTATCGCCACTACGTTACATAAATAAACATCCATCATTCAGTACACTCAAGGTCCGACTCTGAACCAAAATAAAAGAAGATACCCCAAAGCTACACGGATCCCGATCGTCCCAATTGGGCACCACTCTGATCATCGGGAAAAGACACATAATGTGACCACGTTCCTCGTCGAACTCCCACTTGAGCTCGGATCGTCACACCTTGTGCATCCCCGATTCTCTTCTTAGAAGCCTCACATTTGAGCTGGGCAGCTTCTTGCTTGAGTGCCATGTTGTAGAAATCATCATACTTATCTCGCTCAAAAGCACAAGAGCTAATTGCAGATCTTCTCTCGCACCACCTCTGAATTGATAGATCATACTCTTTTCATCGTGCACGCCTTGCTTAGCAAAGCGAGCGAAGCTCGAACTGGATATTGTATTGATAGACAGACATGTTGCCCTGCTTGAGATTGCGGAACTCCTCACGCTTGCTCTCAACAACACTTTTGGAATGTGGTGAGCTCAAATCACGGCGGAACTCATCCTGTAATGACACGACCTCCTCTGGAATCTTTGTATTGCTGGTACCACTCAGCAGCTTGATCCTTGAGTTGAAACGATGCAAACTTGACAAAGTCCTCAGGTCTGACATTGCTACAATCAAAATGCTTGCAGATGTCCACTAACCAATCGTCAGCGTCTGTGGCCTCGACACAGAAACTTAAAGACTTCGGCTGATTAGCGAGGAACTGACTGAGAGTAGCAAAGTGCGGCTGATTGTTGCCTTGACCTTGATTTCCTTGATTGCCTTGCCCCTGAGTGCGTTCTTGCAAGAGCTGCAAAATCATCTGAGCATTGGCATTGGTGGCTGCCATGATAGCTTGCCAGGCCTCTGGAGGCGGAGGTGGAGGTGGAGGTGGAGGGTTCGACTGATCCCCATCATTGCGATCCGGATTCAGACGCGTTGGCGGAGCCATCCTGAAGAGGGTGACATCCGTTAGTCCTTTGATAGACAAATAGTCAAGTAGAATCAACGGATAGAAATTGCAACATATAGTCTTCACAATAAACATTCGAACAAGAATGAACGAATGAATTCCAAAGTTAATCATCACACGTCCATTAAGGTGAGAAGCCACTTAGATAAAGATATGGAAACAACATCATCTTAGAAACAAATCGAATATCACAACTGAAAACAAAAGATTGGCTTCTAGAATGAGCCGAACAAACACATGATAGAGATTTACGCCCAAAGTGTTCGTGGTGGGGCCCACACGGACACGACGATAGCGGACGTCACGAATGACAAACAAGACGCCCCGAATCAGCATAGCCAAGGATTCTTTAAGACGCCTCGCGACCAATGTAAATCGACCGTGAATGGGCGGACCACTAGACGTTGAACCCCAATCTCAAATCATACATCCGCCGGAAAGAATATCCCGTAAGCTACTAGAATTCCCACCTATAAACTCCGAAACTTTATGGTTATGCAATCTGGTGTTGGGGATACAGGGACACAAAATATATCACCCAAACTAACAATACCTAGATCCATTTGTATCCATCCGTCAACACATAACCAAGAAATCCTCGAAATCGTGGTACCTCGACCTTCAAAAACATCCGTTATACAAGTCATGGCAATACTCCCAAGACTCGCCTCAAGATCGGGCTATCGGGTTATCTCACCAACAACCGCACAAAAGAGATTTCGATGTCGGTAAAACTCAGGTATTCCGAATCGCAACGATAAAATTGTGACGACAACACCTCGGAGCTCAACTCCCCGGGACACTGCCACAACCCCTAAATGTCAGGAGGCACCAAGAACAATGTTCTCGTCACAAAACCATCGGAACGATTCCAAGATACCCACGTGATCCTAAAAAAAATTAGTGAAATTTGAGAGAGGAGAGTCAAAACTCTACGTCAGATACCTCACCAGAGCGATTTAAGGACCGGGAGTAAAAGAATCCTACTCTCCGATATATATAATCCTAAGACTCAAAACATTTTCCATTCTAGACTCAACAATGCCAGCAAACAATCAAGTAGGGGGCTCCTAAGTCGGGGAAGGCTCTGATTACCAACTTGTAACGCCCTCGATGCGGCTATATCTCCCGTGTCGAGGCACGACTTAGAGGCATAACCGCATTGAAAGCAATGTCGCAAGTGAGGTAATCTTCACACAACCCATGTAATAAATAAGGAAAGAGATACATAGTTGGCTTACAATGCCACTTCACACAAGACATAAATAAACATCCATCATTGAGTACACTCAAGGTCCGACTACGGAACCAAAATAAAAGAAGATACCCCAAAAGCTACACAGATCCCCGATCGTCCCAATTGGGCACCACTACTGATCATCAGGAAAAGACACATAGTAACGACCACGTTCCTCGTCGAACTCCCACTTGAGCTCGGATGTGTCACCTGCACTGGCTTCATCGGCACCTGCAACTGTTTTGGAAGTATCTGTGAGTCAAGGGGACTCAGCAATCTCACACCCATGAGATCAAGACTATTTAAGCTTATAGGAAGGACAGGGTAGTAAAGTGGAGCTGCAGCAAGCGACTAGCATATATGGTGGCTACATCGCAAAAGAGAGCGAGAAGAGAAGCAAAGCACGGACGTGAAGCTAGTAGCGATCAAGAAGTGATCCTGAACTACTTACGCCGACATAACTCCAACACCGTGTTCACTTCCGGACCACGAGAAGAGACCATCACGGTTACACACGCGTTGATGTGTATTTTATTTGAGGTCAACTTCGGTTTTCTACAACCGACATTAACAAATTCCCATCTGCCTCATAACATGGGCACGGCTTTGAAAGATATTACCTGCAGGGTGTCCCAACTTAGCCCATTATAAGCTCTCACGGTCAACGAAGGATATTCCTTCTACGGAAGACCCGATCAATCTCGAATCCCGGACTACAAGACATTTCGACAGAATAAAACAAGACCAGCAAAGCCACCCGAATGTGCCGACAAATCCCGATAGGAGCTGCACATATCTCGTTCTCGTGGCACACCGGATGAGCAGTCCGTACAACTAAAACCAGACCTCAAGTTTCCTTGAGGGGCGCCAAAGCACTCTAGTTTGGGCCAGCACTCGAAGGAGCACTGGTCCGGGGTTAAAATAAAGATGACCCTCGGCTCGCGAAAACCCGGGGAAAAGGCTTAGGTGGCAAATGGTAAAACCAATGTTGGGCCTTGCTGGACGAGTCTTATTCAAAGCGAACTGTCAAGGGGTCCCATAAATCACCCAACCGTAAGGAACGCGAAATCAAGGAACATAACACCGTATGACGGAAACTAGGTGGCAAGTGGAACAAAACACTGTGCATAAGGCCGAGCCTTCCACCCTTTACCAAGTATATAGATGCATTAATTATAGCATATATATATTGTGATATCCCCAACAAGTAAACATGTTCCAACAAGGAACAACATCTCCATGTTCCAACAAGGAACAAACTTCAGCTTCACCGCAACTAGCAACGCTATAAGAGGGCTGAGCAAAGCGGTAACATAGCCAATCAACGGTTTGCTAGGAAAAGGATGGTTAGGGCTGACATGGCAATATGGGTGGCATGATATAGCAAGTGGTAGGCATCGCAGCATAGGCATAGCAAAAGAGCGAGCAACTAGCATAGCAAAGATAGAAGTGATTTCGAGGGTATGGTCATCTTGCTCGCAATGTTCTCGAGTTGTCGAAAGCTTGATCCTCGTAAGCGTTCTCAACAGGTTCCTCGCTCACGCACTCGCCTCCGGCTCTACCCAAAGCAACAACACAAACAAAGGAACCACAATAAATCACGGTGCAATGCACAATCAACATGATGCAAAACATGACATGATATGCGGGATGTGATATGCAATGCGTATGTGCGCCCGGAAGGAAAATGATGAACCAGGCATCAACTTGGCAAACCAAGTATGCCACTGAAAGATGAGATGATTTCGTTGAAATCGATATAAAGATCACCGAATCGGATGCACGGTTTGCAAATGACAAGCAAAACAAGAATGGCACAAATCTGCCATTAACAGCATGATGCCACTTAGCAAGCAACAATTAATTAAGCTACTGCACCCAAACGTATCAACAAAGTACATGGCAGTGATCTACACAAGATGCTCGACAAAAGATGAGCACTGAGCTACGGCTAGTTCACATCATAACAGGTTCAAACAAGCATGGCAAAAGTGCACAAAATATCAGGCTGGACATGGCAAAACAGCATCAGGTTGCAATGTTCAGAGCAACAAAACTACATGCTACAGGAACTTAAAATAGCAAAACAAGGCATGGCATGAATCTACTCAAAGCATAGAACAAAAGTCCCTTACTGACCATAAGCCAAAAGGATCAGAAAATATAGTAACACCCATGTCAATATTGAAAGTTTAGTTAACAGATTCAGCAACATGGCATGTCAAAACTGATAACAAGTAGGCATGTTTACAAGCTCAATGCACTCACTACAGAGCCTTATATGATAAACTAAGCATACATACATCAAGAAGACATGGCATAGAAGACATACATGGCAAGAACAATAACATAGCATACATGGATCAACCACAACAACCTTGGCAAAATTGAATAACATGTAAACAATCTGCCAGGAAACATTTGATAGCAAAAGTAGAGCTCGATTGACTCAAGCTATGGCACTCCATAATTGCAAACAAAGGCATGGATGGATAGAGCAAGACATTAACAAAACATCCTTACTGAAGTATCTCAAAATATGCATAGATCTCTCGGTATCATCAAGTTAACATGGCATCAAAATATCAGCTAAACAGGGCTGAAAACAGCAACATCAGGACACCTACTTTGCATGCTTGTGCTAGTCACCACATAGATCACAAAAATACATGGCATATACCCCTGGAAAGATGGCATGGCATATTACAAAACACATGTAGGACTCAAATTCATAGGATGCACACATCAATCATGGCAAAAATAACAAAAGTGCAAGTTCTGTTAAGAAACAGAAACTAACATCACATAGCCCTCTTCTAACAGCATTTCGGGCATCAAGATGAGCTCAAATGAAAATGATGCAATGAGATGAAATGATCTACTCTTCGAGACGAACATTTTGATATATTATACGCGCAAAATGGATCTACAGATGCAAAGTTATAGCATGAAGAAAATGACACAAAATATCATTGGATGGAAAAACTTAGAAGAAAAGAGGGGGGAGAAGAAAGTCAACGGCTCGGTTTACGAGGAAGGCCGGGATCGGGGCTCGCCGGAGATGACCGGGGCGGCGAGGAGGCAGGGCCAGGCCGCGGGGAGCTCGGGCGAGGCGCCCGTGGACGGCGGCAGCCCGCCGGCGAAGGCGGATCCGCCACGGGCGCGGGATCCGGCCATCGGCGCGGCGCTGCCTGAGAAAGGCGCGGCGGGCCGGGAGGCGGCAGGCGGCAGCGGAGGCGGCGGCGTTGGCGGCGGAAGGCATGCTGGGCAAGGCGGCCCGGCGACGGGACGGAAGGCGGGTGGGGGGTCGTCGGTCTCATGGGTTCGCGGGGCGGCGTGGTGTGGAGGCGCAGAAGCCACGGGCGGCCTCCCCTCTGCAAGGCGGCGGGCGGCGGCGAAAGTGTCCGCGGGCGCGGGACGGATTTTAGGGTTTCGGGGAGGAATGATCCGGATTTGGAGGGTTTGCTTAAATAGGCATAGAGGGAGCTAGGAGAGTCCAAATGAGGTGTAGTTTTACCACACGATCGTGATCGAACGACGGAGAGCATGGAAGTGACTTAGATGGGTTATTGGGCTGTTTTGAAGGGTGTTGGGCTGCAACTTAAAAGAGGCCTTTGCGAGAGTGCGGTTAACCGTTGGAGTACCAAACGAGCTCCAAATGACCCGAAACTTGACCGGTGGTCTACGGGTGGTATACCAAGGCCACTAGACAAACCTCGGTCCATTTCGAGAAGGTTTAGTACCCGCACACGGAAAACGTAAAAGGGCCGCCGGGGAGATAGGAGTGCCGGATTGCAAAACGGACAACGGAAAAATGCTCGAATCATGAGACTAACACGTATGCAAATGCGATGCACATGATGACATGATATAAAATGCATGACATGGACAAAATGCAAAATGAAGAAAAACCCAACCACGGAGGGAATATCATATCACAATGCCGAAAATGGCAAGAGTTGGAGTTACAAATATGGAAAGTTACTTCCGGGGTGTTACAACACTCCACCACTACAAGAGGATCTCGCCCGAGATCTAGGACTGAAAGAACTCCGGATATTCGAACGGAGGTGATCCTCGCGCCCCGTGTAGCTTCTCGGTCGGAATGGTGTGACCACTTCACTTTCAGGAATTTGATTGACTTGTTGCGAGTCTTGCGCTCGGCTTCTTCAAGAATAGCAACGGGGTGCTCATGATAAGAGAGATCTTCTTGAAGGTCAATCTCTTGAAGTTGATAGTGCGTTCAGAGTCTTGAAGCACTTGCGGTTGCTGTGACACGTGGAACACATCGTGCATGTTTGCAAAGTTGGATGGAAGCTCGTTGATAGGCGAGATCGCCTCTTTTGCCAATGATCTTGAAAGGACCCACGATCTAGGGGCAAGCTTCCCTTTGATACGAGCGACGAGTGCCTTTCATTGAGAGACGCGAGGTAGACATGGTCTCCGATTTCAAAAGCCACATCACGGTGCTTATCATCATAATAGCTTTTCCGCGCGATTGCGCTGCTTTGAGATTCTCACGAATGACTTGGCACATTTCTTCCGCTTCGTGATCAAGTCATTGCCAAGAAGTTGGCGCTCACCTGTCTCGCACCAATTGAGAGGAGTACGGCACTTTACGCCATAGAGAATTTCGAATGGGGCCTTGCCCGAACTCGCTTGGAAGCTGTTGTTGTAGGAGAACTCGGCATATGGAAGACAATCTTCCCACTTCATACCGAAGGAAATGACACAAGCCCCGAGCATATCTTCAAGGATTTGATTAACTCGCTCAACTTGGCCACTTGTTTGAGGATGGAAAGCTGTCTGAAACGAATGTTGGTGCCCATGGCCTTCAAAAGAATCCCAAAACTTGGAGGTAAAGATGCTGCCACGGTCTCAAGAGATCACTTGTGGAATGCCGTGCAAGGAGACAATCCTCGAGGTGTATAGCTCGCCAACCGAGCTGCTGTGATGGATTCTTTGATAGGAAGAAAATGAGCCACTTTAGTAAGCTTGTCAATGACAACGAAGATAGCATCATTTCCACGCTTGGACTTTGGAAACCAGTCACGAAGTCCATTTCAATATGATCAAACTTCCATTCGGAATAGCAAGAGGTTGAAGGAGACCAGCTGGTCTTTGGTGTTCGCTTTCACTCTTCTCGCAGACATCACACTCATTCACGAATTGAGCAATTTCTCGCTTCATTCGAGTCCACCAATATGATTGCTTGAGGTCATGGTACATCTTCGTACTTCCGGGATGAATGGATAGAAGCGAATTGTGAGCCTCGCTCATAATGACTTTTCTCAGATCACCCTTAGGAACCACAATCCGTCCTCAAAGAAAAGAGTATCTTTGTCATCAATGTGGAAGCACTTGTACTTGAAATGCCCTTGTCGATACCACGCTTCACCTTTTTCACCATGGTATCCGAAGTTGAGCCTCACGAATCTGATCTTCCAAAGTAGGAGAGACTATGAGGTTGGCAAGAAAGCCTTGAGGAACAACTTGAAGATTCAGCTTATGGAAAGCTTCACAGAGATCCGGTGAAAGGGCTTGAGGATTAGACTGCTGCAGAAGCCTTCCTGCTCAAAGCATCTGCAATGACATTGGCCTTGCCTTGAGTATATTCAATACTTGGGTTGTACTCTTGAATCATTTCGACCCATCGAGTCTGCCTCGAGGTTGAGGTTGGGTTGAGTGAAGATGTACTTGAGACTCTTGTGATCGGTGAAAATGTCCACTTTCCTTCCCAACAAGAGATGTCTCCATGTTATCAATGCATGGACAATGCCGCCAACTCAAGATCATGAGTGGGGTAGTTCTTTTCGTTGGGCTTCAATGGCGAGAGGTATAAGCCACAACTCTCTTCTCTTGCATTAACACAGACCGAGACCTTGAAGAGAAGCATCACGAAAACTTCAATGGCTTGGATTCATCAGAGGAGTCAAGACAGAGCTGTGACGAGTTTCTCTTTGAGAGTATTGAAAGCAACGCCACACTCGGGAGACCGATATACTTCACATGCTTCGGAGGAGGTTGGAAAGAGGCTTTGCAATCTTGGAGAAGTTCTCAACGAATCTTCGCAATAGCTTGCAAGACCAAGAAAATCATGGAGTCTGCTTGACATTCGAGGAGGTTCCCAATTCACAATTGCGGACACCTTCTCGGGATTAACAGCGATGCCCTTGGCGGAGATGATATGACCAAGATAAAGCACTTCATCAAGCCAAAATTCACATTTGGAGAACTTAGCATAGAATTGATACTCTCGAGCTTGTCTAGCACCAATCGCAAATGTTTGGCATGATCCTTCTTATTCTTGGAGAAGACCAAAATATCATCAAGATAGACCAAGACGAATTCATTGGTGTAGGGGTTGAATATGAAGTTCATCATCCGAGAGAATGTTGGAGGAGCATTGACAAGGCCGAAAGACATGACAAGATATTCATAAGAACCAAAGCTTGTTCGAATGCTGTCTTGGGAATATCTTGTTCACGAATGCGAATCGATGATAACCCATACGAAGGTCAAGCTTGGAGAACACTTTAGCACCTTTGAGTTGCTCGAAAAGCTCATTGATGTTGGGAAGTGGATACTTGTTCTTGATTGTCTTCTTATTCAATGGACGGTAATCGACGCAAAGTCGGTCCGCGCCATCCTTCTTCCGGACAAAAGAACACCACAACCCCAAGGAGATGAACTCGGTCCGATCAAACCCAGACGCTCTTGTTCATCGAGCTGCTTCTTCAATTCCTTCAGCTCATCAGGTCCAAGCTTGTATGGACGCTTGCAAACGGGTTCGATGCGGTGCTCAAGATCGATAACGAACTCAATCGGCCGATGAGGAGGCATACCCGAAGCTCTTCCGAAAGACATCTTGGTACTCACAAACGATCGAATCGAGAGATAGCATCCAATTCGCCCTTCTCATTGAGAGAAAACAACCAATGGTTTCATCACGAGCGCATAGATGATCACATCATTAGAAGAGTGAGTCAATTGAATTTCCCCGGCAGCACAATCAAGCTGAGCTTTGTGCCGATAAAGCCATCCATTCCGAGAATAAGATCAATATCCGAGTCACCAAGGACAATTGGTTTAGCCAGAAATCTATAATCGCCCATCTTGATAGAAACATCCGGACATAATTATTAGCTGTCATTTGCTTACCCGGGACACAATTGATAGGAACTAGGCAATTCTTGATAACCCAACTCATGCTTAGATGCAAATGGTCTTGAGATGAAACAATGCGATGCACCAAGATCAAATAAAACTTTTGCAGAATATCATTAATCGAGAGATTACCCATTATCACATCGAAGATTCCTCCGCTTGAGCTGCATTCATCATATTGACCTTGGCATGCTTTGGATTATGCTTGACCACCGCATTGCTGGAAGATTTCACAGAGGAGGAGGCGGAAGACGCCTCTGGTTGAAGCACTTGTTCGCATAGTGACCTTCTCACGACATTTGTTGCAAGTCACTTCAGAGAGCGGACGGTGGTAAGGAGCACTTGACCTTGGAGCTTGAGAATTAGACTTGTTCCGATAGCTTGGGTTGGGTGGGTGGGAAGATCCACGCCACCTGAGTTCTTCTCACGATAAGGCCGACGGAACGGAGGAGGAGGAAGGTAAAACTTCTGCTGCTTAGCTGCCACTTGAGAGGAAGAAGAAGACTGAATCTGCATCCCCGATTCTCTTCTTAGAAGCCTCACATTTGAGCTGGGCAGCTTCTTGCTTGATGCCATGTTGTAGAAATCATCATACTTATCTCGCTCAAAAGCACAAGAGCTAATTGCAGATCTTCTCTCGCACCACCTCCGAATTGATAGATCATACTCTTTTCATCGTGCACGCCTTGCTTAGCAAAGCGAGCGAAGCTTCGAACTGGATATTGTATTGATAGACAGACATGTTGCCCTGCTTGAGATTGCGGAACTCCTCACGCTTGCTCTCAACAACACCTTTCGGAATGTGGTGAGCTCAAATCACGGCGGAACTCATCCTGTAATGACACGACCTCCTCCGAATCTTTGTATTGTTGGTACCACTCAAAGCAGCTTGGTCCTTGAGTTGAAACGATGCAAACTTGACAAAGTCCTCGGTCCGACATTGCTACAATCAAAATGCTTGCAGATGTCCACTAACCAATCGTCAGCGGCGTCGTGGCCTCGACACGTAAACCGAAAGACTTCGCTGATTAGCGAGGAACCGATCGAGAGTAGCAAAGTGCGGCTGATTGTTGCCTTGACCTTGATTTCCTTGATTGCCTTGCCCTCGAAAAGTGCGTTCTTGCAAGAGCTGCAAAATCATCTCGAGCATTGGCATTGGTGGCTGCCATGATAGCTTGCCGTGCCTCCGGAGGCGGAGGTGGAGGTGGAGGTGGAGGTTCGACCGATCCCCATCATTGCGATCCGGATTCGACAGCGCTGGCGGAGCCATCTCAAGAGGGTGACATCCGTTAGTCCTTTGATAGACAAATAGTCAAGTAGAATCAACGGATAGAAATTGCAACATATAGTCTTCACAAAAAACATTGAACAAGAATGAACGAATGAATTCCAAAGTTAATCATCACACGCCCATTAAGGTGAGAAGCCACTTAGATAAAGATATGGAAACAACATCTGCCTTAGAAACAAATCGAATATCACAACCGAAAACAAAAGATTGGCTTCTAGAATGAGCCGAACAAACACATGATAGAGATTTCGCCCAAAGTGTTAGTGGTGGGGCCCACACGGACGACACGACGATAGCGGACGTCACGAATGACAAACAAGACGCCCCGAATCAGCATAGCCAAGGATTCTTTAAGACGCCTCGCGACCATCAGAATCGACCGTGAATGGGCGGACCACTAGACGTTGAACCCCAATCTCAAATCATACATCCGCCGGAAAGAATATCCCGTAAGCTACTAGAATTCCCACCTATAAACTCCCAAACTTTATGGTTATGCAATCTGGTGTTGGGGATACAGGAGACACAAAATATATCACCCAAACTAACAATACCTAGATCCACCAGTATCCATCCATCAACACATAACCAAGAAATCCTCGAAATCGTGTACCTCGACCTTCAAAAACATCCGTTATACAAGTCATGGCAATACTCCCGCACTCGCCAAGATCGGGCTATCGGGTTATCTCACCAACAACGCACAAAAGAGATTTCGATGTCGGTAAAACTCGTATTCCAGAATCTGCAACGATAAAATTGTGACGACAACACCTCGGAGCTCAACTCCCGGGACACCGCCACAACCCCTAAATGTCGAGGCACCAAGAACAATGTTCTCGCCACAAAACCATCGAACGATTCCAAGATACCCACGTGATCCTAAAAAAATTTAGTGAAATTTGAGGAGATGAGAGTCAAAACTTCTACGTCAGATACCTCACCAGAGCTGACGAAGGACCGGGAGTAAAAGAATCCTACTCCGATATATATAATCCTAAGACTCAAAACATTTTCCATTCTAGACCAACAACGCCAAAGACAAACAATCAAGTAGGGGGCTCTAAGTCGGGAAGGCTCGATTACCAACTTAGCGCCCTCGATGCGGCTATATCTCCCACGTGTCGAGGCACGACTTAGAGGCATAACCGCATTGAAAGCAATGTCACAAGTGAGGTAATCTTCACACAACCCATGTAATAAATAAGGAAAGAGATACATAGTTGGCTTACAAATGCCACTTCACACAAGACATAAATAAACATCCATCATTCAGAGTACACTCAAGGTCCGACTACGGAACCAAAATAAAAGAAGATACCCCAAATGCTACACAGATCCCCGATCGTCCCAATTGGGCACCACTATCGATCATCGGAAAAGACACATAGTAACGACCACGTTCCTCGTCGAACTCCCACTTGAGCTCGGATGCGCCACCCTGACCGCTTCATCGGCACTGCAACTGTTTTGAAGTATCGTGAGTCAGGGGACTCAGCAATCTCACACCCGCGAGATCAAGACTATTTAAGCTTATAGGAAGGACAGGGTAGTAAAGTGGAGCTGCAGCAAGTTTACTAGCATATATGGTGGCTACATCGCAAAAGAGAGCGAGAAGAGAAGCAAAGCACGGACGTGAAGCTAATAGCGATCAAGAAGTGATCCTGAACTACTTACGCCGACATAACTCCAACACCGTGTTCACTTCCGGACTCCGCCGAGAAGAGACCATCACGTTTACACACGCCGTTGATGTGTATTTTATTTGAGGTCAACTTCGGATATTCTACAACGGACATTAACAAATTCCCATCTGCCTCATAACCGCGGCACGGCTTTCTAAAGATATTACCTGCAGGGTGTCCCAACTTAGCCCATTATAAGCTCTCACGGTCAACGAAGGATATTCCTTCTACCGGGAAGACCCGATCAATCTCGAATCCGGACTACAAGACATTTCGACAGCAATAAAACAAGACCAGCAAAGCCGCCCGAATGTGCCGACAAATCCCGATAGGAGCTGCACATATCTCGTTCTCGTGGCACACCGGATGAGCAGTCCGTATAACTAAAACCAGACCTCAAGTTTCCTTGAGGGGCGCTGCAAAGCACTCTAGTTTGGGCCAGACTCAAGGAGCACTGGTCCGGGGTTAAATAAAGATGACCCTCGGCTCGCGAAAACCCGGGGAAAAGGCTTAGGTGGAAAATGGTAAAACCAATGTTGGGCCTTCTTTGGACGAGTCTTATTCAAAGCGAACTGTCAAGGGGTCCCATAAATCACCCAACCGTAAGGAACGCGAAATCAAGGAACATAACACCGGTATGACGGAAACTAGGTGGCAAGAGTGGAACAAAACACTGCATAAGGCCGAGCCTTCCACCCTTTACCAAGTATATAGATGCATTAATTATAGCAGATATATATATTGTGATATCCCCAACAAGTAAACATGTTCCAACAAGGAACAACATCTCCATGTTCCAACAAGGAACAAACTTCAGCTTCACCGCAACTAGCAACGCTATAAGAGGGCTGAGCAAAGCGGTAACATAGCCAATCAACGGTTTGCTAGGAAAAGGATGGTTAGGGCTGACATGGCAATATGGGTGGCATGATATAGCAAGTGGTAGGCATCGCAGCATAGGCATAGCAAAAGAGCGAGCAACTAGCATAGCAAAGATAGAAGTGATTTCGAGGGTATGGTCATCTTGCTCGCAATGTTCTCGAGTTGTCGAAAGCTTGATCCTCGTAAGCGTTCTCAACAGGTTCCTCGCTCACGCACTCGCCTCCGGCTCTACCCAAAGCAACAACACAAACAAAGGAACCACAATAAATCACGGTGCAATGCACAATCAACATGATGCAAAACATGACATGATATGCGGGATGTGATATGCAATGCGACAAGCGCCCGGAAGGAAAATGATGAACCAGGCATCAACTTGGCAAACCAGGTATGCCACTGAAAGATGAGATGATTTCGTTGAAATCGATATAAAGATCACCGAATCGGATGCACGGTTTGCAAATGACAAGCAAAACAAGAATGGCACAAATCTGCCATTAACAGCATGATGCCCCTTAGCAAGCAACAATTAATTAAGCTACTGCACCCAAACGTATCAACAAAGTACATGGCAGTGATCTACACAAGATGCTCGACAAAAGATGAGCACTGAGCTACGGCTAGTTCACATCATAACAGGTTCAAACAAGCATGGCAAAAGTGCACAAAATATCAGGCTGGACATGGCAAAAACAGCATCAGGTTGCAATGTTCAGAGCAACAAAACTACATGCTACAGGAACTTAAAATAGCAAAACAAGGCATGGCATGAATCTACTCAAAGCATAGAACATGGATGGATAGAGCAAGACATGCTTAACAAAACATCCTTACTGAAGTATCTCAAAATATGCATAGATCTCTCGGTATCATCAAGTTAACATGGCATCAAAATATCAGCTAAACAGGGCTGAAAACAGCAACATCAGGACACCTACTTTGCATGCTTGTGCTAGTCACCACATAGATCACAAAAATACATGGCATATACCCCTGGAAAGATGGCATGGCATATAACAAAACACATGTACGACTCAAATTCATAGGATGCACACATCAATCATGGCAAAAATAACAAAAGTGCAAGTTCATTAAGAAAGCGAAACTAACATCACATAGCCCTCTTCTAACAGCATTTCGGGCATCAAGATGAGCTCAAATGAAAATGATGCAATGAGATGAAATGATCTACTCTTCGAGACGAACATTTTGATATATTATACGCATAAAATGGATCTACAGATGCAAAGTTATAGCATGAAGAAAATGACACAAAATATCATTGGATGGAAAAACTTAGAAGAAAAGAGGGGGAGAAGAAAGTCAACGGCTCGGTTTACGAGGAAGGCGGGATCGGGGCTCACGGAGATGACCGGGCGGCGAGGAGGCAGGCTCGGCCATGGGAGCTCGGGCGAGGCGCCGTGACGGCGGCAGCCCGCCGGTGAGCGCGGATCCGCCATCGGGCGGATCCGGCCACCGGCGCGGGCGCTGGCTCGGAGGCGGCGGCGGCGGCGGAGGCGGCGGGCGGCAGCGGGAGGCGGCGGCGGTTGGCGGGCGGGCGCGGCGCTGGGCAAGGCGGCCCGGGCGACGGGACGGAGCGGGCGAGTGGGCGGCCGTGGGCTCATGGGCCCATGGGTGGCGCTGGAGGCAAGAGGCCACGTATGCCTCCCACTGGCTGCGGGCGGTGGCGGCAAAGTGTCCCGTGGGCGCGGGATGGATTTTAGGGTTTCGGGGAGGAATGATCCGGATTTGGAGGGGTTTGCTTAAATAGGCATAGAGGGAGCTAGGAGAGTCCAAATGAGGTGTAGTTTTACCACACGATCGTGATCGAACGACGGAGAGCATGGAAGTGACTTAGATGGGTTATTGGGCTGTTTTGAAGGGGTGTTGGGCTGCAACTTAAAAGAGGCCTTTGCGAGAGTGCGGTTAACCGCTGAGTACCAAACGAGCTCCAAATGACCAAACTTGACCGGTGGTCTACGGATGGTATACCAAGGCCACTAGACAAACCTCGGTCCATTTCGAGAAGGTTTAGTACCGCACACGGAAAAACGTAAAAGGGCCGCCGTGGGAGATAGGAGTGCCGGATTGCAAAACGGACAACGGAAAAATGCTCGGAATCATGAGACGAACACGTATGCAAATGCGATGCACATGATGACATGATATAAAATGCATGACATGGACAAAATGCAAAATGAAGAAAAACCCAACCACGGAGGGAATGTCATATCACAATGCCGAAAATGGCAAGAGTTGGAGTTACAAATATGGAAAGTTACTTCCGGGGTGTTACATACTCCCTCCGTTCTAAAATATAGTGCTTCCACTATTCCCGTGCTTCAATTTTGACCATAAATTTAACCAACGAGACCGACTACGACGGCAGCAAAAGTTATACCAGTGAATTCGTATTCAAATGAAGTTTTCAATTAAATAATTTTTTCTCCCGTCGCAGTCAGTTTCGTTGGTTAAATTTATGGTCAAAATTAGACCTCGAAAAGCACGGGCACACTATATTTTGAAAATGGAGGGAGTAATGTACATCCCTCCCAAATCGCCCCCAACCGCCGTACTCCGACCGTCTCAACTCTCCAATTATCGTCTTGCCAACATCAAAAAATATAACCATCATCTCCCATGGGTGCTTCAGTTCCGATGCCATGAGAGTGCTAAGAGCATCTACAGCCGTGCGCCTCAAATCCGCCTCAAACGTCCGGGCGGATGGCCCGGTCACTGACCGGTCACGAAAATGCGAACCATACAGGCGCCTCAAACGGGCCTCAGACGTGTGGGCTGACCGGCACCCTTCATATCCAGTGGATATGGGCGCGCCCACGCGCTTCCGCCATGTCGACCCGGCCCACGCTGTCCCACCGGACCACACATATATTCCTCCTTATCCACTCGCCGGACCAAACCCTAGCCACTTCACTCCCCTCCCCCTCCTGAAAGTGCTACTAATCTGTGGGTGGTTTTGGTAATTCAAAACAACATATATCTCATTGACCTAATATCCATTCAAGATAAATATTTCAGGATGTTCAATGTATGGCATGACATGACATAAAGATGTGGACCCCTCAAAATGCTAAGGACAAGGATTGACAAAAGCTCAAGGCTCTTCATCTTTGTTTAAGTAATCCAAGATCACATTGAGTCCATAGGAAAGCCAATACTATTAAAAGGGATGAGGTGTTGCATAATGTTCTACTTACTCAAAGTGCTTAGTGATATTGCTCTAAAACCCTCAGCCACTTTCTCTATCCAAATATGTCAAAACCCTAAACTCCAAACTCGGCCCCACCAATATCTTCCATCCGGAGCCACTAAGTTCTTCTTGACATAGCCACTGTGAGAAATCCTAACAGTTCGGTCACACCAATACGGATCTCGGTTCCACCGAAATAGCCTTGCCAACGCTATGTGACTTGTTGCATTCACTTCGGTCTCACCGAGTTGTTGAAGTCGGTCCCACCGAGTTGTCTTGACAGATTCTCTGTTGCCCATTGCACTCACTTCGGTCTCACCGAAATGACGCAATCGGTGCCATCGAGATGAAGTTTGCCCTAAGCCCTAGCACATCAGTCCCACCGAGTTGTTCCAGTCGGTCCCACCGAAATTCCTAACATTCATATTTTTGAACAGATCGGTGCCACCGAGTTTCCTAATTGGTGCCATCGAAATGAGTCAAAAGTGTGTAACAGTTGGATTTTGTGTGGAGGCTATATATACCCCTTCACCCCCTTCTTCTCATTGAGGAGAGCCTTCAGAACGTGCCTACACTTCCACCATCCATTTTCTGAGAGAGAACCACCTACTCATGTGTTGATATCAAGAGATTTCATTCCTACCATTTGAACCTTGATTTCTAGCCTTCCCCAAGTTGCTTTCCACTCAAATCCTTCTTCCACCATAGCCAAATCTGTGAGAGAGTTGAGTGTTGGGAAGACTATCATTTGGAGCACAAGACCAAGGAGTTCATCATCAACACACCGTCTATTACCTTTTGGAGAGTGGTGTCTCGTAGATTGGTTAAGTGTCGCTTGGGAGCCTCCGTCGTGATGTGGAGTTGAACCAAGAAGTTTGTAAGGGCAAGGAGATCGCCTACTTCGTGAAGATCTACCCGAGTGAGGCAAGTCCTTCATGGACTATGGCCATGGTGATATAGACAAGGCTGCTTATTCGTGGACCTTTATGTGATGTGATGTGCTAGATTTACCCAAAAACTTTATGTGATGTGCTAGATTTCCTTGAATTTGATGATTGTTCTTTGAATTTGCATCTAGCAGATTCCACTATTAAGAAACCTATGGGAAGAATTAATTATGTTCTTATTGTTGCAAGTAGGAATTATGTGCCCATAGATTTTATTGTGCTTGATATAGATTGCAATCCTACATGTCCTATTATTCTTGGTACACCTTTCCTTAGAATGATAGGTGCAATTATTGATATGAAAGAAGGAAATATTAGATTTCAATTTCCATTAAGGAAGGGCATGGAACACTTTCCACGAAAGAAAATTAAGTTTCCATATGAATCTATTATAAGGGCTACTTATGGTTTGCATATCAAAGATGATAATACCTAGATCTATGCAATATGCCTAGCTAGGGGCATTAAACAATAGCGCTTGTTGGGAGGCAACCCAATTTTATTGTGTTTTTTTGTTTGCTTCTGTTTTTCAATAAATACACGATATTACCCCTGCAGTAATTGTGTTTTGGTGTTTTAATTAGTGTTTGAGCCAAGTAAGACCTTTGGGATGGTCTACGGTGATAGTTGATTTGATCTTGCTAAAAAATAGAAACTTTTACGCTCATTGCCAGAATTTTAAAAACTCTCAGAAACGTGCTTTTGATCTGAATTTCTTACACAATATTGATATACAAATTTCTCATGTTTTCCTAATTTTTAAAAAAAATTGGAGTTACAGAAGTATATGAAGTTTCCAGATTACTACGGATTGTTCCGATTTTGATAGATTATGTTTTCTATGTGTTGTTTGCTTATTTTAATGAATCTATGGGTAGTATCAGGGGGTATGAACCATGGAGAAGTTGGAATACAGTAGATATAACACCAATATAAATTAAGAATGAGTTCACAAATCACAACAGTACCAAAAGTGGTGATTTATTTTATTATACTAACGAATCTTACGAGTTTTCTGTTGAGTTTTGTGTTATGAAGTTTCCAAGTTTTGGGTAAAGATTTGATGGACAACGGAATAAGGAGTGGCAAGAGCCTAAGCTTGGGGATTCCCAAGGCACCGCAAGGTAATATTCAAGGACAACCAAGAATCTAAGCTTGGGGATGCCCCGGATGGCATCCCCTCTTTCGTCTTCATTCCATCGATAAATTTACTTGAGGCTATATTTTTATTCACCACATGATATGTGTTTTGCTTGGAGCATCTTGTATGATATGAGTCTTTACTTTTTAGTTTGTCACAATCATCCTTGATGTACACACCTTTTGAGAGGGACATGCATGACTATCGAACTACATGATTGTTGGGCATGCAAAGGTTCGAGTATTTCTACCAGAACACGATGACTATCTAGATGTGTTTATGAAGACAGTGAAGGATGGGCGGTCGGCCATCACAAGGGGTTGGACTAGAGTCGTGCGTGCCTTCTGTATGGAGGAGGGCACAATATGGACATTTTACTTCACCTTGTTCAACAACCAGAATGTATTTTGCCTCTTTCTTTACCGTCTTTAATAGTATAAGTATACAACTGTGGTTCATCATTCTTTATTTAGTGCTTATGTAATTCTTGAACATATGTACCTGTGAATCATGCATTGATTGTTTGAACCTGATGGATATGAATAAAGCTATAGCATACTTTCAAATTCAAATCAGGTACAATTTTAAATAACAACAATTAAATTACGGCGAAATTACGCTCTGCAAGCCGTTACAGCGCACACGGTCGGTAAAACACAAATGTTTGTCATATACACCATAATCCGACACGGTGCACAGAGATGAAACGTGTGTGATCATTCACATAGTTGCCGTTTGCAAAGCGTGTGTGATGTCAGACAATATCAAAAACGGTGCAGGCAAACTAAACGTTTGTGATAGTTGCCTTATCGTACATGATTTGCAATCATGAACTATTTCTGATGTGGTACGCATCGTAAACGTTGCGCCACAAATAGCGTGTGCGATAGTTATAATGTATGACGATGTTATGACGGTCCGATGTTTCGTAATCCTATCCGACACTCCTACGATGATTAGCTAATCTTCTTAATTAGTTATCGCATACGGTGAAAAGTGAATGTGTGTTATTGTCTGCTTATCATACACGTTTTATAATCGTGGACTGTTTGTGATGGGCCGCACATCGTAAACGTAGCACCACAGAATACCGACTGCGATGGCAATGCGAGCACAAACAAGTAGTAAGGATGGAGCGTTTGGGACATTCGAGATATCAGAAAAAGTTTTATAGGGACAACTGTATGCATCATGGCTCCCTATCCCGACGGTTTTTGGGTCGTGTGGAAAGGACACCCCCTATCGCACACACTCATTTGGCGACGGTTCAAAATGCCGTCTCGGAAAGGGGTTAAAAACCGTTTGTATAGCACCTCGTTGTACCAGTGAATGGCAAGCCGAAGTTGACACAACTTATGGTCGATCTCAAGGCCGGCAAGAAGAGAAATGATGGCTCAAGCTCCCACCAATCAATTAGGTTGGACGATGAAGAGGACGATGTTGTCGTCACGGATGGAAGAGCCACGGTGCCAAAAGATAACCGACAAGTCATGGGAAACAAATGGGAGAAGGCACGAGCCTCCCGTGACGCCGCGCTAGAAAAGTATCGTCCACATGGACGGCCATTTTTTCGTTAAGGGAGAACAAGAAAGAGGAGATGTACAAGCTCATGTTAAATGCTCAAAAGGAGAGAAGGGAGTGGGACCGGACGATGGCGGAGAAGAAGCTGGAAATTGAGAGGGAGACGATCGGCTTGGAGAAGCAAGAGGCGGCGGTCAAATGTGAACGCGAGAAGGCCAAGACATTTGGCGAGATTGAATTTGCGTAGGAGAGGTTGCAACTCGCACGGGACGCGAAGGATGCGAAATAATGTTGGCGGACGATACCCTCTTGGATGAGCAAGCAAAGAAGTGGCGTGCTGACAAGAAGGAGATCAACGACCGTAGAGAGTACGAAGCAGCGAGGGCAGCAGCGGCAGCGGATCATGTGGCCAGGATGTAGGCGGAGCAGGATGAGGAGGAATGCAATCCGCCTGGGCTCGGAGCAGGCGCCATGGAAGGCGAGTAGGCGACCGGCCAGTGATTCGATGCCATATGTCAAGTTCGGACATTGATTTCATTTTGACATGTCCGGTTTTATTGAACTATGATTTGCTTTGCTTTTTTCAAACTGTTGAATTCGGACAATTTGTATTGTATGATCGACGTGCATGGATTGCATGGATTTGAGGGTCGAAATTTGAGGTATGTGGATGTGTGGCGCAATATATAAGGGACCGGCAGACGTTGTTTGTTTTAGATGCTCTTAGTGGTGGCATGACACATAATAGCATAGCACTGACCATGGTGGTGGCATCTTAGTCAGTATCATGCAGTCAGGACTAACGAATATGCTGATGTTGCAAACAATTAAAGAAGAAGATAGTGAGAACTTCACTTTGGCTCATAGGAGTATATACACCCATTGTCTAAATACATAATTTAAAATGTCAAAAAAATTGAGAAAAAATCCCGCGTGTAATCCGGATATTATATGTGCGTGCACCAAGTTTCGATGAAAAGGGACATTTTTTGTGGCTTGTGTAAAAAAGGCAATTTTCAATGCTTGATTACAACTATTCACGAGATTTTTTATTTATCTTTTTTATACATGCCACAAAAAATGTATTTTTTTTCAACGAAATTTTGTGTGCGAACATCGGATGCCCAGATGTACATGCAGGATCTTTTCTCAAAAAATATTTAACATTCTGAAATGTGTTTTTTACACATATTTCATAATAGGTGCATCTACATCTAGGAGCCAAAACACTACTCTCGAAGATACTATCATACACTAGAAACAAATGCATATGCATGATACTAATACATAGGGTGTGACTATGTCACATCCACATAATATGTCACATCTAAAATGATGTGACCTTATAGCTCTTCCTCCGCTTTTCCTTGTTGGTTTGATTCTTTTTATCCAGTCCAGTTTCTACTTGCCGCTAAGCAAGCCTACTGGAAGAAAAAAAGAAAGAGTACACGACAGGGCCGGCCCACTGCTACGCACGGAAGTGGCTTGTGTTTGTCGCTCTCAAGAAAATTAGAAAGAAAAAAGTACTCCCTCCGTTTCATAATATAAAAACGTTCTTATATTTTAAAATAGAGGGAGTAGTTTTTGACAAAGGGAGTAGTTTGTGACACTAGTATAATGTTAAAAACGTTCTTATATTTTGGAACAGAAGGAGTAGTTTTTTAAAGGAATCGAACTAATAGATGTTTTAGTGACAAATGATGCACGCGGATATTTAAGAACTCACTATAGCGTCAGATCTGAAATCTTTTTTGAACATTTACTGAAAAATTGTGCAGGATTTTGAAATGTTGAATATTTTTTGAAAAGTGCAAAAAATATTTGTAATTCAAAACTTTTTTCAAAAAACAATCAATTTTTGAAATCCTCATTATTATTTAAATGCGAATAATCTTAAATTTTTAGAACATTTTCTGAAAACATGAGCACTCTCCCAAAAACACGAACAAATTTTAAAAGTGTGAACATTTTATGAAAATGTGAACTTCCTTTATGAAAGCATGAACCTTTTTTGAATTTGTTAACAAAATTTTGAAAATGACAACATGTTTTGAACATTCAGAACATTTATTTTATACAAACTGATTTTTTTAGTGTAAGATGAACTATTTTTAATATATGATGAACATTTTCTTTAACAAGCTGAAGTTTCTTTAGAATTTTGAATGACTATTCGTATGCACTGATCATCGTGCATGCCTTTTATACCTTGGCCTTGGATTTATGCATGTACTCCCTCCGGTCCTTTTTACTCCGCATATTAGATTTGGGTCAAGTCAAACTTTGCAAAGTTTGACCAAATATATATTAAAAAAAACATGAACATCTACAATACCGAATATATATTCTATGAACTACATTTCGTAATGAATCTAACAATATCGATTTGGCATTGTGGATGTTGATACATTTTTCTATAAGTTTGGTCAAAGTAGGGATGCTTTGACTTCAGACAAAACTTGTATGCAGACTAAAGAGGACCGGAGGGAGTATTTGTATGTACCTTGACATGCATGAACATACAAAGCTCATCAAAGGATCAGCTAATGCATGTACTGGTGTAATGGCATGCTTCTTTCCATGTGTATCCTACGCATAACCAAAACCTTCCACATTGAAAAAAAGAATTGTATGGCTTAGTCACATAAGATAGGGAGAAAAAAATGGTTAATCCACATATTTCTTCCTTTTAAAATACTAACATAAGTATTTAATTTATCTTCTTTGGTATAAAACCGTGTCGAATATCTGTGCGGAAAATGGACTTGCAACTAGGTCGAATCATTTGCGACTGGGTTAGAGGGTCAACAACAAGTTACAAGTCAATGATGGACATGCAACAACGATAGCAAAAAATTGCATGTCAGAGGTGTAGTTGGACTTGCAACTGGCACAAAAATAGATTGGGCCCTAGTTGCGTGTCAAGGGTAGACTTGCAACTGGACGAAGAAAAAGACATGGGCCCCAATTGCATGTCGGAGATGGAGTTGCAACTAGGACAAAAAGGGGCAGACCCTAAGTGGCATGTCGAGGGTGGATTCACAACTAGAAAAAATGGGTCCAGCCTTAGTTATTTGTCAAGGATGGACTAGCAAGTGGGACAAGAGAAAAAAGTGCCCCCTCCCCCAATCGCCTGTCTTGGTGTGGAGTTGCAACTCGGACAAAAATGGTCGCCCCCGAGTTTTGTGTCGAGGTTAGGCAAGTTAAGCATCGGCGGTGGATATGCGACTTGGATGAAGGGGTCGAAGGTCAGCTGCATGTCGAGACTGGACTTGCAACTAGGGACAAGGGCCAGTTGCAACTCAAAGATGGACTTGCAACTGGGACAAAGAGTCAAGGTCGAGTTGCTTGTCGAGGATAGACTTGCAACTAGGGCAAAGGGTCGGGAGAAAAGTTGTGTGTCGAGGGCAGACTCGCAACCGGGACAAAATGATTCAGGCCAGTTGCCTGCCGAGGGTGGACCTACAATTAGGTTAAAAGGGTTGAGAACAAAGTTACATGTCTAGTGTGGACTTGCAACTACGACAACTACGAGCCCAATTGCGAGTTAAAGGTCGACTTGCAACTGGGATCGAGAACTGTGATGAAAAAATACACACTTCAATTGCGACTCGAGGGTGGGCTTGTAACTGAGACAACTACTGGCCTAGTTGCAAGTCGAGGGTTGACTTACAACTGAGACAACTACGAGCCCAGTTGCGAGTTAAGGGTCGACTTGCAACTGGGATGTAACAAACTACATGCCCAGTGCGAGTCAAGTGTGGACCTGCAAATGGGATGAAAAATACAACATAGGTCGATTTGGGAGTCAAGGGTGGGCTTGCAATTTAGGTGAAACAAACTACGTGCCTATTTGCGAGTCGAGGGTGGACATGCAATTGGCATAACTGCACAAAACTACGATACGAGTTGCGAGTCAAGGGTGGTCTTGCAACTGGGACAACTACACAAAACCATGGACAACTGGGGCAACAACGAAACTATGAGGCCTATCGCGACTCAAGGATGAACTTACAACTGGGACAACTACGAAAATACGAGCCTAGTTGCGAGTCAAGGGTGGACTTGTAAATGGGATAAGACAAAAATTATGGGCCTAGTTGCGAGTCAAGGACCGACTTCAACTTGGACAACCACACAAAACTACGGTACCACTTGCGAGTCGAAGATGAACTTGCAACTAGCACAATAAAAAACTACAAGCCCAGTTGTGAGTCGAGGGTAGAATTGCAACTGGGATGAAAATAAAACACATACCCAGCTGCGAGTCAACAGTGAACTTGCAACTGGGACAACTACGAGCCCATTTACGAGTATGATGGACTTCTAACTAGGACAACTACGAAACTACGATCCCACTTGCGAGTCAAGGGTCGACTTGCAACTGAAATGAGAAACAAAAACACTGGCTCCAATTACGAGTTGAAGATGGACTTACAAATGAGGCAACTAAAAAACTACAAGCCCATTTGCGAGTCAAGGAGCGACTTGCAACTAGGATTACAGATAATACAGGTCGAGTTGTGAGTCAAGGGTGGACCTGCAAATGAGAAGGAAATAAAACATAGGTCAAGTTGCAAGTCAATGGTGGGCTTGCAACTAGGATGAAACAAACTGCGGACCTAGTTGCGACTCGAGGGTGGTGTTGCAACTGAAACAACTACACAAAACTATGATATGAGTTGCGAATTCTGGGTGGACTTGCAACTCAGACAACTAACAAAACTACAATACGAGTTGCAACTGGGACAACAACAAAACTATGGGCTCAATTGCGAGTCAAGGGAGAATTTGCAACTGAGGCAACTACGAAACTACGAGCCCAGTTGCGACTCAAAGGTGAACTTGCAACCGGGATGAAACAAACTACAAACCTAGTTGCGAGTGAAGGGCGGACATGCAACTGGTACAGCTACTGCTGAAAACTACATACTATCTGCAAGTCGAGGATGGACTTGCAACTGTGATCATAACAAATTACGAGCCTAGTTTACAGTCGAGCATGGACTTACAACTAGGATGAAAAACAAAACATACGCCTAGTTGTGAGTCGATGGTGAACTTGCAACTCGCAACTATGAATTTATTTACGAGTCGAGGGTGGACTCTGGAAATTCTCCACCGGGCCATAAAAAGGCACAACGAAAAGGAACAAAAAAGAAACGGGTCGTGCCTCCCAAACTATGCCATATGTGGGCCCATGTGAAAAGAAATGCGAGAACAAACCGACATAAAATAAAATGGGTTAGGAGGACGTGCAACAAAAAAACAAGTTAACATGAACGCACATGATCGAACTTGTACGAACAATAAACAAATCGAATGATTATAGACATAGATGAGACATCACTAAATCTCATCTACACGAGGTTTGGCAAATCCAAAAGAAAAAAAATCTAGTTATGCTCTCCTCTAGTAAACAGTCAAACTAAAATAAAACAAAACAAGGAATAAAAGACAGATGAGCCTCAAAAAGGCTACAACCCACAAAATCTCTCCCTACTAATAAAGCAGCGACTGCTTCTGGTCGTCCGTCATCGGCCTTTTTGCAAAATAGTCCCCCCGTTTATGAGAAATTAACCCGCAGTCCTTGTCATAAGTCATAAATCAGGCCGAACCGATACGGAGAGAAAAGAAAAAAAAAATAGGCCAGCCACCCGCACCATCCTGCCTCCTCGATCCCATCTCCACCTCCAGCCCGCCGCCACCCACCTCCCGCCCCGTCGCCGCGCGCCGCCGCCGCCTGCCTGCCGTCCCCGCCCGCCCGTCCCGCCGCTTGCCCGCCGCCGGCGCCGCCGTCCCCGCCGCCGCCACCTCTGCCCGCCCGCCCGCGCACCCGCCACCCGCCGCCACCTCCCGCCCCGCCCCGCCGCGTGCCGCCCCTCTTCTCCATCTTTTCCCTCGCCATCTCCCTCCTCCCTCCCTGTTCCGCCCCCACCCCTACTCCCCGCAGGCTCAACCATGGTGGTCAACACGGGGACGTGAGCGTGCACGGGTGGCGTCGGTGGACGAGGTGAGTGATGATGCTTCTCCCTATTGGCTACAAAGAGAGAGATGTAGGGTAAGATTTGATTTGTTTGTCCGTGGACCGGAACGGATCTTCCTTCCGTGTTTCTTTGCTCTCTCTCTCTCTTGATGATCTCAAGCAGGGGAAGTGCATGACAAAATGCTTATTAGAAAAGGCGTGAGGACCCGCCTCTGCTTTTTCTTGGTTAATTATAAGTTGGTGACAAGATTGCTCGATATGTCGCAGAATCGAATCGATTTCATGCTTGGGCGTGTGGGATAATTGGCGGTTTAGGTCACCCTGTTCTATGATAATGGTATTAATCACTCGTGACCGTTGTTTCGGGAATTTGATTCTGTGAACGCCAATGTAGTTTGATTCAGATTGTTGGTGCAACCTTATCGACGCCAAAAGTTACGTAATGTGGACACACGTAGTTCTTTGAGGTTCGAATGATGTTGTTAATATCACGTATGAATATCTAGCGATGACAGTTTTCAAGTGATTCCTTATAGTCTTACGATCAGTTTAGAATGATCATGGAACTCGTGTGAACAACATACGCGATGATCATTCAGATCACCATCAAAATGGCACGCTACTTCTTGGCCGACGGTGAAAGGACTTGTGTATATGCCATTAATGTGGATAGAGCGATGTGTCATGAAGGAAATAGATGTGAAGTATTGTTGATGATGATGTTCAATCCTTGTAGAACACTTCAAAGAATTTCTCGGTTGAGATTTACTCATACAAGAACTGAATAGCAATTTTGCCATGTCCTCTTCGCTTACGCTTATTCATCTGCTCAAAGAATTACAAATTTGGATGCGCTCTGGTTCTCTTTGTTTGAGTACTAAACAATATCTATAATACATTGTGTGAGTGTGATTGTTGTTCGACAAGATGTATACCACACCATGTTCAGCAAACCATTGTTTAGCAACAAACATGCAGAGGTGGCTTATTGGACGGCAACCGACATTCACATTAGGCCCTCGAATGAAGAGAAAGCTATTCAAGCTGCTACAGATCTTCTTGGTGAACGGTTCATTTTCTCGGTAAGTACTCGGACCTGAATGGACTGTTGAGTTATTAACAGCTTTCCATTATGCATATGGAAGAACTAAAACCCGACAACTCTGTGAATCTGTTTTCGTTATCAAGAATCGTCCTAGATCTTCGATCCCTAGAAATACTTGATGGTTTTATGATGGCAGATGATTACAACCGACATGGACTCCCACGTAATTTCTCAGGTTGCTTGTGGTGCAATAATCTTTGAGGTTCATAGAAGTGACAAGTCGAAGCCGTAAAAGAAGAGCCCTGTAATAAGGCAATCGGAGGTAAGATGATTGGTTCATGGTCCGATCGGTTGTGGTCATGTTTTTTTTTATTCCCACATCACTGGTACTCAGATTTCTAGGATATATTACGAGCAAGTACACCACATGAAGTGCTAATCTGTGTTGTGGACTCTACTCTAGAATTCAGATTTATCTCGGTTATTAACAGTTATTTTTATCCCGAACTTACATCTCAGAAACAAAACAAATCGCCGACAGTTAATTTGATCATGACAAGAGTTGTGCAGAGATGATCAACTCTTTTTCATGTTTATAAAAATGTCAGAAATAAAGGAGAAGATGGAGGAGCTCGAGAGGGAAAAGGATGATGAAGCTGAGAGTGGCCGAGGTGGAGCGGGTAACCGGGTAGGGGAGGTGGCCGTGGGTTCTTCCAAGGGCCTTCACTTCCGGCGCTGCCCGTGCAGAGCAGAGCCAAGAGCTCAAAGAGCCCACGGCTGCTTAGCTGCCGATGCAGATGCAGATCGCCTCAGAGGCAGTTCCTTGAATGATTCCATCGCGTTGGAAACACAGCGCTGAGATTTGTGTAGCGCGTGTTGTGAATAGTGTGTCCTCAAGAGATTTGGTCTGAATTGGAGCTGTCGATGGAAGATGATATATTCCTTTCTTTCTTTTTTTGACATCAGAGGATATTATGTTCCTGGTAGTAACGAGGTACCTGGAAATGGAATTGTAGTTACTTCGTGTTCAGATTTCATAGTTATACTAATATTATAGAGCAACCAAGGTACTCAAGTGGTGATTTTTAAGAACTCTGTATTGGACTATTAGCAGAACACAGAAGGAACATTGAAAAGGTACGCCAGGAAGCTCGTATTAAGGACTCTACGTCCATCCACAAACATATTCTGGCAGGAGAAAATGCACCTCAATGAAAATAATAATAATTGGGATCCTTTGAAACAAGTATCTTCGTATTGCATATCATTATTTACTGCATTTACGCCAAATCCTGACAAAATAATCTTTGGAGTACTACCTAGAGAACGAGCAAATTAAGCCGCACAACTTTTTATGAAGAAAGACAAAATTAAACATCATGGTACAATTAAGATGTGACGTCGGTCCTTGCCTGGCTATCGGACAAAACCTTGTCCCCGCCGCGACCACCTACTGCCCCGCCCCGCCTCACCAAAGAACCATATTCTCAATTTGCACAGTAGCATGCTTAACATATTTGATCGTCACGTGTGAGGTTTTGTTTCTCCCGTTGCAACGCACGGGCAATTTTACTAGTAAAGCCAATACGCAAAACACAAAAACGACCACTAAAAGAAATCATATTGGGCCTCGCTGCTTCACGAGAGATGAACAGAAAATACGACACAATGACAACAAGCGAGACTTAGAAGCACATATATCTAACATTATATGAGTTAGATGACACATTGTTAACTCTCACCTAGATGAGAATAGAAAAACCAACTCGAAACGAGACCCCTAGATCACCAACAAAAAACGCACGCGCAAGCAGGTCGGTAAATAGACACCAGACACACGACGTGACACGATATGTGACGACAAAATAATCTGCGATCAAGATTTGCAGGACATTTAAACCAAACCCAAAAGATGACAGTGTGATTTCTTTTTCATGAAGTTAAAACAAATAAAAAAGTAAAAAAAAACAAGAAAATGAAATGGAAAAGGGAAAATGGAAATATAAATAAACGACAAAAACATCAAACTACAACAGTTTATAATTTAAAACAAATAATAACAGAAAAAGAAAATGAGAAAGAGAAAGAAGAAACGACAAAAAAGAAAAGAAAAAGAACGCAACAGCCTATATAGACTACCAGCGCTACCTAACGTGGCTTACGAAACGTTGGCTACGAAAACGTTTTTAAAAGGTAGCTTGCGAAACAGGACAACAAAACAACCTAGGGAAAGAAATAAAGCGCTGCATGCACGAATCTTAAATATGTGATCAAACGGTTTAGTAGTTAGACGTGAGATAAGGCTGGTCATAGTGGGGAGTAACTTAGACTAGTAACATGTATATATTACTAGGCTATGTTATTACCTCTATAGTGGGTTGTAACATATATATAGTGTCATACTACCTCCGTCCTGGTTTATAGGTCCCCTCTGTAGTTTGTGCCGAATTTTGACTAAAGATTTAGCTAACAAAATGTTAATGCATGTCAAGAAAAATTATCTCATTGAATTCGTATTTAAACATAGATTTCAAAAATATAATGTTTGGTGACATGCGTGAATATTTTGTTAGTTTAATCTATGGTCAAAATTTGGCACGAAATACAATGGGGACCAATAAACCCGGACGGAGGTAGTACATCACTTCATTTATTACTACTCACTAGTACATATGCCCGTGCGTTGCAACGGGCGGACTTTTTTTATAAAACTTGCTTCACGTGCCACTATGCTTCATTTTTATTCAGATCTAGATTACCCTCATCTCTATAAGGTGCATATGCGGTTGTGTTGCCACCCTAACGTCCTTCATTGGTGCATACTTAAGCTCCCTACTTCATTAAATAAAAGAGTAGTGGTTCATGTAATGAGAATGGCGTTTTGGCACATGCGAGCGTGCGCTCCTGATTTTTAAAATGTGTTTTAAACAAATTTTAAAATGTTACAAAATACTAAACAAATTTGGCTCGGTTTGCAATCTTGATATTATACATGCTCACGAAGTCGTTTTGCAAAAAAATAACAAGTTAGCCACAAAAAATGTCGGTTTTCTCCGAAACTTGACGTGCACACATATAATGTCGAGATAAATGGGCCGAACTTTTGTTTGGAATTTTTTCACACTTTAAAAAATATTTTTCGGTGGCAAGAGCGCACGCTCCCAGGAGCACCAGCGGATTTCCGTTCATGGAATAATCTTTTAGCGGGAGAAACATAGAATGTTTCTTAAATACTCTTCTAGAGTTTACTAATTCATTTATAGTATTTTATAAAATTATCAAAAGATTTGAATTTTAGGATTTTCATTATGTAGTTTTTTTGTCAAAGGTTGTTTGATTTGGAAGATTATATTTCAGTTCCCATATTTCTTTTTGCACTATTAAGGCTTGGCCCAAACGCAAGAAAAATATTTATACTATCTCCTGATGCATCTGTCCATCCATAGTCCCGTGTTTAACCGGTGATAAACCAGTTGGGCCGGCACAAGTACTCCCCCATCCCCCTCTAAAAAATCCATTCGTCTCCACCCCAATCCCCATCACGTGTGGTCGGGCGGCCTACCACGTACACATGTACGCCTCCACCACTTAGCTCCACCTCCACCGCTAGACAAGCACAATCTTATCCATCCGTCTCCACCTATTTCGGTTCTTCTCTATCTCCATCTCTCTTTTCTCATCCCCATCTATCTGCATCTGTACTTCACCCATATGCGCAGAGCAACAGAGAGAGCAAGACGCGGAGCTACCGCGTGAGAAGAGCAAGCAAGCAGGCCAGCGAGCTCAACAATCGCCGCAGGGCAGGGGGGGCAGGGGCCGCCATGATGTGGAGCACTGGCTCCGACCTCGACGAGTCCGCGGCAACGACGACGGCAGCTACCTCCTCCGTGTCCTCCTCATGCTCCCTGCAGCCGCAGACGCCCCCGCCAAGCGCCGGGTCAAGAACGGCCCGGAGGCAGAGGAGGTGAGGTGTAGTGCGCAGTGGGAGGCGGCGTGGCCACGGAGGGCGCGGCTGGTGGTGCTCGCCGGCGAAGACGGGACCCCGGACGGTGCCAGAGCAGGCGCCAGGGATTCCAACTTGGTGCGTGCCAGGAGCCTGATGGATGACGACCTGGAGGAACTCAAGGGGTGCGTGGATCTGGGGTTCGATTTGCAGCAGCAGCAGACCCCCCGCCGGTGAGCCAACCTCCCGGCGCTTCTCCCTCCCATCCATCCGATCTCCTCTCTCTCCTCACACCCTCTCTCTTCTTTCTCGAATGGTGCCACCCCCATGGAGCTCAGAACTGCCTCCGTCGCACCAACGCCCGCCATTGCGACTTCGCATCTATACATCTCTGTGCTTGTCTGATTCGGAGTTCCTTCGCTCCATCTTCCCTCTTGCGGGATTAATTCCTTCATTTTGTTCCCCTCGTAAGCTTCTTGATTTCTGATGTGGCATAGTAGCCTGCGTATATAAATTGATTGAAGTGGATGCAGATAAATCACGACACGGGAGATTGAGAAGGTTACGGCGGAGGCGGCCAGAGAGGACTCGCGGCGACGGACGGGGTCGCAACGGCGCCGCGTCTGGATAAGACAAATCAGAGGATCGCATATTGAATTCTTATAGATGTAGGGGGTTTTGTAAAAGTGTAACGTTTTCTTAGATTAATGAGAAAAGGGACTGCGGGTTGATTTCCTGTAAACCGAGGGGTTTTTTTGCAAAACTGCCGGCGACGGACGACCAGAAGCACTCCGTGCTTTATTAGTTTTAATTTCGAAAAAATAGGAGGACTTTTATGCAAAAAGGGCAGCGACGTACGACCAGAAGCGATCGGCGCTTTATTAGTAGGTAAGATAAGATTTAGCATTGGGAACCGCTAGGTGATGGTAACATATTATGTTACTCTATTTGTCTCTCTCCTCATTAACTACTTGACACATCATCACTTTTGCTTATGTGACATCTATGTTACTACTTATGTTACTCCCATTATGACCAGCCTAAGTATTTCACATCTGGATGTGAAATAGCAAAACTATAATATATACCAGTACTCCCGCTATGGATAGCTTAAGATACTTTTACTATGACCAGCCTTAACTGCTGTCCGGCACAATTGTACTATTGCAAATAGCTGTGCTAGGGTGTCAAACCGGGAACAAACATACGGCAGTCCGATCTTTCTCCTTCCTCGATCGGCCCACAGCTCGCGCAGAAAAATCCCGCTTTCCCGGGTGGAAGTGCTTTCCAGGACGAGAAGGAGATTTCGCTTTGCCCTGCCCTCCAGCCTATGTCGACACCCAGTTGTCTCTCGGCTGTCCATCAACCAAACAAACGGAGCGGAGGCCCCGAACCAACCAAAGCGGCAAGTTGATTAGTCTGTCGTCCCGAAAGCAAGCAACCAGCGTCGCAAAACCGCAGCTGTGCCGCAAGGCGCCAACCCCGCATGTGGCCTCGCCGCGTGCGGAGACCGGGAGACACCGCCGAGCAGCCCATGTCGCCGGCCGTCGTGTCCCTCGGCCAGCCACACGTCCGTCCTGCACTCCTGCTTCAGCGCTTTGGGTCAGTTGTTATCAGACGAGCATGGCGCCTGATTGCTTTCCGCAACTGCCCGACGTCCTCTTGCTTCCCTCCTGCCTCCTTGGATGGATGGATCCACTTGCGCCGTCCTGCACTTCTTCTTTGCGCGGGTGAGGCTGAGACGACGTGCGCCGTTGCAGCTGCTGATGAGGTGACCGCCACGTTCTGCATAGGACGTCAGCTTAACGATCGTTCTGTTTAATGGCAAATGTTCAGACTGTAGGAGTTGCCCGTCAGCTTAACAGTCGTTCTGTTTTCATGATGGCGTTCATGAGAACGTATCATGGCGCAGGGTGCATCGCCCGGCTGCGCTGGATGCCTTCTCTGTTGTTCTTTTTTTTTTCCCGTCGAAGTTGGACGCAGTATTGGTGGATTTTCGAAATGCTCTCTGAATTAGAACGTACTGTATATGCCATTGTGCCCATGATGTCAGTCAGTCCATGTGCATCTACATGTTTTAATCCGCGCGGCGCGGCCTTGGGGTCGCAGTCAATAACGTGATCTGATTCTGATCCGTCCCTGTCGCTGTCGTTATCCACCAAGACTACCGAGCAAGTCATGTTGCGGAACTGCATGCACATGCCTGCTGCAGTGATCTTCGGTTTTAAACAGTGCTACACTGCTAGCCCGAGACCGGCCGGCTTGATTAGCTGGGTTGTTAACCGGTGCTACTCCTACATATACACGGAGTAGTAGTAGTAGTTAGGGCTGCAAACGAGTCGAGCTCGAGCGAGTTGGAGTTGGCTCAGCTCAACTCATATGAAAATTCAAGCGAGCTAAAACTGAGTGAAAACCATGATCGAGCTGTAGAACATGACTCGTACTCAGCTTGTAGCGATCTCGAGTCAATCTCGAGCTAGTTTCGAGCAATATGAGATGGTAAAAATTATAAATCTATGGATAAAAAACAAAAAATTAAGGTGAATATGCTGGGAACCTTTGCCAGAAATATAGGATATTTAACACATAGTCGACCACGTGCCATAATTAGGCCTAAATCTTCTCTGCATTTAATTAAGTTTCTATATTAGTTGGTAAATAAAATGAAAAAAATTATGGACAACATATATGGCACTCCCCCCGTAAATAAATATAAGAGCGTTTAGATCACTAAACTAGTGATCTAAACGCTCTTATATTTGTTTACAGAGGGAGTAATAAATTATCTTATTTCCATTTAATATATGGAGTGATCATCTAACATAATGATATTCTGTCGAGCTATCGAGCTAAAGTCGAGCGAACCAACATTGGCTCAAGATCGGCTCATTTCTCGATCGAACTACATAAAGTGTTTAAATTCAACTTGTTTCTTTTCGAGTCGATCTCGAGCCGAGTTAAAAAACAAGTTGATCTAGAGCGACGCATGAGCCTCGAGCTTTTCTTGCAGCCCTAGTAAGCTTTTGGGCAGGAGGGGCTCCATGTGCCACCGCTCAGGCTCATGGCTCCAAACCTAGGCCTTGTTGTTATCGACATATTAAACTCTTCTCGAGAACAGTACCGGTATTAAACTAGGCGTCGGCATTTGGTTTTGCCGGCCAGGCCGTCCATCGCGCCGCTCCTGGATGAGGCCCCCCTTGGGCACCCAAAATCGAATTGCTTCATGTGAGTTTTCCTAGTGATTTTTGTGCATCGTCATCGAGATTTTCTTGGCAAACGGAAGATAAATTATCCCAACACCTCCATCGCTCTATGCATGCAACCACAAAACTTCGTTGCGAAACTCATGCCGATTGGCCAGAAATGGAGTAATAGTTTGATAAAATACAATATATTTATTAAAATATTGTACCAACCGCACATATTTCTTTGCCTTTGCCAAAATGAAATTACTCCTTTTGCACATTGTTCCAATATTTTGGAGTACATTTGGATGCCACGTGTATAAAATACCGACTATTCCCTGCAAAAAAAAAAAAAACCGACTATCATCATCATCATCATCAAGGAGTGAGGGCACAAATTAATTAACAACATCATAATAAAGTTCATGAAAGAAACACAAATACAATTAGGCCCTCACAAAATCCTTAATTTTCTCCATGTCGCACATGGATATATTAATGCAAGGCCCATGGATATATTAATGCAAGGCAAGGTCTCTCGCTCATGGGCGTCCAGGGGTTTGTCATGCTATGGGAAAAGGTCGTCAGCGTTAATCTCACCAATGGGATTCATGATAAGAACATTTGGAAATTTGTTTCAAATGGTGGGTACTTGACGTCCTCAGCGTATAAGGAGTAGTTTGCTGGCCTTACCTCTTCGTGTAAGTTGTTTGCTTGGCTAGTCATCCAAAACGGTGTTTGTACGACTGATAAATTACATTGGCGGGGATGGCCAAACCTGATCTTTTTCCCCCCTTGCAAGCAAGTCCATAAGTCTGTCGCCCACCTTGGGTGGAGATCGTCAATTGGCGTGGGCTTCATGATATTTTGCCTATGCAATGGAGATACACTACCCCGGTGAAAGCTTGATGGATTGATATTATGAGCAAGAAAAGTGGTCATAAGGGCCCTTACCCACTTAATGATAGTGGTTTAATGGGAGATTTAGAAGGAGCACAACGCAAAGGTATTCCGAAACATTGTCACCTCACTACGGTGAGCCGGTGATTGTTGGTTAGATGAAAGAAGAGGCCTGACTTTGGATCATTGCCAGCACAAGATATTTGAGTAATGTAATGTCGTCAGAGTATTTTGCTTGTCTCCCTGCTTTGTGGGACAATATCTTCTTCGACAAAGGATGAATTTTATTGACTTAAAATAAAGCATCAAGTGGATACAAACATAATGAGCACACATCCAGACTCTGCATAGTTAGGATGCACACAAACACTACGAACACACGCACACACACAAAACGCCGACAAATAGCACAGTCATATATTACCAAAGCTAGATATGCCTAAGCGAGAAAAAAAGAAAAAAAAAGCAAAGCGATCAAACCTGCGGTTGACAAACTACAACTATGACCGTATCCGCACCAACCATCTCATGACACCACAAAGACAATAGACAATAAGGTTCTTCATCAGCAACACCTTCAAGAAGGGAGCATCGCTCAAGCGTCATCGTCACTGGATCTAACCACCAAAGGCCAGATTCTAGGCTTTCACCTTGAAGAACCAGTCCGAGCATATCCGAGCAATGCCTCCAACAAGGTAACGACACAAAAAATATTGCCATTGTCAGGTTAACCAACTCGGGTCATGCCTAGGTTTTCACCCCGGTGCTCATCAAAAGTCAATGTTGTGTTGTCGCCGCCACTTTTTCACAATCTTAGCAGGTACATGCATTTGGGTGCCGCTGCTGCACCACAATATCCTCTGCGTCAAACCGTCGTTCGTAGATTGCATCTCACCACTGAAGGCAGCCACCAGATCTGTAGAAAGAAATCCTCACAAGATCTTTCGATGGCCGCCAAAATCCGCGGCAAAGAGGCCACCGCATGCCGGAGAAGTCACCATACAGATTAACAATGACGTTCATCCTCTCACTGTAGCCGCCAGACGCCTCAAGGCGCCACCAAGAGCTTGAGCAGCCATGGGCAGGCCAACCAGATGCTAAGCTGGACCCTAGTCCCTGTGGCTGGCTGGATCAAGATCCAGTCCAAGGCCGAGACAACATGGCCACCCAGCCCCTCACCGAGGACGACTGATGCCCCAACAAGATCATCGATGGGAAGGACCGTATGTGGCCACCTTCCATCAGGTCTACAGAGGGACACCTTGGTTGAAGCCGGGAAGATCACCGGCGAGTGACGATGTGGAACGAAACAACAGGTGTGCGGGATGTGCGGGAGATGCAGGCCACGAGAACCCCGTCCAAGGAGCAACGGGCGCTGCGACGAGGAGCCCCTGCCGCCGCCGTCAGCCGGGCAGGCTTTTGTTGGAAATATGCCCTAGAGGCAATAATAAAAGGATTATTATTATATTTCCTTGTTCGTGATAATTGTCTATTATTCATGCTATAATTGTATTATCCGGAAATCGTAATACACGTGTGAATACATAGACTACAACATGTCCCTAGTGAGCCTCTAGTTGACTAGCTCGTTAATCAATAGATAGTCATGGTTTCGACTATGGACATTGGATGTCATTGATAACGGATCACATCATTAGGAGAATGATGTGATGGACAAGACCCAATCCTAAGCATAGCACAAGATCGTAGTTCGTTTAGCTAGAGTTTTTCCAATGTCAAGTATCTTTTCCTTAGACCATGAGATCGTGTAACTCCGGATACCGTAGGAGTGCTTTGGGTGTACCAAACGCCACAACGAATCGGGTGACTATAAAGGTGCACTACGGTATCTCCGAAAGTGTCTGTTGGGTTGACACGGATCGAGACTGGGATTTGTCACTCCGTATGACGGAGAGGTATCTATGGGCCCACTCGATAATGCATCATCATAATGAGCTCAAAGTGACCAAGTGTTTGGTCACGGGATCATGCATTTCGGTACGAGTAAAGTGACTTGTCGGTAACGAGATTGAACAAGGTATTGGGATACCGACGATCGAATCTCGGGCAAGTAACGTACCGATTGACAAAGGGAATTGTATACGGGGTTGCTTGAATCCTCGACATCGTGGTTCATCCGATGAGATCATCGAGGAGCATGTGGGAGCCAACATGGGTATCCAGATCCCGCTGTTGGTTATTACCGAGAGCCGTCCCGGTCATGTCTACATGTCTCCCGAACCCGTAGGGTTTACACACTTAAGGTTCGGTGACGCTAGGGTTGTATGAATATGAGTATGCAGCAAACCGAAAGTTGTTCGGAGTCTCGGATGAGATCCCGGACGTCACGAGGAGTTCCGGAATGGTCCGGAGGTAAAGAATTATATATGAGAAGTCGAGTTTCGCCATCGGAAAGTTTGGGGTCCACGGTATTGTCTGGGACCACCGGAAGGGTCCCGGGTCCATCGGTGGGGCCACCTATCCCGGAGGGCCCCATGGGCTGAAGTGGGAGGAACCAGCCTGGTGGGCTGGTGCACCCCTGGCCCCCTCTGCGCCTAGGGTTGGGAACCCTAGGGAGGGCGCCCACTTGCCTTGGGGCACTCCACCCCTTGGCCCCCCCTAGGAGATCCCATCTCCTAGGGCCGGCGCCCCCCCTTGGGGTCCCTATATAAAGAGGGGGGTGGGAGGGCAGCCGCACCCCAACACCTGGCGCCTCCCTCCCCTCCCTGCTACACCTCTCCCTCCCGTAGTTGCTTGGCGAAGCCCTGTCGGAGCCCTGCTGCATCCACCACCACGCCGTCGTGCTGCTGGATCTTCATCGACCTCTCCTTCCCCCTTGCTGGATCAAGAAGGAGGAGACGTCACGCTGACCGTACGTGTGTTGAACGCGGAGGTGCCGTCCATTCGGCGCTAGGATCTCCGGTGATTTGGATCACGACGAGAACGACTCCCTCAACCCCGTTCTCTTGAACGCTTCCGCACGCGATCTACAAAGGTATGTAGATGCACTCCTATCACTCGTTGCTAGATGAACTCATAGATGGATCTTGGTGAACGTAGGAAAAATTTTATTTTATGCAACGTTCCCCAATAGTGGCATCATGAGCTAGGTCTATGCGTAGTTCTCAATTGCACGAGTAGAACACAATTTGTTGTGGGCGTAGATGTTGTCAACTTTCTTGCCGCTACTAGTCTTATTTTGCTTCAGCGGTATTGTGGGATGAAGCGGCCCGGACCGACCTTACACGTACGCTTACGTGAGATAGGTTCCACCGACTGACATGCACTAGTTGCATAAGGTGGCTAGCGGGTGTCTGTCTCTCCCACTTTAGTTGGAGCAGATTCGACGAAAAGGGTCCTTATGAAGGGTAAATAGAAGTTGACAAATCACGTTGTGGCTTTTTCGTAGGTAAGAAAACGTTCGTGCTAGAACCCTATTGCAGCCACGTAAAAGATGCAACAACAATTAGAGGACGTCTAACTTGTTTTTGCAGCAATTGCCTTGTGATGTGATATGGCCAAAAGTTGTGATGTATGATGAATGATATATTTTGATGTATGAGATCTTGTTCTTGTAATAGGAATCACGACTTGCATGTCGATGAATATGACAATCGGCAGGAGCCATAGGAGTTGTCTTAATTATTGTATGACCTGCGTGTCATTGATTCAACGCCATGTAATTACTTTGCTTTATTGCTAAACCGTTAGCTATAGTAGTAGAAGTAATAGTTGGCGAGCAACTTCATGGAGACACGATGATGGAGATCATGGTGTCATGCCGGTGACAAGATGATCATGGAGCCCCGAAGATGGAGATCAAAGGAGCTATATGATATTGGCCATATCATGTCACTACTATATAATAGCATGTGATGTTTATTATGTTTATGCATCTTGTTTACTTAGAACGACGGTATAAAATGACCCCTTATAATAATTTCAAGAAAGTGTTCTCCCTAACTGTGCGCCGTTGCTAAAGTTCGTCGTTTCGAAGCACCACGTGATGATCGGGTGTGATAGATTCCTACGTTCACATACAACGGGTGTAAGACAGTTTTACACATGCAAAACACTTAGGTTAACTTGATGAGCCTAGCATGTACGGACATGGCCTCGAACACAAGAGACCGAAGGTCGAACATGAGTCGATGGAAGATACGATCAACATGGAGATGTTCACCGACGATGACTAGTCCGTCTCACGTGATGATCGGACACGGCCTAGTCGACTCGGATCATGTAACACTTAGATGACTAGAGGGATGTCAAATCTGAGTGGGAGTTCATTAAATAATTTGATTAGATGAACTTAATTATCATGAACATTAGTCTAAAATCTTTGCAAAATGTCTTGTAGATCAAATGACCAACGCCATGTCACCATGAACTTCAACGCGCTCCTAGAGAAAACCAAGCTGAAAGATGATGGCAGCAACTATTCGGACTGGGTCCGAACCCGAGGATCATCCTCATAGCTGCCAAGAAACAATATGTCCTAGAAGCACCGCTAGGTGAAGCACCCATCCTGAGAACCAAGACGTTATGAACGCTTGGCAGTCACGTCGTCGATGATTACTCCCTCGTTCAAGGCGGCATGCTTTACACTTAGAACCGGGCTCCAAAAGCGTTTTGAGCAACATGGAGCATATGAGATGTTCGAGGAGCTGAAAATGGTTTTCAAGCTCATGCCCGGTCGAGAGATATGAAGTCTCCGACAAGTTCTATAGTTGTAAGATGGAGGAAAATAGTTCGTCGGTGAGCACATACTCAAAATGTGGGTTGCACAACCGCTTTGTCCCGGTGGACATTAACCTCCCGGACGAGGCGGTCATTGATGAATCCTTCATCACTCCCACCGAGCTACAAGAGCTTTGTGATGAACTACAATATGCAGGGGATGGTGAAAACTATTCATGAAGTATTTTCAATGTCAAGTCGCAGAGGTAGAAATCAAGAAGGAACATCAAGTGCTGATGGTCAATAAAACCACTAAGTTCAAGAAGGGCAAGGGTAAGAAGAACTTCAAGAAGGACGACAAGGATGTTGCCGCGCCCGGTAAGCCAGTTGTCGGGAAGAAGTCAAAGAATGGACCCAAGGCTGAGATCGAGTGCTTTTATTGCAAAGGAAGGGTCACTCAAGCGGAACTGCCCCAAATACTTAGCGTAAAAGAAGGCCGGCAACACCAAAGGTATATTTGATATACATGTAATTGATGTGTACCTTACCAGTACTCGTAGTAATTCCTGGGTATTTGATACCGGTGCCGTTGCTCATATATGTAACTCACAGCAGGAGCTGCGGAATAAGCGGAGACTGGCGAAGGACGAGGTGACAATGCGCGTCGGGAATGGTTCCAAGGTCGATGTGATCGCCGTCGGCACGCTACCTCTACATTTACCTACGGGATTAGTTTTAAACTTTAATAATTTTTATTTAGTGCCAAGTTTGAGCATGAACATTGTATCAGGATCTCGTTTAATACGATATGGCTACTCATTTAAATCCGAGAATAATGGTTGTTCTATTTATATGAGAGATATGATTTATGGTCATGCTCCGATGGTCAATGGTTTATTCTTAATGAATCTCGAACGTGATGTTACACATATTCATAGTGTGAATACCAAAAGATGTAAAGTTGATAACGATAGTCCCACATACTTGTGGCATCGCCGCCTTGGTCACATTGGTGTCAAGCGCATGAAGAAGCTCCATGCTGATGGACTTTAGAGTCTCTCGATTATGAATCATTTGACACATGCGAACCATGCCACATGGGCAAATGACCAAGACTCGTTCTCCGAACAATGGAGCGACCAACCAACTTATTGGAAATCATATATACCGATGTGTGCGGTCCAATGAGCGTTGAGGCTCGCGGAGGATATCGTTATGTTCTCACTCTCACGCACGACTTAAGTAGATATGGGTATGTCTACTTGATGAAACACAAGTCCGAGACCTTTGAAAATTCAAGGAATTTCAGAATGAGGTAGAGAATCAACGTGACCGAAAAATAAAGTTCTTACGATCAGATCGTGGAGGAGAATATTTAAGTCACGAGTTTGGTACACACTTAAGGAAATGTGGAATCGTTTCACAACTCACGCCGCTGGAACACCTCAACAGAACGGTGTGTCCGAACGTCGAATCGCACTCTATTGGATATGGTGCGATCTATGATGTCTCTTACAGATTTACCGCTATCATTTTGGGGATACGCCTAGAGACAGCTACATTCACTTTAAATAGGGCTCCGTTTAAATCCGCTGAGACGACAACGTATGAATTATGGTTTGGGAAGAAACCTAAGCGTCGTTTCTAAAAGTTTGGGGATGCGATGCTTATGTCAAGAAACTTCAACCTGAAAAGCTCGAACCCAAATCGGAAAAATGCATATTCATAGGATACCCTAAGGAAACCATTGGGTATACCTTCTACCTTAGATCCAAGGCAAGATCTTTGTTGCCAAGAACGGATCCTTTCGGAAAAAGAGTTTCTCTCGAAAGGAGTAAGTGGGAGGAAAGTAGAACTCGATGAAGTACTACCTCTTGAACCGGAAGTAGTGCAGCTCAGAAAATGTTCTGTGGTGCCTACACCGACCGGAGAGGAAATTAACGATGATGATCAAGGTACTTCAGATCAAGTTGCTACTGAACTTCAGAGGTCCACAAGGACACGCTCCACACCAGTGGTATGGCAACCCTGTCCCGGAAATCATGTTGTTGGACAACGGTGAACCTTGAACTATGAAGAAGCGATGGCGGGCCCAGATTCCAATAAATGGCTTGAAGCCATGCAATCCGAGATAGGATCCATGTATGAAAACAAAGTATGGACTTTGACAGACTTGCCCGATGATCGGCGAGCGATAGAAAACAAATGGATCTTTAAGAAGAAGACGGACGCGGATGGTAATGTTACCATCTATAAAGCTTGACTTGTCGCTAAGGGTTATCGGCAAGTTCAAGGGGTTGACTACGATGAGACTTTCTCTCCCGTAGCGAAGCTGAAGTCCGTCCGAATCATGTTAGCAATTGCCGCATACTATGATTATGAGATATGGCAAATGGACGTCAAAACGGCATTCCTTAACGGCTATCTTAAGGAAGAACTGATATGATGCAGCGGAAGGTTTTGTCGACCCTAAGAATGCTAACAAGGTATGCAAGCTCCAGCGATCCATTTATGGGCTGGTGCAAGCATCTCGGAGTTGGAACATTCGCTTGATGAGATGATCAAAGCATTTGGGTTTATGCAGACTTATGGAGAAGCCTGCGTTTACAAGAAAGTGAGTGGGAGCTCTGTAGCATTTCTCATATTATATGTAGATGACATACTTTTGATGGGAAATGATATAGAACTTTTGGACAACATTAAGGCCTACTTGAATAAGAGTTTTTCAATGAAGGACCTTGGAGAAGCTGCTTATATATTAGGCATCAAGATCTATAGAGATAGATCGAGACGCCTCGTAGTTCTTTCACAAAGCACATTCCTTGATAAGATATTGAATAAGTTCAAAATGGATCAGTCCAAGAAAGGGTTCTTGCCTGTATTACAAGGTGTGAAATTGAGCTCGGCTCAATGTCCGACCACGGCAGAAGATAAAGAAGAGATGAGTGTCATCCCCTATGCTTCAGCCATAGGATCTATTATGTATGGCATGCTGTGTACCTGACTGATGTAAACCTTGCCGTAAGTTTGGTAGGAAGGTACCAAAGTAATCCCGCAAGGAACACCGGACAGCGGTCAAGAATATCCTGAAGTACCAAAAGGACTAAGGTCATGTTTTCGTTTATGGAGGTGACGAAGAGCTCGTCGTAAAGGGTTAAGTCGGCTTAGCTTCGACACAGATCTGGATGACTCTAAGTCACAAACAGGATACGTGTATATGTTGAATGGTGGAGCGAGAGCTGGTGCAGCTGCAAGCGAGCGTCGTGGCGGGATCTACATGTGAAGCGGAGTACATGGCAGCCTCGGAGGCAGCGCATGAAGCAATTTGGGTGAAGGAGTTCATCACCGACCTAGGTGTCATACCCAATGCGTCGGGTCCGATCAAACTCTTCTGTGACAACACTGGAGCTATTGCACTTGCCAAGGAGCCCAGGTTTCACAAGAAGACGAGGCACATCAACCGTCGCTTCAACTCCATTCGTGAAAATGTTCAAGATGGAGACATAGAAATTTGCAAAGTGCATACGGATCTGAATGTCGCAGATCCGTTGACTAAACCTCTTCCGCGAGCAAAACATGATCAACACCAGAACTCTATGGGTGTTCGATTCATCACAATGTAACTAGATTATTGACTCTAGTTCAAGTGGGAGACTGTTGGAAATATGCCCTAGAGGCAATAATAAAAGGATTATTATTATATTTCCTTGTTCGTGATAATTGTCTTTTATTCATGCTATAATTTTATTATCCGGAAATCGTAATACACGTGTGAATTCATAGACTACAACATGTCTCTAGTGAGCCTCTAGTTGACTAGCTCGTTAATCAATAGCTAGTCATGGTTTCCTGACTATGGACATTGGATGTCACTGATAACGGGATCACATCATTAGGAGAATGATATGATGGACAAGACGCAATCCTAAGCATAGCACAAGATCGTGTAGTTCGTTTGCTAGAGCTTTTCCAATGTCAAGTATCTTTTCCTTAGACCATGAGATCGTGTAACTCCCGGATACCGTAGGAGTGCTTTGGTGTACCAAACGCCACAACGTGAATCGGGTGACTATAAAGGTGCACTACGGTATCTCCGAAAGTGTCATTGGGTTGACACGGATCGAGATGGGATTTGTCACTCCGTATGACGGAGAGGTATCTCTGGGCCCACTCGGTAATGCATCATCATAATGAGCTCAAAGTGACCAAGTGTTTGGTCACGGATCATGCATTTGATGAGTAAAGTGACTTGCGTAACGAGATTGAACGAGGTATTGGGATACCGATGATCGAATCTCGGCAAGTAACGCATCGATTGACAAAGGAAATTGTATACGGGTTGCTTGAATCCTCGACATCGTGGTTCATCCGATGAGATCATCGAGGAGCATGTGGGAGCCAACATGGGTATCCAGATCCCGCTGTTGGTTATTGACCGAGAGCTGTCCCGGTCATGTCTACATGTCTCCCGAACCCGTAGGGTTTACACACTTAAGGTTCGGTGACGCTAGGGATGTATGAATATGAGTATGCAGCAAACCGAAAGTTGTTGAGTCCGGATGAGATCCCGGACGTCGGGAGGAGTTCCGGAATGGTCCGGGGTAAAGAATTATATATGGGAAGTCGAGTTTCGCCATCGGGAAAGTTTCGGTCCACCGGTATTGTACTGGGACCATCGGAAGGGTCTGGGGTCCACCGGATGGGGCCACCTATCCGGAGGGCCCCATGGGCTGAAGTGGGAGGAACCAGCCCCTGGTGGGCTGGGCGCCCCCTAGGCCCCCTCTGCGCCTAGGGTTGGGAACCCTAGGGGGGCGCCCACTTGCCTTGGGGCACTCCACCCCTTGGCGCCGCCCCTAGGAGATCCTATCTCCTAGGGGCCAGCCCCAGGGTCCCTATATAAAGAGGGGGTGGGAGGGCAGCCGCACCCCAACACCTGGCGCCTCCTCCTCCCCGCTACACCTCTCTCTCCGTAGTTGCTTGGCGAAGCCTGCCGAGTTCCTCTGCATCCACCACCACGCCGTCGTCTTCTTGGATCTTCATCAACCTCTCCTTCCCCTTGCTGAATCAAGAAGGAGGAGACGCCACGCTGACCGTGACGTGTGTTGAACGCGGAGGTGCCGTCCGTTCGGCGCTAGGATCTCCGGTGATTTGGATCACGACGAGAACGACTCCCTCAACCCCGTTCTCTTGAATGCTTCCGCACGCGATCTACAAAGGTATGTAGATGCACTCCTATCACTCTTTGCTAGATGAACTCATAGATGGATCTTGGTGAACGTAGGAATTTTTTTATTTTATGCAACGTTCCCCAATAGCTTTGCCTGCCGGAGGACTCCGGCGGCGGCGCGAGAGGTGGGTGGGACAGAGGAACACGACCCTAGGTTTTGCGGGTCGCCCCCGAGTCGCCTGGGCGTGGTGACCGGGGTACGCTCTGTGGGATAATATATATCTAAACCCTTCTCTCTTTATTAATGAGAATGCAAGACATTTGCCTTGTTTCAAAGATAGATATATATATAGAGAGAAAACAAAACCACGGCTCAGGTTTTGATCGACGCTTAACATGGTACGTGTAATTGTTCACTTAACACCGAATCATTGACCTAACACTCGTGCTCTCTCTTAGAAAACCTAACCTCCAAGGATTGCACGATATGATGCCGTGCGTGTGTGTGCAGATCCATTAATCCATCATCTAAAACAAATGTGCTTGCGTAGTAGATCCATGGATCGTAGTGGACTGACACTGTGAGCAAGAGAAGTGGTTATAAGGGCCCTTTGCCTCCCCGATGATGCTTGTTTAGTGTGAGATTTGGAAGGGATACAACACATGGGTATTCCGAGACATTACTACTCCCACTATGGTGATTGTTGCTAAGATCAAAGACGAGGACTGACTTCGGGTCATTGCGGGTGCGAAGGCATTTGAGTAATGTAATTTGTTTGTTTCCCTGCTTTGCGGGATAATGTCTAAAATCTACTCTCTTTCATAATGAAAGTGATAGTGAGTCATTTGCCTTTTTTCATCAATGAAAGAGAGAAAAAAGACCACGGCTCGGTTTCGATCGATGCTTAACATGGTACGTGTAATTGCTCACTTAACGCCAAATCACTGACCTAGCGCTCGCGTTCTCGTTCAGAAAACCTAACCCTTGAAGGATTCCAGAATAACGTGTGGTGCGTGTGTGTGCAGATCCATTAATCCATCAATCATCCAAAACAAATGCGCGTGCGTGGTAGATCCACGGAGCACGTCGACCGATCGACAAGCCGGAAAGGGACGCCGGCGTTGGTTGACAGGGGAAAGAGGGCGAAAAGAGATGGGCATTACGCGTATGTTTAACGACTATAATTTGTCATGTCGCGTCAGTGCTCGTCCAACCATCCATCGGCAGTTTTCAGGTTGCTGTCTGCTGCCCAAAAGGCGCCAAACCAAACCCGCTCGATCGGCCATTGGCAGCGACGCTCAAGATGGCAGCACCAGTGATGCGCTTTATTAAACCTGTATTCGTGTCCAATTAGCAGTTTTATCGTGGCAGCCGGTAGTTAAAAATCCCAACTTGCTTTGCTGCGGGTGCTCAAGATCGGTGCGCCCGAATCAAGATGGGCCACCATCACATGTGATCAGTTGGGTCACTGTGCGTCAAGATTTGAGATGCGTCACCCCAGGGCCGCCTTGGGCGCCGGAGATTAATTAGGGAATGCTGGTGTGGTAGTAGTAGCACCGTTGCATAGTTTATGCGCTGGTACCGAAACTGCCGGCCGTGCCAGGGACTGTGGACCAAGTGTCAGCATCGGTGCTAATGACGTGTGAGTTAATTTTCTTGAGACAACAATCACGTGGAGGGTTGCTGTGTTGCCAAAGGAAGAATGTTTGGTTGGCATGCAAGATGTATGTGTAACTTTTTTGTTCTTGTGATCAAAAGTATATGGCCTGCGTTTAATGGACTGCCGGGGAAAACAAACCGACGTTGATCAAATAGTTTGTTGAAAAGTTTGTTATTAGGAATATGCTTGGGCTCCAACAAGCACGCTCTATATATGCAGACGTCCGTCAGAAATTACTTGTCGCCCAAATGGATGTATGTAACACTGAAATGCATCCAGATACATCCATTTCAGCAACAACTGATTCCGGATGGAATACCACTTTACAAACCAACAAAAATAAGCTTGGAGTTCAACTGTTCTGTTAATAAATGGCTAGCTATAAACAGTGTATATGGAGTAATATTCCTTTGGTCATAATTCCACATACTGCAGAAGAAGAATAAACCTGAAATACATTCTTATGTTTTTGTGGGTTTAAGGTTTACACAATTGTCTTTCTCGCCCTTCAAAGCCACGTACCAGTGGTGCATGAATAGTCCATTCCGTGCTGGAGTCGACGATGGCGGTGCCTTCGTGTGTCGCTCACCTCCATGTAGGCATTGTTTGATGGAGCTGCGACACTTCCTCCTTATTTGTAGTCTCCGGCGAGAACCTCAGATCCTTTTGGATCCATCAATGGTGGCGCTTCGAGGGTCGCCCCCTTCATTGGAGGCATCTATCTGGAGCCCCTCTGCTTGTCGGCTGAAAGTGGCTCCTTTGTGGTTGTGAATGCCCTTCTTCTTTGTTCGTGCCAGCGGTGTCAGAGTTTACCTTTTTGCGATCTTGGTGGTGGGTGTGCACAGTGAATCAATCTGAGTGTGGACTTAGCTCCTTGATACCCTTTGACTTCACCAGTAGTGTCGTTGTTGTGTTGTAGCCTCGGTTGCGTTTGGCTCTTCGTATGGGTGTGTACTCGGTTGCTTGTTGCCCTTCGGTTGTGCCAATAGCGTTGAGACATAATGGATGGTCTTGGTTGATTGACGCTCTTCGTCTATGGTGATGGTGTTCCTCGTGCAACCTCTTGTTCATGAGGATAATGGAAAATGATGGCACTACGCTTCTTTTTTCTTTTCGACGCTTGCCCTGTTGTCGCCTCGACCCAGCTTTTCTCTTCTACATTCTCTTTTGTTGTGATCACTGGTGTGACCTAATTCTTCTCATTCATGTTTTCCCCGGTAATTTCCCGGCTCCTCTTCTTAATGATGGAAGTAATGCTGCTACATTTCGTCGAGAAAAAAGTGTTGAACTACCGAGGAGTTATACCAAAGGAATGGATACGTAAATTCACATGGGCACACACCTGTGAAAATACCTGCTGCCATTCATGTGCGCCGTGATCCGTGCACATGCTTAGACAGAAAATGGTTGAAAATGGATGGAAATTCTTAGTTCTCTGAATATGAAATAGTATACGTGTTTATTATATACAAATACGACTGTCTACCTGTCTGTATCCTACACCCACCGTTCTGTTATGAATCCTGTTCCACGAGTTCCGAACACTGTTCATCTTCTTTCTTCCTTCATCCTTGCCCTGTTCTTATGTTATTTCAGTTTTGCTTTCTCCTTTTCTTTTATCTTCCTTTCCCTTCTGTCCAATGCTTTCGTTTACGTGATCTCCATTCATCTGTTTGTGCTGTTCTATGTGTTATTTGTTTGATGCATCTTTTTCCCATGCAAACTCGCTACTGTTATTTTCTCAACTTTTTTCGTTCTCTTGCCTCATATATGTATCGTTCTGTTCTTCAAAACTTACATCCTTCTACTGTCAAATATTGATTTGTGAAAACAATTCGATACAGTAGTTATGATTTTCGCGCTAGTAGATATGACTTCAGTTATGTTCTTCAAAGTGCACTGCTTTTTTTATTATTTGATTTCATTTTCGTTCCCCTTTCGTCACAAAACTTACCATGCGCATTCAATTTTTGCTCATGGAACTTGTGCCTATTATGCTAGATCATTTTCGGGCAATTTATTGTTGCGCACAAGCAGCAAGTCGAGAAGCCAACTTACTTAACATTAATATTTATGGGTGTGCAGACCGCACACGTCTCATCTTCTTTCTTGCTCCTCTTTCTCCATCATCTTCTTCCTTTCTAGTCACATCTGTTGGGGAACGTAGTAATTTCAAAAAAATTCCTACGCACATGCAAGATCATGGTGATGCATAGCAACGAGAGGGGAGAGTGTTGTCCACGTACCCTCGTAGACCGTAAGCGGAAGCGTTATGACAATGGGCATGAGTCTGAAATACCAATTTCATCTCTTGAAACATATTATATGTTCCATGACGTTTCAAAAACGTTTTTGTAGTCCCGGTTCTAAGCCATAAAGCATGGTGCACAAAACTATCAAGTAGTCATCATATTGAGCTAGCCAAACGTTCATAACGTCTGCATCTGCTCCTGCAACAGGTCTGTCACCTAGCGGTGCATCAAGGACATAATTCTTCTGTGCAGCAATGAGGATAAACCTCAGATCACGGACCAAGTCCGCATCATTGCTACTAACATTTTTCAACTTAGTTTTCTCTAGGAACACATATAAAAACATAGGGAAGCAAAAACATAGGGAAGCAACAACGCGAGCTATTGATCTACAACATAATTTGCAAAATACTACCAGTACTAAGTTCATGATAAATTTAAGTTCAATTAATCATATTACTTAAGAACTCCCACTTAGAAAGACATCCCTCTAGTCTTCTAAGTGATCACGTGATCCAAATCAACTAAACCATAACCGATCATCACGTGAAATGGAGTAGTTTTCAATAGTGAACATCACTATGTTGATCATATCTACTATATGATTCACACTCGACCTTTCGTTCTCAGTGTTCCGAGGCCATATCTGCATATGCTAGGCTCGTCAAGTTTAACCTGAGTATTCTGCGTGTGCAAAACTGGCTTGCACCCGTTGTAGATGGGCGTAGAGCTTATCACACCCGATCATCACGTTGTGTCTGGGCACGACGAACTTTAGCAACGGTGCATACTCAGGGAGAACACTTCTTGATAATTAGTGAGAGATCATCTTAAAATGCTACCGTCAAACAAAACAGAATAAGATGTATAACAGTTAAACATCATATGCAATCAAAATATGTGACATGATATGGCCACGATTATCTTGCGCCTTTGATCTCCATCTCCAAAGTACTGTCATGATCTCTATCGTCACCGGCACGACACCATGATCTTCATCATCTTGATCTATATCAATGTACCGTCACATGGTCGTCTCATCAACTATTGCTCTTGCAACTATTGTTATCGCATAACGATAAAGTAAAGCAATTATTTGGCACTTGCATCTTATGCAACAAAGAGACAACCATAGGGCTTCTGCCAGTTGCCGATAACTTCAACAAAACATGATCATCTAATACAACAACTTATATCTCATAACGTCTTGACCATATCACATCACTACATGCCCTGCAAAAACAAGTTAGACGTCCTCTACTTTGTTGTTGCAAATTTTACGTGGCTGCTACGAGCTGAGCAAGAACCGTTCTTACCTACGCATCAAAAACACAATGATAGTTCGTCAAGTTAGTGCTGTTTTAACCTTCTCAAGGACCGGGCGTAGCCACACTCGGTTCAACTAAAGTTGGAAAAACTGACACCCGCCAGCCACCTGTGTGCAAAGCACGTCGGTAGAACCAGTCTCGCGTAAGCGTACGCGTAATGTCGGTATGAGCCGCTTCATCCAACAATACCGCCGAACCAAAGTATGACGTGCTGGTAAGCAGTATGACTTGTATCGCCCATAACTCACTTGTGTTCTACTCGTGCATATAACATCAATGCATAAAACCTAAGCTCGGATGCCACTGTTGGGGAACGTAGTAATTTCAAAAAAATTCCTACGCACACGCAAGATCATGGTGATGCATAGCAACGAGAGGGGAGAGTGTTGTCCACGTACCCTCATAGACCGTGGCGAAGCGTTATGACAACGCTGTTGATGTAGTCGTGCGTCTTCACGATCCGACCGATCCAAGTACCGAACGTACGGCACCTCCGAGTTCAGCACACGTTCAGCTCGATGACGATCCCCGGACTCCGATCCAGCAGGGTGTCGGGGATGAGTTCCGTCAGCACGACGGCGTGGTGACGATGATGATGTTCTACCTGTTGGGGAACGTTGCATAAAATAAAATTTTCCTACGTTCACCAAGATCCATCTATGAGTTCATCTAGCACCGAGAGAGAGAGATGCATCTACATACCCTTGTAGATCGCATGCGAAAGCGTTCAAGAGAACGGGGTTGAGGGAGTCGTTCTCGTCGTGATCCAAATCACCGGAGATCCTAGCGCCGAGCGGACGGCACCTCGCGCTCAACACACGTCACGGTCAGCGTGGCGTCTCCTCCGTCTTGATCCAGCAAGGGGAAGGAGAGGTTGATGAAGATCCAGCAAGCACGACGGCGTGGTGGTGGATGCAGCAGGTTCTCAGGCTTCGCCAAGCAACTACGGGAGGAGGAGGAGGTGTAGCGGGGGAGGAGGCGCCAAGGCTTGAGGCGCGGCTGCCTCCCTCCCCTTTATATAGGCCCCCTGGGGCGCCGCCCCGAGATTAGATCTCCCAAGGGGGGCGGCCAAGGGGCGGCAGCCAGGGGAGGCTTGCCCCCAAGGCAGTGGGCGCCCCACCCCTAGGGTTTCAACCCTAGGCGCGGGGGCCCAAGGGGCCGCACCAGCCCACCGGGGCTGGTTCCTCCCACTTCAGCCCACGGGCCCTCGGGATAGGTGGCCCCACCCGGTGGACCCCCGGGACCCTTCTGGTGGTCCTGGTACAATACCGGTGACCCCCGAAACTCTCACGATGGCCGAAACAACACTTCTTATATATAATTCTTTACCTCCGGACCATTCCGGAACTCCCCGTGAAGTCCGGGATCTCATCCGGGACTCCGAACAACTTTCGGTTTGCTGCATACTCATATTCATACAACCCTAGCGTCACCGAACCTTAAGTGTGTAGACCCTACGGGTTCGGAGACATGTAGACTGACCGAGGCGGCTCTCGGTCAATAACCAACAGCGGGATCTGGATACCCATGTTGGCTCCTACATACTCCTCGATGATCTCATCGGATGAACCACGATGTCGAGGATTCAAGCAACCCGTATACAATTCCCTTTGTCAATCGGTATGTTACTTGCCCGAGATTCGATCGTCGGTATCCGAATACCTCGTTCAATCTCGTTACCGGCAAGTCACTTTACTCGCATCAGTAATGCATGATCCGTGACCGACACTTGGTCACTTTGAGCTCATTATGATGATGCACTACCGAGTGGGCCCAGTGATACCTCTCCGCATCACGGAGTGACAAATCGATCTCGATCCGTGTCAACCCAGCAGACACTTTCGGAGATACCTGTAGTGCACCTTTATAGTCACCCAGTTACGTTGTGACGTTTGGTACACCCAAAGCACTCCTACGGTATCCGGGAGTTACATGATCTCATGGTCTAAGCAAAAGATACTTGACATTGGAAAAGCTCTAGCTAAACGAACTACACGATCTTGTGCTATCCTTAGGATTGGGTCTTGTCCATCACATCATTCTCCTAATGATGTGATCCCGTTATCAATGGCATCCAATGTCCATAGTCAGGAAACCATTACTATCTGTTGATCAACGAGCTAGTCAACTAGAGGCTCACTAGGGACATATAGTAGTCTATGTATTCACACGTGTATTACGATTTTCGGATAATACAATTATAGCATGAATAAAAGACAATTATCATGAACAAGGAAATATAATAATAATCCTTTTATTATTGCCTCTAGGGCATATTTCCAACAGTCTCCCACTTGCACTAGAGTCAATAATCTAGTTACATTGTGATGAATCGAACACCCATAGAGTTCGGTGTTGATCATGTTTTGCTCATGGAAGAGGTTTAGTCAGCGGATCTGCGACATTCAGATCCGTATGCACTTTGAAAATTTCTATGTCTCCATCTTGAACATTTTCACGAATGGAGTTGAAGCGGCGCTTGATGTGCTGGTCTTCTTGTGAAACCTGGGCTCCTTGGCAAGTGCAATAGCTCCGGTGTTGTCACAAAGAGTTTGATCGGCCCGACGCATTGGGTATGACTCCTAGGTCGGTGATGAACTCCTTCACCCAAATTGCTTCATGCGCTGCCTCCGAGGCTGCCATGTATTCCGCTTCACATGTAGATCCCGCCACGACGCTTCTCGCTTTTGCTGCACCACCATCGCTCCACCATTCAACATATACGTATCCTGTTTGTGACTTAGAGTCATCAGATCGTGTCGAAGCTAGCATCGGCGTAACCCTTCTGACGAGCTCTTCGTCACCTCCATAAATGAGAAACATGTCCTTAGTCCTTTTCGGTACTTCAGGATATTCTTGACCGATGTCCGAGATTCCTTGCGGGATTACTTTGGTACCTTCCTACCAAACTTACGGCAAGGTTTACATTAGGTTTGGTACACAGCATGGCATACATAATAGACCCTATGGCTGATGCATAGGGATGACACTCATCTCTTCTATATCTTACGTCGTGGTGGGACATTGAGCCGAGCTCAATTTCACACCTTGTAATCTGAGGCAAGAACCCTTTCTTGGACCGATCCATTTTGAACTTCTTCAATATCTTATCAAGGTATGTGCTTTGTGAAAGACCTATGAGGCGTCTTGATCTATCTCTATAGATCTTGATGCCTAATATATAAGCAGCTTCTCCAAGGTCCTTCATTGAAAAACTCTTATTCAAGTAGGCCTTAATGATGTCCAAAAGTTCTAAAACATTTCCCATCAAAAGTATGTCATCTACATATAATATGAGAAATGCTACAGAGCTCCCACTCACTTTCTTGTAAATGCGGGCTTCTCCATAAGTCTGCATAAACCCAAACGCTTTGATCATCTCATCAAAGTGAATGTTCCAACTCCGAGATGCTTGCACCAGCCCATAAATGGATCGCTGGAGCTTGCATGCCTTGTTAGCATTCTTAGGGTCGACAAAACCTTCCGGCTGCATCATATACAGTTCTTCCTTAAGATAGCCGTTAAGGAATGCCGTTTTGACGTCCATTTGCCATATCTCATAATCATAGTATGCGGCAATTGCTAACATGATTCGGACGGACTTCAGCTTCGCTACGGGAGAGAAAGTCTCATTGTAGTCAACCCCTTGAACTTGCCGATAACCTTTAGCGACAAGTCGAGCTTTATAGATGGTAACATTACCATCCGCGTCCGTCTTCTTCTTAAAGATCCATTTGTTTTCTATCGCTCATCGATCATCGGGCAAGTCTGTCAAAGTCCATACTTTGTTTTCATACATGGATCCTATCTCGGATTACATGGCTTCAAGCCATTTGTTGGAATCTGGGCCTGCCATCGCTTCTTCATAGTTCGAAGGTTCACCGTTGTCCAACAACATGATTTTCGGGACAGGGTTGCCATACCACTGGTGTGGAGCGTGTCTGGTGGACCCACAATTCAAGTAGCAACTTGATCCAAGTACCTTGATCATCATCATTCATTTCCTCTCCGATCGGTGTAGGCACCACAGGAACATTTTCCTGAGCTGCACTACTTTCCGTTTCAAGAGGTAGTACTTCATCGAGTTCTACTTTCCGCTCACTTACTCCTTTCGAGAGAAACTCTTTTTCCAGAAAGGATCTGTTCTTGGCAACAAAGATCTTGCCTTCGGATCTAAGGTAGAAGGTATACCTAATGGTTTCCTTAGGGTATCCTATGAAGACGCATTTTTCCGACTTGGGTTCGAGCTTTTCAGGTTGAAGTTTCTTGACATAAGCATCGCATCCCCAAACTTTTAGAAACGACAGCTTTGGTTTCTTCCCAAACCATAATTCATACGCTGTCGTCTCAACGGATTTAGACGGTGCCCTATTGAAAGTGAATGTAGCTGTCTCTAGAGCGTATCCCCAAAATGATAGCGGTAAATCAGTAAGAGACATCATAGATCGCACCATATCCAATAGAGTGCGATCACGACGTTCGGACACACCGTTCTGTTGAGGTGTTCAGCGGCGTGAGTTGTGAAACGATTCCACATTTCCTTAAGCGTGTACCAAATTCGTGACTTAAATATTCTCCTCCACGATCTGATCGTAAGAACTTTATTTTTCAGTCACGTTGATTCTCTACCTCATTCTGAAATTCCTTGAACTTTTCAAAGGTCTCAAACTTGTGTTTCATCAAGTAGTGTCTACCCACATCTACTCAAGTCATAAGTGAGAGTGAGAACATAATGATATCCTCCGCGAGCCTCAACGCTCATTGGACTGCACACATCGGTATGTATGATTTCCAATAAGTTGGTTGCTCGCTCCATTGTTCCGAGAAGCGGAGTCTTGGTCATATGCCCATAAGGCATGGTTCGCATGTGTCAAATGATTCATAATCGAGAGACTCTAAAAGTCCATCAGCATGGAGCTTCTTCATGCGCTTGACACCAATGTGACCAAGGCGGCAGTGCCACAAGTATGTGGGACTATCGTTATCAACTTTACATCTTTTGGTATTCACACTATGAATATGTGTAACATCACGTTCGAGATTCATTAAGAATAAACCATTGACCATCGGAGCATGACCATAAAACATATCTCTCATATAAATAGAACAACCATTATTCTCGGATTTGAATGAGTAGCCATCTCATATTAAACGAGATCCTGATACAATGTTCATGCTCAAACTTGGCACTAAATAACAATTATTGAGGTTTAAAACTAATCCCGTAGGTAAATGTAGTGGTAGCGTGCCGACAGCGATCACATCGACCTTGGAACCATTCCCGATGCGCATCGTCACCTCGTTCTTCGCCAGTCTCCGCTTATTCCGCAGCTCCTGCTGTGAGTTACATATATGAGCAACGACACGGTATCAAATACCGGGAGTTACTACAGATCTTGGTAAGGTACACATCAATTACATGTATATCAAATATACTTTTAGTGTTGTCGGCCTTATTATCCGCTAAGTATTTGGGGCAGTTCCGCCCAAATGACCCTTCCTTTGCAATAAAAGCACTCAGTCTCGTGCTTGGGTCCATTCTTTGACTTCTTCCGGCAAGCTGGCTTACGGGCGGCAACATCCTTGCCGTCCTTCTTGAAGTTCTTCTTACACTTGCCCTTCTTGAACTTAGTGGTTTTATTGACCATCAACACTTGATGTTCTTTCTTGATTTCTACCTCTGCTGACTTCACATTGAAAATACTTCAGGAATAGTTTTCACCATCCCCGCATATTGTAGTTCATCACAAAGCTCTTGTAGCTCGGTGGGAGCGATGAAGGATTCTGTCAATGACCGCCTCGTCCAGGAGGTTAATGTCCACTGGGACAAGCGGTTGTGCAACCCGGACATTTTGAGTATGTGCTCACCGATGAACTATTTTCCTCCATCTTACAACTATAGAACTTGTCGGAGACTTCATATCTCTCGACCGGGCATGAGCTTGAAAAACCATTTTCAGCTCCTCGAACATCTCATATGCTCCGTGTTGCTCAAAACGCTTTTGGAGCCCGGTTCTAAGTCTGTAAAGCATGCCGCACTGAATGAGGGAGTAATCATCAAGACGAGACCGCCAAGCGTTCATAACGTCTTGGTTCTCGGGATGGGTGCTTCACCTAGCGGTGCTTCTAGGACATATTGTTTCTTGGCTGCTATGAGGATGATCCTCGGGTTAGGACCCAGTCCGAATAGTTGTTGCCATCATCTTTCAGCATGGTTTCCTCTAGGAAGCGTTGAAGTTCATGGTGACATGAGCGTTGGCCATTTGATCTACAAGACATTTTGCAAAGATTTTAGACTAATGTTCATGATAATTAAGTTCATCTAAGCAAATTATATAATGAACTCCCACTCAGATTTGACATCCCTCTAGTCATCTAAGTGTTACATGATCCGAGTCGACTAGGCCGTGTCCGATCATCACGTGAGACAGACTAGTCATCGTCGGTGAACATCTCCATGTTGATCGTATCTTCCATACGACTCATGTTCGACCTTTCGGTCTCTTTTGTTTCGAGGCCATGTCTGTACATGCTAGGCTCGTCAAGTTAACCTAAGTGTTTTGCATGTGTAAAACTGTCTTACACCCGTTGTATGTGAACGTAGGAATCTATCACACCCGATCATCATGTGGTGCTTCGAAACGACGAACTTTAGCAACGGTGCACAGTTAGGGAGAACACTTTCTTGAAATTATTATAAGGGATCATCTTATTTACTACCGTCGATCTAAGTAAACAAGATGCATAAATATAATAAACATCACATGCAATTATATAGTAGTGACACGATATGGCCAATATCATATAGCTCCTTTGATCTCCATCTTCGGGGCTCCATGATCATCTTGTCACCGGCATGACACCATGATCTCCATCATCATGATCTCCATCATCGTGTCTCCATGAAGTTGCTCGCCAACTATTACTTCTACTACTATAGCTAACGGTTTAGCAATAAAGCAAAGTAATTACATGGCGTTGAATCAATGACACGCAGGTCATACAATAATTAAGACAACTCCTATGGCTCCTGCCGGTTGTCATACTCATCGACATGCAAGTCGTGATTCCTATTACAAGAACATGATCTCATACATCACAATATATCATTCATCATTCATCACAACTTTTGGCCATATCACATCACAAGGCAATTGCTGCAAAAACAAGTTAGACGTCCTCTAATTGTTGTTGCATTGTAACATCCCAAATTTTAATTTTGGAATGTTATACATTAGATCATCATGCATATCATATTTTCTTGCATTTTGTTGATCCTAGAAATTTCACGCAACTCAAGGACCCTCGGAGAGAGTTGTAGATTTCGAAATTTTCGTATTTGAGTTCTCTCAAAACTATGAAAAGAGGATCATTGGATTTATTTATTTTATCCTCAAATATTTTTCCAATATCAAAAATAAGAGCGGGAATAATATGACTTTCCCAAAATTTAGGAAAAATGAAGATTTAATAAATAAATCAAATTTTGGATTTTTTCTCGGAGTTTATTTGCCTTAGGGAAAAATGCGTGATTTCAAAAAATGCATTTTAGGCCCCGTGTTAAAGTTCATTTTGTTCGACTCATTTTAGGAGTCGGGAAAGTTTACTTTTTAACTTTGGAGTTCGTTTAGATTTTTTTTCTCAGTATTTTTCTGCTGTGAAACCGATTTAAAAAAAAACCTCAGCGCCTTGGGCCAAAGGCCCAAGCCGTAAGCCACCGCCGGCCAGAGGCCAAGGCCATCGCCACAAGGCCAGCGCCAGGAGGAGCCGCCGCTTCCTTTTCCAAATCCTAGTAGGACTTTTGTCCTACTTCCGTTTATTCCGTGTTTGTTTCTAGATCTTTTCCTCTTTGTTTCCTAATCCTAGTCTATTTCTTGTCCCTACCCCAAGCAAAACCCTTCCTTCCCCAATATAAATACCCAAGCACCCCCCTCTAACACATCAAACCAACACCTCTCCTCTCCTCTCCTCCTTGAGCAGCGCCGCCCTACGCCGCCGCCCCTACACTGGCGCCCCCCCCGCCGCCGCCGCCGCCGCCACGCCGCCGCCCTGTGAGCCCTCGCTTCTTGAGGTACTAGCCCCACGCCCGCGTCACCTTTTCTTTTCCTCGGTTCGGTTTTTCAGAATCGTTCGGTTTCGTTCGGTTTTCTAGATCGGTTTTCGTTTGGTTTTCTTTCCAAACACTAGATCGGTTTTTCTCGCCGGTTTTTCTTTCGGTTTTGTTTAGCAAGCATTCGCGGACCGTTCGTCCTAACGAGCGTGATCACCGGTTTGCTTGGTTAATGAACGTCCGTTCGTTCAACCGTTCGTCGTTTTCTTTCTCATCGGATTTATTCCGCTATTTTTCTGATAGCGATTTCAGATCCGATTTTCTTTCTAGTCTATCTTCTCGCTCGTTTATCGGAATCAGGTGATTCAAACACCTGGAGTTTCATCTCGAAACCGCCGTTCCGACTAATCAACTTAAACAAAGTTTTGCTACTGTAAAATTTGACTTAGTTTCAACTTGCTAGAACTGGGTTGTTTTCTTTCGTCGTTTGACTTTCGTTGCTTTATTAGATTCGATTCTTTTTTCAACCAGGGTTCTTAAGTTGAACTTTCTGGTTAGATCGTTTATTCGAGATTTACCCGTGCATTAGATGAGTACTTATTGTATGCTTGTTGTTTGTCTGCGATAGATCACCCGGAGTGCGCCGCTTGTTACTTCGAATCTCTAGGTTTCGCGGATCATCAGCAAGACAAGTAACACTTGATCATACCTTTACTACCACCCAATTTTTATGCATTAGATCAATCCTCAAACACTTGCATGATTAGGATCTAATTAAATTGTGGGATGGGAAGTAGATTGAGGTAGTACCTATTACCTATTTTACTTATGAAACCTTTGGGAGTTACTTCTACGTTTGCTTATTATGCCATGCTATGCTAGTAGGCGTGGATTGGGTGAGTGATATCCATGATGATGTGAGATTGTTAAATTAATGGTTTATCTAAGGTAGCAACTTAAATACACATCGGGTGGATTGAGGCACCTGTTTTCTAGCGAGGACTTGCTGTATTTCTTGGACCGCCACCCGGGCTCAAAGGGATCATAAGATAATTCATACTAGTAACTTACGTGTGCAGCCACAAGCCATTATGGGCTCTGGCGTTGTTGAATAAGTCGTGCGAACTCTTATAGTGGTGGACTAGCAGATGTAGGGGATGTAGGTGTGCGGTCCACCCATCGTAAGGTGCTAAGCGCTTCGAAAGACTATGTCTCGGTCATCCGTTTCTTAAACACCATGTAGTGCGAGAAACCAAGCGGAGGCGATCGAGTCTTGTGGGGAAAAGTCGCAAACCTCTGCAGAGTGTATAAACTAATCATGATTAGCCGTGTCCCGGTTATGGACATCTTGAGTATCTAGTCTTGGAATATCATGTGAATCTCAACATGTTACTCTAATTAATTTTGTTGGGTTTTTAATGATTACTTTTAATTGGGATTGAGGATCTTGTCAACCATTCTCAATGTTTAACAACCACCATGATAGTTAAACAAATTTATTCCTTTGCAGAGGGAAAAGCGGCTTTATGCAAAGCAGAATCAGTAGAGCTTTTCCACCAGCCACATATGCATGTAGTACAGGCTTATCATTCATTATTCTCTATGTGTTACATTGCGGCATATTCCATGTCTTGACCGGTTTGGGCTGCAACTTTCATGTTGCGAGACTTTTAGAACGACAGTAAGGTGCTTTAGGTCGTGGTTCTATACTCGATGGTGCTTACTGGAGTTGATGGACTCACTTATCTTCCAAGTCTTCCGCTGTTATCGTTATTAGATGGCCTTAAGCCATGATTATTGTAATAAGTCCTCTTCGGACAAGCGATGTAATAAGTGTGTGATTGCTACTCTGTTATAAATCCTTGAAATCTTGTGTGGTGTCGGCATTCTTGATCCAGGATGACACCGAACACGAGACTTGATCCATTCGGTCGGGTCGCTCTGAGAGATGGTATCGAGCACACACCGATCGTAGGACACGACCACTAAGTTAAAGCCATAGATCACTACTCTCTTCTCATTTTCTAACTCCTCATCTTTTCTACTCTTTTAGGATGAAGGGCTTGAAGATCAAGTCGCCCAACCAGATGAAGGCACACCTTTTGGATTTCACTTGAAGGAAGTCACCAAGTACCGAACATTGGATTACCAAGCTTCACGGGACTTTCAACGCCACTCTGCTGAAGAGGAGCGCGGAAGATTCAAGCTCACGTTCGGGAAGGACATTCGCCCCAATCACCAAGCCTATAGATAGTGTTTTCGATTGCACCAACTCGAGTGCAGGAAAGAGCATGGCAGCTCATATCACCATGGGACGCATTGGAGAAGTTTACCAAGAAGACCTCAAGGACACCATCTATCAGATTTGCGGACGCCGAGATGAGCAATGGGAGATAGTCGGCACCAAGAAGGACAGATCCATTGCAGCTTTCATCCAGAGTTAAACCAGCACATTCGGACGCCGGGAGAACGGGCGATGTAATGATATGATAGAGTTGAAGAATGCAAAGGAAGGATCATCGAACTTGAAGGAGAACTAAAGTCTACGTAAGGACTACATGGGCGAGATCGTAGCTGTAGCAAGACACAATAACGATCTTAAGTATGAGATTGAAGAACTCAAGAAGAAATTGGCGCTCAAGAATGAAGACAAGTACGTCGGCTGTCCGAGCAACTACATCATCATCGGCGACACCGATTCGGATCCAAGTGAACCCGACTTTGAAGGCGAAGTGGAGCAGACATCATGGAGTCTTCCACGGTTCAAATTAGTAGATGTCCCCACATATTAGTAGTATTACCTCCATGTAACATCATAGTACCGCACTTTTGCGATAGTTAGATCGTTGTAAGCCCTTTGTTTGAATTGAATGAAGTGATTTTGTGCATTTGCTCATATACATTTGGGTAGTGTTTCTCCTTAGACCTCACTCTACTTCTTAATTTCTCATCTTTTCTAAACCCATCAGATGCCCCCGAGACGCGACCCCGGGTTTGTTTTCCCACCACAGATCACCCAGTTGATCCAGCAGCAGAACACTTTGATCCAAACATTGGTACAGAACCAAGGCAACAACAACAACCCACCGCCACCACCACCTGCAGATCACTTGACACGTTTCTTAAGGCTGAACCCGCCGGTGTTTTCTAGTAGCACCGAGCCGATAGTAGCAGATGATTGGCTCCGTAAGATAGGGAGGAGTTGACCACTGCAGGATGTCTGAGATGGAGAAAAGGTGAAGTTTGCTGCACACCAGCTTGAAGGACCCTTGGCAGAACATGGTGGGAAAATTTTACAGCCACTTACCCTGTAGACACCATCACATGGGATCAGTTTCAACAAGCTTTCCGACTTGCCCATGTCTCGGCAGGAGCTATGGCCATGAAGAAGCGTGAGTTTCACAATTTACGCCAAGGAGGAAGGACTGTTGGCCAATATGTGGATGATTTTAGTAAGTTAGCATGTTATGCCCCAGATGATGTTGCTACAGATGCAGCTAAGCAGGAGAAGTTTCTGGAAGGACTGAATGATGAGTTAAGCATGCAGTTGATGGTAGCAAGTTTCAACAACTACCGGGAGTTGGTAGACCGTGCCCTCATGATTGAAGGAAAGCAGCAGGAAATTGAGAACCGCAAGAGGAAGTATGGGCGGGGAAGTATAACTCTGGAGCCAATGAAGCCCGTTACCCCTAAGCGGGGAGTTCGGTTTCAGCATACCCATGGAGGAGGTAGTTCGCACAACCATAATGGTCACAAAATGGAAATGGGAATGGAGGAAGCAGCGGCCGAACGGACCACACCATCAACCCCAACCAAGAAAGACTGAGCCATGTCACTGTTACAAGTGTTCCAAGACCGGACATTATGCAAATGAATGTCCCGAAGGCCAAGGAGGAAATGGAAGCTGGAAAGAAGCCAAACCCTTTCAACAGAGGACAGGTGAACCACATTGATGTGGAGGAGGTTGAAGATCAGCCCGATGCGAGAATCGGTAAGTTTTGGTTAAGTCTTTTCTGCACTAGTTCTTTTCGATACCGGTGCAACGCATTCATACATATCAAGGGATTTGTAGAAAAGTATAGCCTGCCTACTCAGATTCTTAAAACCCCTATGCTAGTAAGCTCACCGGGAGCGGAGTATATGGCGGCACAAGGATGTTTTCAAGTGCCATTAAGTATAGGAAGGCATGTGTTCCGACGGATTTGATCATTTTGGAATCCCAAGGTTGGATGTGATTCTTGGTATGGATTGGCTATCGATGTATGGAAACATCGATTGCGCAAGTAAAACGATTTTGCTCACGACACCGAGGAAGAAGGATTAGGTATGTATCGCGACATGGACCAAATAGGAATCAAGTAAATTCCTTATCGAGAGTGGTGCGGGAAGAGGTGCGATGGTGAAGGATTACCCGATGTATTTCACGAGGAATTGCCGGAATGCCACGGATAGAGACATTGAGTTTTGATTGAGCTGTTGCGAGAACAGGCCCGATATCGAAGCGACCATACGGGATGCCCGCACGAGATTTGGCGGAAATCAAGAAGCGATTAAGGAGCTATTGGATAAAGGTTTTATCGCCCAAGTTCTTCGCCTTGGGGATCACCCATACTTTTAGTAGAGAAGAAGGACTCGTTAAGGATGGTTGTTGACTATCGTGGGTTAAATGAAGTAACAATCAAGAACAAGTACCCACTACCTATGATAAATGATCTGTTTGATCGTTTGCAAGGAGCTAAAGTGTTTTCCAAGATCGATTTGCGATCGGGTACCATCGATTGAAGATTCGGGAGCGGGACATACCTAAGACAGATTTACCACGAGATATGGACTGTATGAATATACCGTTATGTCATTTGGACTGACTAACGCGCCAGCTTATTTCATGAACACGATGAACAAAGTGTTTATGGAGTTTTTGGATAAGTTAAATCGTGGTGTTCATAGATGATATTTTGGTTTCTCGAAGAATGAAGAAGAACATAAGGAACATTTGCGATTGGTTTTGGAGAAACCGAGGGAACATCGTTATATGCCAAGTTCAGCAAATGTGAGTTTTGGCTAAAGGAAGTTGGATTTCTTGGACATGTTATATCCGGAGAAGGGATAGCAGTTGACCCCACGAAGGTTGAGACCGTAACCAAATGGGAAGCACCAACGACAGTTGAGAGATCGGAGTTTCCTTGGACTCGCAGGATACTACCGAAGATTCATTGAGAATTTCTCAAGGATTGCAAAACCTATGACGGAGTTCTTGAAAAAGGATACCAAGTTCATATGGACTGAGGATTGTGAGGCAAGTTTTCAGGAGTTGAAGAAAAGATTGGTTACCTCACCGGTGTTAATTTTGCGGATCGGACCAAGGATTATGAGGTGTATTGCGGCGCTTCACGTCGAGGACTTGGAGCAGTGCTTATGCAGGAAGGAAGAGTTGTTTCGTATGCTTCACGACAACTGAAACCTCATGAATTAAATTATGCCACACATGATTTGGAGTTAGCAGCCGTAGTGCATGCCTTGAAGACATGGAGACATTTCCTCATTGGAAATCATTGTGAGGTGTACACGGATCACAAGAGTTTGAAGTACATCTTCACGCAGAAGGAATTAAATCTCGAGATGAGGAGATGGTTGGAGCTTATTAAGGATTATGATATGAGATTGCATTATCACCCGGGAAGGCTAACGTTGTAGCAGACGCATTGAGCCGTAAGAGCCACGTCAATACACTAATGATGGGAGGAATACCCAAGGAGTTAGCCGAAGACCTTCGAGAGCTATGTTTGGAAATAGTTCCGAGAGGCTACGTAGCAGCATTGGAGATTCAGTCTACCTTGATGGATAAAATCAGGGAAGCTCAGAAAAAGGACAAAGAGATTGCGGATATAAAGAAGAAAATGAGCGAAGGAAAAGCAAAGGGATTTCGTGAGGATGAGCACGATACCCTATGGTTTGAGGACCGTGTGTATGTGCCAAATGACCCGGAGATCAGGAAGTTGATTCTGCAAGAGGCACATGATTCACCCTATTCGATTCACAAAGGAAATACCAAGATGTATTTGGATTTGAAGGAAGCGTTACGGTGGACGGAATGAAGAAGGATATCGCGGAGTATGTAGCATTTGCGATGTATGTCGAGAGTGAAGGCGAGAACATCGAAGCCAGCAGGATTGTTGCAGCCATTGCCAATACCGAATGGAAGTGGGATAAACTAGGCATGGATTTCATCACGGGTTTGCCAAAGACTCGTTCAGGCTATGATTCGATTTGGGTTATAGTCGATCGCTTGCGAAGGTAGCGCATTTCATTCGATCAAGACTACCTATAGCAGCGCTAAGTTGGCAAAGATATACATGACCAGAATTGTGTGTTTGCACGGAGTTCGAGGAGTATCGTATCAAATAGAGGAACTCAATTTACCTCAAAGTTTTGGAATCGATTGCATGAAACGTTAGGAACCAGGCTGGAATTGATGCGACTTTCCACCCACGAACCGATGGACAGACCGAGAGAGTCAATCATATTTTGGAGGATATCTTTGAGAGCTTGTGCACTAGATTAGGATCTAGTTGGGATGATAACTTGCCGTATGCAGAGTTTTCTTATAACAACAGATTACCAAACCAGCTTGAAGATGGCACCTTCGAGGCTTTATGCGGAAGGAGGTGTAGGATACCGTTATCATGGGACGAAGTTGGAGACCGTCGATTGTTTGGACCAGATTTCATTAAGGAGCCTAACAGAAGGTTAAGTTGATTCGCGATAGGCTCAAGGTAGCCCAGTCGAGACATGAAAAGCTATGCGGATTCAAAAGCAAGGCGATAGAATATGAAGTTGGAGACAGAGTTTATCTTAGAGTATCCCCACTTGAGGAGTTAAGCGATTTGGAGTTAAAGGAAAATTAGCACCACATTTAGTTGGACCGTATAGGATCTTGCAACGCATGGGAGAAGTTGCTTATAAGCTGGAATTACGGAAGGACTGTCGGGAGTTCATGGCGTGTTCCATGTTTCTCGGTGAAGAAATGTCATGCGAGATGGCGGAAGTACCGCTAAGAGATCAATGCCACTTCAAGAAATTCAGTTGAAGGATGATTTAACATGTGAGGAGAAACCGGTCAGATTCTCGAATATGCCAGCAGAGTTACTCGCAGCAAGGTTATCAAGTTTTGCAAGGTCGGTGGAGCCACCACACCGAGGATGAAGCCACCAGGAAAGAGAAGAAGATTTGCTCAAAGACCACCCTCACCTATTTTCTAGCCAACCCGAATCTCGAGGGCGAGATTCATCTTAAGGGGGGTAGGTTTGTAACATCCCAAATTTTCAATTTGGAATGTTATACATTAGATCATCATGCATATCATATTTTCTTGCATTTTGTTGATCCTAGAAATTTCACGCAACTCAAGGACCCTCGGAGAGAGTTGTAGATTTCGAAATTTTCGTATTTGAGTTCTCTCAAAACTATGAAAAGAGGATCATTGGATTTATTTATTTTATCCTCAAATATTTTTCCAATATCAAAAATAAGAGGGGAATAATATGACTTTCCCAAAATTTAGGAAAATGAAGATTTAATAAATAAATCAAATTTTGGATTTTTCTCGGAGTTTATTTGCCTTAGGGAAAAATCGTGATTTCAAAAATTGCATTTTAGGCCCGTGTTAAAGTTCATTTTGTTCAACTCATTTTTAGGAGTCGGGAAAGTTTACTTTTTAACTTTGGAGTTCGTTTAGATTTTTTTCTCTGTATTTTTTCTTGTGAAACCGATTTAAAAAACCTCGGCGCCTTGGGCCAAAGGCCCAAGCCGTAAGCCACCGGCCGGCCAGAGGCCAAGGCCATCGCCCATGCGTGCGTGCCAGGCGCCAGAGGCCAAGGCCATCGCCCGCAAGGCCAGCGCCAGGAGGGAGCCGCCGCTTCCTTTTCCAAATCCTAGTAGGACTTTTGTCCTACTTCCGTTTATTCGTGTTTGTTTCTAGATCTTTTCCTCTTTGTTTCCTAATCCTAGTCTATTTCTTGTCCCTACCCCAAGCAAAAACCTCCCTCCCCAATATAAATACCCAAGCACCCCCCTCTAACACATCAAACCAACACCTCTCCTCTCCTCTCCTCCTCCAAGACAGAGCCGCCGCCGCCCTACACCGCCGCCGCCCCTCACGGCGCCCCCCCCCCGCCGCCGCCCTCGCCGCCGCCGCCACCCTAACCGCCGCCGCCGAGCCCTCGCTTCTTGAGGTACTAGCCCAGCGCGTCACCTTTTCTTTTCCTCGGTTCGGTTTTTCAGAATCGTTCGGTTTCGTTCAGTTTTCTAGATCGGTTTTTCGTTTTGGTTTTCTTTCCGAAACCCTAGATCGGTTTTCTCGCGGTTTTTCTTTCGGTTTTGTTTAGCAAGCATTCACGGACCGTTCGTCCTAACGAACGTGATCACCGGTTTGCTTGGTTAATGAGCGTTCGTTCGTTCAACCGTTCGTCGTTTTCTTTCTCATCGGATTTATTCCGCTATTTTTACGATAGCGATTTGGATCCGATTTTCTTTCTAGTCTATCTTCTCGCTCGTTTATCGGAATCAGGTGATTCAAACACCTGGAGTTTCATCTCGAAACCGCCGTTCCGACTAATCAACTTAAACAAAGTTTTGCTACTGTAAAATTTGACTTAGTTTCAACTTGCTAGAACCGAGTTGTTTTCTTTCGTCGTTTGAATTTTGTTGCTTTATTAGATTCAATTCTTTTTGCAACCAGGGTTCTTATGTTGAACTTTCTGGTTAGATCGTTTATTCGAGATTTACCCGTGCATTAGATGAGTACTTATTGTATGCTTGTTGTTTGTCTGCGATAGATCACTCGAGTGCGCCGCTTGTTACTTGAATCTCTAGGTTTCATGGATCATCGACAAGGCAAGTAACACTTGATCATACCTTTACTACCACCCAATTTTTATGCATTAGATCAATCCTCAAACACTTGCATGATTAGGATCTAATTAAATTGTGGGATGGGAAGTAGATTGAGGTAGTACCTATTACTGTTTTACTTATGAAACCTTTGGGAGTTACTTCTCGTTTGCTTATTATGCCATGCTATGCTAGTAGGCGTGGATTGGGTGAGTGATATCCATGACAGATGTGAGATTGTTAAATTAATGGTTTATCTAAGGTGGCAACTTAAATACACATCTGGGTGGATTGAGGCACCTGTTTTCTAGAGACTTGCTGTATTTCTTGGACCGCCACCCGGGCTCAAAGGGATCATAAGATAATTCATACTAGTAACTTACTGTGCAGCCACAAGCCATTATGGGCTCTGGCGTAGTTGACTAAGTCGTGCGAACTCTTATAGTGGTGGACTAGCAGATGTAGGGGATGTAGGTGTACGGTCCACCCATCGTAAGGTGCTAGCGCTTACGAAAGACTATGTCTCGGTCATCCGTTTCTTAAACACCATGTAGTCACGAGAAACCAAGCGGAGGCGATCGAGTCTTGTGGAGAAAAGTGTGCAAACCTCTGCAGAGTGTATAAACTAATCATGATTAGCCGTGTCCCGGTTATGGACATCTTGAGTATCTAGTTTGGAATATCATGTGAATCTCAACATGTTACTCTAATTAATTTTGTTGGGTTTTAATGAGTACTTTTAATTGGGATTGAGGATCTTGTCAACCATTCTCAATGTTTAACAACCACCACGATAGTTAAACAAATTTATTCCTTTGCAAGAGGAAAAACGGCTTTATGCAAAGCAGTAACAGAGAGCTTTTCCACCAGCCACATATGCATGTAGTACAGGCTTATCATTCATTATTCTCTATGTGTTACATTGCGGCATATTCCATGTCTTGACCCGTTTGGCTGCAACTTTCATGTTGCAGACTTTTAGAACGACAGTAAGGTGCTTTAGGTCGTGGTTCTATACTCGGTGGTGTACTGGAGTTGATGGACTCACTTATCTTCCAAGTCTTCCGCTGTTATCGTTATTAGATGGCCTTAAGCCATGATTATTGTAATAAGTCCTCTTCTGGACAAACGATGTAATAAGTGTGTGATTGCTACTCTGTTATAAATCCTTGAAATCTTGTGTGGTGTCGGCATTCGATCCGAGGATGACACCGGAGCACAGAGACTTGATCCATTCGGGTCGGGTCGCTACATGCATCTTTTACGTGGCTGCAAAAGGGTTCTAGCAAGAACGTTTTCTTACCTACGAAAAACCACAACGCGATTTGTCAACTTCTATTTACCCTTCATAAGGACCCTTTTCGTCAAATCCGCTCCAACTAAAGTGGGAGAGGCAGACACCCGCTAGCCACCTTATGCAACTAGTGCATGTCAGTTGGTGGAACCTGTCTCATGTAAGCGTACGTGTAAGGTCGGTCCGGGCCACTTCATCCCACAATACCGCTGAAGTAAAATAAGACTAGTAACGGCAAGAAAGTTGACAACATCTACGCCCACAACAGATTTGTGTTCTACTCGTGCAATAGAGAACTACGCATAAACACGGCTCATGATGCCCTTTGTTGGGGAGCGTTGCATAAAATAAAATTTTCCTCGTTCACCAAGATCCATCTATGAGTTCATCTAGCAACGAGAGAGAGAGAGATGCATCTACATACCCTTGTATATCGCGTGCGAAGCGTTCAAGAGAGCGGGGTTGAGGGAGTCGTTCTCGTCGTGATCCAAATCACCGGAGATCCTAGCGCCGAGCGGACGGCACCTCCGCGTTCAACACACGTGACGGTCAGCGTGGCGTCTCCTCCGTCTTGATCCAGCAAGGGGAAGGAGAGGTTGATGAAGATCCAGCAACGACGGTGTGGTGGTGGATGCAGCGAGGTTCGCAGGCTTCGCCAAGCAACTACGGGAGGAGGAGGAGGTGTAGCAGGGGAGGAGGCGCCAAGGCTTCAGGTGCGGCTGCCCTCCTCCCCCTTTATATAGGCCCACTGGGGCGCCTGCCCCGAGATTAGATCTCCCAAGGGGGCGCGCCAAGAGGCGGCGGCCAGGGGAGGCTTGCCCCCCAAGGCAAGTGGGGCGCCCCCACCCCTAGGGTTTCCAACCCTAGGCGCCGGGGGCCCAAGAGGCGCACCAGCCCACCAGGCTGGTTCCTCCCACTTCAGCCCACGGGCCCCTCCGGGATAGGTGGACCCCCGAGACCCTTCCGGTGGTCCCGGTACAATACGGTGACCCCGAAACTCTCCGATGGCAAACAGCACTTCCTATATATAATTCTTTACCTCCGGACCATTCGGAACTCTGGTGACGTCAGGGATCTCATTCGGGACTCGAACAACTTTCGGTTTGCTGCATACTCATATTCATACAACCCTAAGCGTCCTTGAACCTTAAGTGTGTAGACCCTACGGGTTCGGAGACATGTAGACATGACCGAGGCGGCTCTCCGGTCAATAACCAACAGCGGGATATGGATACCCATGTTGGCTCCACATACTCCTCGATGATCTCATCGGATGAACCACGATGTCGAGGATTCAAGCAACCCGTATACATTTCCCTTTGTCAATCGGTATGTTACTTGCCGAGATTCGATCGTCGGTATCCCAATACCTCGTTCAATCTCGTACCGCAAGTCACTTTACTCGCATCAGTAATGCATGATCCGTGACGGACACTTGGTCACTTTGAGCTCATTATGATGATGCACTCTTGAGTGGGCCCAAAGTGATACCTCTCCGCAATCTGAGTGACAAATCCGGTCTCGATCCGTGTCAACCCAAGACACTTTCGGAGATACCGTAGTGCACCTTTATAGTCACCTAGTTACGTTGTGACGTTTGGTACACCCAAAGCACTCCTACGGTATCCGGAGTTACGATCTCATGGTCTAAGGAAAAGATACTTGACATTGGAAAAGCTCTAGCAAAGCGAACTACGATCTTGTGCTATGCTTAGGATTGGGTCTTGTCCATCACATCATTCTCCTAATGATGTGATCACGTTATCAATGGCATCCAATGTCCATAGTCAGAAACCATGACTATCTGTTGATCAACGAGCTAGTCAACTAGAGGCTCACTAGGGACATATGGTAGTCTATGTATTCACACGTGTATTACGATTTCCGGATAATACAATTATAGCATGAATAAAAGACAATTATCACGAACAAGGAAATATAATAATAATCCTTTTATTATTGCCTCTAGGGTATATTTCCAACACTACCGACGCAGGGCTTCGCCTAAGCACCGCAACGATATGACCGAGGTGGAATATGGTGGAGGGGACACCGCACACGGCTAAGGAACGATCACGAAGATCAACTTGTGTGTCTAGAGGTGCCCCCTGCCCCCGTATATAAAGGAGCAAGGGGGAGGGGGCGGCCGGCCTAGGAGGGGGCGCGCCAAGGGGAGTCCTACTCCCACCGGGAGTAGGACTCCCTCCTTCCTTGTTGGACTAGGAGAAAGGGAAAGAGGGGGAGAGGAAGAAGGAAAAGGGGGCTGCGCCCCTTGTCCAATTTGGACCAGAGGGGAGGCGCATTCCTCCTTCCTTTTGGCCTCTCTCCTCTATTCCCGTATGGCCCAATAAGGCCCATATACTCCCCGGGAATTCCCATAACTCTCCGGTACTCCGAAAAATACCCGAATCGCTCGGAACCTTTCCGAACTCCGAATATAGTCGTCCAATATATCGATCTTTACATCTCGACCATTTCGAGACTCCTCGTCATGTCCCGGATCTCATCCGGGACTCCGAACTCCTTCGGTACATCAAAACTCATAAACTCATAATATAAGCATCAGCGAAACCTTAAGCGTGCGGACCCTACGGGTTCGAGAACAATGTAGACATGACCGAGACACGTCTCCGGTCAATAACCAATAGCGGAACCTGGATACTCATATTGGCTCCCACATATTCTACGAAGATCTTTATCGGTCAGACCGCATAACAACATACGTTGTTCCCTTTGTCATCGGTATGTTACTTGCCCGAGATTCGATCGTCGGTATCCAATACCTAGTTCAATCTCGTTATCGGCAAGTCTCTTTACTCATTACGTAATGCATCATTCCGTAACTAAATCATTAGCTACATTGTTTGCAAGGCTTATAGTGATGTGCATTACCGAGAGGGCCCAGAGATACCTTTTCGACAATCGGAGTGACAAATCCTAATCTCGAAATACGCCAACCCAACATGTACCTTTGGAGACACCTGTAGAGCTCCTTTATAATCACCCAGTTACGTTGTGACGTTTGGTAGCACACAAAGTGTTCCTCCTGTAAACAGGAGTTGCATAATCTCATAGTCATAGGAACATGTATAAGTCATGAAGAAAGCAATAGCAACATACTAAACGATCAAGTGCTAAGCTAACGGAATGGGTCAAGTCAATCACATCATTCTTGTAATGATGTGATCCCGTTAATCAAATGACAACTCATATCTATGGTTAGGAAACTTAACCATCTTTGATTAACGAGCTAATCAAGTAGAGGCATACTAGTGACACTATGTTTGTCTATGTATTCACACATATATTATGTTTCCGGTTAATACAATTCTAGCATGAATAATAAACATTTATCATGAAATAAGGAAATAAATAATAAGTTTATTATTGCCTCTAGGGCATATTTCCTTCAGTCTCCCACTTGCACTAGAGTCAATAATCTAGTTCACATCATCATGTGATTTAACACCAATATTCACATCTGCATGTGATTAATACCCATAGTTCACATCGTCATGTGATCAACATCCAAAGGGTTTACTAGAGTCAATAATCTAGTTCACATCGCTATGTGATTAACACCCAAAGAGTACTAAGGTATGATCATGTTTTGCTCGTGAGAGAAGTTTAGTCAGCAGATGCATCACATTCAGAGCCGTATGTATTTTGCAAATATTCTATGTCTTCAATGCTCTTGCGGAGCTACTCTAGCTAATTGCTCCCACTTTCAATATGTATCCAGATTGAGACTTAGAGTCATCTGGATCAGTGTAAAAGTTTGCATCAATGTAACTTTTACGGCGAACTCTTTTATCACCTCCATAATCGAGAAACATCTCCTTAGTCCTCACTAAGGATATTCTTGACCGCTGTCCAGTGATCTACTATTAGATCAAAATTGTATTCCTTTGCCAAACTCAGAGCAAGGTATACAATAGGTGTGGTATACAACATAGCATACTTTATAGAACCTATGGTGAAGCATAGGGAATGACTTTCATTCTTCTTTTCTATTTTACGCCGTGGTGGGATTTGAGTCTTACTCAATTTCACACCTTTGCAACACAGGCAAGAACTCTTTCTTTGACTGTTCCATTTTGAACTATTTCAAAATCTTGACAAGGTATGTACTTATTGAAAAACTTATCAAGCGTCTTGATCTATCTCAATAGATCTTAATGCCCAATATGTAAGTAGCTTTACTGAGGTCTTTCTTTTTAAAGAACTCCTTTAAAATACTCCTTTATGCTTTGCAGAAAAAATTCTACATCATTTCTGATCAACAATATGTTACTCACATATATTTATCAGAAAGGCGGTAGTGCTCCCACTCACTTTATTGTAAATACAGGCTTCACCGCAAGTCTGTATAAAACTATATGTTTTGATCAACTTATCAAATCGTATATTCCAACTCTAAGATGCTTGCACCAGTCCATAGATGGATCGCTGGAGCTTGCACATTTTGTTAGCATCTTTAGGATTGACAAAACCTTATGGTTGCATCATATGCAACTCTTCTTTAATAAATCCATTAAGGAATGCAGTTTTGACATCCATTTGCCAGATTTCATAAAATGTGGCAATTTCTAACATGATTCGGACAGACTTAAGCATCGTTACGAGTGAGAAAATCTCATCGTATTCAACACCTTGAACTTGTCGAAAACCTTTTGCAACAAGTCGAGCTTTGTAGATAGTAACACTACTATCAGTGTCCATCTTCCTCTTGAAGATCCATTTATTTAACTTGACTTGCTGATCATCGAGCAAGTCAACCAAAGTCTACACTTTGTTCTCATATATGGATCCTATCTCAGATTTTATGGCCTCAAGCCATTTCGCGGAATCTGGGCTCATCATCGCTTCCTCATAGTTCGTAGGTTCATCATGGTCTAGTAACATGACTTCTAGAACAGGATTACCGTACCACTTTGGTGCGGATCTTATTCTGGAAGACCTTCGAGGTTCGGTAGTAACTTTATCTGAAGCTTCATGATCATCATCATTAGCTTCCTCACTAATTGGTGTAGGAATCACAGGAACTGATTTCTGTGATGAACTATTTTCCAATAAGGGAGCAGGTATAGTTACCTCATCAAGTTCTACTTTTCTCCCACTCACTTATTTCGAGAGAAACTCCTTCTCTAGAAAGGATCCATTCTTAGCAACAAAGATTTTGCCTTCGGATCTGTGATAGAAGGTGTACCTAATAGTTTCCTTTGGGTATTCTATGAAGACGCACTTCTCCGATTTGGGTTCGAGCTTATCAGGTTGAAACTTTTTCACATAAGCATCGCAACCCAAAACTTTAAGAAACGACAACTTTGGTTTCTTGCCAAACCAAGTTCATAAGGCGTCGTCTCAACGGATTTTAATGGTGCCCTATTTAAACGTGAATGCAGCTATCTCTAATGCATAACCCCAAAATGATATTGGTAAATCGGTAAGAGACATCATTGACCGCACAATATCCAATAAAGTGCGGTTACGACGTTCAGACACACCATAATGCTATAGTGTTCCAGGTGGTGTGAACTGTGAAACTATTCCACATTGTTTTTATATGAAGGCCAAACTCGTAACTCAAATATTCTTCTCCATGATTAGATCGTAGAAACTTTATTTTCTTGTTACGATGATTCTTCACTTCACTCTGAATTTCTTTGAACATTTCAAATGTTTCAGACTTGTGTTTCATTAAGTAGATATACCCATATCTGCTCAAATCATCTGTGAAGGTCAGAAAATAACGATACTCGCCACGAGCATCAACACTCATTGGATCGCATACATCGGTATGTATTATTTCCAATAAATCAGTAGCTCGTTCCATTGTTCCGGAGAACAGAGTTTTAGTCATCTTGCCCAAAACACGGTTCGCAAGCATCAAATGATTCATAACCAAGTGATTCCAAAAATCCTTCTTTATGGAGTTTCTTCATGCGCTTTACACCGATATGACCCAAACGGCAGTGCCACAAATAAGTTGCACTATCATTATAAACTTTGCATCTTTTTGGCATTAATATTATGAATATGTGTATCACTACGATCGAGATCCAACAAACTATTTTCATTAGGTGTATGACCATCGAAGGTTTTATTCATCTAAACAGAACAACAATTATTCTCTAACTTTAAATGAATAACCGTATTGCAATAAACATGATCAAATCATATGCATGCTCAACGCAAACGCCAAATAACATTTATTTAGGTTCAACACTTATCTCGAAAGTATAGGGAGTGTGCGATGATGATCATATCAATCTTGGAACCACTTCCAACACACATCGTCACTTCACCCTCAACTAGTTTCATTTATCTCAGTAACTCTGTTTGAGTTACTAATCTTTAGCAACCGAACAAGTATCAAATACTCAGGGGCTACTATAAACACTAGTAAGGTACATATTAATAACATGTATATCAAATATACCCTTGTTCACTTTGCCATCCTTCTTATTCACCAAATAATCAGGGCATTTCCGCTTCCAGTGACCATTTCCTTTGCAGTGTAAGCACTCGTTTCAGGCTTTGGTCCAGCTTTGGGCTTCTTCGCGGGAGTGACAACTTGCTTGCCATTCTACTTGAAGTTCCCTTTTCTTTCCCTTTGCCCTTTTCTTGAAACTAGTGGTCTTATCAATCATCAACACTTGATGCTCTTTCTTGATTTCTACCTTCGTCGATTTCAGCATCACGAAGAGTTGGGGAATCGTTTTTGTCATCCCTTGCATTATAGTTCATCACGAAGTTCCAGTAACTTGGTGATGGTGACTAGAGAACTCTGCCAATCACTATCTTATCTGGAAGATTAACTCCCACTTGATTCAAGCGATTGTATTACTCAGACAATCTAAGTACTTGCTCACTAGTTGAGCAATTCTCCTCCATCTTTTAGGCGAAGTATTTGTCAAAGGTCTCATACCTCTTGACACGGGCATGAGTCTGAAATACCAATTATATGTTCCATGACGTTTCAAAAACGTTTTTGTAGTCCTGGTTCTAAGCCATAAAGCATGGTGCACAAAACTATCAAGTAGTCATCATATTGAGCTAGCCAAACGTTCATAACATCGCATACGCGCCTCCCGCAACAGTTACATCACCTAGCGGTGCATCAAGGACATAATTCTTACAGGCAGCAATGAGGATAAACCTCGGATCACAGACCAAGTCCGCATCATTGCTACTAACATTTTTCAACTTAGTTTTCTCTAGGAACACATATAAAACATAGGGAAGCAAAAACATAGGGAAGCAACAACGCGAGCTATTGATCTACAACATAATTTGCAAAATACTACCGATTACTAAGTTCATGATAAATTTAAGTTCAATTAATCATATTACTTAAGAACTCCCACTTAGAAAGACATCCTCTAGTCTTCTAAGTGATCACGTGATCAAATCAACTAAACCATAACCGATCATCACGTGAAATGGAGTAGTTTTCAATGGTGAACATCACTATGTTGATCATATCTACTATATGATTCACGCTCGACCTTTCGGTCTTAGTGTTCCGAGGCCATATCTCGCATATGCTAGGCTCGTCAAGTTTAACTCGAGTATTCTGCGTGTGCAAAACTGGCTTGCACCCGTTGTAGATGGACGTAGAGCTTATCACACCCGATCATCACGTGGTGTCTGGGCACGACGAACTTTGGCAACGGTGCATACTCAGAGAGAACACTTCTTGATAATTAGTGAGAGATCATCTTAAAATGCTACCGTCAAACAAAACAGAATAAGACGTATAACAGTTAAACATCATATGCAATCAAAATATGTGACATGATATGGCCACGACCATCTTGCGCCTTTGATCTCCATCTCCAAAGTACTGTCATGATGTCTATCGTCACCGGCACGACACCATGATCTTCATCATCTTGATCTATATCAATGTGCCGTCACATGGTCGTCTCACCAACTCTTGCTCTTGCAACTATTGCTATCGCATAACGATAAAGTAAAGCAATTATTTGGCACTTGCATCTTATGCAACAAAGAGACAACCATAGGGCGTCTGCCAGTTGCCGATAACTTCAACAAAACATGATCATCTCATACAACAACTTATATCTCATCACGTCTTGACCATATCACATCACTACATGCCCTGCAAAAACAAGTTAGACGTCCTCTACTTTGTTGTTGCAAATTTTACGTGGCTGCTACGGGCTGAGCAAGAACCGTTCTTACCTCGCATCAAAACCACAGCGATAGTTCGTCAAGTTAGTGCTGTTTTAACCTTCTCAAGGACCGGGCGTAGCCACACTCGGTTCAACTAAAGTTGGAGAAACTGACACCCGCCAGCCACCTGTGTGCAAAGCACGTCGGTAGAACCAGTCTCGCGTAAGCGTACGCGTAATGTCGGTATGGGCTGCTTCATCCAACAATACCACCGAACCAAAGTATGACATGCTGGTAAGCAGTATGACTTGTATCGCCCACAACTCAGTTGTGTTCTACTCGTGCATATAACATCAATGCATAAAACCTAGGCTCGGATGCCACTGTTGGGGAACGTAGTAATTTCTAAAAATTCCCTACGCACACGCAAGATCATGGTGATGCATAGCAACGAGAGGGAGAGTGTTGTCCACGCACCCTCGTGAGACCGTAAGCGAGCGTTATGACAACGCGGTTGATGTAGTCGACGTCTTCACGATCCGACCGATCCAAGTACCGAACGTACGGCACCTCCGAGTTCAGCACACGTTCAGCTCGATGACAATCCCCGGACTCCGATCCAGCAGGGTGTCGGGGATGAGTTCCGTCAGCACGACGGCGTGGTGACGATGGTGATGTTCTACCGACGCAGGGCTTCGCCTAAGCACCGCAACGATATGACCGAGGTGGAATATGGTGGAGGGGGGCAGCGCACACGGCTAAGGAACGATCACGAAGATCAACTTGTGTGTCTAGAGGTGCCCCCCTACCCCTGTATATAAAGGAGCAAGGGGGAGGGGCGGCCGACCTAGGAGGGGGCGGCCGACCTAGGAGGGGGCGCGCCAAGGGGAGTCCTACTCCCACCGGGAGTAGGACTCCTCCTTCCTGTTGGAGTAGGAGAAGGGGAAGAGGGGAGAGGAAGAAGGAATAGGGGCTCGCCCTTGTCCAATTCGGACCGGAGGGAGGCGCATGCCTCCTTCCTTTGGCCTCTCTCCTCTATTCCCGTATGGCCCAATAAGGCCCATATACTCCCCGGGAATTCCCGTAACTCTCCGGTACTCCGAAAAATACCCGAATCGCTCGGAACCTTTCCGAACTCCGAATATAGTCGTCCAATATATCGATCTTTACGTCTCGACCATTTCGAGACTCCTCGTCATGTCCCCGATCTCATCCGGGACTCTGAACTCCTTCGGTACATCAAAACTCATAAACTCATAATATACCTGTCATCGAAACCTTAAGCGTGCGGACCCTACGGGTTCGAGAACAATGTAGACATGACCGAGACACGTCTCCGGTCAATAACCAATAGCGGAACCTGGATGCTCATATTGGCTCCCACATATTCTACGAAGATCTTTATCGGTCAGACCGCATAACAACATACGTTGTTCCCTTTGTCATCGGTATGTTACTTGCCCGAGATTCGATCGTCGGTATCCAATACCTAGTTCAATCTCGTTATCGGCAAGTCTCTTTACTCATTACGTAATGCATCATTCCGTAACTAACTCATTAGCTACATTGCTTGCAAGGCTTATAGTGATGTGCATTACCGAGAGGGCCCAGAGATACCTTTCCGACAATCGGAGTGACAAATCCTAATCTCGAAATACGCCAACCCAACATGTACCTTTGGAGACACCTGTAGAGATCCTTTATAATCACCCAGTTACGTTGTGACGTTTGGTAGCACACAAAGTGTTCCTCCGATGGCAGGAGTTGCATAATCTCATAGTCATAGGAACATGTATAAGTCATGAAGAAAGCAATAGCAACAAACTAAACGATCAAGCGCTAATATAAAGGAATGGGTCAAGTCAATCACATCATTCTCTAATGATGTGATCCCGTTAATCAAATGACAACTCATGTATATGACTAGGAAACTTAACCATCTTTGATTAACGAGCTAGTCAAGTAGAGGCATACTAGTGACACTATGTTTGTCTATGTATTCACACATGTATTATGTTTCCGGTTAATAGCATGAATAATAAACATTTATCATGAAATAAGGAAATAAATAATAACTTTATTATTGCCTATAGGGCATATTGCCTTCAACATCCGCTTGACCTCACGGTACTACCGCTAGGGGTAACAGTACTACTGCTAAGGGTAGCGGTACTGCTGCTTGCGAGCGGTACTAAAAAATTACATCCGTGCCTACCACCGCTGGACTTGTGACGAGTTTTTGGTCCCGAGCGGAAGTAGCCACGGAAGTAGCCGCGGTAGTACTGCTCCAAGCGGTAGTACCATTCCCAAGAGCGGTAGTACCACTCCCAAGAGCAGTAGTAAAAAATTACTTCCGCTCCTGTCCGCGGTAGTACCGCTGCAGCCTTTTCAGAACACCAATCTGACACAACTTCTGCAAACGGACTCCGAATTCGACGAAACCAAGTTTGTTGGAAAGCTAGCGACAAGGGATAACAAAATCTTGATAGAAATATCAATAAGAAGCAAATGAGAAAAGGCCCAAAAGAAAATGGTGAGAACCCTTCCTCGGATAAGACCGGTAAAACCTCCAACACCGAAAACATCATAGAAGACGCATGCAAACTCCGTTTTCGATTAACTCAAGCTTGTCATCAAGATGACCATAAGCTCTAAGACTCACAAAGAAAACCAAACAACAACCAAGAAACATGATGCGAGGATGCAATGGTTTGAGCTCTCGACGAACGATACGATCAAGCTACTCACTTGAGAGCCCCCCTTGATAGTACGACTATCGACCCTATAACCCGGTCTCCCAACTACCACCAAGAGACCGGTAAAATAGAAAACCTATCAAGGTCAAACCTTTTCCTTGCACATGATTCACTTGAGCTAGATGATGACGATCTTGTCCTCCTCAAGATGGACCACCTTTCTTGATTGCATTGGGTCGATGGAGACTAGATGACTGCTCCCCCATACTCCACTATGGGTGAGCCACTCTTCGGCACTTCTTCACAAGTCCATTGACACCAAAATGGATGGAAAGCTTCAAGCACTTGATCTCTTCATGATGCTCCACTTGAACTTGCACACAACAATCTTGATGACGATCACCACTTGATGTCATCCTCTCCATGGGTTGAGTGATATCTTCCTCTTGACGCAAGCCCATGAACACGTACCTAACCCCACATAGAACTCTCACATAGACCATGGGTTAGTACACAAAGCACAATGGACAATGCTTACCATGCCATGGGATCACTTGATCCCTCTCGGTACATCTTCTACGCTTTGTGAGTTGATCAACTTGATTCACTCTTGACTTAGTCTTGAACAACCTTGAATCTTTCCAACTCTCTTCATTTGGATGATGTCATGAAGGTAAACATGAATGATCACACAATCTTATTCTTTAAGACATGCTTGCAATAAGCTCAACTCTCACATGACCAATCTTTGGATAATTCCTTAATAGCACCTTGGTCAACACAAACTCTCCTTGAAACCAACACATGTACTCCAAGAAAAGCATATGGACAAAACCTTCAAATATAACTCAAGGCAACCATAGTCCATAAGATTGTCATCAATTACCAAAACCAAACAACGGGGCACCGCATGTTCTTTCAATCTCCCCCATTTTGGTAATTGATGACAATCACTTTCAAGAGAGTTTATATAAGGAATTATGCATCACCATGCAATGCAACAACCAATGATGCATGAGTAAGAGATGCAAATGCTTAGGAACAAAACCAAAGCAAGAGGAGAGAATTCTCTAAACTTCTCCACAAAACTCTCTGAAACTTCTCCCCATTGGCATCGATTGCCAAAATGGGAGAAAAGCTTAGAAGGCCAATATAAATTGTGTTCCTCCTTAATTTGTGTATTTCTCAACAAGAGAGTGGAATGCAATACACAAGTTTGACGGTAAATACTAGGAGGAAAACAAACTATATTTAGGCCCAAAGTTCACAAAAGGAAGATATGCCACAAAGACATAAGAAAGAGAGAAAAAAGCAATCAAGCAATCAAAAGATACCAATTGAAGCAAGCAATCAAAGGATATCAATTGAGCCAACTAGACGAATGATCCTACGTGCCACATGAAAAAAGGATAATATGATATGAGCGAAGGAGTGTTCTAAAGAAACTAGGGAAGCTCCCCATGATTTGTGCACACATAAGAATTTTTGTATTTGAATACAAAGTGCATAAAATAGGATCACAGCTCCCCCAAAATCAATAGAAACATACAACAAGTGCAAATGAGCATAAAGGAAACTAAGCCTAGCACTTGCAACAAACACATGGTTGAGCAACATGTAAAAGAGGCAACTTAAGAATAGGCTCAACCAAAATGATGTGTGTGAGTCATGGAAAAGCACATGAGAAGACTAATATACGGACGAGCATAAGCATCAACATAGTATAGAATGAATGAGATACACGATGCAAAGCCTTTTATTCCCATACACAACTAAGCAAATGGGTTCACAAGAACACTAAATATGCAAAATGAATAACCAACACTTGTGACAACCCGAGGTGAAGATAGAAAGCATAAGCATCATCAAGACAGGGGATACCAATTAAGATGGCAAAAGCCTCGTCAAGACAAGCATGAGGAAAATAATCTTCACCACACAAGAGTGCATCAAGACGCAACGAGATAAGACACACACTCAAGGCAAAAGCTTTCACGGAGCCACCAAAGAAATAACATAAGAAAGACAAGGTGGACGTGAAAGAAAGGATATCACCTAGAGGTGTAATTTCTCTCAAGTGTATAAGGGTCTAGGTAGACGAAATCATGACGATATATATCTACAAAGAAGGATGTACACCCAAAATAGTTACAACACGAAGGAACAAGATATCCAAAAGGAAGTCATACATATACCAATAAGATATGTGCTTGGAAGCATAGCCCAAGGCTAGATATGGTCTTATTGTATATAAATGAATTCCTACCACACAACCATCAAAGACATCACAACTAGCAACAAGAGATCATTGTTGGGATGCTTTGAGAAAGGAAATAAGTATCACAAGAAAGAAAGAATAACATGCCATGATACAACCCACACACGATTGATGCAATAGTGTGTGCATGTAGTAGATGATGATACTTGTTACCGAGATAGCACTGGAAGGATGTAGTAGATACCAATTGAAGGTAGAAAGTAGTTCATTGATCATCCTACCTTGACTACAATAAGCACATGGTGACAACACCTTCCTTTTGAATGAGTCGAGTATCCAATGCATCTCCAATTGTTCCTAGAACAACAACACAAACAAAATGGCACTCAAACTCATTGGGACCAAAGAGTTAGAGAACCAACAATACATAGGACAAACTCCACATAGATATGTGCATATAGATATGAAAATGAATCTCATGCACATCTCATCCAATTCGAGACTTGGTGGAGTTTCCCCTATATATTGGGTCAAAGAAAGAAAACATGCCAAAGGAACTACATGAAGTTAAAATGCATGCTCAAGACTTTCAAGAATCGATACCAAAATACAAGGAAAAACCAAGTGAAAAGGATACCAAATGGAGAAATCATCACTTGGAAGATATCATTAGAAGATACATCAAGGAATGAGATATCCATTGGAACACACACAAAAAAAGATGTCAAACTCCCAAAGGAGAGGATGGTTCCAAACAAACCAAGCTCTCTACAAAGTTTCATGATGGCACAAAGTACCAAAAGAAACGACTTGCCATCCACCAACACACACTTAATATGGATCACAAGATGAGTGTTTTATAGAAAATAGGATAGCTCCCCCACGAGTTGTGCATTATAGAGTATTTGCATTTGAATACAAAATGCACAAGGTGGGATCACCACTTTCTCTATATCAAGAAAACACTAGACAAGAACAAGACCACAACAAGATCCTCAAGTGGCACAGAAGGCAATGGGAGTTGACACAATTTAGGCAAGAGATAAAGCAAACAAGAGCAAAGGCCAAAGTAAAGATGATCAATAATTTCTACCACACAAGTGAGTACCAATTGTCAAAAGATAAGAAGTATTCGGAAGTAATTCCGGTGGTAGATAGCAAGGATATCCGACATCATCTTCACACCAAACACACGCAAATTGCAACTTGTAGAGCTAACATGACACCTAGGAACAAGATAATTTACAATATCAATTCTAGGTGACAATATCTCAAATGTACAATTTTTCTAGGCTTGTAGTATGCACATAGCATATTACTCCCCCATAATGTGATACCAATTAAAACTTAACAAGAGGCAATAAGAGGATCCAACAAGAGATGATTAATGGACTATTTAGAATTTGAATTTCTCATGAGAAGACATACCACATAGTGACTAGATACTCTTGTAATATCAATACTATATGGTATTCCTCATGTACACACATTTATAAGATTGTGAGGTGCACAAAGCACATCACTCCCCCATAATGGGATATTCCATTAATCTCTCACAAGAGCCAACTAAGATATAAACAAGATGAACAAAGACTCAACACACTACACACATGTACATCATGTGCGAACCAACATGCACATACTTGATTTCTCAAGATAAGCAAATTGGAAGCATAACATATACACGCACATGCAAGGTACAAAACCACAACACGCTAAGGGGCAAGTAACTTTCAATGTAAACAATTTAAGCACGAGTTACCGCAAGGGGGAACATTTGATATAAGATAGAAACTTGATAATCCGGATGACTTGGCTTGAGACAATATGAATGATGAAGACCCCTTAATTCTTCATAAGGTAGCCAAGTCTCCAATGATCTCCATCAACACCTATTGATCAAGTTTTAGCTTGTTTGTCCCCAACCAAGTTGGGTCCTAAGAGGTTAGTCACAATAGGCTTGGCCACCCAAATGGTTCTTTTCTTGACACCACTTTGAGTACCAACAAACTTTGCAAACACATTGCCAACATTATCCTTCCCAAGAGAATAGACATCATCAATAATAATTGGGTTGGATACGTTACCACTTGTGCATGAAGAAGCGACGTGACCTTTCTCACGACATAAGTAGCAACGTCTACTCTTCATTTTCTTCTCACTTGATTTCTCAACAAGAGAAGCACGAGCTTGAGCATTCTTGCGAAGTGGCCTTTCTTCAACTTGTGGTTGAGCATGAGATTGAACTTGTGGCCGCTTCCCTTGTTGCTTGTCACTAATGGCGTTCTTCTTCAATGGGAAAGATCTCACATGATGCCCTTCAATTTTGCACTTGAAGCAAACAATCTTGGCCGAATTCTTGACTTGTTCTTGGCCCTTCTTCTTGTTCAACTTGGACTTCTTCTTCTTGTTGGAGTTGAATCCAAGTCCACCTTTGTCATTGGGGGATTTTTGCACACTCAAGATATTGTTGAGTGCGGATTTCCCTTCATGACTCTTTTCCAAGTCTTTCTTCAAAGAAGTGACTTGGGCCTTGAGCTATTTGATTTCCTCTACATGGTTAGTCTCAACACAAGTACTAGAGGAAGTATAAGCTTCATCATTAGAGCAACAAGGCAAGGAAGCAATTCATCACAAGATGTACCAATGTTATGCATAGACGAATTACGAGGACTCGCACAAGGCAATATAGCATTTTGACTAAGAGTAGTGCTAATGTCCACATGAGGCTCACTAGATGTTACCTTAGTAATCATAGCCACATGAGATATTTTTAGCACATTATGGGATACAATAAGATCATCATGAGAGCTAGAAAGCTTTTCATGACTTTCTTCCAATTTCCCATACTTGCTAGATAGCAACTCAAGTTCAGAGCTTAGCTCAACATTCTCCTTTCAAATGGATGCTTCACAAGAAATAGAGTTAGTAGTAGAAGCATCATCATTAACAACAAGAGGAGAAGGCAACTTGGCAAGCTCTTTTAAATAAGAATCTTCAAGTTGAGCATGAGACTCGGTGAGTTTGATGAGCTCACCCTTGATGACCCTTGAGCCATTTTCGAGGTGCTCAAAATCCTCAAGGAGTCTAGCATGAGCAACTTCAAGCTTAGCATTTTTAGTTTCAAAAACATTGGCCACCTCAAGAGCTCTATCATTAGATTCCTTCTCTAGATAATTTTAGAGCAAAAGTCTCCTCAAGAGATTCGGAGGTGGTTTGTTCATGTTCAAGAGCTTGAGATAGCTCCGCAATCTCATTTGCGTAATCACGCTCATGAGCTTCCATTTTCTCAATGGTGACCTCATGCTCCTCTAGATGAGATTCCAACTCCTCAATGTATTTCTTGCCATCAATGGCAATGGACATTATTTTCATGAAGTTGGAATGAGCAATTTTATTTTTATAAAGAGCTTTAAAAATCATTCTCTTCATCATTATCCTCATCATCATTAGCATCAACATCATCATCAAGAGAAATATTGGGGTACAAAGTAAGAGATACCTTTGACGCCTTAGCCATAAGGCAAAAAGCAATAGATGATGATGTAGGATCCCTTGAGGCATCATTAAACACCACATCTTGTTCCATGGAGTGTTCGGTTTCCTCTACATTGTTAGCACAACAATTCGAGGAAATAGATGCATTTTTATCATGGCAACAAGACATAGCAAGCATATCATCATGATATTTAGTCAAGCAATTTCTACATGATATGCAAGGACTATCAACACAAGCATGTGAAACATTTGGAGTGCTAGAAGTGTTAAAGTCCAAAGATGAAGCATTTCAATAAGAAAGTGATGAATGATTATCAACAATAAGCCCACTATCATCATTGTAATGAACACCACTACTCACCATGTCATTACCTTGTGGCAAACCACATGTAGGTGAAGTAGAAGAAGTTGAGAACACAACACGGCCGGAGGTGGAGCGAGAACAATCATCCCCACAAAATTTGGAACGCCATATTTATCTTGAAGCTTTGTCCACAACTCATGAGCATCTCGAAAAGGCATGAGTTGAAATATAACTACATTGCTCAAAGCATCGAAAAGCACATTAGAAGCTTGAGCATTGAGATAAGAGTTTTTCTCATCCTCTAAAGATAATCTTTGGGGATCCTTTGGAGGAGAAAAACCCATATCTACAATTCGCTCTAAATTTGGGTCCATGAACCTAAAGAGATTAAGCATGCGAATTACCCAAACATCAAAATTTGTGCCATCGAAACTAAGAGTGTGAGAGAATCCTAATCCCCTAGTTGACATCTTTACTCTCTAGGCGGTTAAGCCTAACAAAGATAGACGAGGCTCTGATACCAATTGAAAGATCGTGGATGTCGCCTAGAGGGGGGGGTGAATAGGCGCTTTAAAATAATTACGGTCTAGGCTTGAACAAATGCAAAATAAACCTAGCGGTTAATTTGTCAAGCACAAAACCTAAAACAATTAGACTTACCTATGTGCACCAACAACTTATGCTAAACAAGATAAACTACTAGGTGATAGCATGATATATGACAAGAAACAATATGGCTATCACAGAGTAAAGTGCATAAGTAAAGGGCCCGGGTAAGAGATAACCGAGGCACGCGGAGAAGACGATGTATCCCGAAGTTCACACCCTTGCGAATGCTAATCTCGTTTGGAGCGGTGTGGAGGCACAATGCTCCCAAAGAAGCCACTAGGGCCACCGTAATCTCCTCACGCCCTCGCACAATGCAAGATGCTGTGATTCCACTAAGGGACCCTTGAGGGCGGTCACCGAACCCATACAAATGGCAACCCTTGGGGGCGGTCACCGAACCCGTACACTTTGGCAACCCTTGGGGCGGTCACGGAACTCGTCAAATTGCTCAGGCGATCTCCACAACCTAATTGGAGACCCGGCGCTTGCCGGAGCTTTACACCACAATGATTGAGCTCGAACACCACCAACCGTCTAGGCGCCCAAGCACCAAGAGGAACAAGCTCAAGGGTACCAAGCACCCAAGAGTAATAAGCTTCTCAACTTGTAACTTCCACGTATCACCGTGGAGAACTTAAACCGATGCACCAAATGCAATGGCAAGGGCACATGGAGTGCCCAAGTCCTTCTCTCCCAAATCCCACCCAAGCAACTAATGCTAGGGAGGAAAATGAGAGGAAGAACGAAAGAAGAACACGAAGAACTCCAAGATCTAGATCCAAGGGGTTCCCCTCACTTAGAGGAGAAAATATTGGTGGAAACGTGGATCTAGATCTCCTCTCTCTTTTCCCTTAAGAACTAGCAAGAATCGTTGGAGGGATTGAGAGTTAGCAAGCTCGAAGAAGGTCAACAATGGGGGAAGAACACGAGCTCAAGGGATAAGGTTCATTGGGGAAGAAGACCCCCTTTTATAGATGGGGAAAAATCCAACCGTTATGCTCACAGCCCGCACCGAGCGGTACTACCGCTCCAAGGAGCGGTACTACCGCTAGGGCGGTAGTAGCCCTTTGAAACACAACAGCGAGGAGGCAAAAAAGCCAGAAGAACCGTCGGAGCGGTAGTACCACTTGACCTCACGGTACTACCGCTAGGGGTAGCGGTACTACTGCTAAGGGTAGCGGTACTACTGCTTGCAGCGGTACTAAAAAATTACAGCTGTGCCTACCACCGCTGGACTTGTGACGAGTTTTTGGTCCCGAGCGGAAGTAGCCGCGGTAGTAAAAAATTACTTCCGCTCCTGTCCGCGGTAGTACTGCTGCAGCCTTTTCAGAACACCAAATCTGACACAACTTCTGCAAACGGACTCCGAATTCGACGAAACCAAGTTTGTTGGAAAGCTAGCGACAAGGGCTAACAAAATCTTGATAGAAATATCAATAAGAAGCAAATGAGAAAAGGTCCAAAATAAAATGGCGAGAACCCTTCCTCGGATAAGACCGGTAAAACCTCCAAAACCGAAAACATCATAGAAGACGCATGCAAACTCCGTTTTTGATGAACTCAAGCTTTTCATCAAGATGACCATAAGATCTAAGACTCACAAAGAGAACCAAACAACAACCAAGAAACATGATGCAAGGATGCAATGGTTTGAGCTCTCGACGAACGATGCGATCAAGCTACTCACTTGAGAGCCCCCCTTGATAGTACGACTATCGATCCTATAACCCGGTCTCCCAACTACCACCAAGAGACCGGTAAAATAGAAAACCTATCAAGGTCAAACCTTTTCCTTGCACATGATTCACTTGAGCTAGATGATGACGATCTTGTCCTCCTCAAGATGGACCACCTTTCTTGATTGCGTTGGGTCGATGGAGACTAGATGACTGCTCCCCCATACTCCACTATGGGTGAGCCACTCTTCGACACATCTTCACAAGTCCATTGACACCACAATGGATGGCAAGCTTCAAGCACTTGATCTCTTCATGATGCTCCACTTGAACTTGCACACAACAATCTTGATGACGATCACCACTTGCTGTCATCCTCTCCATGGGTTGAGTGATATCTTCCTCTTGACGCAAGCCCATGAACACGTACCTAACCCCACATAGAACTCTCACATATACCATGGGTTAGTACACAAAGCACAATGGATAATGCTTACCATGCCATGGGATCACTTGATCCCTCTCGGTACATCTTCTACGCTTTGTGAGTTGATCAACTTGATTCACTCTTGACTTAGTCTTGATCAACCTTGAATCTTTCCAACTCTCTTCATTTGGATGATGTCTTGAAGGTAAACATGAATGATCACACAATCTTCTTCTTCAAGACATGCTTGCAATAAGCTCAACTCTCACATGACCAATCTTTGGATAATTCCTTAATAGCACCTTGGTCAACACAAACTCTCAAACTCTCCTTGAAACCAACACATGTACTCCAAGAAAAGCCTATGAACAAAACCTTCGTATATAACTCAAGGCAACCATTAGTCCATAGAGATTGTCATCAATTACCAAAACCAAACATGGGGGCACCGCATGTTCTTTCAATAATGATCTACGACTCAATTAAATTTACTCAATGTTCAAGTTTCACAGGAAGAACACATGGATTTTAAAGTTCATAGAATCCAGCTTCAGCCTTTGTAACTTGTGAAAATAGATTCCACTATTATCTGGCCTGCGTGCCACCGTTTACTCTTTTCGTAGTGTGTCCCTTATGTTGGTGAAAACTTTTGTGTGGTCTCGTTGACTTTGGCTGGTGGCTTTATTTATAAAGTCGGGCGTATGCCTTTTCTCTAAAAACTTGTGAAAATAGATTTTATACACATACATGTGCTCCCACTGTTTATAGACGCATCATACGATTCTAGCTCATACAATTTCAAATTAAAAATACTCAATATTTGAAGATAACAAATGACCAACGCGAACACTGACGCAATAAAGACAAATATCAAATATCAGAATGACAAGCTATAGCACACATTAAAAGCTTGTTCTTGAACAAACAAGATCGCTCCAAGGACTAAACAAGAAAGTCAAGTTTGCAGTTGAATCTGTACCTGTTTGCACCAAATATAATGCTACCGTGCTTCTTATCTTGATGGCTTCAATCTCTGAGGGCACAAGATGATCTCTTTTCTTTTGCGTACTCAAATGATGTTTGAAGGTGGATATTCTATTTTGACGCACACAGAGAGTAGAACAAAGAGGAAGCAGCAAGAGTACCATAACTAGGGCCTGGTGAATCATTTTTCCTTATCTATAAGGGCGTGTTTGGTTCAAGTTTTGAACAGTAGTTGCATTGCATACACTTCTCAATCCAGCCTGGTTGAGTAAAAACAGCCCCAAATGCGTCATCTGCAAGTTGTTTGGTTGTCTGCATCTAGAGTCCCTGCATTAGGTAATACGCAAGTGCACTTTGTTTGGTTGCCTGCATTGGCCCAAGCGACACATGAACTCGGTGTTTGGTTGCATGCATGAGGTATGATTAAGAGCTAGCACTTCACTTAGCAGACAGGGTTAAGAGCTAGCAGAGGGAATGGCAGAAGAAGTGCAGTGTGCGCCGGATAATGGCGACTACGGTGGACAGTGGCCGTGGCGCCGTGTCCGACATGATAAGCATGGAGTCGGGGACGAGCGACCCCGTCGGCGGCACGGCGAGCGACACTGTCGGCGAACTAGTTGCGGTGCTCGCTCAAAGACAGTCGACAGAGGAGGAGAATGCAGTGCCCGCGCCATGGTATCGTGAGTGCAGTGGACGAGAGAGAGGAGGCCGAGATGATCGACACCAGAAATGACTCGAGTGTAGTAGGGCGAGAGAGAGGAGGCCAAGATGATCGACCCCGTAGACGGCGCGGCGAACTGCGGAGGACAGACCAGCTCGACATGGCGGCGTCATTGCAGTAGACTACTGCTCAAAGAGAGATGAAGCTACGATCGTCGAAACCAAAAACTTACAACATGAATGTTGTGAGGAACTGCGAGATTAGACTGCTGGTCAAAGGAAATTTCAAATGATCGATCATGCGCGACGAATCTGACAAAATTCGTCCAGAATAGCTCCAAACGGGAAGACGAGATTAAGAACTTACGGCCGATGAAACTACGAACTGATCTCCTGAATGGAACCGTAGCATCGATGTGCATCTTTTTCGTGTAGAGCTTACCTCGAATCAAAGCACTGTTGTGTAGATAAGAGGGATGGGATTAGATAGGAGCTTGCCTGGCTCGCGAGAAACTGCAGATTCCTGGGTTTCCACTGAGCCAGGCCTAGAGGTGTTTCGTGTTATGCAGGCCCAACAGGAAAATCAGGCAACCAAACAGCCCGTTCCCTTCCCGCGCGGGCCTGGTTGGGCCTCATGCGAGCAACCAAACACACCTTAAGTGTTTGTTATTTCCCGCTTTCACTGTTAAGGCACCCCACGGAGCAGATATACGACCCCACACGAACAGGTAAATCGGCATGTTATACGAACGCATTACGGATGAAAGTGAAAATAGAAATCTGTCTATACATCCCCAAATATGAATCTTGGTGCAAATCAACAGCACAAAATCTGTGTGCCCCACACTTACATGCCCTAAATCATCTCCGGAAATGGATAGACCGTATCACATTGGTCAAATGCGCTTGACTCTACAACACAAACTCTTAGATCAATGCCTCTAAATCCCCAAACAAACTCCTGCACAACATGTGCACACATTTCCCCCTGAAACCCTAGATCACAAGAAGGAACGGCCAGGATGGACCCCCACCACCATGCATCCAGATCTCTGCAACAGGAAGCACACCATCCATAGCCCACAGCAGGGGAGGGAAGAAGGAAGGCAAATTTGACCTATAGACGAAATTAAATCAAATAATGAACTGTCCGTGAAACTATTTTACGCGGCTGACCCGTGGCGCCTAGCTCTCAGGCGCTGCACTAGTGCAGTGTGGCGCCTAGCTCCCAGGCACTGCACACGACTTAATAATTTTGTGATCACACGTGTGCGACCCTGGCCGTGTAGCGCCTATCTGTAAGGCGTTGCACAGTGTAGTGTGACGCCTTCATGTCGGGCGTCACATAAAAAAATCAGCCGCGTGAAATAGTTTCACGGATAGTTCATTTTATGATTTGATTTCGTCTATAGGTTAAATTTGTCAAATTTGCAAAGAAGGAAAGGGGACGTTGGGCACGGGAGTCTCGGTCCGTGGGAAAAAGAACGAGAGGGAGACCACGCCCTGCACGCCGTACCCTCCCCTCGGCTGGCTCCCCACCCTAACCCAGACCCAGAGAGGGTTAATTAATCATCACCATCGTCATCAACCGCTCTCTAGTAATCTAGTTTATGCGCCCCAAAAGCCCAGCTTTTCACCACCACCACCATCATCTTTGACCCGTCCCTCCCCCCCCACAAGCGCTTGTCTCTTTGCAGGCTGGGCCACTGACTGACCCAGCCGGCAGCAGCTCTCCCGTCCCTCCCCTTGCCCGGATGAATCCCCACACCAATTAGTACTCTCGCCACTCCGCCCGCCCCCACCTCCCTCCACTTCCCTCCGCCATTGCCCGCCCGCCCGCACATGGCCCGCCTTCCGCGCGGAGACGACGAATATCCCGCCGCCGCCGCGTCTCCGCTCCCTCTACCCGCCGCCCCGCGCTCCTCCTAAGGTAAGGTATGCCGCCTCCCCCGCCCGGCCACGGCCCGGCTGCTTGGTTTCTTGATTGGACGGCCGGCTAGGGATTTAGGGCCGGCGTCATTTTCCTCAGGTGGGGGTGGGGGATGTGGGTGCTCGTTCTTGATCTGTTCCTTCTGCGGCTTTACCGCCGCCGCCCATCACTCTCCAGATCCAATCCTGCCTCCTTTTATTCATTAAAAAACCATTTTTATCTCTTCTTTCCGTTGCTCGCTAGCTCGCTTGCATTCAATGGGGGCGCTGGAGTGAGTGCCCCCCATGCCCTGATGTGGATGTCATGCTAGTCTGTCTCTACGTATGCGCGACACCGCATGTGTGCTTGCCGCGCTGTGGCTCATATGATCCATGGCGCGCTCCATCATGCCCGCCCGCTTCTCCCTTTGGGGTGAGGGAAAGGTGGGGGGCAGAGGGATGTGTGCGCCTTGTGACGAGCTCGCAGCTGTGCCAGGTTGCAATGCTCCCTCCTTCCTTCCTCCCCCTTTCCCCTTCCCCTCGCCGCTTTGGGGGGGATATCTTAAAGATTCCCTTTTGTTATTAATCCCCGCGGTTCTGGCCCACTCCGCCCTATTTTTGTGGGAGATGCTGGCTCAGCTCCGGTTGGGGGTGGGGGGCTTGTGATTTCTCCTTTCTAGCCAGGCCCTCTCTCCTCTCCTCCCTTCCCTTCTCTGGCGTCGCCTTTTGGATGCGGCGGACGGAGTAGTAGGGGCGGCCGGGTGGATGGATCTGCCGAGCGCCTAGTTGTGGCAGCTTGTGTGTGAGTCTGCTGGTGACTTCTTGGTCTCATGGGGGGTTCTCAAAATGATTCCCCCCCTTTCTCTTCCTGTGTAGGGATTTCTTTCTTTTCTGCCCGGCTTGTCCGGTTTAGGTTGTTGTTTCTGTCGATATTTACCTGGTGGTTTGGATTTCCTGGAATATTTCTGATCCTTGTTCTGTTCTGGTGAATTGATACGAACAAACCCTAGTTATTTTATTGGTGTGCTGATACGCTGTCTGGGCAAATTGATTTGCAGGTTAGGAGGTTGGGAATTGCTCAGTCAGCCTTGTACTGAGCACTGACTGGGCGCCTAGACTGGGCGTTTGTTGTGATTCTGGTCAACCGCTTGCTCAGTTCATGTCTTCCAAGCCTGCCTCCCAAAGTATGCCGGAGCAAGCGGCAAAGCCAAAGGAAATGGGCGAAGATGACAGGCAGCGATCTGCTGCTGAGGAGGTTTCGGGGGAGCCGGACCAGCAGCAAGAATCTCCAGCTCCTGTGCTGGACAAGGATGCTCCAGATCTCTCTTCAGACTCTGGGGTCCTGGATGTGCCACTAGCCCCAGAGGCAGAATCTGATGAGTCAAAAGAGACCAAGAACTCTGATTCCAACGAGAATCAAGAAAAGAAGTCGTCGCAAAAGAGTAGTATCAGTGATAGCTTTATTTCAGCTAAAGTGAGTGATGGGACAAATAGTCTGGGTAAGACCAGTGGTAGTGCTAAGACCAGTGGCCGAGATTTCACCGAGAGTGGCAAGAGCAGCATGTGCCGTGTGAGTGCAAGCAGTGACTTGAGTGATGAGAGCTCCTGCAGCAGTATGAGCAGTGCCACCACAAAGCCGCACAAAGGGAATGATTCGAGGTGGGAGGCCATCCAAGTGGTCAAATCCAGGGAGGGCGTTCTTGGTCTGAACCAATTTAGGCTGCTTAAGAAACTGGGTTCTGGTGATATTGGAAGTGTGTATCTCTCTGAATTGAGTGGTACCAAGAGTCACTTTGCAATGAAGGTGATGGATAAAACATCTCTGGCTAGTCGGAAGAAGCTGCTCCGGGCGCAGACCGAGCGGGAGATACTGCAGTCCCTGGATCATCCATTTCTGCCAACCCTATATACTCATTTTGAGACGGACAAGTTTTCGTGTCTGGTTATGGAGTTCTGCCCTGGCGGGGACTTGCACACCCTTCGACAAAGGCAGCCTGGGAAACATTTTTCAGAGCAAGCAGCAAAGTATGCACTCTCTCTTGCTAATTATTTCACATGAATGATTTGTTTATAACATTCCTTGTTAGGTATTTTATCATGTGTCTCGTCTGCTTCAACATCATTTCATTATTTTTGGGCCTGATAGCTTCATGTTGCCATAGTCAGGTTGCATATGACATACTTAGTCTTTTTTACATCCTAATATATAGCATGTTTATTGTGCACAATAGAATAAAAAAGGTGCAGTATGTTGTATAGTGTCAATTGCACGTTGCTAAGTGGATCGTTGTTGGATTTTCATTTGCCTATGAAAGCTGTGCTGAATGCTGACAAAGGATTTAACTTAATTTTTTCTCTCTCTTGATGTTTCAGGTTCTATGTAGCAGAGGTGCTCCTTGCATTGGAGTACCTGCATATGCTCGGGATTATATACCGTGATCTCAAGCCAGAAAATGTCCTAGTTCGGGAGGATGGGCACATCATGCTGACTGATTTTGACCTCTCTCTTCGTTGTTCAGTGAGCCCAACCGTGATCAGGGGTGCAAATCCTGGCTTAGATGCGCTGCAGAGGAACAATGCAGCGTACTGCGTCCAACCTGCTTGCATTCAGCCATCCTGTGTTGTTCCAACCACATGCTTTGGTCCTCGATTCTTCTCGAAATCCAAGTCCAAGTCAAAGTCCAAGAAGGAGAAGCCAAAGCCGGACATTGTGAACCAGGTTAACCTTTTCCCTGAGATGATCGCCGAGCCAACTGATGCTCGGTCCATGTCCTTTGTGGGCACCCACGAGTACCTGGCCCCAGAAATAGTGAAAGGGGAAGGCCATGGCAGCGCGGTGGATTGGTGGACCTTCGGCATATTCTTGTACGAGCTATTGTTCGGCAAGACCCCTTTCAAGGGTTCAGGCAACCGGGCGACGCTTTTCAACGTCGTCGGTCAGCCCCTGCGGTTCCCAGAGTCCCCGCTAGTGAGCTTCTCGGCAAGGGACATGATAAGGGGACTACTGGTCAAGGACCCGCAGCACCGGCTGGGCCACAAGCGCGGAGCGACGGAGATAAAACAGCACCCCTTCTTCGAGGGCGTGAACTGGGCCCTGATAAGATGCGCGAGCCCTCCGGACATACCCAAGCCCGTGGAGCTGGACTGCCGCCCGAAGCAGGCCCCGGCGGCGAACGGGAAGGTCGCGCCGGCCTCCAACCAGAAGGGCTCGGACAACTACCTAGAGTTTGAGTTCTTCTAGCCTCTCTTTGGTGGTGCATTATGGATCCTCCGGAACAGCAGCGCATTTGAGCTGAGGCGCCACAGAAAGAGAAGATGTAGAGCTCCCCCTCTTGGCCTGGGAAGGTACTCATTTGTTGTAGATTGTATGCTCTTTTCTGGAGCCTCCTCCCCAAGTTTTTCTTCTTTCCCTTTTCTTTTTCGCCATTGAACTTGTTAGCTCCCCCTTAGTCACTCAAATACTCTCTCTATGCATGTTAATTGCGATTTTCGGAAACCGCATTGTGGCGGTGCCTCCTGAACGGGTTTGAAGGAGCGTGCCTGATCAGGCTGTCGAATGTAACCGCTATTTGTACCTTGTAACTGATGTTTCTTCATCCATCCATCGCTCGCATCGCGTCGCTTATTCTGCTGCTTCTAGTGTTGCTGATACCTTCGTGCTAACAGACAGTGCAGCTGTTACCATCTCACCAGGAGCAGGTATTCCTGTCGTATGAATATGATTGCAGTTTGTGACATGTGGAGAGTAGAAACAGGCGTATTATGTATGTACGTCTCTTGCCCGGTTTTTGATGTTGTGGGAGATGAAAGAAGAGTGGTTTATGAATGCTTTCACATCATGATGTATGCTATTCCCTCCGTCTCAAAATAATTGTCTCTGATTAGTACTCCCTCTGTAAAGAAATATAAGAGCGTTTAGATCACTATTAGTACTCCCTTTGTAAAGAAATATAAGAGTGTTTAGATCATTATTTTATTTTTCTTCACTGAGGGATTACAACTTGGGAGGGATTTGGATTTGCTTCAGCGAGATTTTTTAGCATGGGTCTTGGGGACAGATGGACGTATCTTTCGGCTGGAGATGAACTTTCAGGACACAAGATGCAGCACAAAGCGCTCTCACAACTCACAGGCCTGTTGCCCACTCAAAGTCAATTTGGGGATTTTGGAGGCCATTGGATGCTAGGTAGCTACGAACCGTGTCGTCCTGGAAGTTCTTTTGGCGACGAGTGCCATTGCTGGAAGTTTTAAGCTGGGGAGAAAAATATCAACCGAAAACTACAGTACCTTTCAGTGGGAAACATCATCCTCAAAGACGAGTCAAGCCAGCACCGTCCGTTGAGGAAGGCTATTTCTGGCAGTGTGACTCACCAAAGTGCGTTATCGCCCAAGATGGTATAGCGGGGCTCCATACGGAAAGTTGTTATGCCAATCAGGCCGATATGACGACTCTGATAGAGCTGTTCTAGTAAAGCGTGTCGTTGCCCAAGATGATAGGAGCCAGGTTCAGTATGAACGAAGTTGTTAGAGGTAATAGCACCCCTGGTATCCTAACTTGCACAGAATGTGATGATTCAGTCCTAAATTTGCAAAACTTGACTCCATCACATCCTAACTTGCACCTCATGTGATGATTTAGTCCCAGGCCAATCACAGCTCGACAATTGGCAGCCAGGTGGCTGGACCGGTCAACGCACGCACTTTTGCAGAAACGCCCCTGCCGTTTCCTTTAATCAACCCGCACTCAGCGTCTGAACCAACCGACTAGGATCGACACGAACGGGCGGCCCGTGCGCGTGGCCATATGGCACGCGGCGCGATGAATGAAGCGGCAGCGCTGGTCGTGCGACGTGCGACGTGCGTGGGCGCAGCACGCTCTGGGCGCTCTTCCACCTGGCTGTCAATTGTCGAGCTGTGATTGGCCTGGGACTAAATCATCACATGAAGTGCAAGTTGGGGTATGGTAAAGTCAAGTTTTGCAAGTTTGGAACTGAATCATCACATTCTGTGCAAGTTAGGGTACCTAAGGTGCTATTACCTCAAATTGTTATGCCTTCAACAGTGCTACCGGTGCCAAGTTGGCCAAAAAAGGTGCCGCATCACCAAGTTGTTAGGCCTTCAACTGTGCTGCCGGTGTCAAATTGGCCAAAAAGGTGCCACATCACCACTGATAACTAAAAAAGAAGTTCTGGCACCAGCTTCGCAGTGGAGGGCAATGTAGGGCACGAACGCCAAATGGCTGGAAAGTGCATTTGGTACCAGTGCGGGTATACATTGTGGAAGGCCTTAGTACTGAGTCTATGAGTTGCAATGTGAGTCGGTTTAGCTGAAAAATTGTGTTAATGCTCCTAACTAAACCGGTTTACACTTTGCCCTGAGTGTCATCCATGCCAACGTTTTTTCATTGTTTTCAACTTGAGATGTTTGCTTTCTGATCTGTGTTAATTAGTATTATTTTTGCCATGTTTTTCCAGGACTTTGATGATTAATCCCCATTTTCTTGTAACCGGTTCTCCTCCCTACCTTTTCTTGCTCGTATATATTTTGCCATATGACTGCCTAAGCTTGCACACAATGACAAAATACCCTGCACCTGGGGACGGAGCCAGGATTTCGAGATAGGGGGCGAGGTTTCACACCAAGTCTCATACGCAACGGCTATGTTGTAAAAAAAATTAGGGTCTGGTCTAATGGAGATGCCATGGTGTCAACATACCCTTTTTGTGTCTGTTCATTGCATTCACATGATCAAACTTGATAGAAAATTGACAAATGAAAAAAAAAATCAAGACACTAGAAACACCGGATAAACTTGTCAAAGAATAATTTGTAGTAATGCAATATGGGTAAATAATATTTTACCTAATCTTATTACTTGTTGGAATTGGCAAGATGGACTTCACTGACTGAACCCAATCCCAAAACCTGAATCGAAAATTTATGAATCGATCCTGCTCTCTTATTCTTCTTCATGTTTACACAAGCACAAGTAGGAATGTTATAACTGATTCTAAATCTGTCTGATTATACTTCTATAATTTTTAAAGCAAAGAACCAATCTGAAGCGAGAAACAATTACCTTTTCCCCTTTTATGGTTGCTGTTCATCCATGCGTCCACTCTGCTGTGAACCGGCAACATGTGCGTGGATCGACACCCGCGTATCCCGGCGATCCCTTCCCTTCTCCGCTTCTCTCCATGGCGACCCGAAGAAGAGATCTGATCGCAGCAGCCATATCAAGGGTCAGTTTCGATAGCAGCGGCGGCTTGGAGAGATTAGCGATAGGGGAGTGCGTAATCAGGTCATGGTTGCGTGTTGTAATTAACAGGCCTCTTTTCCTTCCATGATGGCCTGTTAGGCAATTTTCTTTTGTGCTGATCTTTTTATTTTAGCACGTAATGGGCTGTACATGGGCTGAAGCTTACACGTTAATGAGGGGTGGGGAAGGATAGGGGGGGCAAAGCCTGCACTGGACACGGGGGCAAGCCAAAAAATTAGCGATTAACTGATCGACATCGAGGGACGAGACGATCGTTGGGGGGGACGACGACTCAGATTACCACCGTCGCTTTTAAGCGGCGATGCCACCAATGCCATTCTTTAGTGGCCCCAAGGCGAACGAGGTAGATAAGGGCAACTTGGTCTTCACGTCACGCCAAATTATCTTGATATGGCAAGGAATGGAAAATTGTTTCCCACACAAAAAAAAGAAAATGGAAAATTGCAAATGATCCAAGTTCCCTTTCTAGGGGTGACAAATGATCGAAGTGCAACGAAATCAGCCTTCTTTATTTTCCAAATGGCGCACACCCCTCATCACGTTGGGCCGGCGCTTTATGTTTAAAAAAAAACAGTTGGACCGGCGCTTTTTCACTTTTTTTCCTATTTTCTGATCTGATGTGCAAAAACTACTACTGTGCTGAGACTCGAACCTCCACCGCGCGTGTTGAGGGGCCGTTTTTACGTTATTTCATCTTTCTTTCTTTCCTTTCTATTCCAATCTTTTCTTTTTTCTCTGTCCTTTTTTATTTCTTTTTTCAAATTCACAAACTTTTTCTTCAAATACATGAACTTGTTCAAAATTGATGAACTTATTTTCAACTTTATGAACCTTTTTTCAAATTCGATGAACAGTCCTTTTAAATCGATGAACTTTTTTCAAACTCAATGAACTTTTTTAAATTCAATGAACTTTTTCTAATTCCATGAACATTTTCCAAATTTGATGAATTTTTAAATCGATGAATTTTATTTCAAATTCAATGATTTTTATATTTTTCGTACACTTTTTTCAAAATCGATGATTTTTTCAAAAACCATGACATTTTCAAATTCATGAAATATTTTCAAAATTGATGAATTATTTTCAACATTGATGAAACTTTTTGAATTTTGATGATTTTTTCAAAATTTTGAACTTTCTTCTCAAGATTTGTGAACTATTTTTCAAAATTGATAGATTTTTTCTTGAAATCGTGAACTTTTTTTCAAATTGGTGAACTTTTTCAAAATATGATTCATTTTTTTCAAAACCAACGAACTTTTCTGTAATTCATGAACTTTTTCCACAAGGTTTTCAAATAATTTAAAAATCAAAGCGCTACAGCGAACGTTTATATATGCAATAAATTGCACGGCTACAAATGTACTTAAATAATTTGCCATGGGATTGATCCGTAGAATGCTGTAGGTCAGGTGGTTAGCCATACTCGTTCGCACTGTCATGGCGCGAGTTTGATCCATGAGGAGAACCATTTTTGGGGTGTTTTTTCGCTTTCGCTGTATCGATTGAATTTTTGCTGGGCTGGCCCAGTTGCATCGTCTTCGGGCGCCAGTACGAGGAACCGGCGCTCTCAGCTCCCAACGAAATGTGGGGCAAAAGATCAATTCTCTGACAGAAAAAAGGGCAAAGATGGAGAAAACAACATTGAGGTGAATCAGCCTACCGGCCCAAGTTGCACAACGGGCAGAGGGCCCATAGCTAAGCAAAAAAAAAAGGTCACTATTCCCTCTGTCCCGTAATGTAAAACGTTTTTTGACTCTAGTGTAGTGTTAAAAAACGTCTTACATTATGGAACGGAGGGAGTAGCTCTCAGCCATGAAGGGTATAACCGAGCCGGGCCTAAACAGCAAAGGGCGACATTTGTTCCAGGTCTGCTGAGACATATATACATTTCTCAAAAATAAAAATAAAAATAAAAATGCTGAGACATATATACATTTCTCAAAAATAAAAATAAAAATAAAAATGCTGAGACATATATACGGTACGCATGTATGGAATCCGTTTTGTTTTTGCTAAAAATGTATGAAACCCCTAACTTTTACCATACATAGTTTTTTTGAAAAAATCCAATCTATTCATCTTTAATCTTGTTAACATATTTCTCTTGACATGCAAACATGTTATCTCAGTATGTAACATGCATGTGAATATGACCCATCTCAATGTAGATACATGCATGCGAATTTTCATTCTATTATGTCATTTATATTTAAATTATTTTTACAATTACATAATAATAATAATCCCTATGAAGCTTAAAAGCGGTAGCAGATCGTTTAGCGTCATACAGTCGCACTGAATGTAGCGTTGTGGTATGGCTACAGCTAGACCATCATGTATGGAGGAGTTTTTGTCTATGGATTACAACCCTATCACTATGAATAAATTTCTCTCGCCCTGCAAAAAGAAGGAAATGGGCAATGTATCATCTAATTTATCAAGAAAGAAGGTTATGTATCATCAAAGAACCCACAGGAAAAAATACGTTACCAAAGAAGACACAAGACATACAAAGGTAAAGCGGCACGAACCAAATGAAAAACCTTAACAATCTAATGATAACCGACCTAAGGGCTGGCAATTCACAACCCTGAACAACCAACCTAAACTTGTCTAGTGTGGAATCACTTCTTTCGTCCCATATTACTTGTCACTCAAACAGATGCATCTAGGCGTAAAATCAAGAAGACCGCTAGCAGAGCTTGACCCACATTCAATTATATAGCACAACCTAACTCGACAACCATGATAGCATGAACTGATGTACGATCACCATAGGGACGCGTCTACCATCAACCTCAAGAAAACACCACACACACAAGCCTAGCTAGGTGCAACATCACCGAGGAAAGATGCCACCGGTCCAACTCTATCGAAGTGGCGGGGGACCGTGAGAAGGCAAGCACCGATCGGGGGGAGCCCTCGCGCCAGGGACGACCGACGACCTAGGGGGAGGCACCGCACGATCTTCGCATTTTCCGTCGTTCCCGTCGCATTGGACTGTGTATCTACTAGTAGATCCTTCTTTTTGCCAACCTGTAGATATTTTTCGAAAACTCTGGGGTATCTGCCGAATTCTAACGCATGCAATGCAATTGTGCGTGCCATACCGTCTCCGCGATCGAGGTTGGCGCTGGCGGAGTGGAGCGCCATCGCCATGATTTGATTTCCTCCCCGGCTGTTTGCTGCCGAGGCGCCTGCCTAGTTGCTCTGCTCCGTCGCCGTAGTCGTAGCTGCATGAATCTTAAAGGAGAGCGGCTATACACATGACGAAATTACAGCCGATGCGTGCACGATCACATGTGGTAGCACCAGCAGCGCGCGTACATGCAGAAGGCAATTGTTTTTGTTGTTTGCTGATGCATGCACAGTGTTATCATTCACAGACCGTGCAGTTTGTGTCGTGTGTAAAGCCATTCCAATCTCTCTTAAAGTCGATGCACGTATGTCCGGCATGTGCGTCTTTATCTCTCAAGTCGCCGAACATTTCTGACTGTCTGACTGACCGACTGTAGCATGCATGATGTGTGGTCGTAGATTTTTTTCGATAAAAAGCATTTCATTGAATTGAAATATCAAGTTAATACAATTGCATCATAGAATGTCCGGCCTCTGCATAACTAGATGCACACAGTCAACAAATCCACAAACCTAAAAATAAAAAGCTAAGGCTCGAACAGCCAGTATAACGATGTGTGGTCGTGGATAGGTTACCTGATGATACAGCTGGTTGCTGCCTGTGTGTGAGAGGAGTCCGGAACAGCTGACGAGCAAGTCGAGAAACTGAACAGCTAGCGCCAGCATGGGGAGTTCCTCCGGCTCAGCCCGGCACACATATCTGAATCTGAGGAATGTATATCCTGTGTGCCGCATTTGAACCACGCGCGGACGGTCGCAAGACACGACAGCAGGTCGGCACCTCCATCATTCTTTTTTTTTTGAAACGAACACCTCCACAGTTCATATATACAGTACTCCGTAATTCCCAAGTTGGGCCGTAACATAACGAATAGTATCTGTATGTAAATCGCAGAGTAAATTCATTTTGATTGTTAATGAAATTAGTTTCAGCTGGTGGCTAGACTGGACACTCCCTCGATCGATTCTTGGCCGTAGGTTGAATTGCACACATGGAGAACGGGCCGGACACATGGAGAACGGGTGAAGGGACGAGGGCCCAAAAGGCGTTTTGGCTTCCCCCGGACCAGATATTATCCAGATGAGATCGATGGGCATGGCCATGCCCATATACGTATTTGCCATGTTTATCATCACGCCGCGCCGCGGCATGCAGCACACGCACACACACGGTCGGTCGGTCTGCTGCCGGAGAAGTCGCGGCTGAACCCGACGTCACAGCAAACTTGGCTCGACAACGACGATCGCTGCTACTCCTTCCTACTACTAGCTGGCTAGCTACCGAAAGCCAGAAGAATGGGCGGCGCAGGCGGGCAGCTAGCCCGTCCACACAATCGGGGCCAAAGCGGTGCTGCCGCTGCATGCAACCAAGCTACGGTCGAGCTGCGTGTGCAGACGCACTTATCTCCACCCACAGAACGGGACGCCACCCCACCTCACCAATGCAAAAGACACCTTTTCTCTGCTACTGTTTCTGTTCCTGGCGTCGAGGCAGCAGACGCATACAAAACCTTGTGCGGTAGCTGTACTTCTTTTTTTTGGAAAAAAAGAACGCCCTCTCCGATTCCCATGATCAAAAACCGTAATGTTCGATACAAACTATTCCCAGTGTCGAAAAACGTCTTACATTATAGGTGAGAGGGAGTACTAGATATAAAAAGCTACCGCCGCTGTCACGGCGGGTTTTTGCAACACGATGCACGGCCTGGCAGATCAGGAGATGAACATCCTAGCTCATCTGTCACGAGCCAGCCCGCAAAAGAGAGGCAAATCCACTCTGGGACTCCCACAAACCAGGGTCTCCAGCACCAGCAAAGGCAAACAAATTCCCTGAGAAGGATGTAGGTCCTGACGAGAAGAAGAAGAAGTAACAGCGAGAAGGATAGGTAAGCCCGGGGGGAGTATGGCTGTCCGCAGGCCGCAATCCTACGCGTCGCCCTCCATCCCAGAGTCGCCTTGAGAACCTCTCTCGCCAATGCTTTAATTATTCTTACGCCCTCCTCCATTACCCTTCTGTTTTCGGGGTTTATCTGCAACACAAATCATTCATGAAGCATTTTGATAATAATATTTACAGGAACACAAGGATCAGAGATCCTGTTGTTATCAAACACAACACTATTCCTCAATTTCCAAATTATCCAAAATATGGCAGAGATGCTAACTGTTATCCGAACTTTTTCTTTCTTATGAAATTTCTTAAGACAATTGTTAAACAAGTCATTTACATTATCAGGAATATTTTGCAAGTCAAAAGTACACTTAACAATATTCCATAAAAATTTAGCCACAGAACATCCAAGAAACAAGTGATCAATGCTTTCATCATGCAAGCAGAGAGGGCATTTCTTTTCTCCTTTCCACCCTCTCCTCAACAAATTATCTCTGGTCAAAATGCTCTTTCTCAGCACCAGCCACGTAAAAACTTTCACTCTGGGAAGCTTTTTTGTTTTCCACATGAAGTTGTGTGTGTATTTTACCCCATTCTCTATCATGTATCTATAATAGGACTTAACATTGTAAATACCATTTTTGTTCAAAGACCATTTTATTCTGTCTCTATTCTGACTCAACACCACCCCCTCACAAGCCTCCCTAATATGACTCCATAATTCCAAGGAGTCTCCATATAGAGTTCTCCTAAAAGAGATTGAAGCCAAACCTTTTCTAAACATTTCAGCAACTGATTTGTTTTTATCTTCTCCTTCTTTTGAGTTCCATTGCGTATGTGTCACACTCTTCTCTCTCCATTACAAAACTAGGGAATTTCTGTGTGATATGGTTGCATGATCGCCATTTGCCTGACTGTGTGTGTGCATTTTAGAGTGTTCATTTAAGATTTGCCCTTGGATATACCCTCTAGACCTCAAACATACTACTAGTACCTCCAATGTCTGCGGACATCTGGTCGGACGCCGGCCATACAATGCCATCTCTTAAACATCATATTTTTTTATCTATCTAAAGTAGATGTTCACTATACATTTGGCATTGAAATATAAAACTAATGATATCTAATAGGTTTGAGGATCTCAGACATATCAAAAAGCTTCTAATAAAAGTGATAATCTCGAGCCATCAACTTCCCCAAGCATAAGTCTCCCGAGCAATTAGGAAATAGAAATAATGAAAGGGAGGTTGACAAATGAGTAAAAAAGATTTTACTGGCTCGTAAAGATATAATCTACGTTGTACGGATACTTGGATACGTATTTGATACACGATACGGGGATACGTCCGATACGTCAATTTTCTAAAACATAGATACGAGAATATATATATATATATATATATATATATATATATATATATATATATATATATATATATATATATATATATATATATATATATATATTACATATATTAATTATTAAAAATATGAAGAAAAATAAGGAGCTACTAAGTCAAAACATGCCTCAATAGGATTACCCCCTTTCTTATCTTAAACTTGGTCCACTTTCATTAATTCGCAGTGGGATTTTCCTAGGTTTCCTGTTCCAATCAGTGCATCGACTCTCTCTTAGCTCACCTTTCAATTGAAGAAGAACATTGACTGACATGTTTTGACACGAACTCACGCCCATATTGGGAATCTTCATAACGCGTACCTTTACTATTGAGGGGATTTCACGTCGAATAAGGGGTTTCAAGTATCCAAAACGTATCGCAGAAGTATCTTAGGAGTATCAAATATTTTTTTTAAATCAAAAAATCAAAGGATACTTACGGGATACGTATCAGGGCAGTATCCGGAAGGATACACGCGCTTTCTGAAGTATCCGCGCAACGTATATTAAAATTAAAATTAAAAAAATATAATACATCCATTCTCACAAATCCTCAAGCCCTAATTAAAAGAATACTTGCATTTGAATAAATGCATTTAAGTTGGCTACCTAGCCACGTGTAGTCTCATATAACTAGTTACAATTCTCAAGTTAAAGCCTTTGATAAATAACTGACTGTAGCTTGCATGTAGGTGGTAGTAGATATATTACCTGACGATACAGCTGAGCTGGTTGCTACCTGTGTGTGGAGAGGAGATCCGCAACAGCTGACGAGCAAGTCCAGAAACAGAACAGCTAACGCCAGCATGGGGGGTTCCTCCGGTTCAACCCGGCACACATATCTGAATCTGAATGTATATCCTGTGTGCTGGGCGCATTCGAACCACGCGCGGACGGACGCAAGGTTTGCACAGATGGATATCCATCCAGACGTTGCGTCGAAACGAGACGAAACGACAGCAGGCCAGCACCTCCGTCGTCCATCGGTTCGTATATACTGTATTCCCCAAGTTGGACCGTAGCATAACGAATACGTAGTATCTGCATCATTGCACAAACATTGCGGTACAGTACAGTAGTTAATTTTGATTGTTAAATGAAATTGGCTTCAGTTGGTGGCTAGGCTAGACTAGACGCTTCCTCGGCTGATTCTTGGCCGTACGTTGAATTGCACACATGTAGAACGAGTGAAGGAACGAGGCCCCAAAAGGCGTTTTGGCTTGCTCCGGACCAGATATGCAGATGAGATCGACGGCCATACCACACTGTACCAGCAGTATTTGCCATCCATGTTTATCATCACGCCGGGCCGCGGCATGCAGCGCACACACACGGCCGGTCAGGCTGCGCCGCTGCCGGAGAAGTCGCGGACGCGCGGCGTGAACCCGACGTCACAACAAACTTGCATGGTTGGACAACGACGATCGTTGCTAGTCCTAGTACAGGCCGTCCACACAATCGGGGCCAAAGCGGTGCAGCCGCTGCATGCAACCAAGCTTGTACTACGATCGACCTGCATGTGCTCATGTGCTTATCTGTTACGTATCTCCACCTACCGACTATCTTCTCTTCTTCTTCTTTTGAGTTCCATCGCTCTTCTCTCTCCGTTACACAAAGTGGGTACATTTAAGGCTTGTCCTTTAGAGATACCTTCTAGACCTCGAGCATACTACTCCCTCCGGTCCCTCTTACTCTGCATATAAAAATTGTCTAAAATCAAGCTTCATAAATTTTAATTATATTTATATTAAAAAATATCAACATCTACCATGCTAAAGTTATACAATAATAAAAATTTAACTCATGACATATCTACTAATATTGATTTCATATTGTGAATGTTGGTACATTTTTTTATAAAGTTAGTTAAACTTTACGAGGCTTGACTTTAGACAAATCTCATATGCAAACTAAAAAGAACCGGAGGAAGTACATCGTCCAATGCCTGCGGACATCCGGTCAGACGCTGGCCATGCAATGCTATCTCTCAAACACCATTTTTTATTTATTTACAGTGGATGTTCACTAATACATTTGGCATAGAAATATTAAACTAACGTAATCTAATATGTTTCAGGACCTCAGACATATCAAAACCTTCTACTAGAAGTGATAATCTCGTCATCTCGAGCCATCAACTCTCTCAAGTTTAAGACTTGCATGTCCTCAAGCAATTAAGAAATAGGAAGAACGAAAGGGAGGTCAACAAATGAGTAAAAAGAACTTACCGGCTCTTGAAGATATAATATATCCAATCTCACAAATCATGTAACCTTAGAGAATACTTGCATTTGAATATTTGCAGTTAAAGAACTAGCCATGGACATGGGTGCGTGGAAGTTTGTTATTCATGTACCAGAACCATGAGTTGATTGTTAAATCTTATGGGTTTAACCTCTAGCCTACGGCAACTTGTTGGGGTTAAAGGTTTTGTTGTTGTTGTTGTTGTTGTTGTTGTTGTTGTTGTTGTAGCCACGTGTAGTCTCATATAACTAGTTACAATTCTCAACTTAAACCTTTGATAATTAACTAAGCGCGGAGCAAGCGAAAAATATATTCTCTGAGAGAGAATGGATTTATTTAAAGCAGATGTTGAATGTAATCTAATATCACGACATCATGAGCTCGTGAAGACACTTCCCCATTGGACACATCCGAGCGAGCATCCTCAGTGTCGGCTGGAGCAGCTGGGCCAGAGTGGTGATGGATTGCAACATAGATATGTTAGTGTAGCACATTTGTGTAAGTGTCCCAATAGTTATCCTCCCAACGAAGAGTGGGGATAGTATTTATGAGTGGTGTTTCGGTCACACATAAGTTGTCACAAGTCTCGTGTGAAGTAATTGCTTGAAAATCTGCAAATGTTATTATTGTCCCGTGAAACAAATATATCAGAGTGGTGAAAAGAGTTGATTGTTGCATCGAGATTAATAACAACTATAAAATAAAGCACATAAATTAAAAGACTGGAAATAAAAGTGGTTTCCTGTAGTAGAGAGATTAGGCGCGGGGAAACTTCAGATCATGGTGTACATCAAGTGTGCCGATGTGATGGTAGTACGAGTTACCTGGTATTATGATTCTAATATATTGATTGCTCGCTCGGTAGGCGAATCACCCTTGAGTTGTAGAACTCCTCCACATGGGATTCCGTTCTCCTGCATAGTCCTGCTTCGATGTTGCCATAGCGTAGTCATCCCCACAATCAAGGTTGCGAGATCGGAATAATGCATTAGGTTATGTGGATCACCATTATCTAATATTGTCTCTGCTCTTCGTAGATATCTCCACTAGTCACTTGGAGGTCATGGATTCACAAAACAATATGTGTTACCTGCGTAGGTCTTTGGAACGTGTTGGCTCATCCCTTAAATTGGAGAACACGCATTATGCTCACCACAGATAAACAACTTAACAAGCAATCAGAAAAATATAAACACGAATGAGGACATATAAAATGAGCATAAATAAATCTTACCAATCACCTAAATCTTCCATGCCTAAGGGGAACTACTCAAGCATAGGGGGAGAATCATCAAACATCTAAGAGAATAATTCTAGCGAAATCATGTCGATAATATCGTGAAGATCCACAATAAGATGAATGGTTAAAACAAGTCTCAATCTCAAGATGAATTCAACAAAGCTCAACCCTAGTCTTACAAGTAGGAATTCCTCTCCCTATGGTGATGATGCGATGAATGGGAGTGGAGACGGAAAAATGAGAAGAAAATTATCTCCGGGGCTTCTTCTTTTTCAGATATCTTCTCGCTCTGTTCTGGATGGTGTCGCGGCAGTTGTGTCTCTTTGATGCGTCCCCACTCTTCATGAAAGTTGTTTGGGTAGATGAGATGGAGCTGGTGGTGCCTGGTATAAGCGCTTGCACTCGTACCGAGGACGTCTTCCGCTATGGATGCATTGCCAAAAATCTGCCAATGTGGAAGAATTTTGCATTGTATTTTGCAAAAAAAAAACTCAACAACGTAAATACAACTTTATGAACAAATTTTTGAACAAGGTCAAAAACCGTACATAATGTTTGAGCTTCCACTTGAGAATTCAAACTTATCAACGTCCCGTCATATTAAATTTTAGCTTCATGTCGTAGTAACGTTCTGACAAGGGAAATGAAAACAAAAATGTTGTCATGGTATGCCATAGGACTGGTTGTTCAAAATATGCTATCCCTCATAGCTATGTGCTAAGAATTTTAATAACTTCACAGAAATCCTACACAGAAATCCTATATATTGTTGATTATTAGATTGTATGCATTACTAGTGCGCATGTCCTTCTTCCATAAGGTAAAAACAACAAGAAGGAAGCATCCACTAGTGAGTTTTCAGAAGAATCCCAGATCATCAAGAAGGATTTTAGTACAAGACAGAGTGCACAATAAGCATCTGTAAGTAGTTTCTAATGTTTTGACTTCAAAAGTATTGTGCAAGCCATCATATTGTAATTTACTAACAGTGCACGAACGACGCTTTCAGTCATGATTCACAAGGAAACACAGACCACGAAGAGGGCACATACACAAGAAGTTGTGCCGCAAGCTTCGGTGTTTCATCTTCATCCTTTGAACAATTTGTCCGAGAGCTAAAAGCGAAGATTATAGCAAATAAGAGTCAGACACGAAAGTATCAAATGACACATTTAAAGAAGATCTAAACACAATACTTGTTGGAAAGAAGTAGGAAATAAAAGAGCTCAAAAGGAAGCAACAATAAGAAATATAAATTTTCAAGATGGATTAGGAAAGGAAAATATTTTCTTGAAAAAAAGCAATAGGAAATGAAGGCCCTAAGTCATCTCTTAAGGAAGTCATCGCAATCCTCCCAGGAGACTGTCTCACAAACCATGCATTACTGATGGTGCATTATTGTTAGTCATTATACTTCTTCCTGGTTTTTATTTCTTGTGTTTGATAATGTCATTTGGATGCTCATTTTAGCATGTGGATCAGTGTTGTGACAATTTCATATCTCATTGTTATTAAAAGTTGTGATGACAATGTTTCATTTAAAATTATTAGTAATTTAGAATTGAATTCGCCTACAAATTCAGGTCATGCATGATTTGACGTATCTAGAACCTGAGCGGCACTGGTGACGAAAATCGAAGCCGTCACCAGCGTCGTGGCCCCACATGTAAGCACCCATGCATCAGCACCATCCGGACTCACATGTAAGCAGCCACAACAACATCTGGGCCCATTTGTTAGTACCATTAACCTTGTCAAAACTAAGGCCCGACTTATTACTAACGAGTGTCATCAGAGATAAAACCACGTTAGTAACTACTGACCCCATTTATCCGAATCTTTTACTAGTCAAAGCCACAAACCGGTTACTGGTGACGGATTTTTGTCACCAAAAATAATCATAGGTGTCGTGGTTTTGTCACGGCAGATGTCCTTGTGTGAGGACTTAGTTGTGGAGCCATCGCAACGTAGTTAGCTTAAAGGGGTTAAAGCGGGACAAAGGACGCAAGTAGTTTATACTGGTTTGGCCCCTTGCGGTGAGGGTAAAAGCCTAATCCAGTTGAGGTGGAATTGCTAGGTTTTCGATGACTGGGGAGCGAATACGCTTTACCTGGCTCTCGACCTGTTGTTTCTTGTCCCTAAACCGTCGTCGGGTCATCCCTTTATATACACAGGTTGACGCCCAGCGGTTTACAGAATCCCGACCGGCTCATAAACGTGTCCGGCTCGGTTTCTACCCTTTCCTATCTTACAATACAAGTTACACATCATATGGCGGTTTATGTTTACGGGCCCTAATCCGCCTTTGGGCCTTGGGCCTTCGTGTTAGATATCTTCCGTAAAGCGTCAGTCTTCGTGGGCTTCAATATGAATAACTTATAATAAGTATAACCCGGCCCCTCCTGGGCGGTTTATACTTAGTAGTTATATCCCCAACATTAGGCCCCAGATTGATTTGAACTTGTTCATGTCAATCTTTAGTACTTTGGATAATTCCTTTGTCAACACCTTCGTGAAAATCTTGTAACTCGCCCTGACGTCATCTTCAAAGATGATGATAATCCGACATGACGTCATCTGCATTTAACTTGATATAGAACCCAAATCTTTTAATACTTCTCCTTTAATGAATCTCCGAAAATCAAGGCGTCTGTATATCTACAGATACGTTTTTCAGCCTCCTCGATTCCCGCGCCTGCCACTTATCCGTTCTCCTTATAAATAGGACCGGGGGTGATTTTTAATTTTCCCCCTCGTGCCTCTTCACTTCATCTTCTTCCTCGCGTCGACCTAGCGCTCAAGCTCAGCCGCCACCGCCAAGTCTTCGTCCTCGACCTCAACTCCGGCCGCTGCATCACCCTGATCGTACCAGAGAATCGCGGTGCCACTTCGCTGTTCGTTTAGCATCACTAAGTCTTCTGTCTTTCCGCCATAGATCTGCTATTAGGGTTTCAGTGTTCATCGGTGTTCGTCGGTGTTCATTGCTGCGCAATAGCTCTTGACTCAAACCTTGATTTTTACCCCGTACAGCAATACCCGTAGCCCTTGTTTCCATTAGTGCATCTCATTTAAGTAGAAAATCCCATCTGGATCCTTCAACTGTTCAAGTACCAGAATATTTAACCCTGAATACTTTTCCATTTTATGACACACGGTAGATCCAGATTTGTAATACCAACTTGTGAAACCTGTTTTTCCATCATTTAGTTATTTTAGATCTGTACCTTCAATACTAACGTAGGCGGTTTAACTTTTAGAGAATGATAACCCGCCAGGTACCATTAATCCCCTCATAAACCGCCAATCGCTTGTCATTATAATTCTGATAACATCACCCTCCGGTTTAACAATCTTGCATGCTTTAACAACTGTCTCTTAACCTGTAACACTTTATGCTTGTCAATCATGAGTCTTTAAAGTGACACAAACCTTCCTTCGGGTTTGTTGAACAAATGGCCAAGTCTTTTTATGCTTGCAACTGGGTTCCTTCTCGGGTTACTGAAGAACAATTGAACGGGTGCGTCGCTACCGGCGCTTTAACAAAAAAGGAAGTCATCCACTGGAGAGCCCCTGGTTCAGAAAATCCTCCTGAGCCCAAGGATGGAGAAGTGATTGTGTTCGTTGATCATCTGGGTCGAGGATTTAGCCCTCCCGGATCAAAAAATTTCCGTGATGTGCTTGCTAGCTTCCAACTCCACCCTCAAGATATTGGCCCTAACTCTGTGTCCAATATTTGTAATTTTCAAGCGTTTTGCGAGGCTTATCTGCAGGAAGAACCCACTGTTGAACTGTTCAGATACTTCTTCTATTTGAACCGATGTACCGAATTTACGGATGGGCCCAATACTGAACTTGGTGGGGTTTCAGTTCAGAAGAGGAAAGATGTCAGTTTCCCTCACGCCAAGAATCATAGTCACCCCAAAGACTGGAATCACACTTGGTTCTATTGCCGAGATACGTCTCCAGCTGAAGAAAATCCTCTGCCGGGTTATCGTGCTCACCGGCTTACCAGTACACATCTGTTTCCCCAATGACTCGGTGCTAAGGAACGAGCCAAGTATGCACCACAGCTTTCAAAGCTCCGAGCCTTTGTGGCCAATGGTTTAACAAGCGTCGACTTTGTCCGTTGCTGGGTTTCTTGGAGTATCTTGCCTCTAAGCCGTCGCCCCGGTTTAATGTGTGAATACACAGGGGACTTAAAGGACCCTCAACGCCATATTGATATCCAACTATCTGATGCTGAAATTACTGAAGCTGTTAAGAAGATGCTAGATGAACCGGTGGCTGAATGCAGTAAAACAGGGCTTAGTCCTTTCTGCGTTTCCAATAAACCGCCAGTTGTAAGAATTACGTAACTCTTATTTTAATCCGACCCTTTTTAACATTCTCGTGTCAAGACTAAGGTCACCAAGAAGCCCGCCAAAAAGAAAACTGCTAACTCCACCGATTTAAATGTTGATTATGACGATGAAAATCACGAGTCAGAGGTAGAACTTGATTCACTTGGTTGCTTCTTCATACATCTTATTGATAATGATTATTATCAGGAGGACGCAGAGGCTAGCCAAGCTGGTGATGTAGAGGTAATTATTCTTTACTCCGGCTCAGAACCTCTGCCAACTGTCAGGACCCCGATCCTAAGTCACACCGATCTAGCATGTAACACATCATATCACTTTGCGGCCTCACGCACGGTATTCCCACGGTGTCGCCTTACCATGGCCGGGACCGTTTAGCCTTTTGGCTCACGTATATGATAGTGTCGATAGCATCCATATGACAAAGAACCGGGCCGACATGGCTAGTCGTGAACCCAAAGCGGCGCTAACCCATGGGGACAGGCATACATGAATCACATCGAGCATGTCGGTCATCAACGTATAAATTCGGGCTGTAGCACTGGCTAACAGGACTCCGGTATCCCGGCTGTAGCAGGCTAGGCAGGACTCGAATAACACCGCGTGACATTTCCCGGAGGGATGACATATAGGAACGAAGTGAAACACATGCCGCCGATCAAGCGCCCAAGCAGTAGTCTTTGGGCTAGCAGGACTCCGGTGAACCGGCTGTAGCGGACTACTATCGCTCGTAATCACGAGACTACATTTCCCCATATGAGAGGCTGCCAAGGATAAACAACTAGTTTGTCGGATCCCACACATACCAAGCATTTCAAACATACACACATTATGCTCAATATGCGTAGATACAACATGGCATCACAACATAACTCTACGACTCAAATATTTACCCATTAGGCTCCGAGGAGCGAGATATTACAAACATGGGTCTCATGACCCAACACTCAGAGTGTACAAGTCAAAACACAAGCGGAAGCTAAACATGTTTGAGTACAGACAACTATAAATGGAAAAGGCTGAGAAGCCTGACTATCTACCAGATCCTGCCGAGGGCACAAGATCGTAGCTGAGGTAACAAGCTAAACGTCGAAGTCCACGTGGAACTACTAGCGAGACTGACGTCTCTCTGCAAAACATAAAGAAGCAAACGTGAGTACAATTGTACTCAGCAAGACTTACATCAGAACTAACTACATATGCATCATTATCAAAAGGGGGGGTGGTGGAGTTTGACTGCAGCAAGCCAGCTTTGACTCGGTGGCTATCCTGAACTACGACCGCAAGTAACTCTTTTGAGGTGGCGCACACGAGTCCACATATTCACCATATCAATACACCACTATGGACCCGATCCGTCTTCCCACGAGAACGCCATCCATAGCACTCACGCTTATCTTGCGCATTTTAGAGTATCCACTTTCACTTGTCTATGAACCGATATAGGCAACCCGAAGTCCTTTTCGCGAACACGGCTATTCGAATAGATCATATTAAACCCTGCAGGGTGTACTTCTTCACACGCTCTCACCACTTACCGCCGTTTACGACATGTACTCGGCAACCTTCAAGCGAAGCCCAGCGTGGGTGTCGGCCACGGCCTACCTAAACACTCAAGTCCCTAGTCCGGGTTTATCGCCTATTCGGTTCCATCCGCAGGAGTCCGCCGAGGTTTCCCATACAGCCCCGAACGATGTGTGCGGGGTTCCCGAGATACCAAGCGGGCACTCGGTACATCGACCCACGGTGCCTACCGCAACACAACCCACCCCTAAGGTCAGCGTTGCGTGCGGCCCCAAAGATGCTACAAACACGAAACTACTTGCAACTCCGGACTAAGGACAAGGATGGTTAAGAAGCCGAGAAGGTCAATTAAGGATCCCAATGCGTGGTAGTAACTGTTTCATGGATCACAAACACGAACTCAGTTCACGAGGACGGCTGCAATGAGACAACCCACCATGTACTCCTACATGGCCTCTCACCGCTACCTTTACCAAATCGTGTTCACACACTTAGCTCACACACAATAGGACATGTTCATAACAATCCTAATTCATTCCCGATGAATCGGACCGACTCAACTCTAAGCGATAGCAGGCATGACAAACAAGCATAAATGAGTAGGCACAACATGGCTCAAACAATTCCTACTCATGCTAGTGGGTTTCATCTAATTCTTGTGGAATGACAGTCATGCAAAGGATCAAGGGGTTCAGCTACCGCAGCAAGTAACACATGAGTCGTTGTTGTCCTAATGCAGTAAAATAGAGCAGGAGCGAGAGAGTGGGATTGTATCGGAATGAACAAGGGGGTTTTGCTTGCCTGGCACTTCTGAAGATAATATAGTTCTTCATCGGTGTCATCGAACTCATCGTCAGTACGTCGTCTACTGAGAGGGGGCAATTACCGGCAAACAAGAGAGAACACAATCAATGCAATGCACGTTCACATGAATGACATGTTATGTTAAGGTACTGAATTCACCCAGTGCAATATCTAGCCAAGTTAATTGAAGTGGAATTCAAACAAGGTTAAACTCCAACTCCAAATGCTAGTTCATAATTTACCCTAATCATGATTCATCCTATTCAGTGAGGTTAACTTGTTCAAACATGCATGAAAGTGCCATAAACAGATTCTTCATATTTTTCTGATCATTTTTCATATATAAATTATTTCATTTGGAGTTACAGATTAAAAGTTATGAATATTTGAAGTTTGGGGTATTTTTCTGAAATTTCCTGAATTAAATTAAATCCAGAAAAGAGTTTACTGCGTCAGCATGACCTCACGGTGACGTCATCAAGTCAACGGCGCTGTCCAGGTCAAATCTGACGCTGGGACCCACTGGTCAGTAGTTAGTTTAACTAACTAATATCAGTCAGTGTTAACCCTGTTTAGTTAGTGGTCGGGCCCACACGTCAGTGACCCTGGGGGAAGTCAAACCCCTGGTCAACCGGGGCTAATTCACCGGCGTCGAGTCGCCGGCGAGGCCGAGACGGCGGAGGCCTTCGGGTTTCTTGCTCCGGTGACCAAACGGACGGAGGAGGGGCTCTACGGGTAGCTGGAAGAGCGCCGCGTCGGGTGGTGCAGGTAGTTGGGCTCGGGGTCGCCGGAAAATGCGCCGGCGACGTGTTTGGCGGCGGCCGGAGCTCGGGCGAGCTCGGGCACGTCGCTAGGAGGCACGGCAGGAGGTGCGGAGGGGTGCTGCGGGCTCCTGGTGAGGTGTGGAGCACGGTGGTGTGCCCGGCTTCGAGCCACGGTGGCTCTGGCCACGACGGCGACGAGGCACGGGCGCGTGAGCCGGCTTCAATGGCGACGGCGGCTCGAGGCGTAGATGACGCGGGAAGAGAGGGAATCGACCGGAGGCTCACATGGGTCGCAGAGAGGCTGTCGGTGAGCTCGGGAAGCGACGACGGTGGCGAATCTGGACGGCGGCGATCGGCGGGTCCGGGAAAGGGAAAGCGGCGGGCGGCGCCTCGGGCGCCTCGGCGTCGGGAGGCTCGGTGAGGAGGGCGAGGATGGAGGGCGGGCTTGTGGGCTAGTCGGGAAGCGTGTGGAGGCGGTGGCCACGTCGAAGCAGCGAGGGTGGCGACGGGGCCGCTGGTCTGTGAATGAGAGAGCAGAGGAGGAACGAGGGAGAGGAAAGAGCGAGGGGGTCCAGGGGTCGGGCGCGCCGAGGAGTAGGCGCGAGGCGCCTCGGTGAGGCAAAGTGGCGTGGAGGAGGCGTGGCGAGCTCGGCGCGTCGCCGTGTCCTCCTCTCGCCTCTCGCGAGGTAGGCAACGAGCGGCGAGGCGGTTGGTGGGCTGGGCCAACCAGGCCAGCGAGGGGGGGAAGCTGGGCGGTTCGTGGCGCCGAGTGTAAGTCCGTAAGATTCTCTCTCTTTCTTTTATTTATGTTTTCTATTTTTTGAAAACTCATGCTTTATTTAAAATATCCAGGCACTTTTAAAAATCACCAAACTGTGCATGCCCAATGTATAGAATATATCTAACATGGAACATTTCAGTTTAGGAGTATTTGTACATTTAAAATATTTTATAGAATTTAAATGTCCAAATTTAAATGTCCAAATTCAAATACTTACTGATCACCAAACTGGGCGCAGGATGATCCACAACCTTCAAGTCGGCCCGGCGAAGATGCATGAACTGGAAGCCGGTTTAGCTTTCTGCATACTGCAACACTTGTTGAAAACAATTATCCTTTTGGGCATCAAAGCGCCTTGTAATAGGCTAGTTTAAACGCTTGGTCTGCTATGCCATCGTGCATATTCACTTTGCATGACACTGTTAATCCGCCATGATTAAGATATGCTATGTCTGCTTATAATCCTTGGCAGTTTATTCAATCTGTTCCTGCATACAACAAGTTGAAAGTGTCCTGGCGGTTTACCGCCGGACGGGTCATAATGCCCAACATAAAGCCAGGGTTTATAACTAAGGTTGTACTTAAGAATACTCAAATATGACATATATCATACCTGTGATATTGAATCACGTCGTTGGTTTACCAACTTATTGTAGTAAGGGTGACAACCCAAACCCTGAGTACTGATAACTCCTCCTACGTTTGCTGGTTTAAAACAAAATCGGATCGGATTTAATAAGCACCAGATTATCCTTATATCACACTGGCGACTTGTAGTCGAAAACCAGACCGAGTCAATAAACACCGGATTGTAGCTGATCGTATGCTGATGACTTATAGTCGAAAGCCAGACCAGGTCAATAAACACCTGATTGTAGCTGATCGTATGCTGACGACTTATAGTCGAAAGCCAAGCCAGGTCAATAAACACCGGATTAGTAGAATCTTCATCAAAATAAACCTCAAAAACAAAGATTGCAAAAGAGAACATGCAAGAAGCGAGGCTTTTCATGGGCTGCCAGGCCACTGAGTTAAACCATTTTACAAACCTTATAAGAGGGACCTCACATTAACCAATCGTCATTTTAACTAAGGCAAGTTCAGGGTCTATATAAGATTGACTTGTCAAACGTTCGACGGGTCTTACAAGGATTACCTGGGCAGAGTGACTTACTTAAAAGGCAGGATAACCCGGGGTTTTAGGTGAATACACCTGGCTTCCAAGCCTGGCTTTTATAGCCTATTACAATGTTATATACTCTGTGTTCTTTTAGAAAAAAAGAGCCCCCAAGAAATATTTTGAGCTGTGCTCAATGGGCGCCTATGTTTGGGTTGTGCTTCGCAACAGACTCTCTTTGGCCCCTTTTGACATTGGGTATCAAGCCCCCAAGTTTTTTTATGTGGACTATAAGCCAGATCAATGGGTAATCAGAACTCCGCTTTATAAACAGAAGCCCCCATGTAACCAAAAAACTTCTAAGGGAGAATGGCAGAGGCCCCGCTTTAGCAGGGATGCCGGTTTATTATATTGATCATAATATATACATTGTCAAGAATATGTACATAAGAGGAGCCTATGGCTCAGGTGTAGTAAGGCCGAAGATGAGCAATATTCCATGGCCGGTGGGTCTCCTCCTCCGATTTACGTGAGTCTTTGTGCTCTCGAACATCCATAAGGTAGTATGACCCGTTGTGCAGATTCTTGCTGACCAAAAATGGTCCTTCCCAAGGCGGGGATAATTTGTGCATATCAGTCTGATCTTGGATGAGCCAGAGCACCAGATCGCCTTCTTGAAAAGTTCTGGTTTTAACCCGGCGACTGTGATAACGACGCAGATCTTGCTGGTAAATCGCCGAACGAGCCGCTGCAATATCACGCTCCTCATCTAACAGGTCAAGTGCTTCCTGACGTGCCTTCTCATTGTCAGCTTCAACATAAGCCGCCACACGAGGCGAGTCATGACAGATGTCACTACGGACAACCGCCTCTGCTCCATAAACCATGAAAAAAGGTGTGTAACCCGTAGACCTGTTAGGTGTAGTATTGATACTCCATAACACAGAAGGTAACTCCTCCACCCAACAATCCGACGTCCTCTGTAAAGGAACCATAAGCCGGGGCTTGATGCCTCTCAGGATCTCTTGATTTGCTCTCTCCGCTTGACAGTTAGATTGGGGGTGAGCCACTGATAATACATCAAGCCGGATGTGCACACGTTGACAAAATTCTTTCATAGCTCCCTTGGACAGATTAGTACCATTATCAGTTATGATGCCGTGTGGAAAACCAAACCAGGAAATCACCTTCTTGATGAATTGAACCGCCGTGGCCGCATCACACTTACTGACTGGCTCTGCCTCCACCCACTTAATGAACTTATCAACCGTCACCAAAAGGTGGGTCTTCTTATCCTTGACCTCTTAAAGGGTCCAACCATATCCAGCCCCCAAGTTGCAAACAACCAAGTGATTGGAATCATCCGCAATTCCTGAGCCGGAACATGAGCGCGGCGGGAAAACTTCTGACAACCATCACACCTTTTGACCAAGTCTTCAGCATCAGCATGAGCCGTCAGCCAATAGAAGCCGCGACGAAAAGCCTTGGCTACCAGGGATTTTGAACCGGCGTGGTGACCACAATCTCCTTCGTGGATCTCACACAAAATCTCACAGCCTTCTTAAGGAGATACGCAACGCTGAAATGCCCCTGTTACACTGCAATGATGCAATTCTCCGTTGACAATAGTCATTGACTTGGATCGCCGAACTATCTGCCTGGCCAAAGTTTCATCCTCAGGTAACTCGCCCTGGTTCATATATGCCAAATATGGGACTGTCCAATCTGGGATAACATGAAGAGCCACCACCAATTGAGCCTCCAGGTCAGGAATAGCCAAATCCTCCTCTGTAGGTAGCTTGACCGACGGGTTATGCAAGACATCCAGAAAAACATTGGGCGGCACCGGTTTACGTTGGGAACCCAAACGCCTTAAAGCGTCCGCCGCTTCGTTCTTTCGCCGGTCCACATGGTCAACCTGATAACCCTTGAAGTGACCAGCAACAATATCCACCTCTCGTCGATACGCTGCCATGAGCGGATCCTTGGAATCCCAAGTACCAGACACTTGTTGAGCTACCAGGTCCGAGTCACCAAAGCACTTAACCCGGCTTAAATTCATCTCCTTAGCCATTCGAAGACCATGGAGTAAGGCCACATATTCAGCTGCATTGTTAGTGCAAGGGAACATTAAACGGAGAACATAACAAAACTTATCACCTCGTGGGGAAGTTAACACGACTCCAGCTCCCGATCCCTCCAATTGCCTGGACCCATCAAAATGAATAGTCCAATAAGTGTTATCCGGCTTTTCTTCCGGCGCCTGCAACTCTGTCCAGTCACTGATGAAATCCACAAGCGCTTGGGACTTGATTGCCGTACGAGGCATATACTTTAACCCGTGTGGTCCAAGCTCAATGGCCCACTTGGCAACCCGGCCAGTTGCTTCCCTGTTTTCGATTATATCTCCCAAAGGGGCAGAACTAACCATAGTGATGGGATGACCCTGAAAATACTGCTTAAGCTTCCGGCTTGCCATGAAAACTCCATACACCAGCTTCTACCAAAGTGGGTACCTCTGCTTGGACTCAATAAGCACCTCACTGATATAATAAACCGGCCGTTGAACCGGATACTCCTTGCCAGCCTCCTTGCGCTCTACCACAATGGCCACACTAACAACCCGGGCATTGGCAGCCACATACAACAACAGCGACTCTTTATCGACCGGAGCAGCAAGGACAGGTGGCTCAGCTAACTGCTTCTTCAATTCCTCAAATGCCGCATTAGCAGCATCACTCCAGACAAAATTGTCTGTCTTTTTCATCATCTGATATAGAGAGATAGCTTTCTCTCCCAACCGGCTGATAAACCGGCTCAACGCTGCAATACGACCCACCAGACGCTGAACATCGTTGATACACGCCGGTTTAGCCAGACACGTAATAGCTTTGATCTTTTCCGGATTAGCTTCAATGCCCCTGTTAGACACCAGAAAACCCAAGAGCTTGCATGTCGGTACACCAAAGACACACTTGGCTGGATTAAGCATCATCTTATAAACCCGTAGATTATCAAAAGTTTCCTTCAAATCATCGATTAACGTCTCCTCTTTCCTGGACTTCACCACAATATCATCCACATAAGCATGAACATTGCGCCCAATTTGATTATGAAGACAATTCTGCACACAACACTAATAAGTCGCCTGGGCACTCTTGAGCCCAAAAGGCATAGACACATAGCAAAAGGCTCCAAAGGGAGTTATAAAAGTTGTCTTCTCCTGGTCCTTAACTGCCATCTTGATCTGATGATAACCAGAATAAGCATCCAGAAAGCTCAGATGCTCACAACTCGCCGTCGCATCAATAATCTGATCAATACGAGGAAGAGCAAAAGCATCAGCCGGACAAGCCTTGTTTAAATCCGTGTGGTCCACACACATGCGCCAGGTGCCATTCTTCTTAAGTACCAGCACCGGGTTAGCCAACCACTCAGGATGAAATACTTCAATGATAAACCCAGCCGCCAAGAACCGGGCTACCTCCTCACCAATAGCTTTACGCCTTTCTTCATTGAAGCGGCGGAGAAACTGCTTGACCGGTTTAAACTTGGGATCGATGTTAAGAGTGTGCTCAGCGAGTTCCCTCGGTACACCTGGCATGTCAGAAGGTTTTCATGCGAAGATGTCCCGGTTCTCATGGATGAACTCGATGAGCGCGCCTTCCTATTTCTGATCCAGATTAGCACTCATGATAACTGCTTGGATGAATCGCCAGGAACGAAGTCAACTAGCTTAGTCTCATCAGCCAATTTAAACTTCAAGGTTGGATCATGCTCTGTAGTTGGCTTTTTCAAAGAAGTCATATCTGCCGGATCAACATTGTCCTTATAAAACTTCAACTCCTCTGTTGCAAAAACCGACTCAACATAAGCCACATCACCTTCTTCACATTCCAAAGCTATCTTACGGCTCCCATGTACCGTGATAGTCCCCTTATGACACGACATCTTGAGCAGCAGATAAACATAACAAGGCCTTGACATGAACTTAGCATAAGCCGGCCGTCCAAACAGGGCATGATAAGGGCTCTTGATTTTCACCACTTCAAAGGTCAATGTCTCTGATCTAGAGTCGTGATCATCTCCAAAAGCAACCTCCAGGGCTATCTTACCGACTGGGTACGCCGACTTAATTACCAGGCACCACACCATGAAAAACAGTGTTCGGCGGTTGATACGTCTCCGTCGTATCTACTTTTCCAAACACTTTTGCCCTTGTTTTGGACTCTAACTTGCATGATTTGAATGGAACTAACCCGGATTGACGATGCTTTCAGCAGACTTTCCATGGTGTTATTTATGTGCAGAAACAAAAGTTCTCGGAATGACCTGAAACTCCATGGAACGTATTTTTGGAAAATATTAAAAATACTGGAAGAAGAATCCACGTCAGGGGGGCCACACCCTGTCCACGAGGGTGGGGGGCGCGCCCCCTGCTTCGTGGGCCCCCTGACGCTCCACCGACCTCAACTCCAACTCCATATATTCACTTTCGGGGAGAAAAAAACCAGAGAGAAGGATTCATCACGTTTTACGATACAGAGCCGCCGCCAAGCCCTAAAACCTCTCGGGAGGGCTGATCTGGAGTCTGTTCAGGGCTCCGGAGAGGGGAATCCGTCGCCATCGTCATCATCAACCATCCTCCATCACCAATTTCATGATGCTCGCCGCTGTGCGTGAGTAATTCCATCATAGGCTTGCTGGACGGTGATGGGTTGGATGAGATCTATCGTAATCGAGTTAGTTTTGTTAGGGTTTGATCCCTAGTATCCACTATGTTCTGAGATTGATGTTGCTATGAATTTGCTATGCTTAATGCTTGTCACTAGGGCCCGAGTGCCATGATTTCAGATCTGAACCTATTATGTTTTCATGAATATATGTGAGTTCTTGATCCTATCTTGCAAGTCTATAGTCACCTACTATGTGTTATGATCCGGCAGCCCCGAGTGGCGGTCGGGGACGAGCGATGGTCTTTTCCTACCAATCTATCCCCCTAGGAGCATGCGTGTAGTACTTGAGTTTTGATGACTTCTAAATTTTTGCAATAAGTATATGAGTTCTTTTGACTAATGTTGAGTCCATGGATTATACGCACTTTTACCTTTCCGCCTTTGCTAGCCTCTTCGATCTGATTGCATTGCCCTTTCTCACCTTGAGAGTTGGTGCAAACTTAGCGGTGCATCCAAACCCGTGATATGATACACTCTATCACACATAAACCTCCTTATATCTTCCTCAAAACAGCCACCATACCTACCTATTATGGCATTTCCATAGCCATTCCGAGATATATTGCCATGCAACTTTCCACCGTTCCGTTCATCATCATCATGACATACTTTACTTTTGTCATATTGCCATTGCATGATCATGTAGTTGACATCGTATTTGTGGCAAGCCACCATGCATTATTTTTCATACATGTCACTCTTGATTCATTGCACCATCCCGGTACACCGCCGGAGGCATTCATATAGAGTCACATCTTGTTCTAAGTTTCGAGTTGTAATCCTTATGTTGTAATCAATAGAAGTGTGATGATCATCATTATTAGAGCATTGCCCAAAAAAAAGAGAAAGGCCAAAAATAAAAAAAAGGAAGGCCCAAAAAAAAAGAAATAAAAAGGGCAATGTTACTATCTCTTTTTCCACACTTGTGCTTCAAAGTAGCACCTTGTTCTTCATGTAGTGAGTCTCATATATTGTGCTTCAAAGTAGCACCATGTTTTTCATATAGTGAGTCTCATAAGTTGTCTTTTTCATACTAGTGGGAATTTTTCATTATAGAACTTGGCTTGTATATTCCTACGATGGGCTTCCTCAAATGCCCTAGGTCTTCATGAGCAAGCAAGTTGGATGCACACCCACTAGTTTTATTTTGTTGAGAATTCATAGCTCTAGTGCATCCGTTGCATGGCAATCCCTACTCCTCATGTTGACATCAATTGATGGGCATCTCCATAGCCCGTTGATTATCCTCGTCAATGTGAGATTTTCTCCTTTTTTGTCTTCTCCACACAGTCCCCATCATCATATTCTATTCCACCCATAGTGCTATATCCATGGCTCACGCTCATGTATTGCGTGAAGGTTGAAAAAGTTTGAGATTATTGAAGTATGAAACAATTGCTTGGCTTGTCATCGGGGTATAGAAGTTGGGAACATCTTTGTGTGTGAAAATGAAGCATAGCCTAACTATATGATTTTGTAGGGATGAACTTTCTTTTGCCATGCTATTTTGAGAAGACATGATTACTTTGATTAGTATGCTTGAAGTATTATTATTTTTATGTCAATATGAACTTTTGTCTTGAATCTTTCGGATCTGAATATTGATACCACAATTAAGAAGATTTACATTGAAATTATGCCAAAGTATCACTCCGCATCAAAAATTCTCTTTTTATCATTTACCTACCGAGGACGAGCAGAATTAAGCTTGGCATGCCCGACACGCCTCAACGTATCTATAATTTTGATTGCTCCATGCTACTTTATCTACTGTTTTGGACTATATTGGGCTTTATTTTCCACTTTTATATTATTTTTGGGACTAACCTATTAACCGGAGGCCCAGCCCAGAATTGCTGTTTTTTTGCCTATTTCAGTGTCTCGAAGAAACGGGACATCAAACGGAGTCGAAATGGAATGAAACCTTCGGAAACGTGATTTTCTCACCGAACGTGATCCAGGGGACTTGGACCCTACTCCAAGGAACAAAAGAGGCGGTCACGAGGTGGGGCGCCCCTAGGCGCGCCCGCCTCGTGGGCCCCCCTGCTCCACCGACGCACTCCTTCCTCCTATATATACCACGCACTTCAAACGATCGAACAGGAGCCAAAATCCTAATTCCACCACCGCAACTTCCAGATCCCGAGATCCCGTCTTGGGCCTGTTCGGAGCTCCGAGGGGGCATCCACCACGGAGGGCTTCTACATCATCACCATAGCCCTCCGATGAAGTGTGAGTAGTTTACTTCAGACCTTGGTCCATAGCTAGTAGCTAGATGGCTTCTTCTCTCTTTTGGATCTCAATACAATGTTCTCCCCCTCTCGTGGAGATCTATTCGATGTAATCTTCTTTTTGCGGTGTGTTTGTTGAGAACGATGAATTGTGGGTTTATGATCCAGCTTATCTATGAATAATATTTGAATCTTCTCTGAATTCTTTTATGTATGATTGGTTATCTTTGCAAGTCTCTTCGAATTATCTGTTTGGTTTGGCCAACTAGATTGGTAGTTCTTGCAATGGGAGAAGTGTTTAGCTTTGGGTTCAATCTTGCAGTGTCCTTACCAAAGGATGTAAAGGGTTGCAAGGCACGTATTGTATTGTTGCCATCGAGGATAACAAGATGGGGTATTTATCATATTGCATGAATTTATTCCTCTACATCATGTCATCTTGCTAAAGGAGTTACTCTGTTTTTAACTTAATACTCTATATGCATGCTGGATAGCGGTCGATGAGTGGAGTAATAGTAGTAGATGCAGAATCATTTCGGTCTACTTGTCCCGGACGTGATGCCTATATACATGATCATACCTAGATATACTCATAACTATGCTCAATTATGTCAATTGCTCAACAGTAATTTGTTCACCCACCGTAGAATACTTATGCTCTTGAGAGAAGCCACTAGTGAAACCTATGGCCCCCGGGTCTATTCTCATCATATCAATCTTGATCAATTTAATACTTTATTTGTTTTTACTTTGCCTTTTACTTTTCACCTTGCATCTATATACCAAAAATACCAAAAATATTATTTATCATCTCTATCAGATCTCACTCTCGTAAGTGATCGTGAAGGGATTGACAACCCCTAATCGCGTTGGTTGCGAGGAGCTATCGTTTTGTGCAGGTACGAGGGACTTGTGCATGGCCTCCTACTGGATTGATACCTTGGTTCTCAAAAACTGAGGGAAATACTTACGCTACTTAGCTGCATCATCCTCTCCTCTTCGGGGAAATCCAACGCAGTGCTCAAGAGGTAGCAAGAAGAATTTCTGGCGCCGTTGCCGGGGAGGCTCACGCAAGAGCAAGTCAACTATACCAAGTACCCATCACAATCCCTATCTCCCGCATTACATTTTTTGCCATTTCCCTCGCGTTTTCCTCTCCCCCACTTCACCCTTGCCGTTTTATTCGCCCTCTCTTTCCCAATCTCCTCCTCTTTTTCCCGCTTATCTTTTCCTCGTCCGCTTGTTTGCTCGTGTGATAGTTTGCTTGCTTGTCGTTATGTCTGAAATTAGGGAAATTATTGCCGATATGGGCGATAATAATATCATGGAAAATTCTGAAGCTCCTGCTGAAGAATCCCCTACCTATCATGCAAAAAGAATTCCAATCGGTAGTGGTAATATTATTGGAAAAGGAGTTATTCAAGATTTCTTTACTTGTGCTGGTGCTTTACCCTCTATGGGTGGTCCTATTCTCCATAGAACTAGTAGCCTTGCGGACGCTATTGCCATGCTTATCGTTGAACTTGAAAGGCAATTTATGCATATGCACCCTTCTATACAAATAATTTTTCTAGAATTTTCTAACATTTAACACTCCTCTGTTAAGCGTGCCGCTACTATCTTTTTGGCTCATGAATTCAGATTTATAATAAAATAAGCCAAATAAATCTTTGCGCATTATAGGGTGGACGCTGGCCGTCCTCCCATAGAATCTATCCTTTTTTATCAAGAAGAAATAATGCGTTTTCAATCTATCAACTATGTTGCTTTCAATGAAAATCTTAGAAAAAAGGTGCCTACCAATATTTTAAATGATAGAATCTCTGAGCTTAATGATGATTTGGCTATTCGAAATAATGAGCTAAGATGCTCTCTTGAGTATAGGCTCACCAAGTTCTGTCAAAAGAACGCTTATAATGATGAATTTGTTATGCAATACGAAGGGCCGAAAGAGGAACATATACCTCCTAAAATTGATCTTGGGGACTTTTGTCCTATTAAATTTAGCCCTTTTGATTACTTTTGTTTGCCTCAAAGAAACTTGCTGCCGAATGTAGAGAATATGAAATGAGTTTCACCGATCTATCTTATTACTACGACACTACCTAGATCTATCCTTGCTTTATGCCTAGCTAGGGGCGTTAAACGATAGCGCTTGTTGGGAGGCAACCCAATTTTAATCAATCTATCCTCTGTTTAGATGTGGTTTTATGTTTTAGTTAGTGTTTGTGCCAAGCTAGACCTATTGGAACTTCTTGGATGATAGTTATTTGATCTTGCTGTAATTTCCATAAACTTTGCGCTTAGTCCCCGAATTATTAAAAATCACCAGAACGTGATAAAATACTGATTCCAATTGCTGCTGACCACTAAACAAAATTTTTAGGTCGTCTAATTTTGGTAGAAGTTTTAGAGTTCCAGAAGTTTCCGTTAGTTACAGATTACTACAGACTGTTCTATTTTTGACAGATTCTGTTTTTTCGTGTGTTGTTTGCTTATTTTGATGAATCTATGGCTAGTAAAATAGTTTATAATCCATAGAGAAGTTGGGATACAGTAGGTTTAACACCAATATAAATAAAGAATGAGTTCATTACAGTACCTTAAAGTAGTCTTTTGTTTTCTTTCTCTAACGGAGCTCACGAGATTTCTATTGAGTTTTGTGTTGTGAAGTTTTCAAGTTTTGGGTAAATTCTTTTGATTGATTATGGAACAAGGAGTGGCAAGAGCCTAAGCTTGGGGATGCCCATGGAACCCCCAAGATAATCCAAGGACACCAAAAAGTCAAAGCTTGGGTGTCGGTGTCAAAACCGGCGGATCTCGGGTAGGGGGTCCCGAACTGTGCGTCTAGGCGGATGGTAACAGGAGACAAGGGACACGATGTTTACCCAGGTTCGGGCCCTCTTGATGGAGGTAAAACCCTACGTCCTGCTTGATTTATATTGATATTGTGGATGTTTACAAGAGTGGATCTACCACGAGATCAAGGAGGCTAAACCCTAGAAGCTAGCCTATGGTATGATTGTAAGGGTTGTTGTATATCAGATTGTCTATCGACTAGCCCGGCCTCGGTTTATATAATGCACCAGAGGCCTATGATAACAAGAGTCCTAGCCGAATACGCCGGTGGGGGAGGAGTCCTTGTCTTGATCGCCAAGTCTTTGCGGAATCTTCCTTGTATACGGCAACTGTCCGGACTGGCCCATGAGTATACGGCCATGGGGATCCTCGGCCCAATCTAACTGATCGGGAGACGGCGTGGTGAGTACCCCTAGTCCAGGACACCGTCGAGAGCCCCGAACCGGTCTTCAAGTTGGGGGCGCTCCTCGATTCTTCGAACTGTTCTTCATCTTGATCGTCGGTCTTGAAAACTGGTTCAACATATCTTCTCATCTTGATCTTGAGGATCGCGAAATGCATTCGACGAGTTCACACGTCGGGTATCCGAGAGCCCTTTAAGTTTCCGGCCTTTATCAATGCCTTGTTATTTTTATGCCACACCTCAGGTTTGAAGTTGTTCCCGGCGGCAATGTCCTCTTGCGTCCGAGCTCCAACGCGGACTGCATTCGAGTATCTTTGCAGCCGAGCACAAATGCCGGACTGCTTCCTAGCTCTAACGCGGACTATGTATCCGAGCTCCAACGCGGACTGTATCCGAGCTCCAACGCCGGACTATGTATCCGAGCTCCAACGCCGGACTTTATCCGAGGTGTCGTAAATCGCCTTGGTTCAAAGAAGTTTGAAGGAGTTTAACCGAGCTTAATGCCGGAAATGCCCTCTAAGGAGCCAGCCACTTGCATCCGAGCTATATGTCGAACTGCTTCCGAGGTGGTTAAGCACCTCGATCATGGGCTGATTTTTGGTCAATGTTTTTTATTGACGTAATTTATTCTCTGACGAGATATATAGCCAGTAGCCCTCAAGGTATGTATCGGTCTAAAACCCGAGATGCACCTGAAGGATGACATAAGACCGCTGATCCCCGTAGCCACTGAGACTCAGGTTGATTTACAAAAATCGGTCTGAGGATCAAGTCCTAGCTCGGCAGAATACTTCGGGACACAAAAAGCGGCGTGCTCAGTCCTCGAGACTCAGGTTGGGTGCGGCCGACCAACCTGAGGATCAAAATCTCCTCGAAAGCTATTGCACTTAAGATTTTCTGCATATAACAAGCAATGCAGTAGCCCCCGAGACACTGGTCGGGTGGCAACACCAGATCAGGGGATCAATGTGCCCCTTTAATATTTGTAAATAATAAGCCCGAAGCCCAGTAGCCCCCGAGCCTTAATGCGGGCACGGGAGGCCGAATTAAGGATCGACATCCATAGTAAAATCACAAATTATGTGTAATGACTCTATGTATCCAAGTACTTTACGTCATTAATGCTCGGATCCGCATTGTACAAAACTTTGTTGACCGACCATCGGCTTCCACCTCCTCGGCCAATAGCCGAGGAGTGTTTGTCCTACTTTATAAAGCCTTTATAAGGGCAAAGATTTACAACAAACAAGGCAATCTAGCCATACGGTTTTATAAACGAAGGTACGCGGAGAGACATGTTATATTACTGTTTAACAGAAGAAATGTCTTCCAAAGAAAATAGTCCCGCTATCGGTTCCTTTCTTTGGGTTGTCATGCTAAGCATGATCATGAAACCTCTGCTCAATGTAAGAGCAAAATATCGAGGATTTAGTTTGGGAGGCCAGTTAATAGCCCCGATAGTATTGGCGACACTCGAGGTCAAGCGGAAACACTTGACCAATGAATGGCCCATCATTTAATGTAGTCATCGGATCGTGACCAGTTTACACCTATTGTGACAGTCAGTTTTGGCTTTCTCCATCGAGGTGCTTGACCATGCGAGCTGGAAGCACAATCGCGATGGTTCTCCTTTGCACACCTAGCGAACAACGCAGAGCGTAGGAGGCAAGCGCGGGAGCCAGGCAACCCAACTATTGACCGAAGACACAATTTGAAACTGATGCATATATAGCAATATCCGAGAATGTTTTTGCCGAATCTCAAAAGGTGTCCGGCGTTGCACTGCAAGACTTGTGCTGAAAACACACAAATAGTTTAAAAGTGTCGTGGGCTCGAAAAGCCAAAAAACTTATTCAAAAGATTAATGTTCAAACTAGATCAAGTGTTCGGTGCCAATCCGAAAATTGGACTTTAGAAAAAAAAGGTGCTTCTGCCGTGCTTTAACTTTGCAACGACTAAGAAGAAAAACACTTAGTATGAAACGGCTCAAATAAACAGAAGAGCCCCCAAGCGACTTGGGTAAAACTTGACTATAAAATGTAAGGTGACATGTAGAATGCCTTCTAGCCGGATTGTAGATCGTTTGTCGTAGAGGACCTTTTCGCTTCAACCTCTGGACCCAATAGTCCGGAGTGTGTCCGAATACCTTCGTGGTTATATAAGAACCGTCGTATGCATGGAGACAAGGCGTAGGGGTCATTAGTGCTGTATCAGACAAGTGCCCAACTAGTTATGTTATATTACATGGGTAGTAAGAAACATCTTCCAGGGAGAATAGTTCCGTTAAGGGTTCCTTTCGCTGGGATGCATGCCCTAAAGTGCTTGTCAAAGCTGCTATGAAAGCAGAAAATCATCTGGGGGCAGATGGGTAAATAATTAAAAATCATCTTTTAGTTCACCGACCGAATATTCCCTTAAGAACGCTAGCTTTCGGCTTCACCCAGTCTGAGGTACACATCCGGTGACCGGCAGTAATAATCGCAGAGGTGCTCCCTTTACCACCTAGCGAACAATCGGGAGCGAGGGGTAAGCACAGAGCCGAGCAACCCAGCTTGGCCAAAACTTAAGTCATATCGATGCATATAATGGTGAATAAAAGGTACATGCGGAAGTGTGACACATGTGTTGGGCATAAAGCCCGTATTAATAAGCTTACATTAAAGAAGCCCCGAGTATAATGAGCGGGTAGCGCGTCAAGTATCTTATAAACAAAGTTTAAACAAGGAAATTTTTACAAGCAACTTTTTCCAACAAAGTATAATGCTTGGTCGAACCAAACACAAGTTAGAAATTTAAAACTTTGAGCATGAAGGCAACTTAGCTGGTTAATGTGTTCGGTATTGACGACGCGGTCCGAGCTTGGTGCGGGACAAGGTTCCATCCCCCAAGCCGGTCCCGAGGTGACGGAGCAAAGAGCTCGGCACTGTGAAGTGGTGACATAGCACGGTCAATGCAGGACGGCAGAGTGATGCCGAAGTCCCTGGCATGGGGTAATGAAGTGTTGACGAAGCCCTCCATCCAGCTGAGGTGACGTCAAAGGATATAGTCTGGCTGGATCATTTTCCTGTGCACAAAATATAGTGCAAACCAGAGATAATAGTAATAAAAAAATCGTTGCATAATAAATAATTTATGCAAAGTGAGTAATAAAAGAAATATGGCCTGGCGCCGAAATCAATGTCGGCGCAGGCGGCGATGTGATGCGGTAAAGGCATGGCAAGGCCTGAATTCATTGTGTCGGTTCGAGTTCGGACGGCGTTAGCGGACTATGTCTGAAACCGGCCGAACCATCGTGTGACCGTCGATAATGCGGCCACCATTTGATAGACCTGTGTACATATGATGGACAAACCAGAGTGATAATTCCTTGGGAAAAATTAACCCAAACAAGCAAAAAGAAGTACTAGGATTAATAGCACCTGGTTTATTTGTTGTAGCAATCCGAAGGAAGGTGATTCCCGAAATTGGGAGTCGATCCGCGCACCCGTTGCCTGGTCGGCCAGTGACGGCGAAGTGTCCGGAGTAGGTTGATGAAGAGATGGCGAAGCCCCTGGTCCAGCCGAGATGTCGAAGTAGGTCGGCGTGATGGACACCAGCTTGAAGAAGCAATAGTGCGGCCCTGCCGATGCAGGTCGTGACGTGGTTGATGTCGGCTTGATGAAGCGACCGTGCGGCGATGCCGGTATGCCCGCTCCGTGTAATCCGTGGGGCGGCGATGTTGGTGATGATTTATCGCCCGCGATGCGGACTCTTGTTAAACTTGCCGAGATGATGATCCGAAGAAGTTGAGCTCGGCTCAACAATGTGACGACGTGTCTAAGCGCAGGTCGGCGGCCGTGGAGTAATATGGCGGACTGGTTTGACACCAGCATGATCATGTTCAAAAGATCTTAAAGTTAATGGGATGTGTTCAGAAGCAAAACACAATACCCCATACAAAACTTCCTTCAAAAGGATGTCCAAATCCCGTTCATAAAAAGACGAACTCGGGTCGGATTCGTTTTCAGAGAAAACAGATCCGAAAAGTGATGCACTAATCGGAAGGTTCCGGAGTTTGGGACGGTCGGATCGAGCTGAAATTTTGAGGATGGTAGATATAGGAATTCGCAGCCGATCAAGGTTGGATCTTCCAAAGGAAGTCCGAGCTAGAAGCTGGACACCACGCCCTAAACTCGTCCGGATTCTCGTCCAGTTTAATGCGGCTCCGGAATATATCGGAGATTGCGGAGATTCCTCCATCGGAACTCGACGAAATTTTTCAGGGTTGTTGTAGACTCAATTACGCACAATTCCACGAAGGAATCGTCAAACCGGCGCCGAGGAGGCGCTGACGGTGGATTCAAGTTCGCTGTCCGAAAAAAACAGCACGGCCGCCGGGGGCAATGTTGGCGTTGAGCCCGGGGGTTCTGGATGATTCCTCCATGATCTTGATAGAGATCGGAGTTGATGTTGATTAAGGCCCTCATCCGAACATGACGATCGGAGATAGGGCGCATCCTTGGTCGAACCAAGGTGACCGGTCGAGCTGGTGAGCGAATATGCGAAGTCGCGGTTGATCATGGGCGAACCATCGACCTTTGCGGACACACAGAGGAACTCTCAATGAAAGCACCAATGTCGGTGTCAAAACCGGCGGATCTCGGGTAGGGGTCCCGGACTGTGCGTCTAGGCGAATGGTAACAGGAGACAAGGGACACGATGTTTACCCAGGTTCGGGCCCTCTTGATGGAGGTAAAACCCTACGTCCTGCTTGATTGATATTGATATTGTGGATGTTTACAAGAGTGGACCTACCACGAGATCAAGGAGGCTAAACCCTAGAAGCTAGCCTATGGTACGATTGTAAGGGTTGTTGTATATCAGATTGTCTAGCGACTAGCCTGGCCTCGGTTTATATAATGCACCAGAGGCCTAGGATAACAAGAGTCCTAGCCGAATACGCCGGTGGGGGAGGAGTCCTTGTCTTGATCGCCAAGTCTTTGCGGAATCTTCCTTGTATACGGCAACTGTTCGGACTGGTCCATGAGTATACGGCCATGGGGATCCTCGGCCCAATCCAACTGATCGGGAGACGACGTGGTGAGTACCCCCTAGTCCAGGACACCGTCATTGGGGATGCCCCAGAAGGCATCCCCTCTTTCGTCTACTTCCATCGGTAATTTACTTGGAGCTATATTTTTATTCACCACATGATATGTGTTTTGCTTGAAGCGTCTTGTATCATTTGCGTCTTTGCTTGTTAGTCTACCACAATCATCCTTGCTGTACACACCTTTTGAGAGAGCCATACATAAATTGGAATTTGCTAGAATACTCTATGTGCTTCACTTATATCTTTTGAGCTTGATAGTTTTGCTCATAGTGCTTCACTTATATCTTTTGAGCGTGATAATTTTTGCTCCAGTGCTTCACTTAGATCTTTTAGAGCACGGTGGTGGATTTGTTTTAAAGAAACTATTGATCTCTCAAGCTTCACTTAGATTATTTTGAGAGTCGTTAATAGCATGGTAATTTGCTTAATATTAATAAACTTGGTATTCAAGATATGTGAAACTTTCTTTTGAGTGCGTTGAATACTAAGAAAAGTTTGATGCTTGATAATTGTTTTGAGATATGGAGGTGATAATATCAAAGTCGTGCTAGTTGAGTAGTTGTGAATTTGAGAAATGCTTGTGTTGAAGTTTGCAAGTCCCGTAGAATGCACATATGGTTAAAGTTGTGTAACAAATTTGAAACATGAAGTGTACCTAGCTTGTGCATCCTTATGAGTGGCGGTCGGGGACGAGCGATGGTCTTTTCCTACCAATCTATCCCCCTAGGAGCATGCGTGTAGTACTTGATTTTTGATGACTTCTAAATTTTTGCAATAAGTATATGAGTTGTTTTGACTAATGTTGAGTCCATGGATTATCGCACTTTTACCTTTCCGCCTTTGCTAGCCTCTTGATCTGATGCATTGCCCTTTCTCACCTTGAGAGTTGGTGCAAACTTGGCGGTGCATCAAACCCCGTGATATGATACACTCTATCACACATAAACCTCCTTATATCTTCCTCAAAACAGCCACCATACCTACCTATTATGGCATTTCCATAGCCATTCCGAGATATATTGCCATGCAACTTTCCACCGTTCCGTTCATCATCATCATGACATACTTTACTTTTGTCATATTGCCATTGCATGATCATGTAGTTGACATCGTATTTGTGGCAAGTCACCATGCATTATTTTTCATACATGTCACTGTTGATTCATTGCACCATCCCGGTACACCGCCGGAGGCATTCATATAGAGTCACATCTTGTTCTAAGTTTCGAGTTGTAATCCTTATGTTGTAATCAATAGAAGTGTGATGATCATCATTATTAGAGCATTGCCCAAAAAAAAAGAAAGGCCAAAAAAAAAAAAGGAAGGCCCAAAAAAGAAATAAAAGGGCAATGTTACTATCTCTTTTTCCACACTTGTGCTTCAAAGTAGCACCTTGTTCTTCATGTAGTGAGTCTCATATATTGTGCTTCAAAGTAGCACCATGTTTTTCATATAGTGAGTCTCATAAGTTGTCTTTTTCATACTAGTGGGAATTTTTCATTATAGAACTTGGCTTGTATATTCTTACGATGGGCTTCCTCAAATGCCCTAGGTCTTCATGAGCAAGCAAGTTTGATGCACACCCACTAGTTTTATTTTGTTGAGAATTCATAGCTCTAGTGCATACGTTGCATGGCAATCCCTACTCCTCATGTTGACATCAATTGATGGGCATCTCCATAGCCCGTTGATTATCCTCGTCAATGTGAGATTTTTCTCCTTTTTTGTCTTCTCCACACAGTCCCCATCATCATATTCTATTCCACCCATAGTGCTATATCCATGGCTCACGCTCATGTATTGCGTGAAGGTTGAAAAAGTTTGAGATTATTTAAGTATGAAACAATTGCTTGGCTTGTCATCGGGGTATAGAAGTTGGGAACATCTTTGTGTGTGAAAATGAAGCATAGCCTAACTATATGATTTTGTAGGGATGAACTTTCTTTTGCCATGCTATTTTGAGAAGACATGATTACTTTGATTAGTATGCTTGAAGTATTATTATTTTTATGTCAATATGAACTTTTGTCTTGAATCTTTCGGATCTGAATATTGATACCACAATTAAGAAGATTTACATTGAAATTATGCCAAAGTATCCTCCGCATCAAAATTCTCTTTTATCATTTACCTACTCGAGGACGAGCAGGAATTAAGCTTAGGGATGCGATCGCCTCCAACGTATCTATAATTTTTATTGCTCCATGCTACTTTATGTACTGTTTTGGACTATATTGGGTGTTATTTTCCACTTTTATATTATTTTTGGGACTAACCTATTAACCGGAGGCCCAGCCTGTAATTGCTGTTTTTGCCTATTTGAGTGTTTGAAGAAAGCGGAATATCAAGCGGAGTCCAAGCGGAATGAAACCTTGAAGCGTGATTTTCTCACCGAGCGTGATCCAGGGACTTGGACCCTACTCCAAGGAACAAAGAGGCGGTCACGAGGGTGGGCGCGCCCTGCCTCGTGGGCCCCTGTTGCTCCACCGACATACTCCTTCCTCCTATATATACCTCATTGCCCCCAAGCGATTAGAACAGGAGCCAAAAACCTAATGCCACCACCGCAACTTCCTGTATCCCCGAGATCCCATCTTGGGGCCTGTTTCGGAGCTCCGCCGGAGGGGGAATCCACCATGGAGGGCTTCTACATCATCACCATAGCCCCTCCGATGAAGTGTGAGTAGTTTACTTCAGACCTTCGGGTCCATAGCTAGTAGCTAGATGGCTTCTTCTCTCTTTTTGGATCTCAATACAATGTTCTCCCCCTCTCTCGTGGAGATCTATTTGATGTAACCTTCTTTTTGCGGTGTGTTTGTTGAGACCGATGAATTGTGGGTTTAGGATCCAGCTTATCTATGAATAATATTTGAATCTTCTTTGAATTCTTTTATGTATGATTGGTTATCTTTGCAAGTCTCTTCGAATTATCCGTTTGGTTTGGCCAACTAGATTGGTAGTTCTTGCAATGGGAGAAGCGTTTAGCTTTGGGTTCAATCTTGTGGTGTCCTTACCCAGTGACAGAAAGGGTTGCAAGGCACGTATTGTATTGTTGCCATCGAGGATAACAAGATGGGGTATTTATCATATTGCATGAATGTATTCCTCTACATCATGTCATCTTGCTTAAGGGGTTACTCTGTTTTTAACTTAATACTCTAGATGCATGCTGGATAGCGGTCGATGAGTGGAGTAATAGTAGTAGATGCAGAATCGTTTCGGTCTACTTGTCTCGGACGTGATGCCTATATACATGATCATACCTAGATATACTCAAAACTATGCTCAATTCTGTCAATTGCTCAACAATAATTTGTTCACCCACCGTAGAATACTTATGCTCTTGAGAGAAGCCACTAGTGAAACCTATGGCCCCCGGGTCTATTCTCATCATATCAATCTCCATCAATTTAATACTTGCTTTGTTTTTACTTTGCCTTTTACTTTTCACCTTGCATCTATATACCAAAAATACCAACAATATTATTTATCATATCTATCAGATCTCACTCTCATAAGTGACCGTGAAGGGATTGACAACCCCTAATCGCGTTGGTTGCGAGGAGCTATCGTTTTGTGCAGGTACGAGGGACTTGTGCGTGGCCTCCTACTGGATTGATACCTTGGTTCTAAAAAACTAAGGGAAATACTTACGCTACTTTGCTGCATCATCCTCTCCTCTTCGGGGAAATCCAACGCAGTGCTCAAGAGGTAGCAGTACTATATTAAAAGGAGGTCTTAATATCCCTTAGTTTCCATTAGGACCCCACTGCCACGGGAGGGTAGGACAAAATATGTCATGCAAGTTCTTTTCCATAAGCACGTATGACTATATTCGGAATACATGCCTACATTATATAGATGAATTGGAGCTAGTTCTGTGTCACCCTATGTTATGATTGTTACATGATGAACCGCATCCGGCATAATTCTCCATCACTGATCCAATGCCTACGAGCTTTTCACATATTGTTCTTCGCTTATTTACTTTTCCGTCGCTATTGTTACAATCATTACAAAACCCAAAAATGTTACTTTTGCTACCGTTACCGTTACTCCCATATTACTTTGCTACTAAATACTTTGCTGCAGATACTAAGTTATCCAGGTGTGGTTGAATTGACTACTCAACTGCTAATACTTGAGAATATTCTTTGGCTCCCCTTGTGTCGAATCAATAAATTTGGGTTGAATACTCTACCCTCGAAAACTGTTGCGACCCCATATACTTGTGGGTTATCAAGACTATTTTCTGGCGCCGTTGTCGTGGAGCATAGCTCTATTATTTGAGTCACTTGGGATTTATATCTGCTGGTCACTATGAAGAACTTGAAAGACGAGAAAACAAAAATTTATCCCTCAACTATGAGGGGAGGTAAGGAACTGCTATCTAGCTCTGCACTTGATTCACGCTCTGTTTTGAGTAAGCTTGCGACACCTAAACCTGCTACTGCTATTAATTCTGATATGTCGCATGTTATTGATGATGCCACTTCTGCTATGCATGATACTTATGATGAAACTACTTCTATGCTTGATACTACTGTGCCACTTGGTGAATTTCTTGATTAACAACTTGCTAGGGCTAGAGAGAATGAAATTATTGAAACTGATAATATTGAAGATATGGTTTAATTCTGTTGATCCTGGTTGTGTGCGTAGTACCCAGGATATGATTTATTACTTCTCTGCTAAATATTTCCCTGCTCATAAGAAACAAGCTGCTTTAAGGGACATATATAATTTTGTGCAAATTGAAGAAGAGAGTCTCCCACAAGCTTGGGGGAGGCTTCTCCAATTACTTAATTCTTTGCCTGATCATCCTGTTAAGAAAAATGAAATACTTGATATCTTTTATAATGGACTAACCGATGCTTCCAGAGATTACCTGGATAGTTGTGTTGGTTCTGTTTTCAGGGAAAGAACACCGGATGAAGCTGAGATTCTATTAAACAATATGTTGACAAATGAAAATAATTGGACACTTCCTGAGCCAACTCATGAGCCTATTCCTAAACCAACTCCGAAGAAGAGAGGTGTTCTATTTATCAGTCTTGAAGATATGTAAGAGGCAAAGAAATCTATGAAAGAAAAAGGTATTAAAGCTGAAGATGTTAAGAATTTACCTCCTATTGAAGAAACTCATGGTCTTGATAACCCGACACAGGTAGTAAAGGTAAATTCTCTCTATAGATATGATAAAGCTGAAACCCCTCCTACTAAGTTTGCTAGCCAATGTTTGGATGAATTTGATAACTTTATGGTTAAGTAAGAAGATTTTAATGCTTATTTTGGTAGACAATTAAAACAAAATGCTTATATGATTGAACACTTGGGTGATTATATGTCTAGAGTTAAAGGTGAACTTAAACTCATTACTAAACATGCTTCTATGGTTACCACTCAAGTAGAACAAGTACTTCAAGCTCAAAATGATTTGTTCAATGAATTAAATAGTAAGAAAAATGATTATGCTGTTAGAGTGGCTACTAGAACCGGTAAAATGACTCAGGAACCTTTGTATCCTGAAGGCCACCCTAAGAGATTTGAGCAAGATTCTCAGAGAAATAATATTGATGCACCTAGTCCTTCTAAAAAGAAGAGAAAGAAAAATGATAGGACTTTACATGCTTCTAGTGAACCTATTGATGAACCACCTGAGAATCCAAATGATATCTCTATTTTTGATGCTAAAACACAATCTGGTAATGAACATGAATCTAGTGATAATATTAATGAAGATGTTCATGATGATGCTCAACCTAGCAATGATAATGATGTAGAAATTGAACCTGCTGGATCTTGATAACCCACAATCAAAGAATCAACGTTATGATAAGAGAGACTTTGTTGCTAGGAAACACGGTAAAGAAAGAGAACCATGGGTTTAGAAACCCATGCCTTTTCCTCCCAAGCCATCCAAGAAAAAGGATGATGAGGATTTTGAGCGTTTTGCTAAAATGATTAGACCTATCTTTTTGCGTATGCGATTAACTGATATGCTCAAAATGAATCCTTATGCTAAGTATATGAAGGAAATTGTTACTAATAAAATAAAGATACCGGAAGCTGAAATTTCCACCATGCTTGCTAATTATACTTTTAAGGGTGGAATACCTAAGAAACTAGGAGATCCAGGAGTACCAACTATACCATGCTCCATTAAAACAAACTATGTTAAAACTGCTTTATGTGACCTTGGAGCCGGTGTTAGTGTTATGCCTCTCTCTTTATATCGTAGACTTGATTTGAATAAGTTGACACCTACTGAAATATCTTTGCAAATGGCTGATAAATCAACTGCCATACCTGTCGGTATTTGTGAGGATGTGCCTATTGTGGTTGTAAACGTTACTATTTTAACGGACTTTGTTATTCTTGATATTCCCGAGGACGATAGTATGTCTATTATTCTTTGAAGACCTTTTTTGAATACTGCAGGGGCTGTTATTGCTTGCAACAAAGGCAATCTCACTTCTCATGTTAATGGTAATGAGCATATGGTACACTTTCCGAGGAAACAACCTCAAGTCCACAGTATCAATTCTATTTGAAAAATTCCATCGATTCTTTTTGGAGGTTTTGAATTTCCTCTACCTACTGTCAAGAAGAAATACGATATTCTTATTATTGGGGATGTGCATATCCCCGTTGAGGTAACATAGTGTTATTCGAAATTTCTCCGGTTCCATGTTATTCGGAATGAGTTTGTTAACAAGACATGATCAACCTTGTTAGTGGATTCCTTTTGATGAGCATGAGATGGATGAAACTAGAAGGCACAACCTTCTGTACCCTCCTTTTACTTTCTGTTATTTAGTTGAAATAAAAGTAAAAATAGTATTTTTTCTGTCTGTTTTCTGAATTATCTGTGCGATACAAAAATACCCCGAAAATAAAAGTTCTCCAAATGCACTGAAATTGAAATATGATTTTTTTTCTGGAATATTTGAGAATATTTGGCACCGAGAACACAGCAGGGGGAGCAAGCACCTGGCCACGAGGGTCCAGGGCGCGCCCCCTGCTCGTGGACCCATGGTGGCTCCCCTCCACTTATTCCTGCTCCCACACACTTCTTCTTCCTCCCAAAAAAATCACTATCCAGCTCAAGCACGAGTTCTAGCTCATTTTGCTGCGATTTTCGATCTCCTTGCTCAAAGCACCTCTCACAAAACTGCTTGGGGCGATTGTTCCTTGGTATGTGACTCCTCCATTGGTCCAATTAGTTTTTGTTCTAGTGATTTATTCATTGCAAATTTTTGCTGCCTAGGTGACCATGTTCTTGAGTTTGCATGTCAAATTTATATGGTTCCAAGTAGTTCTAATGCATGATATAGGCTCTAGGCACTTGTAGGAGTAGTTGCTATCAATTTTGTTGAGTTTGGTTCACTTTTATTTGAAGTTACTAAAAAAATTCAGAAATTTTCAAAAAATAATGAAGAGATTTTTGAGGGGTTCATCGAGCCGAAGCTCGAAGGAAAACCAAGGTGAAGAAGCAGAGAGGCCCAAATATAATTTGCCTCGCACGGCGGAGGTTTGGCCGTGTGAATGGCCTTCCAATGATTTCTTGAGAGCAGCCGGGATTTATGATGATTTTTATGAATTGGCAGAGAATGCAGACCTCACCGACTTCCTTCGCGACCAACGCAAACAGTATCTCTTACTCACCAATACTTTTGTGCAAAACTTCTACTATTATCCTAAGGAATCACCTCCTTCAGTAGAGTTTCATTTATATGATGTGATTAAGAAGATGCCACTAGATGAATTTTGCAAGGTTTGCAAAATACCTTTTGAGAGTAGTTTAGATGAACCACATCGTAAAGATGTGGACGGGTTTATTGACACTATTACTGTAGGGGAAACTAGGAAGGTTTCCGATGCAAGAATCACTAGCATACATTTTCATGTTTTACGCTACTTTGCCATATTTGCTAGTCGTTGCTTAATTGGTCGCGGAAACTGTGGAAACCTTAGTGTTCCTGATATAATTATTTTGTTCCATGGTCTTTTCTGTGATAACACTGTTAGTATGGGCGGTATTATTGCCAAACGGTTAAGTCTGAACCGTACTAAGGGCCCCATCTTTGGAGGTATTTAAGATTCACGCCTTGCTGCACACTATATGTCGGGTGGTAGGTGCGACATATGCCAACGGGTGGCTAATCATAGTGGGAGCCAATAAGACGTCGCCGGTGCTCGAAGCGGGATGAGGCGAAGACATGCACGCCGGCAAATCTTACCCGGCTTGGGGCTCTCCGTGGAGATAACACCCTCTTTGCTGCTGCATGGGTCTCCGCATGATCACTAGATGAACAACTTGCTACAAGAGGCTCCTTGAGCTGTTCAGTGAGAGGAAGAAGAAGGGCACGGCTAGCTCTCCTCTTCCCTCTATGTGGTGTCTAAAGCTCTAAGAGATCGACCCTTTGCATGGGTGCCCTAGGGGGTTTATATAGGCCTACCCCCCGGGGGTACAATGGTAATCCGGCTGGGCGCGGGCCCTAGCCGTCAGTGTCTACGCTTCCTGGCTTCTCCGCCGGCCGTTGGGGCCCGCTGACTGGTGGGTCCCGCCGGCTGCCGGCTTCTTGGTCGACAGGCTGGCCCTACCGTTGAGGCCCCTGTCGGGGGCTGGTTACTGTTGCCTCAATCCTGATAACGAGGGCTTTGTCAGGGTAAGCATGGCTACAGTGCCGCCGCCTTGGCGGCGATCACTGTAGCCTCACCTCGTCCTGTCTCCTTAATGAGGCGCTTTCTTCGAGAGGGGAACAAGCCGGCTGTGGGAAGCCGACCATACCATAGGCCGACTTGGGGAGGCCGAGCCCCTTTTGGGCATCTCTCTGACCGGAGGGGCCCGCCGCCTGCGGGTCGTACTGACAACCCGTCGTGGGTGACGTCATGGTCAGCATGGTATGATGCGCGCCCGGACGGTAATGGCCGCCCCGTACGGCGACTGTGGCCATGCACGCTCCGGGATGCAGGGGTGGCAGGCTTCACTGTAGCCACGCCCCGTCTCATCACCGTTATGTGGGTGCAGATTCTGAGGGCGCGGCCTTAGCCGCTTGCCGGGTGGCCGGCTTCTTGGAGTCGGCCTTCTCATGGCCGGCTACGTGGAGTCGGCCCTCTGGTAGCCGGCTCTGCGGGAGCCGGACCTCTTGTGTCCCTCTTCCTGTAGGTTTTGGGGCCGGGCCGCCCCCTGACAGCCGGCCTGAGGGTCGGCCGGCCAGGCGAAGGCGGCCCTGCGTCTTGGATGTTGGATGGCCAGATTGGCTTGTAATTTCTTCAGAAGCCCCAGGGGGAGCCGGCTAGGCTACCCGTGGTCATTTACTCTAACAGTAGTCCCCGAAGCTGATTGAGCTTCGAGTTTGAAAGGAGGACGAGAAGCTCGATCAGCTTCCTATCCGGAGGAGCCGGCGGCTAGGAGCCGGCCTTGAGTGGGTGCGCCGTCTTCGGGAAGTTCCGCAGCCAAACGGAGAGAACGCGAGCCGACTTGCGCGTTGACCGTGCACCACCCTGCGTGCCACGTGGCCAGAAAGGCCTGCCAGCCCACGCGCGCGAGGGGACGTCGCCGCAGGCCGGGCCCACCAAGCCTATGCCTCGGCCCATGTGTGGATCCTCTGCGGCCCGAATGGACCGCTCGCCTTCCCGCGGTGGTTTCAGCATGCCTTTAGGGCGCAATAATCATGGGTCGTGGGGGGAGTGGGCGCAGTTAATCCCACGTTCCCCCACGCTTCGCCTCCTCGGCCCCGCCGCACGGGCCTATAAGTAGGGGGAGGAGGGGGAGCGGCAGAGGCTCGCATGCTCGCCCTCGCTCCTCTCTTTCCTCTACCTCCTTCTTTGCTCTTCCGCCGCCGCAGCGCACTCTCCACCGCATCGTTCCGCCGCGAACCCTCTTGGCTCGCCGCGGTTCCTCCGCTGCGTGGCTGTGCTCTCCGCCGCCGCTCCTTTCTCATTCCCTCTTGCTCCCATGGCGTTGTCTAGCTCATGGGACGGGTCCAACGTCCATGAAGACCACATCGATTGGCTTCGCAAGACGCGGCGGTTGCCGGGCGAAGACCTCGTGAAGACCCGCCTCGCGCCGGAGGCGGAGATTTCGCCGACGCTGGAGGAGGGCGAGCGGATCATCTTCCACTCGGACTGCCTGCGCGGCCTCGGCCTGCCGGCGAGCGGGTTCTTCCGCTCCTTACTTAAGTTCTATAATCTCCAGCCACATCACCTCACCCCCAACACGGTGATGCTGCTGTCGGCCTTCGTCACCCTGTGCGAGGGTTTTCTCGGAGTGCTCCCCACCCTTGAGCTCTTTGGGGAGTTCTTCCAGTGCAAGCTCGGCACTATCTCTGCGAGTGTGCCCGCCCCCTGTGGCGCCTTCATCGCCAGGCAGAGGACAACCGACAACAACCCCTTTCCGCCTATCCCGCTGATCCAGTCGGTGAAGCTCTGGCAGCAATCGTACTTCTACGTGAAGAACGTTGCCTCGCAAGGTGATTACTTGAATTTGCCGGCTTACATAGCCGGCCCGCCGTCTGGGAGGCAGCCGTCTTGGTCCTTCCGGGCCCGGTCGCTCTCCCTGGCCGGGAACGCCGCCGTCACCCGGCTCCGGGTGATGGTCCAATCGGAGGGCCTGGTGGGGGCCAACCTGGTCGCCGCCTTCGTGGAGCGCCGGGTGCTCCCGCTCCAAAGCCGGCCGCACATGATATGCAAGATGAGCGGCCGCTTCGACCCATGCCGGCTGAGCACCAGAGAGATGCCTCGCGGCGAGGTATCTTACATGGTGAATTACATCTCCAACTGCAAACTCACTGAAGAGTGGCAGTATGGCAAGGCGCCGTACTCTCGGGCTGATCCCCCGCCTGTGGTGAGTTTTCCTTACTTTCTTCTTCTTTTGTTGTCGGGTTCGTGATGGCCGACTCTTGACTAGCCGGCTTGTCTTTGAGCAGAGCCCCCTTCTTCGACGGGCGCCCGGGGCCGCAGGGCCGGAACGCCAGTTTATGGCCGACCGCACGGTGGACAACCCCGATGACCCAGATCTGGGGGCGGACGCCATGGACGACGCCATCGTCGGAGCCGGCGGAGAGGCAGGCGGCCCCGAGCTCACGGCCCCGAGCTCACGGCCGGCTTCGGGGACTGGCCGGATGATGACGAAATCGAGGCCATCCCACGCCGCCAGCCGGCGGCCGATCGCCAAGGCGCGGGGCCTTCTGCCGCGCCAGCTGCTTGGGGTGGGGCGCAAAAGCGTCGGGCGGGCGGGTCTCTTGGCGGCCGTCGAAAAAACCCAAAACTCCGGGCCCCAGCAGACGGCGAGAGAAAGCGGCAGCGTGAACAGCGGCGGCTAGGGCCCGCGCCAGCGGATTACCATTGTACCCGGGGGTAGGCCTATATAAACCCTGGGGCACCCATGCAAAGGGTCGATCTCTTAGAGCTTTAGACACCACATAGAGGGAAGAGGAGAGCTAGACGTGCCCTTCTTCTTCCTCTCACCGAATAGCTCAAGGAGCCTCTTGTAGCAACTTGTTCATCTAGTGATCATGCGGAGACCCCGCAGGGCAGCAGTAGGGGTGTTATCTCCACAGAGAGCCCCGAAGCTGGGTAAGATTCGCCGGCGTGCATGTCTTCGCCTCATCCCGTTCCAGGCACCGGCGACGTCTTATTGGCTCCCACTTTGATTAGCCACCCGTTGGCATATGTCGCACCTACCACCCGACATTTGGCGCCCACCGTTGAGGGCCCTGTCGGGGGCTGGTTACTGTTGCCTCAATCCTGATGATGAGGGCTTTGTCGGGGTAAGCATGGCTACAGTGCCGCCGCCTTGGCGGCGATCACTGTAGCCTCACCTCGTCCTGTCTCCTTAATGAGGCGCTTTCTTCGAGAGGGGAACAAGCTTGCTGTGGGAAGCCGGCCATACCATAGGCCGACTGGGGGAGGCCGAGCCGCCTTCGGGCATCTCTCTGACCGGAGGGGCCCGCCGCCTGCGGGTCGTACTGACAGCCCGCCGTGGGTGACGTTATGGTCAGCATGGTAACAGTGCCGCGCCGGACAGGTGATGGCCGCTCCGTAGAGCGCACTGTGGCCATGCGCGCTCCGGGATGCAGGGGTGGCAGGCTTCACTGTAGCCACGCCCCATCTCATCACCTTTATGTGGGTGCAGATTCTGAGGGCGCGGCCTTAACCGCTTGCCGGGTGGCCGGCTTCTTGGAGTCGGCCTTCTCATGGACGCCTACGTGGAGTCGGCCCTCTGGTAGCCGGCTCTGCGGGAGCCGGCTCTCTTGTGGCCTTCTTCCTGTAGGTTTTGGGGCCGGGCCGCCCCTTGATGACCGGCACGAGGTCGGCCGGCCGGTAAGGCGGCCCTGCGTCTTGGATGTTGGATGGCCGGATTGGCTTGTAATTTTTTCAGAAGCCCAGGGGGAGCCGGCTAGGCTACCCGTGGTCATTTACTCCAACACTATAACATACCTATTAGGCACTATGAAAAAGAAGAAAAATTGCTGCCCACTGCTTATTTAGATTATAAGAGTATGGTAGCACATGATTTTATCGTTAAGAATAGGGAAGGGGCGCTTAAATACAAATTGTTCTTTGATAAACATCACCCTGAGACCATTACCTTGCCTGCTCCTTCCTTGTTTGATTTATCTGCAAGTCCATATCTTGTTCCGCTGGCGGCCATTCACGCCTACCGGAACCCTACATCAGCCACAGAGCCGGAGCCGGAACCACAATTTGAACCTCCACGACAGTCTAACTACCAGTGGGATCCGGAGATGATTGCCAACCAGTGGCAATCAGAGTCTTCTTCATCGCAGTACGACCCCGGCTACAACTATGGATATCCGCCAGGCCACCCGTGGCAATAAACCAACCTAGGCGAAAATCCTAAGCTTGGGGGAGTACGTATTTCCCACTGACATTACATTTATGTTCACACACACTCATTGCTAGATGTCGGTGCTCATACTCTTTCACTGTACTATCGATGCTAGTTTATTTTTCCTTTTTATGCTTTCTTCTTGTGTGTTTGATAAACCTTAAGAAAAACCAAAAAAAATTAGTAATAGCTTTTAGTTAGTTTACTTTCTTGCTGTAGTAGTAATAATTAAAAAGAAAACCCAAAAAGATTTCCTGTTCTTCTTTTGCTTGTTGCGAGCTTTCCCGTGTAAATAGTTCTATTTTTTTCTTTTCTTTGGGGGTCGATAGGAGAAGACCATGATTAAACTGTTGAAGTGGCTCTTATATGCATTATTGTCGATTTAACCAAGAGCCCATATTACCTTGTCTTCTCCTGTTTATTGAATGCTCGCAGATTCCAGCTTAGTCCAATGCACGTGCACTCTTATTATTTTCACATCGTTCGGTCGTGCAAGTGAAAGGCAATTATGACGATATATGATGGACTGACTGGGATGAGAGAAGCTGGTATGAACTCGACCTCTCTTGTTTTTGTATATATGATTAGTTCATCGTTCCCGATTCAGCCTATTATGAATAAACATGTTTGCAATAACAATTAGAGATTATAGTTGCTCGTGCCATGCTTGATTAGCTATGAGTTATAATGGTTTACCTTGCGTGCCAACATGCTATTAAAATGGTTGTGATGTGGTATAGTGGGGTGGTATCCTCCTTTGAATGATTTAAGTGACTCGACTTGGCACATATTCACACATGTAGTTGAAACAAATCAACATAGCCTTCACGATATTTATGTTCATGGTGGATTATATCCTACTCATGCTCGTACTCAATGTCTATTAATTTTAATGCATGTTCATGACTGTTGTCGCTCTCTAGTTGGCCGCTTCCCAGTCTTTTGCTAGCCTTCACTTGTACTAAGCGAGAATACTGCTTGTGCATCCAATTCCTTAAACCCCAAAGTTTTTTCATATGAGTCCACTATACCTTCCTATATGCGGTATCTACCTGCCGTTCGAAGTAAATTTGTATGTGCCAAACTCTAAACCTTCAAATGAAATTCTGTTTTGTATGCTCGAATAGCTCACGTACCAACTAGGGTTGTCTGTATCTTCCATGCTAGGCGGGTTATTCTCAAGAGGGGTGGACTCCGCTCCTTACTCACGAGAAAATGGCTGGTCACCGGGATGCCCAGTCCCATGCTTTATGCAAATCAAATCAAAATAATTGCAAACAAAACTCCCCCTGGGACTGTTGTTAGTTGGAGGCACTCGTTATTTCGAGCAAGCCATGGATTGATGCTTGTTGGTGGAGGGGGAGTATAAACTTTATCATTCTGTTTGGGAACCGCCTATAATGTGTGTAGCATGGGAGATATCCCATCTCTTGGTTGTTATGTTGACAATGAAAGTATGCCGCTCAAAATATTATTTATCTCTATTTTAAAACCGAGCTCTGGCACCTCTACAAATCCCTGCTTCCCTCTGTGAAGCGCCTATCTATTTACTTTCATGTTGAGTCATCACCCTTTTATTAAAAAGCACTAGCTGGAGAGCACAGCTGTCATTTGCATCCATTACTATTAATTTATATTGGGTATGACTATGATTGGATCTCTTTTACCATGAATTACAATGTCTAGTCAGTCCTTAATCTTTAAAGGTGCTCTGAATTTATGTTTTGCGTTCTCAGAAAGGGCTAGCGATATACCATCCTGTTATATCATATTATGATTGTTTTGAGAAAGTGTTGTCATCCGAGATTTATTATTATTGCTCGCTTGTTGATTATGCCATTGATATGAGTAAACATGAGACCTAAGAGTTATTGTGAATGTGGTTAGTCATAATCTTTGCTGAAAACTTGAATGCCGGTTTTACATATTTACAACAACAACAGCAAACCGAGTTTGTAGAAGTTTTTCTTTATCACTTTCAGTTTATCAACTGAATTGCTTGAGGACAAGCAAAGGTTTAAGCTTGGGGGAGTTGATACGTCTCCGTCGTATCTACTTTTCCAAACACTTTTGCCCTTGTTTTGGACTCAACTTGCATGATTTGAATGGAACTAACCGGATGGCGTTGTTTTCAGCGAGACTTTCCAGGTGTTATTTATGTGCAGAAACAAAAGTTCTCGGAATGACCTGAAACTCCACGGAACGTATTTTTTGGAAAATATTAAAAATACTGGAAAAAGAATCCACGACAGGGGGCCCACACCCTGTCCATGAAGGTGGGGGGCGCGCCTGCCCCCCTGGGTGTGCCCCCTGCCTCGTTTGCCCCCTGACGCTCCACCGACCTTAACTCCAACTCCATATATTCACTTTCGGGGAGAAAAAAAATCAGATAGAAGGATTCATCGCGTTTTACGATACGGAGCCGCCGCCAAGCCCTAAAACCTCTCGGGAGGGCTGATCTGGAGTCCGTTCGGGGCTCCGGAGAGGGGAATCCGTCGCTATCGTCATCATCAACCATCCTCCATCACAAATTTCATGATGCTCGCCGCCGCGCGTGAGTAATTCCATCATAGACTTGCTGGATGGTGATGGGTTGGATGAGATCTATCATGTAATCGAGTTAGTTTTGTTAGGGTTTGATCCCTAGTATCCACTATGTTCTGAGATTGATGTTGCTATGACTTTGCTATGCTTAATGCTTGTCACAAGGGCCCGAGTGCCATGATTTCAGATCTGAACCTATTATGTTTTTTCATGAATATATGTGAGTTCTTGATCCTATCTTGCAAGTCTATAATCACCTACTATGTGTTGTGATCCGGCAACCCCGAAGTGACAATAATCGGGACCACTCCCGGTGATGACCGTAGTTTGAGGAGTTCATGTATTCACTATGTGTTAATGCTTTGGTCCGGTACTGTATTAAAAGGAGGCCTTAATATCCCTTAGTTTCCATTAGGATCCCGCTGCCACGGGAGGGTAGGACAAAAGATGTCATGCAAGTTCTTTTCCATAAGCACATATGACTATATTAGGAATACATGCCTACATTATATTGATGAATTGGAGCTAGTTCTGTGTCACCCTATGTTATGATTGTTACATGATGAACCACATCCGGCATAATACTCCATCACTGATCCAATGCCTACGAGCTTTTCACATATTGTTCTTTGCTTATTTACTTTTCCGTTGCTACTGTTACAATCACTACAAAACCCAAAAATATTACATTTGCTACCGTTACCGTTACTCCCATATTACTTTGCTACTAAATACTTTGCTGCAGATACTAAGTTATCTAGGTGTGGTTGAATTGACAACTCAACTGCTAATACTTGAGAATATTCTTTGGCTCCCCTTGTGTCGAATCAATAAATTTGGGTTGAATACTCTACCCTCGAAAACTGTTGCAATCCCCTATACTTGTGGGTTATCAACGGTTTAAGATTTTTATGTGTCAACCCCATGCGACGGAAGGTCTCATAATAGAGAATATTGATGCTGCTCCCCCCGTCCATGAGTACCTTGGTGAACTTATACCCTCCAACCTGAGGTGCCACCACTAGTGCCAGGTGACCCGGATTATCAACCCGGGGCGGGTGATCTTCTCGACTCCATACGATGGGCTGCTCAGACCATCGCAAGTAACGGGGAATTGCCGGTTCAACGGAGTTCACTGCTCTCTTATGAAGCTTCTGGTCGCGTTTGCATAGGCTAGTGGTAAATACATAATACTGCCCACTATTCAACTGCTTCGGGTTACTCTGATAACCCGACTGTTGCTGCTGTTGACTCCCCTGATGATTATAACCACCTTGATTGCCTTGAAATCCTTAGCTAGAACCGCCACCACCATAACCCGGCCCATGAGAACCGGGTCCTGAACCGCCGCCCGGCCCATGACCGTCTTGGAAAAGATTTGAGTTTTTGAACTCCCTCATAATAAAGCAATCCTTCCAGAGGTGCGTAGCTGGCCTTTCTCGCGTTCCGTGTCTTGGGCAAGACTGGTTTAACAGGTGCTCAAGATTGATACCTGATCCTCCACTCCTAGGGGGGCGGTTTACCCTTACGACACTGACCATTATTCTGTGTGTTGGTGTTAGCCACAAAATCCAAACTGTTATCCGCCTTGCACTTACCATTGTTTCCATGGCCCGCCGGGTTATGTTGTTGCCCTCTGGTGCTGCTGCTCTTCTTTCCCTTTCCCGACTTTTCATCATCAGACTCGGGGTCCTTGGTACTATTAGAGCTAGCGTACTTAACTAGCGCCGCCATAGGTGTCCCCATGTCATTGCAGTGACGCTTGAGCCGTCCTAACTTCAGTTTCAGAGGCGTGAACCGGCAATTGCCCTCCAACGTTAAAACTGCTGAATCGGCATTGATACGGTCCGACGAGTGCAGGATTGCTGAGACCCAGCGCACCCAATGGGTTGTCGATTCACCTTCTTCTTGGACACAGGCGGCTAAGTCCACAATTAACATGGGCTGCTTGCACGTGTCTTTGAAATTCTGGATAAACCGGGCCTTTAACTCGGCCCATGATCCAATAGAGTTAGCTGGCAAACTTTTTAGCCAAGTATGAGCTATTCCTTCCAACATCATGGTGAAGTATTTAGCACATGCAGCATCGTCAACATCCAGCATTTCCATCGCCATCTCATAGCTCTCAATCCATGATTCGGGAGGTAAGTCGTCAGTGTAATTGGGCACTTTACGAGGACCTTTGAAATCCTTGGCCAGCCGCACATTATGTAGAGCCGCGGTGAGACATGGTACCCCCAAAGAACTGAAAGCAACACCTGGTTCCACCGAAGTTGTTAGACGAACCGGAGTAAGCTGACGGACCGTGTACTGCACCGCTAGCTCGGCCTCTCGGCGTGCTCTACCTTGATCCACCATGTTCTGAGCATCAGCACAACCGCCCGCCAGGTTATGCCCTCGAGGGGGGTTACGGTTCCGCGCACTGCTTGACACAGCCGATTCATCAATATGCCTACTGTAACTCCGGCTTGGGCGGGGGGTGGAATGAATCCTCTCGCGGCTGTATGAATAAACCTGCTGCTGAGTCAAGGCTGTCTGAAGGAGCTCTCTAGCCCGTCGCGTCTCAACCGCTACTGCGGACTCGCCTTCGACTGGGAGAGCTGCCAATCGTGAAGTGGCGGCGACTATGTTATCCAAAGGGTTAGAGTAATGACCCGGAGGCGTTGATATATGCTGTGACAAGACATTGTTCTGACGAGGCGGAGCCATCGTGCGCGGCTGAACCGGCGCCCCCGTTCCAGGTGCCTCCACCCAGTTTACCACTGGCTGGTTACTGGTTCCTGCTCCTGGCGTGTTAAAGAGATTCCTTGCCTCATAAACCGGAGGCAGGTGAGACGGTACCTTCTCCTCATGAGGTCATTTGACGCGTTCTGATCCAACATAAGCCGGTAAGCCTGTGCATCCAACTCGGCCCGCTCTGCAGCCATCCTGGTGTCCTCAGCTTCCAGGTCTGCCTTGGCTTGAGCTATCTGATCCTTCACTTTCGCAACTTCCGTGTTATGATCATCCTGATTCGCCGGGTTAACTTCTGCTGCCAGCAGCGTTGCCAAAGCGTCAAATAAGTCGGACAAAACACGAGCGGCGGTCGCGCGAGGCCTCTGCCCGGTGATGTCGCTTCACGACCCGGAGATCATGGCCGCTGTAGTCGAAGAGTGTTGCACTGGCTGTGTACCGGCCATGAAGATCGCAACCCGGCTCGGCGGATCGAAGGGGTCCGGATACTGTCGCCATCGGAACAGCCCCCAAGCCAGCCGTCTTGCAGTTGGTACAATGACTCGATTTCTCCGGTAGATGACTCGTCATCAGAGTAAACGACGGTTTCACCACCAGATGCCGATCTCACCTCAGATTCCGCTCCGTGGATGACTCCCACGAAGGCACGCTTCATGGCAGGCTGAACCCGGGCGGATCTCGCACGCTGAGCCGTTTCGATGATGTCGATGCAGATGTCCGACTCAGGGCCCGGTTCGCCAATCTTGCCAATGAAGACGTGAATACCGCCTAAGGGGACCCGGTACCCGTACTCAATTGAGCCGGCCTCGGGGCCCCAGCCTGCATCGTCAATGTAGAGCCTGCCGCGACGACTCTTGGTCATCCGGCCTACAGCGTATCCCTTGAGCCCTTCAAAGCTGCCCTCTAAGAACTTGAAACCATCGTGCGAGAGCCCAACGATGGGCGCCAACTGTCGTGGTTTTGTCACGACAGATGTCCTAGTGTGAGGACTTAGTCGTGCAGCCATCGCAACGTAGTTAGCTTAAAGGGGTTAAAGCGGGACAAAGGGCGCAAGGAGTTTATACTGGTTCGGCCCCTTGCGGTGAAGGTAAAAGCCTAATCCAGTTGAGGTGGAATTGCTAGGGTTTCGATGACCGGGGAGCGAATACGCTTTACCTGGCTCTCGACCTGTTGTTTCTTGTCCCTAAACCGTCACCGAGTCGTCCCTTTATATATACAGGTTGACGCCGAGGGGTTTACAGAATCCCGGCCGGCTCATAAACGTGTCCGGCTCGGTTTCTACCCTTTCCTTTCTTACAATACAAGTTACACATCATATGGCGGTTTATGTTTACGGGCCCTAATCCTCCTTTGGGCCTTGGGCCTTCATGTTAGATCTCTTCCATAAAGCGCCAGTCTTCATGGGCTTCAATATGAATAACTTAAAATAAGTATAACCCGGCCCCTCCTGGGCGGTTTATACTTAGTAGTTATATCCCCAACAATAGGTGACAGACCGGCCTATCGTAAGTGATAGTCTGGGCCATTATAAAAAATGGCCGCTAGTGACAAACTGTGGCTCGTCACCTAAGGCACGATCTTGTGTGACAGAAAGTGGCACCATAAATATTTTATTTTCTATGACGATGCTTCAGTGACGGTGGGGGTGACGACCGAAAAACGTCACCAGGCCATTTCTGATGAAGATAACCGGTTTTACGTGACACAGCTGGGCCGTCACAAAATAGTCTACATCTTGAAGTGATTTCACCATTTGTTAAAGCACTTTTAACATCCATTTGATATAGAGTGATGTTATGATGATTAGCATATGCAACTAAGATACAATTGGCTTCAAGTCTTGCAAAGAGGGCATAATTAAGTCCCACCATACTCCATACCTTCCACTTGAGTACACCCTTAGGCAACTAAGTGTGCCTTGTTGCCAATGTCTTGTTCATTTTTATATTGCTTGTTCCAGAAAAATCATCGCGTGCCTCTCACATTGCGAGTGTCATCGGGTTTCTCTACACTCTACTGGTGTCATTTTTTTTCAAAGTTATGAACTTCTTCCTGGATGGCATTAATCGAACTCGTGTCATCAGGTGCTTCTTAACGTTCATCTGTTCAACACTAGAGACAAACGAGTAATGCTCACAGTAAGCTAGTTTTGGATAGTGATTCTCCCTTAGTTTAGGTCGTTGATGATTTGATCAATGGGATGGTTCTTGTTCAACCTTGCTCAAACTCAGGGTAACTTTTGTTTGGAGACTTGAGCTTCTTATTGATCATTTTGCGCTTAAGACGGATTGGAAAGAGGTTGTTGTGGTTCTTGATGAACTTCTTCTCGATTGAACTTATCGACGTCTCCTCATTTGCTTGAGGATCACCTTGATGTGATGTAGAGGGTCCACTTGAGTGGAAGAAGTACTTTCCTTAACTATCACCCGCTTTATCATGCGATTGGCAATTGATCACGTTGAGAGGAGTTCGGGCGCTTGTTCAAATTCGCCAAGACTCTGCTCGTTTTGGAGCAAAATTGAGTTGGAGAATTAGTATTCAGGAATGCAAAGTTACAATTTTAAAAATTTAGAGTTATGGGGATAGTGCTTAATTTGACAAACAACAAAATCTCAGAGAAAAATGACTTTTGAGGATGGGCTAGAAGTTAACATGGATATTCTCTCTCTCAAAAGAAATGGATTCCATAAAAAAAAAGTTAACATGGATGGGGGTTGCAGCGCAAGGGGCGAAAAAGCATAACAAAAAGGGACCTTGGCCGTGACGACAAGGAGCCGATGGAGGGACGCCCAAGATTGGCGGCATGTGCCATGGGCGATGCGGACGCAGCCAAGTGGGGCCACGTTGATAAGCACGTATCCGTAATCCATGTGACCCGCCCCCGCCCACATAAACAATCCGCTGCCGTTGCCGTTGCCGTGCCTTTCAGCGCCTTGTCTCCCCTGCCTAATTGCTCCGGGGATACCTGCAACGCCACCCCCCAAAAAATAATCCATCACTCAACCAACAACTCTCACTGGTTTCATACTCCTGATTAGTCGAGATTCCCTTGCCGTTTGTTTGGAGCCTCGGAAAATTTACCCGAATTGTAGTGGTGGTTTCTTCATCTGGTTTATTTAACGCTAGAAATTACCCGAATAGTAGTGGTTTCTTGATCTGGTTTAATAAACACCGGAGGAAATTGCTAGTGGTGGTTTCTTGATCTGGTTTAATGAACACTTTGTAAAAATTGGTAGTACTAGTTGTTTCTTGATCTGGTTTAATAAACGCCAGAAATTACCCGAATAGCGCCGGTTTATTGATCAGGTTTAATAATTATATAGTATATTAGTATTTTAATGATTAGTGGTTTCTTGGTCCGATTTCAGAAACACTTGTTGAGATTAGCTACAACAGTTCCTGAAACTGGTAATACAACGGTATACATGGAAAGAGTGAAATAAGGAATAATCAGTAACTTTCTCCATAAATATCTGGACAGAGAAGTCAGGGGCATCCAAGAGGCAAGAACACCATCTGGTGGGTGTTCATAATACACATCCTAGTTCCATCAATTTTCCGTTTCTCGTAAAAAAAAGCCGAAGGCCGTACACAGATTTCTCATCACACAAAGCGCTACACCCGTGGGAGCGCTCTCTGCTGAAAAATATTTACACGGTACAGCGATGGCACGAGGCGTACAGAAAACGAAATCAAAAGGCAAATGCGAAAGGCGAGGAGCACCCTCTACTAGGACCGATCTAAATTCCTACGCGCACACGGAGAGGCCACACACGGAGCTAGCACATAGCCGGGGGCGACGCAACGGGGCGAATCTCTCTCTTCTCTTCTCTTCGCTCGTCTTCTCTAAATCCAGGCCGTCAGGGTGGGGCCCGGCGGCGACCACGACTCGTCGGCGGCGGAGGCGGCGGCCGGGAGGAGGCGGGAGCGGCAGAGCGGGCAGGTGGCGTGGTCGTAGTCCAGCCAGGTCTCCAGGCAGGCGCGGTGGAAGAGGTGGCCGCAGGGCAGGCGGTTCACCACGGCGTCCGCCTCGAAGCGCACGAGGCAGACGCGGCAGTCGGGCGTCGCCGAGGCCGCCGCGCCCCTTCTCCGGCCGAACCGCGCGGGGCGGAACCTGCTCCTGAACCTCTCCGCCAGGCTGGGGCCCGCCGGGGTGGCCGCCGTGAGCTGGTCGGCGCCGTCGGCGTCCTCGCCGGCCAGCAGCGAGGGCGGCGCGGGCAGGCCGAGGAAGACGAGCGCGGCGCGGAGGAGGCCCGCCAGGGCGGCGATCGAGACGACGGCGTGGTAGAGCAGGTAGATCAGGAGGCTCTCCTTGGGCGCCGGCATGCTGGAGATGCCCATCGCGGCGGCCGGGAAGATTGGGGATCGATCCGTGGACCCGTCTGCAATTTGCGCCTTCTTTCGGGGGCGGTACGGTCTGAGCGGCTGCGGTGGTGGTGGTGGTGGTGTGGTGGGATGGATACAGTGAGGGAGGAGGGGTCGGGGTGGGCGCATTTATAGCCGGGCCGGGGCTGCTGGTGTCACCTCCCTATCCATCCCATCTCGTTCGGGTGGTGCACCGCGACCCGTGTTCGGCAGCCCCCCGCCGTCGGATCCGCGCGATGGACGCCCCATAATTCCCCGCGCTTGGGCAGGGGACACCCCACATGCGGTGCGGTTCGATCGTGGGCGCCCAATAATTCCCCGCTCTGGTTTGGTTCGTGGCGTCCAATAATGGGTGCATGGTTGCTGCGCCAATTATTCGGGCCGGCCGATCCAAAACCCGGTGGACGCATTTGTACGTGCAGTGCACCGCACCGGAGATGAGATGGTACGATACCGAGTGACCGATCTCACTGTCACGGGACAATGCGCCCTCCCGGAAAATCATCGGGCGCGATTGGCGAGGCTGATTGGCTGGCGGATGGCCCCGACCGATCCAAATCAGAAAGGTGAGGGCGAAAGGGAATTCAATTCGGCCTACTACCGAACGTAAGCGGCTCAGCACGATTCCTGCCATTTATCCGTTCCGAACCGTGACGTGCTTGACTCAGAACACATCATCGCGACCTCATTTTCAGTGGTTTTTTTTCTTGGCGGAGGTCGTTTCAGTCGAAAAGACGGAGGAATTTTCTTCCGAATCTTTTCTTTTGGAGGAAGTGCTATTTTCTTCCGATTCTGCAGGAATGGTTCGGATCAGCTCGGCGATCGGGTTGCCGTGCCTGCACGACTGCGGCCGGCCGGTCGAACCGACCCCGACCCGACGCCCGGCCGGTCACGATCGGTCCGTGCACCGAATTGGAAATCGATCTCCTGGTACGTACGCCACTGCACTGCGCTACGTCCCCTCCCCGTCGACGCAGTTACGGGCGCGACCAGTCTTGGACGCGCGAGACAGGGACGCCAGAGACGGCGACCGACGCGGCCACGGGCGCTGCGGCTCAGCCGTTCAGGCCCAGCGGACGGACGCGCGGCCGCCAGGTCCGCTGCCCCGCCCTCCAGGATGCCTGCCTCCGGCGACCCGTGTCCTGCCCGTGGGTGCCGGCCGGCTGCGATGGATGCGGAGGGTCTCGACCACTAGGCACCAGTGGCTGCTCGCTTAATTGCTTGGCGTGGGGAAAAGTCTGGGTGGAACGCACCTAACCATCTTTCGCTCGGGTGCCGCCGGTCGATGAAAGTTGCTTGGCAAGCTACCGAGTACAGTACTGTAGCAGTAGTACTTGCTTATCTTACGTGCCCGTCAACACTAATCCATCCGACTAATCAACGGAGCTCCGTGTTTAGCAAAAAAGAAAGAAAGAAAAAACAGAAGGCGGTCCGGTTAGGCTAGCTTGACTGCTAGTACTACTAGTAGTAGTACGTGCAGCCCAAGTGTTTGTGTTGCGTCTGAACTTGACCACCAACGGCCTGTTGACTTGCGCGGCTAACTAGCTAAGCCGGTGGAGTTTTCAAATGGCGCGTTGCTCTGTCGGTTCATATACTAAGGTTTCACTGAAAGTTTAATGGGGAATTCTGTTCACACGCGCAGCATCCCCGCCCAAACTGAGATCGATCGATATCTTTATTTACTACACCGCCGATGGCGACACCAAAGCACAGCCATCAGCGACAGCCATGCATACTATTGAAAATTCGAAAATCAGTAGTATGTTTATCAGTAAAGGTTTTACTGAGAACAAAATTGGTAATTCTGCGCACACCCGCACCGTCCAGAGACCGCGACACGAACGCACGGCCATATTAGCAACAGGCATGCATGTTTTACGCAGCCAATTGACGACTAATCGTCGATAAATTCTCTGCGTTCCTCCTAGCATTAACTTTTCGCTCGACCGGCGACAGCGAAGGCCAAAAAATGCTGGCACGGCAGGGAATTCCTGCGGCAGGAGTGCGTCCTCGGCAGCAGGCCCAATTTCGTGTTTTGACCTTTTTTACATACAAAATCAGGGTCTGACCCTGGTTTAGGTTTTTTTTTTTAGATTTGACCCTTTTTCCTACCGCCAGACCTCTGGCGGTAGGATTACACAGCCTACCGCCAGGAGCCCTGGAGGTAGGAAACTTATCCACGTCAGCGAGTGGAGACGACGCCGTCCCTCCTTCATCGCACCCTACCGTCAGGGACCGGGCGATGGCCAGTGTAACCTACCACGGATCCCCGGCGATAGGGTCCACGTGATTATTCGTTCGAGACCCCCGCGCCCCTTCCCTTCTCCCCACCCCTCCCCCTTCCCCCGTCTGCAGTTCCTCATTTTCTCCCCCAAGTCGCCCCTCTCTCCCTCTCTCATCTCCTCCACTCCCCCCTTTGATCTTCACCGATTCTTCACCGTCTTTGCGGATCAAGATGGCCCCGAAGAGAGAAATGTAAGCTCCTCCAATCCCTTCAAATAGTTTTTGCAAACTTGCTTCGATTCGGACTTAGCAGAGGAGGAGACAAGTCAACATGGGTGGCTTTGTGCAGGTCTTCTCCATTTGGATGTGGGAGGCGGCACCGGTGGGCGTCAGGAGAAGATGCCAAGACGCCCATGGAAGACTATAGCAAAGACGGCGGCGAGACTCGAAACCCCCGTAGCTTACGAGTGGGGCGTTGTCAAACTCTACGGGCCTAAAAAGACTTCGTACAAGACCTACACCAGCGAAGTTGAGCGCTTTGGCGATCTGTGAGCATATGAACTCGCTCAACACCTTTCTCTTTGATTCTACTTTTAGCGAGAGTAGGAACTTACCAATGTATATGTAATAGGTAAGCGGTGGCGTATCATGGCCGAGAGTGGGCCTTGATCTAAACATGATTTGCGAGGCCGACAAAGGTCTCTGGCGGTGCATCGTGCCCATGATACGTGTGTACGCCGTCGAGTGGCACTTGCCACACGCGTAATAGCGGTTTAGGATTTATCGGCATACCCCCCAAGCTGACCACCGACATCTGCGTGCCACGCGCTCCACCTATGGCGCTTTGTTCTCCGTGCCCATGATTTCATTACTCTTATCATGTTTCTTGTTGCTTATGATGATATCATTGCGCTTATGATGTTTCTTGTGGCCTATGCCTTGCAGGATGAGCGAGAGAAGAATCGATCGATCACAGATCGGGAGAGGAGCATAAAACTCATGTGGCGGAGTGGAATCGACGAAGGTACCGGAAAGACGTGAAGAGGAAAGTAGCGGATTGGAATGCTTACGGACCGACACATGAGGTGGTACGATGATGGCGAAGCATCGTCTTCGTCTCGAGCCTCGGTGGGCGGAGGAAGACATCACGGAATGGAGAGGGATGACCACGAGGAAGAGGCCTACGGACCGGCATCGAGACATGCACGGTGGATTTAGGAGTTTGCACCCTTATCAGCAGTGGTAAGATTGAACCGATGGTTGTATTTAAATTAGTTCATTCGTCGCCGTGGCGACTTATGCCGTTGCGATCGGTGAGCTGAGCAGATGCATCTTTGAAGCCTCGGATGCACTAGGTGCTCTCCCGGGGCGTACAATCCGAGAACAAAATGAGGGGAGCGATGAAGGTACAATTTCAGCCTCTCTCGAGCAGATGCAACTTGTTCACTTGCAATCGGTCGATCGATACTTATTATGCCCTTGTTTCATTGTGAGTGCGAAGTTAAGTGAAGCGTTATCATGGTGGTAGGGCTGCTTGGGTGTCTTTGGAGTTGGGTCGATTGAAGATTATCGACCTATAGCCACGAGGTCTCATCGGCTCATCGAGCCATGCTCCCTCGTCGTCTAGGTTGGTTGGGGAGGAGGAGGAGGAGGAGGAGCAGCAGCAGGAGGAGGAGGAGGCCACATATGAAGAAGTGGAGGAGAAGGAGGAATACGATGAAGATTATGGACCTCCACCAACTCAATCATCTCAACCATCTCAGCTGTCGAAGAAGAGGAATCCGAAGAAGAAGCATTTGCTGAGTCCGGACCTTTTCCAGAGACCGGTTCCTCGCCGGCCCAAGAAGAAGATCGAAGAGACTCGTTCCAAGAGGGGAAGGAGCAAGTGATTATGCTCTTCGGTACTTGGCTCTTTTAGTTTGGTTGAACTTGTTTAGTGGTTGTGAAACTACGTGGAACTATGTGTTTGGTATTTGTGGATCTATGTGTTTGTTACTATGTGAAACTTTATTGAAGTTCGTTTGAAATGTTATATGCACTTCAAGTTATCTAATGTTATGTAATGCCCAAGTTTAATTGTTTAAAATCTGTGATATTGTTGTGATATTTGTGAAACTTGTTGTGATATTGCTGTCATATTGAATTCAAAAACAAGCAACCAAATGGACTAGAAACAATAAAAGAGAGGACCTGCCGTCAGGGCTCCTGGCGATAGGGTCACACATCCTACCGCCAGCCCCCATGGCGGTATGGCGCACCTACCGCCAGGGCCCTAGCATTTTTCATTACAGAAAGTTTACACTGGAAAACACAGGACCCTACCGTGGTGGTAGGGTCACACAGCCTACCACCAGCTCCGATGGCGGTAGGATGAACCTACCGCCAGGTCCACTGCACATTTCGTTACAGAAGGGTTGTACGGTAAATCCCTGCCACACCCTACCGCCAAGGGCTCTGGCGGTAGGGTTAGGCAGCCTACCGCCATGGCCCGTGGCGCTAGGTACTTATCCACGTCAGCGCAGTTAAACGGCCGTCGTCCCCCTTCGTCGCACTCTACCGCCATGAGCCGTGGCGGTAGCAGAAGGGTCAAATGCCAATTTTTTTTGCAACCGGGATCAGATTCTAATTTTTTTTGTCAAAAGGGTTAAAACATGAAATTTGGCCTCGCCAGCAGTAGCCTTGCCGCGTAGCATCGCATCGCACGGCTCGATCAACTGCCTAACACAAGGTGGTTGCTTGCGTTAAGCCTCCGGTTTGGCGTCGTCCCTACTGCGCCGGCACATGCAGCTGCCTGCAGGCCCGAGCCGGTGGGTGGCCACCAATTAACGGACGGGCGAACACGCGTGACAATGTGAAACGAGAGGCGAGCAGTGGCCTCAGAAGAGGAGAGGAGGTCGATGGAGCCAAGCAAACCAACATGCAACTTGATGGTAGAGTTGTTTACTTTGGTGCATTAGGATAGTGTTTCGGTGCTTCTGGCTACTTAATGACTGGGATAAGCGAAGATTTCGCGGCAGATTTGGCGCGCGTGGACTAGTCAGGACGGGGGAGTTGTATATGGCGGGGTGATGTGGGCGCCGGTGATCCACATCTGGAATCCGGTGGACGGCTCCACCCTTTCTGCCAACCCAACCTGTTGGGCGTTGGGTCCGCGCGCTCCCCTAGCCTAGCGTGCTCTACTGTCTACTCCTCCCTGCCGCTCGTTCTCCTTCACACCTCTTGTGTGGTCTTACGACTGCTGCAATCTTGCTTTACGTAGTAGGAGTTGTATAGCATTGTTTGTGTGGTCATACCGCTGAGTCTGCACTTCTAGTGATTACGGGTATTACCTGATGCTTATAAAACTGCGGGCATTAGTTTATCTACTATACGCGCGTCTCGAATGCTCCGTGGTGACGATAATTGACAGTCCATTACTCTATCTAGTTAGGAGTAGTTTAAAAGATTCCACTGTGATAGTTTTTTATGTAAAATTCCGTGGTGGTAGTTAGCTTCAGATAACTTGCGTGGTCTAGCCCGCGATCAGCACGGCTTCACCAGTAGGCCCGTAGCGAGGCCGGCCGGCTCGTAGGCGCGCGGGTGGGCGTGCGTCCACGCAAAGCAAGCTAGCAAGCAAAGCGCGTGGGCGTAGTGGTGCGTACCGACGAGACGAGAGACCACCGGGGTCGCCGCTGACGTCCGTCGTTGCTTTCCGGCGCCGTCCGAGCGCTGCGGTGCGCCCAGCGCGGCACGCGGGGGCCGTCCCCATCCCCCGCGCCCGGGTCACGTGGCCGCCGCGTGGCCCGCGCTCCGCCCGACAGCGAGGCGCGGCGAAAGCAACGTGGCGGTGTCTCGAACCGGCGAGGGGAGGGAGGGAGGAGGAGCTCGCGGCCGAGGCGTGGTGGGGCCGCGCGCCCACGCCGCGCCGCTAGCCGCCGGGGGCCACCCCGTGTGCCCGCCCGTCCGAGCTGTCGACGGGGCGCGTCGCGCTCGTCACGCGCCGTGATCGAGCGCCCGCCCGGGGCGTGCGTGCGCGCCGCTTGACCGCGTGTCTTGTCACCTTGAAGTGTGGTGACAAGTGTCTGCCACCATGTTGACAACTAGTCCCGTCGTGAGTGAGACCCGTACGTGTGTGTGTGAGAGAGGGAGAAGCGTGATCGGATTTCTCTCTCTCGTTCGCCTCATCGCCGGCGTGCGTGCGTGTGCTGGTTGGAATTCGGAGCACCTTCGTCCTATTCGTTCGGTGCCTGTTTTGAGTTCTCTGTAGGCTGCCACGGTGATGCCTTCATTGCTGTGTCTTGTGTGTTTGATGTCAGGCGAGGATCTTCGTCCGGCGACCCCTGGAACCGTCTAGAAGCGAGCACGCCACATGGCTACTGTTCTTTTTATAGGACCCCACTGACTTTTTGACGTACCCGATCCGTCTGAAATCACTCGTCACTCGAATATACTCCCTCCGTTCCCAAATAATTGTCTTTCTGGCCAATACCGAATGAACCACTGACATACGGATGTATGTAGGCGTATTCAGAGTGTAGATTAATTCGTTTTCTTTCAGTATGTAGTCGACATTGAATTCTCAGAAATCTGATTATTTAGGAACGGAGGGAGTATAATATATAGTATTTGAAATTGATGCGGCACTTTTACGGTACCAAAATAACTCACAAGCAACACTAACTCACAAGCAGTAACTAACTCCATCAATCAAATGATAAAGCACAACAACTAGAAAACACACTCGGATATATTGCAAGGATAACTAGCTTGATTCATAAGGATGAAAATAATAATAATAAGGATGTAATTCAGACCATGAAATATGTGAACCTACATAGAACCACAAGACGAGACCCCGGGGTTCCTTATGAAGGAAGGGCAAGCCCTTCAACCCACATAAGAATTAACACTCAAAAGAGCTAGTGCTCACAACACAACACCTACAACGTCATCGACCATCTTAATTTTTTTAGAAAGAAGATCTCGCCGACTTTTTTTTCTTTGAGAAAAGACCTCATCGGCAGTCTACAAACTTAAACTCACAAATCTAATGATCCTCCTTCACATGGAACAACTAGGATCTATTTTGGAACGGAGGGAGTAGGAGTGAAAACAGCACAAAAAAGAAGAGTTAATTCATGAATCCCAAGCTATAGCGGGAGAAAATTTGTTGAGCCTCGCGCTATAATCAATTTTTGGACAACTTGTATTGGAACTTGCATAATTTTGACTCAAGATGTCAAAGCACTCATCATTTGTTTTGCATGAAAGTTGGTTCAAATGCCTTACTTCCCATTCCAACTAAAAAATATGCCTTCTTATCCATCCCCTAAAACGTGCTAAACCCTTCTAATTAAATTAGTTAGGTTTAGGTGAAAAGTTGTAGTTGAAAATTTGATGTGGCATTTCTCCCACAATAGGCACCTGTCTTATAATAGAAAAGACCTAGATTGCTATCTGTCTTATAATAGAAAAAAGATTAGTTCTAATCCTATTAAGACTCTCCATATAAGCTGGCCCCTTCAACTTATATAAGGAGGGGCAAGGCTCCCAAGAGGACAAGATTCACAAGTTAGGTTTAGACAGACAAGTCAATAGCTCTCGAGATAGAGTACCCTTGTAATCGTGATCATCACCATCAATATCAATGAAGCATGATGTAGGCTTTTACCTCCGCAATGAAGGGCCAAACCTGGGTAAAACCTCGCGTCTCTCGTCCCGCACAACCCCTCTCAAGGTACCACATAGATGCGTTGGCCTCACGACTAAGTCCTTTCAATGAGGACATCTGTCGTGACAATTTCACGACAGTTGGCGCCCACCATGGGGCCAGCGCTCGGTGGATTTGAGTTCTTGAAGGGCAGCTTTGAAGGGCTCAAGGGATACGCTGTGGGCCGGATGACCAAGAGTCGTCGCGACAAGCTCTACATCGACGACGCCGGCTGGGGTCCCGACGCCGGCTCAATTGAGTACGGGTACCGGGTTCTCTTCGGCGGAATCCACGTCTTCATCGGCCGGATTGGTGAGCCGGGCCCTGAGTCGGACATCTGCACCGACATCATCAAGACGACTCAGCGTGCGAGACCCGCCCGGGCTCAGCCCGCTATGAAGCGTGCCTTCGTGGGTTGCATCCATGGAGGAGAACTTTCTGAAGGATCCATGGACGACGGTGAGACGGCCGTCTACTCCGATGGTGAGTCGTCCATTGGTGAGACGGATTTGTTGTACCAATTGCAAGATGGAGGGCTCGGGGGCTGTTCCGATGGCAGTAGTATTCCGGACCCCTTTGAGCCACCGAGCAGAGTAGGGATCTTCATGGCTGGCATTCAACCCGGTCAAAACTCTACGGTTGCGGTAGCAATAACTTCCGGGTCAGGAGCGGCCGGGGCAGGAGCCCCTGTGCGTCCGCCGGCTCAGGTGCTGATTGATCTCATGGACAAATTGACGGCCCTGTTAACCGCCACAGTTGTTCCAGCAAGTCAAGCTGAGCATAATGCAGAGGTAGCACAGGTACGTGAGGAGATAGCCCGAGCCAAAGAAGCCCTAGCAGCTGAGGACACCAGATTGGCCGCGGAGCGGGCGACTTTGGATGCTTGGGCTCAACAGATCCAATCAGAGGCTTTCCAGCTTACGATGAGTCTTAACGCATCTAATGAGGTGATGAGGAGGAGGCACCAGAAGGCCCAATCCCGTTTGCCTCCGGTTTATGATCCTCGAAATCTCTTCTGCACGCCCAGAGCCGGCCCTAGTAAACCGCCGGAGGCAAACCAGTTTATAACATCCGGAGCGGGGGCACCGGTTCAGCCCCGGAACCTCCTCACGTGAATACGGCCCCGCTTGCTACGTACCAACACCACCAGGTCATTTTTCCAACCCCTTGGAGAACCTGATCACCGCGTCGGCGCGTTTAGCGGCTCTCCCGGTGGACGGCGACTCTCCAACAACAGTTGAGACGCGAAGGGTCAGAGAACTTCTTCAGACGGCTATGGCTCAGCAGGAGGCTTATTCCTATAGTCGAGACAGGATTCATTCGACTCCTCGCCCAAGCCGGAGCCCAAGTTACAGCAGACATATGGATTCGGAGGCCTTGTCAAGCAACGCCCAGCGCTGTAACCAGTCAGGTGGGCATAATCCGGTACATGACAGGATACGTCGAGAGGATGAGCGGGCGGCTCAGCAGGCGGCTCACCAAACCGTCCCGGATTATCCAACAACCTCTATTGAAGCAGGTGTGGCCACAAGAACCGACGGCGTTCCTTGTTTGGTGCCGGCTTTGCGTAATGAGCGTTTGCCCAAGGATTTCAAGGGACCCAGAAATGTGCCAAATTACACAGCTGATTTACAGCCCGAGGCGTGGATTGAAAGCTATGAGATGGCCATGGAGCTGTTGGAGGTCAGTGATGTGGCGATGGCCAAGTACTTCACCATGATGCTGGACGGAACGACGCGCACTTGGCTGAAGGGGCTGCCGCCTAATTCCGTTGGTTCATGGGCGGAGTTAAAAGCTCGGTTTATCCAGAACTTAAAAGACACATGCAAGCAGCCCATGTCAATTGTGGACTTGACTAATTGCAAGCAAGAGGAAGGTAAGTCCACCACTCATTGGGTGCGCCGGGTCAAGGAGATAATACATTCGTCTGACAAGATGGATGCCAGCTCTGTGGTCTTAATGTTGGAGAAAAATTGCCGATTTGAGCCTCGAAATGTAGAGGCGGCTCAAGCGTGATTGTAATGATATGGGCCAGCTGATGGCGGCTCTAGTCAAATACGCCGATTCTGATAGTACCAAGGATCCCGCGTCTGATGAAGAGAAGACAGGGAAGGGAAAGAAGAACAACAATGGAAAGGGTCAGCAGCATAACCCGACGAGTCAAGGAGGCAATAAATGTAAGGCCGACAGTAACCCGGAGTTTGTGGCTAACACTAATTCACAGGGTAACAATCAACAGCGTAAGGGGAGGCCACCCCCTCGGTCTGGCGGGTCAGGTCCTACTCTTGAGCAACTGCTCAATGAACCCTGTCCTAGACACGACACTCGGGAAAGGCGAGCCACTCACCTATGGAAAGATTGCGTGATCATGAAGGCTTTCAAAAATTCTAACATGTTCGACGGCAACCATGGGACTGGTGGCGGCTCAGGTGGAGGCGGTTTTCATGGCTCGGGCGGCGGCCCAAGTTTCGGCTTTCAAGGAAATCAAGGTGGTTATAATCAACGATCAGTCGGGGAGGTCGTGGCAGCAGCAGCAATCGGGTTATCAGAGCAATCCAAAGCAGCTGAATAGTGGACAGTATCATGTGTTCACCACTAGCTTGTGCAAACGAGACCAGAATCTTCATAAAAGGGCTGTGAACGCTGTTGAGCCGGCGATTCCCCATTATTTAAGGTGGTCAGAGCAGCCTAATGTGTGGAGCAGGGAGGATCACCCTCCCCGGGTTGACAATCCGAGTCAGTTAGCCTTGGTGGTAGCACCTCAGGTTGGTGGATATAAATTCACTAAAGTACTCATGGATGGAGGTAGCAGCATCAACATCCTCTATTATGAGACCTTTCGTCGTATGGGGTTGACTGACAAAAATCTAAAGACATCCAACACTATTTTCCACGGAGTGGTGCCTGGTAAGTCGGCATACCCAGTTGGTAAGATTGAGCTGGAGGTAGCCTTTGGAGATGAGCATGATTCTAGGGCTGAGAAATTAACCTTTGAAGTGGTCAAGATCAAGAGCCCGTATCACACTCTGTTTGGACGGCCGGCTTATGCCAAGTTCATGGCGCGGCCGTGTTATGTTTACTTACAGCTCAAGATGCTGGGTCACAAGGGCACTATTACAGTACATGGGAGTCGGAAGATAGCCCTGGAATGTGAGGAGGGTGACGCTGCTTATGCCGAATCTGTTTGTGCGGCAGAGGAGCTGAAGTTTTATAAGGACAACGTTGACCCGGCGGACATGATGACTCTGAAGAAGCCAACCACAGAGCACGACCCGGTGATGAAATTTAAGTCGGCCGATGACACAAGCTTGTTGATTTTGTTCCAGGCGAATCATCTAAGCAATTCAGTATCAGTGCTAATCTGGACCCTAAATAGGAAAGCGCGCTCATCGAGTTCATCCGTGAGAACCAGGACATCTTTGCATGGAAACCTTCTGACATGCCGGGTGTACCGAGAGAACTCACTGAGCACACTCTTAATATTGATCCAAAGTTTAAGCCGGTCAGGCAGTTTCTTCGGCGGTTTAACAAGGAGAGACGTAAAGCTATCTGTGAGGAGGTGGCCGGGCTCTTGGCGGCCAGGTTTATTGTTGAAGTTTTTCACCCAGAGTGGTTAGCTAATCCAGTGCTTGTACTTAAAAAGAACGGCACCTGGCGGATGTGTGTGGATTACACGGACTTAAATAAGGCTTGTCCGGCGGATCCTTTTGCCTTCCCCGTATAGATCAAATTATTGATGCTACGGCGGGTTGTGAGCGTTTGAGCTTCTTGGATGCTTACTCTGGTTATCATCAGATCAAAATGGCATTTAAGGACCAGGAGAAGATGGCCTTCATCACTCCGTTTGGAGCCTTCTGTTATGTATCTATGCCATTTGGGCTCAAGAGTGCCCAGGCGACTTATCAACGATGTGTAAAGAACTGTCTCCACAGTCAGATTGGGTGCGACGTTCATGCTTATGTGGATGATATTGTGGTGAAATCCAGAGAGAAGGAGACCTTGATAGATGATCCGAAGGAAACCTTTGATAATCTCTGGGTCTACAAAATGATGCTTAACCCGGCCAAATGTGTATTTGGCGTACCAGCAGGCAAGCTTTTGGGTTTTCTGGTCTCTAACAGAGGCATTGAAGCAAACCCAGAGAAAACCAAGGCAATCACCTCTTTGGCTAAGTTTATTTGAAAGCACAAGTGCTCCCTGGGTGGTTTCGGTAATTAATGTCAACATATCTCTTGTTGGACTAACACTTTTATCTAGTATGTTTCCGACAAGTTCAACAATGGAGTGGCATGGACTAGAGGATGTGGAACCCCTTCAAGATGCTAAGGACAAAGGATTGGCTCAAGCTCAAAAGCTCAAGAATCTGCTTTTTACATTTTAGTGATCCAAGATCACATTGAGTCTATAGGAAAAGCCAATACTATCAAGGAGGGATGAGGTGTTGCTTAATGAGTTTCTTGCTCCATGATGCTTAGTGATATGCTCCAAAAACCCTCAACTACTTTCTCACATCCACATATGTCCTAAACCCAAAGTCAAACTCGGCCCCACCGATTCTTTCTATCCGGCGCCACCGAGTTCAGCTGTCTTAGCCACTTCCACAAACCCTAGGCAAATCGGTCTCAATGATAGGGATCTCGGTCTCACCGAGATGGGATTGTAATCTCTCTGTGTATGTCCATTACCAAAATCGGTCTCACCGAGTTTGAGCAATCGGCACTACTGAGATTACAATGCAAACTTTCTGGTTAGCTTATTACCAAAATCGATCCCATCGAGTTTGTGTAATTGGTCTCACCAAGTTTGCCTGACCAACTCTCTGGTTAGCTAATTACCAAAATCGGTCTCACCGAGTTTGTGTAATCGGTCTCACCGAGATTACGTTATGCCCTAACCCTAACCATATCGGTCCTACCGAGTTTCATGTCGGTCCCACGGAAATCACTAACGGTCACTAGATTTGCTAAATCGGCCAGACCGAGTTTGTTGATTTGGTCCCACCGAGTTTGGTAAATTGTGTGTAACGATTAGATTTTGTGTGGAGGCTATATATACCCCTCCACCTCCTCTTCATTCGTGGAGAGAGCCATCAGAACAAACCTACACTTCCATCTTACCAGTTCTGAGAGAGAACTACCTACTCATGTGTTGAGGCCAAGATATTCCATTCCTACCATATGAATCTTGATCTCTAGCCTTCCCCAAGTTTCTTTCCACTCAAATCTTCTTTCCACCAAATCCAAATCCTGTGAGAGAGAGTTGAGTATTGGGGAGACTATCATTTGAAGCACAAGAGCAAGGAGTTCATCATCAACACAACATTTGTTACTTCTTGGAGAGTGGTGTCTCCTAGATTGGCTAGGTGTCACTTGGGAGCCTCCGACAAGATTGTGGAGTTGAAACAAGGAGTTTGTAAGGGCAAGGAGATCGCCTACTTCGTGAAGATCTACCGCTAGTGAGGCAAGTCCTTCGTGGGCGACGACCATGGTGGGATAGACAAGGTTGCTTCTTCGTGGACCCTTCGTGGGTGGAGCCCTCCGTGGACTCGCGCAACCGTTACCCTTCGTGGGTTGAAGTCTCCATCAACGTGGATGTACAATAGCACCACCTATCGGAACCACGACAAAAACATCCGTGTCTCCAATTGCGTTTGAATCCTCCAAACCCTTCCCTTTACATTCTTGCAAGTTGCATGCTTTAGTTTCCGCTGCTCATATACTCTTTGCATGCTTGCTTGATGTGTATTGTGAGTGCTAAACTTGTGCCTAAACTCCACTCCAACCTAAAGAAGTCAAAAACTGCAACTTTGGTACTTAGTGTCTAATCACCCCCCCTCTAGACACCTCTTCTCGATCCCTTTCAATTGGTATCAGAGCTTTGGTCTCCATTGCTTTGGTTTAAACACCATTGGAGGAAGATGGATGAGTCTACTATTGGGAGTCTTAGACATAGAATGCCTATTCTTGATGGAGAATATTTTCATGAGTGGAAAAATGAGATGCTTGTAATTTTCAATCAATATCATTTGAACAAGTACATTGCTAGCCCTTGTGCACCTCATATTGATCCTTGCATCCCACACCGAAGAGGATCTTGACATGATTCACAATCTTAGAACCATCAATCTTATCATAAGAGGATTGCCCAAAAACTTGATTGCTAGTTTGCCTACTCTTGATTGTGCCTATACTATATGGAAATTTCTTGAGGAACGATTTCCAGATTATTCCTTGAAAAATTTAGATGAAATTATCCATAGGTCTATTGCCTTGAGTAAGATGAATTCTAGTGATCCTATGTTTGGTGATTGTTTGTTTGAGCTTACAAACCTTGTGTGTGCCAAAGGAGATGTTGGAATTATTAGTGATATTATTTCCGAAGCTATAAAAATTCATAATCAAGATCATTGTCAAACTCACTCTAACGAATCACCCTCTCTAGGATTTGATCCACCACATGACGATGTTGAACATGGATACTATGATGAGGATGATGATAGTGACTTCGATCTTGATGATGCAATGAGACATTTTGGTCTTATGGCAAATCTTTGGGGATATATGCCAGGTGGAAAGGAATGGGTTCTTGATAGTGGATGTACTGATCACATGACCGGAGATAAAGACATGTTTCGTGAGCTTGCTGAAAACGATGGTCCTCGAAAGTTTGTCACTTTCGGTGACAACTCAAAGGGTAAGGTGGTTGGCCCCGGTAAGGTGGCCATATCACATGATAGCTCCATACAAAATGTCATGCTCGTTGAATCTCTTGGATACAACTTACTTTCAGTATCTAGACTTGCTGATTTCGGTTTCAATGTCCTATTTGCCGAAGTAGATTGCCAAGTGTTTCATAGAGATAATCATAAAATGGTCTTTACCGGTGTGCGTACAGGTGATCTACACATTGTTGATTTCACTAAAAAGGCTCAACCCAGAACTTGCTTTATTGCTAAATCCTCTAAAGGTTGGTTATGGCATAGACGATTAGGTCATGTTGGCATCCGAAACCTTGACAAGCTTATTAAAGGAAATCATATCCTTGGAGTTAACGATGTCATATTTGATAAGGATAGACTTTGCAGCGCTTGTCAGGCAGGTAAACAGGTTGGAGGAAGGCATCCCGTGAAGATCATCATGACCACAAGGAGGCCACTCGAGCTTCTTCATATGGATCTCTTTGGTCCCAACGCTTACAAAAGTCTCGGTGGAAATTCTTTTGGTCTAGTTATAGTTGATGATTTTTCAAGATTTACGTGGGTGTTCTTTCTCGATGACAAATCACAGGTCCAAAAGATCTTCAAAAACTTCGCTAGGAAGGCCCAAAATCAGTTTGAAGTGAAGATCAAGAAGGTTCGCAGCGACAACGGAACGGAGTTCAAGAACGCAAATGTGTACACCTTTCTTGATGAAGAAGGGATTTCACACGAGTTCTCGGCTACGTACACACCTCAACAAAATGGAGTTGTTGAGAGGAAAAACCGGACGCTCATCGAAATAGCAAGAACGATGCTTGATGAGTACAAGACGCCAAAGCACTTTTGGGCAGAAGCGGTTGAGACAACTTGTCATGCAACAAATCGCTTGTATCTTCACAAGCTACTCGGCAAGACGGCATACGAGCTTCTCACCGGTAACAAACCCTAAGTTGGATACTTTCGAGTATTCGGCTCAAAGTGCTACATTCTTGATAAGCATCATCGTTCTAAATTTGCTCCTAAATCTCATGAAGGTTTCCTACTTGGTTATGGCTCAAACTCTCACACATACCGTGTCTACAACAATTTCACCCGAAAGGTTGAAGAAACGGTAGATGTGAAGTTTGATGAATCTAACAGCTCGCAAGTAGAGCAATTGCCAATTGATGTAGGAGACAAAGATCCCTTGGAAGCAATCCAAGATTTGTCTATTGGGAAGATTCACCCAACGGAGGTGAAGGAGAGTACCTCGTCCGTCCAAGTGGAAGCTTCTACCTCACGACAAGGTGAACCAAGAGATGATATGGAAGCATCCACAAGTGGGACACACCAAGATGAAGAAAACGAGGAAGTGCACCAAGATGAACGTCAATAACCTCCTTCTCCACCACGACAAGAGAACGACAACGCCAACAATGAAGAAGGCCAAGAAGAAGAACAAGATGAAGAAGATGTTCAACCAAGACCCAAGCAAAAGCTGACACGAGTTCGAGCAAGAATTGCTAAAGACCATCCCGTCGAGCAAATCTACAATGATATCCAAACCGGGAGAATCACTCGCTCTAAAACTCGTTTAGCTAACTTTTGTGAACACTATTCATTCATCTCTAGCATTGAACCTATGAAGGTTGAAGAAGCATTGGAAGATCCGGATTGGATAAACGCCATGCACGAAGAGCTACACAACTTTGAGAGAAATCAAGTGTGGACATTGGTTGAGAAGCCCGACAACAACCACAACATCATCGGTACCAAATGGGTGTTTCACAACAAGCAAGATGAAGATGGACAAGTAGTTCGCAACAAAGCACGTCTCGTCGCCCAAGGCTACACACAAGTCGAAGGTATGGCCTATGGTGAGACTTATGCTCCCGTTGCTAGACTTGAGTCCATTCGCAACTTACTTGCCTATGCTAATCACCATGATATCACCTTGTACCAAATGGACATTAAAAGTGCCTTTCTAAATGGTGAAATAGAAGAGGAAGTTTATGTCAAACAACCTCCCGGCTTTGTCAATCCTAAGAAACCAAATCATGTTTACAAACTTCACAAAGCCCTTTATGGTCTTAAACAAGCTCCTAGAGCATGGTATAAATGCTTGACCAAGTTCCATATCGAAAAAGGCTTTGAAATCAGAAAAATTGATTCTACTCTTTTTACTAAAAGGGTCAACAGAGAACTATTTGTGTGCCAAATCTATGTTGATGATATTATATTTGGTTCTACTAACCCTCATTTTAGTGAAAAGTTTGTAAAGCTAATGTCAGAGAAGTTTGAGATGTCTATGATGAGTGAACTCAAATTCTTTGTTGGTTTGCAAATCAAGCAAACTAAGGAGGGAACATTTGTATCTCAAACGAAGTACACCAAGGACTTATTCAAGAAGTTCAATATGCAAGAATGCAAAGGTATGACTACACCCATGCCTACTAGTGGACATCTTGATTTGACCAAAGATGGTGAACCGGTAGATCAAAAGGTTTATTGCTCTATGACTGGTTCATTGTTATATCTATGTGCTTCACGTCCCGATATCATGCTAAGTGTGTGCATGTGTGCACGATATCAAGCTACTCCTAAAGAATGTCACCTTAAGGCCGTGAAAAGGATAGTGAGATACTTAATTCATACACCAAATTTTGGCATTTGGTATCCTAAGAGGGCCTCTTTCGATCTTGTTGGCTACTCCGACTCGGACTAGGCCGGAGACAAGGTTGATAGAAAGTCCACTTCGGGTACTTGTCAATTTCTTGGTAGATCTCTTGTGTCTTGGTCTTCCAAGAAACAAAACTCGGTATCCTTATCCACCGCCGAAGCGGAATACATTGCCGCTGGTTCATGTTGTGCTCAATTACTTTTGATGACCCAAACGCTTAAAGATTATGGGATATATGTGAAACATGTTCCATTACTTTGTGACAATGAAAGTGCTATCTAGATCGCTCACAATCCCGTGCAACACTCTCAAACTAAGCATATTGAAGTTCATCATCATTTCATTCGAGATCATGTTGCTAAGGGTGACATTAATCTTAAGCATGTTCGCACCGAGAAGCAATTAGCGGATATATTCACTAAACCACTTGTTGAGAAAGTGTTTTGCAGGTTAAGAGGTGAATTGAACATCATTGATGCTTCAAACTTGGAGTAGGAACTCCATTGGATACATGCAAGACATGAGCTTATGACTAGTCCTTGATATTTCTCTTATGATGATAATCTTATGTCTTGGATATATTTGCATCTTGCATGTTATCTAACCCTTGTAGGTACTTGGATGAATCTAAGTCTATGATATTGCAACTCACTCACATCTTGAGCAATCTCTACATCACCAAGTCTACACAATGGTGGATGAAGACAAGGAAGCACGAAACCATTCAAACATATCCTTTGACAAATTCTATGTTGAGTTTCATGATTTTCATTTTGGATACACAAGTGCTCTTTCTTGCAAGAACTAACCCATGTAGGTAGATGAACTCAAATTCCAAGTGGTGCTCCCAACTCTTGACGAGCTACATCAACCTTGAGCAACCCACACAAGTTCAACTACATGATCACGATCGACACCACCACCCAAGGTATGTTATTCCATCTTAGAGAAGCTTTACTCCAAGACATGAGTCAAAGCAACTCGACAAGATGTGAATACATCAAGATGCTTAAACGAAAAATGGTAACCCCATTTTGAGCTTAAACGATGAATATGACCTATGATCAAGTGACCGCACTTGACTCCTAAGTCAATATACTCTAACATAGGTGACTTTGTCACCGCCCAATTCTAGATGAAGTTCTCTTGTGTTTTCTTTTGCATTTGTCTCATGCATATTTGTTTCCCCTTAAAAAAAACTTCATCTAGATTTCTTTTCTTTTCTTTTTTCCTTCTTTTCTATTTGTTCTGCATTCCCTGCATCCAATTCATTGCAAATCCTTCAGTTAATTCCTTGCAAATCCTTGTGAGATCTTACTTGTCTAGTGAGCTGAGGTGACAGAGTTTTTCTCTGCAATGCACTCGGTCTCACTGGTTTTCTGTTTTCGGTCCAACCGAATCCTTTCGGTGCAACTGAAGCAAACCACTCGGTGCCACCGATTTCACTACAGGAAAAACATTCTGCCACTTGTTTCTGTTTTACTTTTGATCCAGCTCCACTCAATGAATCTTGTCCTCTACAAGCATCACATTTTTTATCCAGTGCTTTATGTTGTGACTCAAGGACCAAACCCATTCACAAAAATTCCAGAAGGCCCTTCTTGGAAATTGATGTCAAAGGGGGAGAGAGAGATCACATCAAAGCTTATCACTTAGAGAGATCACATCAAAACTTATCACTTCCAAAGGGAGAGAGAGATCTCCAGGGGGAGAGAATACTCAAACAGAGAGTAATTCTCAAGGATCCTAGATGCTTGATGTTCAAGAGGAGAGATGCCACATGTCTTCTTGATGTTCATATGTGCTTATTTGCATTAGCTCTGTTTATTTGTCTCTTTGAGCTCTGATTTTGCTTTTTGCTCTGATTTTCTGTTCCCTATCTTCTCCCAATATCCCATGCTAGATTCAAGGGGAGCAAGACACCTAAGGGAAAGAAATGATTTAAATTCTTTGCACATTCTTTACCTTTGGGGACATGTCAATATTAAATGTGGTACTTAGTACTCACTCTCTACATGTCATCCCAGTCTTGGTATTCTTGTGGTTTCTTCTGTTTGCTCTGGCTAGTAAGTGTATCTGTGTTATCTAACCTTGTTTACGCAGGTTCATTCCATCCTAAGCCAACTCAAGACCACAAGGTAAGTATATGCATCACAGTCATGTGTATGCGAAATTCTTGCTGATGTACATATTGTTTGCAAGAAGGACTCATGAGCATGAAGGTACATTTCCCACATACACATCTATTACTATCTTTTGCTCTGATGCATATAGCCAAGATACATGTAACACATTGCTTACTCTGTCATGTTCATGCATTCACATGCTTCTATATTCCATATTCACATGATTGCATACATGTAGGGGGAGTCTATGCATGTTACATGTCTTTCCAAAGCTTTATTTGCTATTCTCTATATCTTTATCTAAAGCTTTGATGTATGTTGCCATCAATTACAAAAAAGGGGGAGATTGAAAGCACAAGTGCTCCCTGGGTGGTTTTGGTAATTAATGTCAACGTATCTCTTGTTGGACTAACACTTTTATCTAGTATGTTTCATACAAGTTCAATAATGGAGTGGCATGGACTAGAGGATGTGGAACCCCTTCAAGATGCTAAGGACAAAGGATTGGCTCAAGCTCAAAAGATCAAGACTCTGCTTTTTACATTTTAGTGATCCAAGATCACATTGAGTCTATAGGAAAAGCCAATACTATCAAGGAGGTATGAGGTGTTGCTTAATGAGTTTCTTGCTCCATGATGCTTAGTGATATGCTCCAAAAACCCTCAACTACTTTCTCACATCCACATATGTCCTAAACCCAAAGTCAAACTCGGCCCCGCCGATTCTTTCTATTCGGCGCCACCGAGTTTAGATGTCTTAGCCACTGCCACAAACCCTAGGCAAATCGGTCTCACTGATAGGGATCTCGGTCTCACCGAGATGGGATTGTAATCTCTCTGTGTATGTCCATTACCAAAATCGGTCTCACTGAGTTTGAGCAATCGGCACTGCCGAGATTACAATGCAAACTTTCTGGTTAGCTTATTACCAAAATCGATCCAAACCAAGTTTGTGTAATCGGTCTCACCGAGTTTGCCTGACCAACTCTCTGGTTAGCTAATTACCAAAATCGGTCTCACCGAGTTTGTGTAATCGGTCTCACCGAGTTTGTGTAATCGGTCTCACCGAGATTACGTTATGCCCTAACCCTAACCATATCGGTCCCACGGAAATCACTAACGGTCACTAGATTTGCTAAATCGGTCAGACCGAGTTTGTTGATTCGGTCCCACCGAGTTTGGTAAATTGTGTGTAACAGTTAGATTTTGTGTGGAGGCTATATATACCCCTCCACCTCCTCTTCATTCATGGAGAGAGTCATCAGAACAAACCTACACTTCCATCTTACCAGTTCTGAGAGAGAACTACCTACTCATGTGTTGAGGCCAAGATATTCCATTCCTACCATATGAATCTTGATCTCTAGCCTTACCCAAGTTGCTTTCCACTCAAATATTCTTTCCACCAAATCCAAATCCTGTGAGAGAGAGTTGAGTGTTGGGGAGACTATCATTTGAAGCACAAGAGCAAGGATATCATCATCAACACACCATTTGTTACTTCTTGGAGAGTGGTGTCTCCTAGATTGGCTAGGTGTCACTTGGGAGCCTCCGACAAGATTGTGGAGTTGAACCAAGGAGTTTGTAAGGGCAAGGAGGTCGCCTACTTCGTGAAGATCTACCGCTAGTGAGGCAAGTCCTTCGTGGGCGACGACCATGGTGGGATAGACAAGGTTGCTTCTTCGTGGACCCTTCATGGGTGGAGCCCTCTGTGGACTCACGCAACCGTTGCCCTTCGTGGGTTGAAGTCTCCATCAACGTGGATGTACGATAGCACCACCTATCGGAACCACGATAAAAACATCCGTGTCTCCAATTGCGTTTGAATCCTCCAAACCCTTCCCTTTACATTCTTGCAAGTTGCATGCTTTACTTTCCGCTGCTCATATACTCTTTGCATGCTCGCTTGATGTGTATTGTGAGTGTTAAACTTGTGCCTAAACTCCACTCCAACCTAAAGAAGTCAAAAACTGCAACTTTGGTACTTAGTGTCTAATCACCCCCCCTCTAGACACCTCTTCTCGATCCCTTTCACCGGCCTGCGTCAATGATGTTCAGCGACTGGCGGATCGTATCGCTGCTTTAAGCCGGTTCATAAGCCGGTTAGGTGAGAAGGCCATACCGCTGTATCAGATGATGAAGAAAACAGACAATTTTGTCTGGAGTGATGCCGCTAACGCTGCCTTTGAAGATTTAAAGAGACAGTTATCTGAGCCGCCGGTCCTTGCGGCTCCCATTGATAAGGAGCCATTATTGTTGTATGTGGCTGCTAACTCACGTGCTGTTAGTGTGGCAATTGTGGTGGAGCGCAAGGAGGTTGGCAAGGAGCATCCGGTTCAACGGCCGGTTTACTACATCAGTGAGGTGCTTATTGAGTCTAAGCAAAGATATCCACACTGACAGAAGCTCGTTTATGGGGTGTTCATGGCGAGCCGGAAGCTTAAGCAATACTTCTAGGGTCACCCCATCACTGTAGTAAGTTCTGCTCCTTTGGGAGACATCATTCAGAATAGAGAGGCTACAGGACGAGTCGCCAAGTGGGCCACTGAGCTTGGACCCCATGGCTTGAAGTATGTGCCACACACTGCTATTAAGTCTCAAGCACTTGTGGACTTCATCAACGATTGGCAGAGCTACAGACGCCCGAGGAAAAGTCGGACAACACATACTGGACTATTCACTTTGATGGATCCAGGCAATTGGAGGGCTCGGGGGCTGGAGTTGTTTTAGCTTCCCCTCGAGGTGACAAATTTTGTTATGTGCTCCGGTTGATGTTTCCCTGTACCAATAATGCAGCTGAGTATGAGGCCTTGCTCCATGGTCTTCGGATGGCTAGGGAGATGAACTTAAGCCGGGTAAGGTGCTTGGGCGACTCAGATTTGGTGGCTCAACAGGTGTCAGGCAAGTGGGATTCTAAGGATCCTCTCATGGCGGCTTATCACCGTGAAGTTGATGTTGTAGCTGGGCACTTCAAGGGTTATCAAGTGGAGCACATTGATCGAAGGAAGAATGAGGCGGCTGATGCTTTAAGCCGGCTGCGATCTCAGCGTAAGCCGGTGCCACCTAACACCTTTTTGGATATTTTGCATAACCCTTCTGTCAGGTTGCCCACAGAGGAAGACTTAGCTGTTCCAGACCCAGAAGCACAATTGGTGGCGGCTCTTCACGTCATCCCAGATTGGATAGTGCCATATTTGCCTTACCTGACCCGGGGCGATTGCCTGAGGACGAGACCTTGGCTAGGAAAATCATCCGGCGGTCTAAGTCCATGACAGTTGTTCATGGTGAGTTCCATCATCGCAGTGTTACTGGGGCGTTTCAACGTTGTGTGTCGCCTGAGGAAGGTCAAGAAATACTTCGTGAGATCCATGAAGGGGATTGTGGTCATCATGCCGGCTCAAAATATCTTGTGGCTAAAGCTTTCCGTCATGGTTTTTATTGGCTGACGGCTCATGCTGATGCGGAGGATCTGGTCGGTAAATGTGACGGTTGTCAAAAATTCTCACGACGTGCTCATGTGCCGGCTCAAGAATTAAGGATGATTCCAATCACTTGGCCGTTTGCAGTTTGGGGGCTTGACATGGTTGGGCCTTTCAAAAGGTCCAAGGATAAAAAGATACACCTCCTGGTGGCAGTTGATAAATTCATGAAGTGGGTTGAGGGAGAGCCGGTCAGTAAGTGTGATGCAGCCACGACAGTTCAGTTCATGAAAAAGGTGATCTTTCATTTTGGTTTTCCACACAACATCATAACTGACAATGGTACTAATCTGTCCAAAGGTGCTATGGAAGAGTTCTGTCAACATGAACATATCCGGCTCGATGTTTCATCAGTAGCTCATCCTCAATCCAATGGTCAAGCTGAAAGAGCCAATCAAGAGATCTTGAAAGGTATAAAGCCCCGACTCATGGTCCCTTTACAACGGACGCCAGGTTGTTGGGTGGAGGAGTTGCCTTCCGTGATTTGGAGCATCAATACTACACCTAACAGATCTACGGGTTGTACGCCTTTCTTCATGGTTTACGAAGCAGAGGCAGTCCTACCGAGTGACATCTGTCATGACTCGCCCCAAGTGGCGGCTTATGTTGAAGCTAATAATGAACAAGCTCGTCAAGAGGCACTTGATTTGTTGGATGAGAAGCATGACTTAGCGATAGCCCACTCGGCGATTTACCAGCAGGACCTGCGTCGTTATCACAGCCGCCGGGTTAAGTCCAGAACCTTACAAGAGGGTGACTTAGTGCTCCGGCTCATCCAGGATCTGCCCGATATGCACAAGCTATCCCCACCTTGGGAAGGACCCTTTGTGGTCAGCAAGAACCTGAATAACGGGTCGTATTACCTCATCGATGTTTGAGAGCACAAAGACTCATGTAATTCGGAGGAGGAGACCCGCCGGCCGTGGAATATCGCTCATCTTCGGCCTTACTACACTTAAGCCACCGGCTCTCATGATGTACATATTTTGACGATGTATATATTATGAAAAGTAATAAAGCAGGACCTCTGTCCTTTTCATCCTCAAAAGTTTGTATGTCTTTATTATTATATCTTTTAAATGACCAACAGGGAACTGATCATATTTGAATCCAGCTCTCCCTTTGGGTCGGCTTATGATTGTATTTGAATCTGGCCGTTAAATATCATGATCACCAGGGGGCTTCCAGTTCAAACATAGCTTGTATTCGAACCAAAGAGAACATAGCTGTCGATACCCTTTTGATTGGCACACTGCCAAAACCTACTAGGGGGCTTCTTGATCGTATCCGAAACATAGCTCAACCCCTTTTGGGTCTGACGTGGATCGTATTCGAATCAGCGTCGTTAAACAACTCTCAAGGTCATTTGGGGGCTTCCTGTTCAAGCATAGGTCGTATTCGAACCAAAGAGAACATAGCTGTCGATACCCTCTTGATCGGCAACGCCAAAGCCACTGGGGGCTATATGATCGTATTCGAATCTTAGCTTAACCCCTTTGGAACGGTTCTCTGATCGTATTCGAATCAGAAGCCTCTAAATCTTGTTTATAAAGTTCTTTACAATCACAAATTTCTGACTTTTTTTATTATATTTGGAATCATCTAATAAGTGGCTTCTATTTCGCCCGGTTTGGGCCTTGGTCAATAAATCGCCAGCATATGACGATCATTATACATTTGGAAATTTTTGGCTTCTAATGATCGGGTTGTCACCCTTACTGTTCGGGTCACATAAACCGACAGCGTAAATCAAAGGACCACAGGTATGATGTTACGACTATATTTCAAAGATGTGGTTGCTAGCCGGCTTATCTATGATTTTTGTTTATATTCCGGGTTATCTGTAAGATATATAACCCGACATGCGGTAAACCGCCAGGGGACTTGTGATTTGTTTCTCTATGTAGGACAGCTAAAGATCCCTTTTTAAACATAAGGCAAACAGATGATCAGCACAATATGGAGGAATATAAGATGGCGGCTTAAACAGTGTTGAGCACCAGACACGTGCGCGATGGCACGACAAAACCAAGTGTTTTTTCTACCCTATTACATGACTCCCCGAGTCCAAATGATGAAACATTGTTTTTTCAGCAAAGGCGTAAATATGAGCCGCCTAATGGATCAATCGCGTTGTTGGCCTGATGCTTCCGGATCATCCCTTTCCGCTCCTCCATCTTGTTCCCTGTCCTGGAAGGCTGATGATGACCAGTCAATGCCACTCAAAGCTTCAAATTCAGCTTCATCATCAATTAATCCGGCCGGGTCAACTTCGGGGGCGAAGGTATGCTTACGAATTGGAGGGATCAGGCTGACCACTTCATAATGTGGCGTTGGAATCCTCCGGTTTTCAGCATACATTATTACTGATAAGAATTCTTTCCACCCATGGATTCCATAGCACCTACAATTCTGGAGTGCAGAAAACAAAAGTATTAGTTACAAGTACATAACATATTGCAAGTTTAAAAATCAAGTATATCTTACCATGATCCCCCTTTCCCTAGTCAAATAATGTGGAGTATAATGAAAAGGGGACTAATTTTATATGTTCTTTATTAACATTATTTACCTCTGCTTATTTGTCAGTTATGCTCTAAGAGTCGTCCACCTTAGGGTCTTGCTTCTTCATCTTCCTCCACATATATTTGGTGATAAGCTCTATCTTCTCCAACTTGTTCTTTTTCAGGACCTTCCCCTTACCCCTTCTCAGAATCATCTCTTGTGGTATCCCTGGAATCAGTATGCAACACCGATAAATTTAGGCTAATGTAAAAATATATGTGGTACTTAAAGTGCTTGTACAGAAAAAGAATAAGACATAGTTTGAAGAACATGCCATGTATATTTTTATGGTTCAGAAGAAGACACTCCGCTACCATTATCATTTATCAATGTCTACATCTTGTTTTCTCTCACAAACCCACAAGGAACAAAGTAAGCACACTAACACCAAAGATATTTATGTAAAAAGAGTTATTAGCACAAAAAATCCACTATCAACCGAACCGAGCACAACCTAGTAATTCATAATAGCAGGTGAACATCTAAAATTTTATCAAGATATCTCAATGTAGTAGCCAAGGGGGACTTTTCCGTCTTAAAATTTCGTGAAGCATGTCGAGGTTCCTAACACTAATAATCAGTAAACAAAGCCAGTTAGATTTGTCGCTAAACAAGAAAACGTAGCATGTGATACCCACACACAGAAAGTTTATGTACTTGGAATTTCCATCACTATCTCATACATTGTGAGCATTGAAGGGATCTAGATGATAGATAATCAAATCAGACTAAAATATAATGGTAAATAGTATACTCTTACTTGCTAACATTGGTAGCTCCATGATGCTACCGGTGGGTTCAAGCATCAAGCACTATCACGACAGTTTCTAAACTCAACTTCCAACACGGCCAATGCCAAAGGAATAAGCATCGAGTTGCCCACTGTTACAATTTATATGGAATCATATACCGAGATGCAAGCCTGCCCAAGCAACCTTTTCCCAAAGTGTGTCCCTCTCTTGAGTTGAACAATTATTCATACCATGTAATTATAATGAAAAGAGGCTACCAATGTTTTAATCAACGCATTGGAGGTTAGACCTTCCTACTTTTAATGGAAATTTTAAGATCCTCGGGAGTGGGGGGAGGTGTAACCTCAGGGATAGGAGGAATTGTTCCTTCCTCAACCTGCAAAAAATATATGGAACCCCAAGCTTTGATTCTCACTAACACATTCCCAAAAAAGCTTGCAAAAGACATCAGTCGTGATGTACCAACTTCTGAAATGTCTCCTTAATCCTTTCAAGAGCGTCCAATGAAGTAGGAATAACAGCCCCAGCATCCCTTAGTGCTTGATTCTTAGCTTGTGCAGATTCCAACTCACCACCATCACACCCTATTATACCAAAAAAAAAAAATAAATCACATCTACGCATATTTGTTCAGCCCACCAAAACTCTAGGAAAATTTGTTTACAACTTACCGCATGGCCAAACTGGACTCAGATTTCAACAGACGTGCACACGTCCTACTAACCCAAGCAACAACAGGTTTCTAAACCTTTCCTTGTTTCAAGGATTCGAGGAGCAAATACTCATCATTTGCTCCAAGCTCCCCAAGAACAACCATCATTTTAACCTAAAGCCAACAAATGAGGTCAAACTAAATTATCTGGACTGGATCAAACTAAAGTATCTTAACAGGTCCATGTAACTGAACTAATTAATCAAAAAGCAACCTAGTGGGCATTACCTCAAACATATTGTGTGCACCGTAATGCGGGATCAGCAGCAACCAATTAGATGAAGATAATACTCAAGCTGCTCAAACAATAATGTCCGGCAGTGAACAAATCGTTGTTGAACCAACCAGTGCCGCAGTATGGGGTCAGCGCAGTGACGCGGTGTTGGGGAACGTAAGCATGCAATTTCAAAAAATTCCTACGCTCACGCAAGATCTATCTAGGATATGCATAGCAACGAGAGGGGGAGAGTGTGTCCACGTACCTTCGTAGACCGAAAGCGGAAGCGTTTGACAACGCGGTTGATGTAGTCGAACTTCTTCTCGTTCCGACCGATCAAGCACCGAACATACGGCACCTCCGAGTTCTGCACACGTTCAGCTCGTTGACGTCCCTCGAACTCTTGATCCAGCAAAGTGTTGAGGGAGAGTTTCGTCAACATGACAGCGTGGTGATGGTGATGGTGAATTGATCCGCGCAGGGCTTCGCTTAAGCACTACGTGAATATGACCGGAGGCATAAACTGCGGAGAGGGGCGCCGCACACGGCTAACAATGTTTTTTGTGTGTTCTAGCGGTGCCCCCCTTCGTATATATAGGTTGGAGGGGAGGAGAGGCAGCCAAGGGGGCGCCCCAAGTAGGAGGAATCCTACTTGGGCACCTCCCAATTCGTCCTCACCCCTTTGCTATTCCTATTCGGAGTAGGAAGGGAAGAGGGGGAAGGGGAAATCCTATTCCCTTTTTCGTTTCCTCCTTCCCATTTCCTTCTCCAATTTGGCCAGCCCATATGGGGGGGTGGGGTGCACCAGCCCCTTTGTGGCTGGTGTGTTTCCCCTCTTGGCCCATAAGGCCCATATAGTTTGCCGGGGGTAGCCCGGAACCCCTTTCGGTGACCCGATACGTACCCGGTAACCCCAGAACACTTCCGGTGTCCGAATACTATCATCCTATATATGAATCTTTACCTCTCGACCATTTCGAGATTCCTCGTCATGTCCGTGGTCTCATCCGGGACTCCGAACAACATTCGGTCACCAAATCACATAACTCATATAATACAAATCATCATCGAACGTTAAGCGCGCGGACCCTACGGGTTCGAGAACTATGTTGACATGACTGAGACACCTCTCTGGTCAATAACCAATAGCGGAACCTGGATGCTCATATTGGCTCCCACATATTCTACGAAGATCTTTATCGGTCGAACCATTATGACAACGTACGTTATTCCCTTTGTCATCGGTATGTTACTTGCCCGAGATTCGATCGTCGGTATCTTCATACCTAGTTCAATCTCGTTACGGGCAAGTCTCTTTACTCGTTCCGTAATGCATCATCCCGTAACTAATTCATTAGTTACATTGCTTGCAAGGCTTATTATGATGTGCATTACCGAGAGGACCTAGAGATACCTCTCCGATAGTCGGAATGACAAATCCTAGTCTCGATCTATGTCAACCCAACAAATACCTTTGGAGATACCTGTAGAGCATCTTTATAATCACCCAGTTACGTTGTGACGTTTGATAGCACACAAGGTATTCCTCCAGTATCCAGGAGTTGCATAATCTCATAGTCAAAGGAATATGTATAAGTCATGAAGAAAGCAATAGCAATAAAACTTAACGATCATTATGCTAAGCTAACGGATGGGTCTTGTCCATCACATTATTCTTCTAATGATGTGATCCCGTTCATCAAATGGCAACACATTTCTATGGTTAAGAAACTTAACCATATTTGATTAACGAGCTAGTCTAGTAGAGGCTTATTAGGGACACTGTGTTTTGTCTATGTATCCACACATGTATCAAGTTTCCGGGTAATACAATTCTAGCATGAATAATAAACATTTATCATGGTATAAGGAAATACAAAATAACAACTTTGTTATTGCCTCTAGGGCATATTTCCTTCACGCAGGTCTCGTGCCCGCTCACTGAGATCTCCTCTACGGCGAACCGCTTCGCCTCCATGCCCTTGCGCTACACCTGGGTGCGCTCAGGGCAGTACTGCTCCTCGTCCGTGAGCGCCGGGTCGAGCACCGAGAGCAGCCTGCTCCCCGCGCCCACACCGGCACCGGAGACAGTTGAAGCGGCTGCCTCCTTCGAGGCGAGCGCCTGGAAGCATGAGTCCGTGCCAGGGGTGCGGGAGAGGAGGCGGAGACGGGTGAGGCGGAGCGGGGCGAGGGAGAAAGAGAGATGGCGGTCACCCTCCACCGCGCTCTTGTCGTGTGGGATGGGAGAAGATGGAAATAGGGGAGAGATGGCCTGCATCGCGCGGGGTGGCGGCGGTGAACCGACGGGCGACAGGGCTGTGCGGAGAGGTGTGCGGGTGAGGGGAGGGGTCAGTTTTTCCTGGAGAAAGAGGTGGAGAGATGAAAGGAAAATTCCCGTTGTTAAGGTCCTGCTTGGATTGTCGGTTGGCTTCTAAATACACCTGTAAAGATTACAGACCTCAAGGCAACGTTTCTTTTTCCAGTCAAAAATCAAGGGTAACCGACAATATACACCTGTAAATTAAATCCGGGTGTATAAATTTACACCCATACCAAGCGGGGCCTAAGTGGATCGTGTGAGGGGGTCGCGGACTAATTACGTTCCGCAAATCAGGGAGTGTCGCGCGGATTAGAGGATGCGGAGGGCGGACGATTGGCAGACGAGGCCTTCTGCTTGGCAGAACATTTGATCTGAGACGTCGATTTAGGTTGCAGACTATTGATGTAATATGGACCGTAGGATGTACTTAAATTGATTTGATCAGAGGGTTCTGGTAATCTTGTGTACAATTAGTTGTGTGACTTTAGGGGAGTTTATGTTCGCTCTTTTAATAGTATAGTAGAGATGACTTCCCACTAAAAATTGCACCCTAGCACGATGTGTAATCTCCAGCTTACCAACACCATTCAACTACTTCACATAAACGAAAAAAACTAAGGATATGTGTAGAAATGATACACATGTTGTGTTTGCTTTGATCTTTTTAATGTAATATGTGCATGATTTTGAATCTTGCTTATCTTCTAATAGAATTAATATAATTTAATGGAGGACATGCTGGATTTTGTCTTACAGGGCACGACACCCGTGTCCAATCGGGCTCAATGGATTTAGTAATAATAGGAGAAAAACACTAAGGATCAATAAGAGAAAGTGGACATAAATGACCAGCAATGACGACAACCAATTGAACTCCTTCAAATAAATGGATTGGTTGCTTAACAACGGTGTTTGCCACAAGCACAACAATCAATAGGTGGTGCCAACAAGTTGAGTCGACCCCAACAAGTTGGTTAGAATCATGATCCTACCTTTGGCTTGTACGAATTTACATGATTGGCTGGACTAGTTACTGATACGTCTCCGTCGTATCTATAATTTTTGATTGTTCCATGCCAATATTATTCAACTTTCATATACTTTTGGCAACTTTTTATATTATTTTTGGGACTAACATATTGATCCAGTGCCCAGTGGCAGTTCCTGTTTGTTGCATGTTTTTGGTTTCACAGAATATCCATATCAAACGGAGTCCAAACGGGATAAAAACGGACGGAGATTTTTATTGGAATATTTGAAAAGTCTGGAAGAAAGATCATCGTGAAACAGAGTCCAAGGTGGGCACGAGGTGGGGCGCCCTACCCCTGTATGCCCCTGACCCTCGTGGTCCACCCGTAAGGCGGTTGATGCCCTCCTTCGGCCGCAAGAAAGCTAATTTTTGGTAAAAAATCACGACGAAGGTTTCAGTCCAATCGGAGTTACGGATCTCCGGATATAAAAGAAACGGTGAAAGGGCAACAGAACAGAACGCAGAAACAGAGAAAGATAGAGAAATAGATCCAATCTCGGAGGGTCTCTCGCCCCTCCCAAGCCATGGAGGCCAAGGACCAGAGGGGAAACCCTTCTCCCATCTAGGGAGGAGGTCAAGGAAGAACAAGACGAAGGGGCCCCCTCTCCCCTTCTCTTCCGGTGGCGCTGGAACGCCGCCGTGGCCATCATCATCACCGCAATCTTCACCAACAACTTCACCGCCATCATCTCCAACTCTTCCCCCCTCTATGCAGCGGTGTAACCTCTCTCTTACCCGCTGTAATCTCTACTTAAACATGGTGCTCAACGCTATATATTATTTCCCAATGATGTATGGCTATCCTATGATGTTTGAGTAGATCCGTTTTGTCCTATGGGTTATTTGATGATCAAGATTGGTTTGAGTTGCATGTTTTATTATTGGTGCTGTCCTATGGTGCTCTCCGTGTCGCGCAAGCGTGAGGGATTCCCGCTATAGGGTTTGCAGTATGTTCATGATTTTCTTATGGTGGGTGGCGTGAGTGACAGAAGCACAGACCCGAGTAAGTAGGTTGTTTGCGTATGGGATAAAGGGGACTTGATACTTTAATGCTATGGTTGGGTTTTACCTTAATGATCTTTAGTATTTGCGGATGCTTGCTAGAGTTCCAATCATAAGTGCATATGATCCAAGTAGAGAAAGTATGTTAGCTTATGCATCTCCCTCAAATAAAATTGCAATAATGATTATCGGTCTAGTTATTGATTGCCTAGGGACAAATAACTTTCTCGTGACAAAAAGTTCTTTACTAGAAATAATTTAGTTGTGTCTTTATCTAAACAGCCCCTAGCTTTTATTTATGTGCTCTTTACTTTCTTGCAACCCTATCCAAAAACACCTACAAAGTACTTCTAGTTTTATACTTGTTCTAGGTAAAGTGAACGTCAAGCGTGCGTAGAGTTGTATCGGTGGTCGATAGAACTTTAGGGAATATTTGTTCTACCTTTAGCTCCTCGTTGGGTTCGACACTCTTACTTATCGAAAACTGTTGCGATCCCCTATACTTGTGGGTTATCAGTTACACAATTCTGGTTAGTAGAATCTATGATTTTTAGACTTTGTTAGTTATATTCTCGTGATTTTCATTGTTATCATGGGCGTCGGTTATGAAATTGTGTTTTCCAACAAACTCGGGCACAGTTGGTATTGATTGCAGACTTGCCGTGAATGGAAATTGCTGGGAACCAATAGAGGAAGAGAAGAAATTCTGATGACTATGGGGCCATTCACATTGTGACTATGTTTGACTTATGTTACCATATTATTTTTGCCACACTTGCCTAACTTGAGTTCTTCAAATTGTTAGCCACACTTTGACTTGCCTAAAGGAATCTTGCCACACTTTTTGTATCTATGACATGTGGGGTTCACTGCTCATAAAAAAAATTTCTTGCCTTAAGTGTGGCTAGAACCAAACACCCACTTAACTTGGTAAAACTTGCCTAAGGTGAGGTGTGGCAAAGTGTGGCTGGAAACCAAACAGCCCCTACGTCACTAGGTGGCGATGGTGAAACATCGGGGGAGAGGGGAGGAGTACAACTGACACAGCAGTGCGCCCAAACCTTCTACCATAATTTACCATAAAATGGCTTACATCACTCTGAATGCGACGAATATGAGTAATGCAAGATTTTCGTTGTTCCATGAGTAAACCAATCTTCGGAACAATAAAGCAGTAATGAGATGTTAATTACTCCCTCCGACAGCTAGCTGCTGACAGAGGCTCTCGCGACTCTCGCTCTCGTGACGCTACACCTTCCTCTCGCCATAGCTGCCACCACCACAGATCGAGCCCCGCGGCATGCCTCCACGCCGACGAGGGGTGCGGGCACCGGCCGCACCCACGCCTCCTCCACCCTAGCAACTCCCGCCTGCCATCTACGAGAGATTCCCAGAGATTCTGCGGCTAATCTCTCTTGTCCCACAGGCGGTGCTCATGGCGACCAGAGCCAGGGAGTGGACGGAGCGCGCGACCAGGATCCGGGACGCCACCTTCGAGTGGATTCGGTGCGTGCAGGAGTGGAAGGCGGCAGACCGGGCGGTGGCGGCGACGACTGATTCGGAGGTGAGATCCACGACCGCGAAGGTCGCGGAGATTTGTCAGAGGAAGGCGGGCTTGGAGTAGGAGAAGCTAGCGCGGCGCATCTTCGAGGAAGCCACGCTGGAGGAGAGGGCAAGGATGCCCCCATTTCCGCACTCTCCACCAGCCAAGTTCGTGATCTGGGCGAGAGCAGAGGCAAAATCGAGCGAACTACGGCGGGCGCTTCGCTGGGAATGCATTCTAGGCGTTCTACCACCGAGTGCATGAGGGGGGCTGCGGGTGTTGCGGCGATATTGTCACAATGCCGCACCAACCCACGGCCTCGCCGCGGCATGCTCGAGCCGCCTTGGTTTGGTGACCGCGGCGATGTTCCGCCGGGTGCTCATTCGTGAACAAACAAGGGGATCTGTATCCCTGAGGTCCAAGTATTTGCTACGGTTCATCAGGCATCCGAACGGAAGGTTGCTGGGCGGAGTTTGTACTCTGAGAAACAGGATTCCTCGCTAGTGGCGAGGGCCACTCCGCCGGAGTCGGGGGATTTTCCCCCTTTGGTTCGGGTGGGGACGGCCATGCTGATTGACAAGGGCCCCACTGCCACGTCTCTCCCACCAATCAAGTGCAGGAGGGTGAAGACGCCTTTGGCGAATACGCCTCCTACTTGGGATGACGCGGACGAGTTTATATCTAGGGTTTTTGGACATCTCTGGTCCATCCCCTCCCCTCTCCGCCGCCAACCCCGTTCTCGCCCCCCAAGCCGAATTGCTTCCACCTTGGGATGGCTCCGGAAGGATCTGGTTCAATCCGGATGTTTCTCCCCGTCTGATCTGTTCCCAGTCAAGAATCTCCGGCCCTTCGACCCTCCACCGATAAAACTCAAGATCGTCAGAGAAGGGATCGGAGGCGGATCCAAATCCTTTGCTCAGGTGGTTTCCATGGCGGACAAGACTGTGCCGACTGGGGCGCAGAAACAACGTGCTCCGGTCACGCAGAAGAACCCGACCCGTCGCCAAGGTGCAGGAGGGGTGCGTCCCAACCCTGCTGCCCCTCCCAAATGCGCTGCCCCTCTCCAAGCTCAGCAACTCGCGACAGCACCTCCACCACCGGCTCCACCTACCCCAGCCGTGCAGGTCCTCGCACTAGAAAAAAAAGACACATCCGTGGCATTTTGGGCCGAACGATTTTTTTTTCTGTCATACATATGACACTTCTATGACGATAATTGTGACAAAACCCGGTATCATCATAGATGTGGTGGGCTCCTACTTCTACGACAAAAAATCATGACAGAAAACGGGCTTTTCGTCCTGGGCGGGCTGGAGACGCAGCTGCATGACATTCTTTGGGCCGTCCATGACGGAAAAACCGTGGTAGAAGTGAGGGGAGGAAAATTTCAGGGAGGTCGGGGCGGCGATGTGCGTTCTCTACGTACGCTGCTGCAGCGTGTGTGCGGCGTTAGCTCTAGCGAACCCGAGCGAGGCGTTGGGCTCTAGCGAACCCGGCGATTGACTGCGCAGCTGGCGTTCATCGAACCCGAGCGATCGATCGATGGCTGATTAATCGAACCCGATCGGCGATTCGCCGCTATTGCTACTAATGAAGCCGATCGATGTTGCCTGCGGGATGAAGAGTGGCGTTATGGGGGGAGGGGGGAGGGGGGTTGGATGAGCGAGTGGCGGTGGCATTTGCCTCTGGATGAAAAAGACCCGTGGTGTGGTGGAGGGCTGGATGAGCAGTGAGCGGTGGAGGGTGCCCGTGGAGGGTGGTTGAACAGGACCCGTGGTGTGGAGGGCTGGATGAGCAGTGAGCGGTTGAGGGTGGTTGAACAGTAGCCGGTGGAGTATCGCGCGGTTGAGGCTGGATGAACAGGAGCCCATGGAGGCTGGAGGAGGTCGACGGTAGCCCATGTGGAGGCTGGAGGAGGTCGACAGTGGAGATGAACAGTATCCCGTGGAGTCCCGTTTTGCGGTAGGCCACACCCCTCCCAATGAACAGGACCCCCGTTTCGACCATAGCACTCCAACACAAGTCCGTTTTGCGGTACGCCGCACCCCTCCCGATCAACAGGACCCCCGTTTCGTCTGTTTTGCGGTACGCCACACCCCTCCCGATCAACAGGACCCCCGTTTCGACCATAGGAGGCCCATTTCCTCCGTTTTGCGGTACGCCACACCCCTCCCGATCAACAGGACCCCCAATCGAAACATGGCCGGTCGAACACAAGGCCGTTTCCTTCGTTGTGCGTTACGCCAGGCCTCGTTTCCATCGCCTGTTCCGTCCAAGCCCTCCCGATGAACACGACCACACATTCCCTTCCGACCCAACCGGTTGGCTCCCACGCGTTCCGTTGCCTCCCGATGAACACGACGCATTCCGTTGCCTCCCCATGAACACGATGCACTCCGTTGCCTCCCCATGAACACGACGACGACGCTGTTTCTCCATTTCGACCCAGCCATGTACACGAGCCCTGGCCGTACTTATGCACGAGTAGGCGTTCGAGACCCCGCCCGTATGTACACATACATGGCCGTATTTTCTTTCTTGCACCCTGGCCGCTTTACGTACGTGTACATGCTACGTGCGCGCCTCTATTACGACACGTGCTTGCCTCTACAACGACCAGTATGTACGTACACGTTCGCGACCAGAATGACAATGCTATGTACGCTTCGACCAGGTGGGTCCCGACTGTTAGGCACTTCCTTGCGTGCGAACATGTAGTTGGTGGGTCCCAGCAGTCAGGGGGCGAATCATTTTTTTTTGCCCGGACGGACTTCCTTGCGTGTGAAGATGTAGCTGGTGGGTCCAGTAGTCAGGGGGGCAAATCATTTTTTTTGCCCGAACGCACTTCCTTGCGTGCGAAGGTGTAGCTGGTGGGTCCCAGCAGTCAGGGGGGAAACGTTTTTTTGCGAAATACGGTGGCCCATCCGATGGGTCCCCGCTGTCAGGTGGAGGAATAATTATTTTGCGTGTAATAAGGAGGCACTTCCTTGCTGCGGCCGTGGACCCAGCTGTCGGCGTCTCCACGCGACGCGATTACTCTTCCGATGGAAGTCGATCGTTGACCACATTGACCACGCCGCGCCGAGAGCACCACGGCGGTGGGCGATGGCGAGGCCTAGGAAGGGGCGACACGGATGCGGGGAAGACTCGACGGTTGTTTCCCGCGGAGAATCTGTTGTACATGACTTTCTTGGTTCGTATGCCGTCATTTGGAGAATATCAGCAGTGTGGGTGAGTAGAGGATGGCTAGGCGATGATGGGAATGCGGTGGGGCGGTGAGGGCTGCTTGGCAACCTGGCCGGCCGCTGGAAGGAGGGCGAGCGCAGTCCTTGGCGCTTGTTTGGCATTTGGAGCGGGAAGAGCAGAGATTGAAGAAGCACGACGGTCATTGGATGGACATCGTACGGTCACTGGAGATAGAATCATTCATATTGACTAAGTTGACAAAGCCCTTCGTCCGCGTCAACTTAGTATGCCCACAAGTCAGCCTCCCACCATGGTGGGTCCCAGCTATCAGGGGGAGTATTCATTTTTCTCTGCGTAATAAGGAGGCACTTCCGGTGGGTCCGAGCAGACAGCAGGGGGAACGTTTTGTTCGCGAAATACGGTGGTCCGTTCGGTGGGTCCCAGCAGTAAGGGGCAAACGTTTTTTTTCACGAAATACAGTGGCCCGTCCGGTGGGTCCCAGGCGGTGGGGAAATGTTTTTCCGCGAAATCTGGTGGCCCGTCCGATGGGAGGAGGGAGCAGCAGTCCGTGGCGCTTGTTTGGCATTTGGAGCAGGAAGAGCAGAGATTGAAGAAGACGACGGCCGTTGGATGGCCATCCAACGATCCTTGCTTGTCGTCAACTTTTTAGGAAAGCCTCAAATCAGAAAACAGCATACAACCCATCTGCCATTATTTCTAATAATTTACAGCCCATTTGCTAATTCTTAAGGTTTTTTTGGAGCCCATATTCTTTTTGTTAGCATTACAGCCCATATTGTGGCCACGGTTAAAAAATTATACAAAATTTTGCATATTTCAGTGCGGTCTGAACTGTTTTTAATCCCGAAATTTCGACTATAAAATCCAACAAATTCTCCACGCATAAAAATTAATGTAATTTAAAATCTCGAAATGAAAAAAAGATATTTGAAACTAATTTCCGGTTTGATGTGTTTTAAAAATGTACAACCCATTTCTCATTACTGATGGGCCATTTTCTCCAGTAGAATGAAAGCTCTCCTCGTCTTGAAAGATTTGTAGCCTAATAGGCGACAAAGCGACTTACTTGGCAAATCACAAAAAAACTGGGCTGTGGCCGTGGACCCACTGTCGGCCTCTCCACGTCTGATACTCTTCGATGGAATGTCGTTGACCACATTGACCACTTGGCACCGAGAGCACCAAGGTGGTGGATGATGGCGAGGCCTAGGCCGGGAAGACGCGGCGGTGGATGCCCTCGCGGAGAGAGTACGAGGTTCACTGGTTCGGCTGCGGTGTGAGGCTGCCATCGCCCTTGGGCACAGCTAGCCGTGGGAGTAGTAGGGGCAATGAGGCCTCAGCGGCTGGCACAACCGCCACCGGAGGCAGGAGCAGGCGGTCTCCCAGCGCTGGTTTGGGCGGCTGGTGCAAGAAAAGCGATGATTGAAGAAGCGGCAGGACCATTCGATTCAAATCCAGCAGTTCTGCTGCTAGAATCGTTTGTTGACTAAGTTGACAAGCCTGCGTGCAGCGTCAACGTAGTAGGCCTGGTCAGCCTCCCAACCGTGCGCCCGGATGTCGATGGGAGGAATCAATTTTTTTCAGGTAATAAGGAGGCAGTTGATTGCGTGCGGCCAGGCCAGCGGAGGGAGTAGGGTGGGCTGGGGAAGCCTGCGCGGCATCACAGCGGGCACAAGAGGAGGGAGCAGGCAGTCCCGCCGGTGCTAGTTTAGGCGTGCTGGGCGGAAGATCGAGATTGAAGAAGACGCGTCGGCCGTTGGATGGACATCCAACGATCCTTCTTTGCTAGAATCGTGTGTTCAGCGACAAAGCCTTGCGTAAACAAGTCAGCCATTTGCTATTATTTTTATAATTTTTACTCATTTTCTAATTCATATGGAATTTATTGCAGCCCGTTTTCCATTTTTAGAATTGCTGGCCATCTTCTGGTCAGTACCAGTGTCAAAAAATTAACTAAATATGTGGGAAATTTTGAAAATTCGCAAATTTTTGCTAGGGAACGAAATATTCTTAATCCAAAAATTAATAGCCATAATTTAAAAATAAATTAGCACTATGTCATGTTAAATCCAATGAAATACGTATAAGATATCAGTGAAGAACAAAAACAAAAAAAAACTAATATCTCATTTGCTATAATTTCTTTTTGGAATTTTCAACCCCTTTTGATATTACTTTTAACAGACATTGACCATACTCTTTGGCTAGGACGGAATGCATCCCTCCTCGTCTTGAAAGATTTGCAGCCCAGTAATTCGGAGAAAACAAATAGGCCTAGCTTGGATATTCTTCAAAAAGAAATACTGGGCTACCTATTTTCCCAAAGAACTGGTGCATGAGCATTTAGCTTTATTTACTTATTTACTTATTTATGTTTAGGGGACCATGAGCATGTAACTGGGCCAGATTCATGTGAGAGCCTCCCTTCTAGTTAATTATGTGCTTCTCTATTGGGCCTTCATCAGTGAGCTGCATCTTATCAACAAGTGGAAAATGTGTTCCGTACGAAAAATAGTATGAGCTACGTACGGTACGGGGCACTAAAGGATCGAACCGTGCAACGACTTCCAAAACATTGTGTTTGTCGTTCTAACAACACATTTATTCAACCAACAGACGAAATATACTACTGATTGTACATAGAAAACAGCAGCAGCAACAACCAGGGCTGGGGGTGCAACAGAAGCAGTAAGCAGGCCAGAAGAGTGAAGACACAGCTCTCTCTTCCAAACCAAACATCAGCCATCATTACAAAAGGGCTACCAAAAAAGAACAAGTGTATGCATCAAACTAAATAAAGATCCTACTACACCAAGTGTACACATCTAACTAACTGGCTCAGTTAGACGTTACTATTTATTAAGCTGTGGAGATTGGCTGACGGCTTGAACCAGATGGGTGCCTGACGGGGAAAACTCCAGCCAGCAGGTCAAAGTCTGATACTTGCGACCCTCTCTCCTACTTTGGGTTGCAGAACATGGCGGCACATGTCAGGGTATGGTGCATGCAGAGACGCATGTACGCTGTGTACACACAGTTTTGCCTGATGAACGAAACCGCGCTTCCATCATGATCCTTGCCGTCGGTTATCTCCTGGCTAATCGGATAATCCAGTCTGACAAATAGAGAGCATGCACCAAGGCTACTTACCAGCCTCCAGTCAAAAAATCCTGAAGGCCCAGAGAAGCTGGGATCCTGCTCAAAGACCTTGCAGTGACTGTGATTGTACTCCGCAAAACAACACGTCTGGTATGTGCGAACGATCATCAATCTTTCGCTGTCGTCTGATCGAGCCAGGAACCACCTGCAACTGCCATGCCGCTTTTCTTTGGAAGGTTACGGGATTAGGAAGGGTAGGGACACCAGCGACCTACAACATCATATCAAGTTGAGTCAAATAAAAAGGGCTCTTGATTTAGTCAATCTTAAGAACAGCATGTTATGAGCATGAATATTTTTTCAGTAAATGTTGATAGTTATATAAGCAAGCCATCATGATATCATAGGAAAGTAACATACTGCTGTAACAGCCGTTTGTAGCGATGACTGGAGTAGGCCAGCAATACGTCCAGCCACAGAAGGAGTCGACAGCGTAAATGAAGCCCTTGTGTTTGATGGCATTAGAGAACCATGGAGGATGTATGATCCTGCGATGGACGTGCAGATTTATCCACTTACCGCAGTGACACATCGGATAAGCGAGACCGCGGTTGAAGAGCATAATTAGCCTGAAGTCTTTATAATTCGCAGATCTTGTGGGCATTTGGCAGATTACAACCTTGAGCAAATCAAACTTGGTATCATGTTGGCTCTTGTAAGATTTGAGTATTACGGGCGCGGTGCCAAAGCGATACAGTGTTAATCGAAGGAAGGGGGATCAATCGTCGGGTGTAGACCTCCACGAGCATCCAGCTGCCGTGACCGTCGACGAGCACCATCCAAGATGTGTTCATGCCGACCCAGTACATACCGTTAATTTAGCTGAGGCTGACGGGGCTCGGATCGCTTTGAAGGGGGTTGATGCTCGCCACCCTACGATCGTTATGCTGCGTGACACGCCGTTTTTGAAGATCAGGCGGCATCAGCAAGCAAGGAGCTGGCTTAAAAAGCTCTGGCCTGAGGGCTTTGAGTAAACGGTACAGCCCCGACAAGCATGCGGCGAGCGGCATGGTACCGAGATTGTCCACACGCGAAACAATGAGCTTGATTACCTCTGTGGGAAGCGAATTCCAGCCACTCTTTCGGCGGATGCTGCTCGATTCTTCCATTGTTAGTGCTTGGGTTTCGGACGAGGGGGGGTTGAGGCGCCTTAGCTTCTAGCGGGGATGGAAGCTTGGACGAGATTATGTGCGGACAAAGATGGAGAAGCGAATATGTGCCGCGGGAAGTGGACAGGTGATGATGACTACATCATGCCGCTTGACTTACGAGACACATACCAGCAGCGTAGGGTCATATCGATGCGGACAACTTGCTTGAGTGATCACGATCTTGGTACTCCCTACAAGACGTACTACGAGATATGCCCTAGCTTGCTAGAGTAGAGTAGTAGAGTAGGACTCTGCTCTACTACTAGCACCGGAGGAGTAGTAGTATATTCTAATCTAAAATAGTTACAAACTTCAATGCCCGAGCGTGGAATGACTACGAACCGTGCTCAAAGACCGTGTCTACGTGGTGTTTGGACTTATATGCAAAAAATAGCAAGATGCCCGTGCATTGCACGACACACCATCATCACCAACTCGGTTTTTCTCTCTACTCCTACTCCTATAAAAGACTCAGTTGGTGATGATGGAGGCGAGGAGGCGTGTTCAGCCGGGCGTGCAGCGGACGGCGCAACACTATTCGATTTTTTTAATAAAAAACAAAGAAGAGTAGTAGAGATAGAGACATAGGGAGGAGCACGAGGTAGTGGGAGATAAGGATAAATGAGGCAAGGCCTTATCTATAAATGTGGAGAGAGGTGCGGGTATCTTTTGTAAAATTGTCATAGTTGGCTTTCTATCCGTCAGATATAGACCGGACGGTCTATATTACAAGATGGCAGGCATACCATCATCACCAACTCGGTTTTCTATAAGAGTAGATATATATAGATATAGATAGATAGAGAGTAGGGAGTACTAGTAAGGACACCATCTACTGCTTCGTGTGCTACTCCTGCGCTCCATTCGGTGGCCGCAACGTCCCCTACAGCCACCCCTCCCGCGCTCCATTCGGCGGGCGCTGTTGAAATCTGGGGAGCGCACTCTCGCGACTACTGGCAGCCACAACTTCACCGACGACGACTTCTTCCCCGACCTCGGCAACCTCTTCCTCAACGACATGGGCGACAACCTCAACGCCAACGGTGCTGCTCCTGTTGCATCCTATGTGTTTCTGTCCTTCCTGTTCGAAATCGTGGTAGAATTCATGTTTCTACTCTGTATCCTACTACTATGCTAGTCCACATGATTAGTTTCATTTCTGTTATAGCCGTCATGATTTATTTTGTGCTTATTTGGATTAAATCTCGTAGTAACTTGCTCATATATTCAACTGGCGCAACGGCCCCTACAGCCACTCCCGTTTCATGGACGGCCTGGTCGATGCCTCCAAGGAGCCCTTCGTCCACTGCTATGAGTGCCCTATGCCGTTTTTTGGCTCGCGGCGGACATGGTGCATCACCTCACGGATCGTGCAGCGGTCTTGCTGGCCCTTGGCGGAGAACATCTAGTACGACCGTGCTACGGTTCACCATGCGAAGTCATTTGGAGGATCACCGCCGCCTGCTAGTCTCGGAGGAGGACGGCAGCGTCTTCCTCTTGATCTTGGGCACCGGCAAGGCCCGCGCAGGCCGCCGCCCCATCTTTGTAACGTGCGTCGGGGGCGTCGCCGCTGACGCTGACACTAACATGAGGCAGATGTACGGGTGCATGGTCACTATTACTACCCCTCCGAATCGCGTGGGCGGCGACACCGGCCTCATCGGACGGACTTGGACTCTGGGGAGCTGGGACTATCCCGCCAATGTGGACTTGGAAAACCCATGGCATCCTTTACCCGCCGACGCGGTGCACGGGGACTCCAAGGAGGTTCACCTGGACATACACATTATCAAGTGCACTTAGAAAACAAGTAGTGTGTGTGTGGGCGCTTATGGCCCGTGTCTTTGCCGCTTTTGATTCTGTAAGCTTGTCGTTAAACTTGAGTGGCTTTCGCCGCAGTCCTTCCTTTGAACTGCTCCTCTCAGTGAGCTGATGTAAGACACTTTGGGTTTCATTTGATAATGGAACCGGGGAGGAGCCTCCGTGTTCTTCTAAAAAAATTACGCATTATCAAGTTAAATGTTGATCATTAGTTTTCGCTCAATGTAATCCGCTGTCTAAGCATGTGGAGACTTCCATGCAGGATCTTGCTCTATTGGAGTATCACGCATGAATAAAAGTGTATCCGTTTATGGTTTAGTCTAGAATCTTCCATGTATGAATTTTTACTACAGTACTGGTGAATGACTTACGATGAACCATTTCTTACATCTCTTCTGCCCCCTTGAAAGTCATCCTGATTTAATCCCTCCGTCTAGGTGTATAAGGACATGGTTAATGTTACTTAATAGTATAGCCAACTATTGACTATAAGAAAGTGCCATGTCATCTGTAGCCAACATGTATAACAATCGATACTCAAAAACTAATTCTTAAAGATCATTTGTTGCAAAACACAATAAGTGTTATTTCTTCACAAGTTTTGGATGCAGGTTGAATAGTTGAACGCTTTTGTTTGCAAAAGATACCTTTTTATCTATTTCAGCCGGATGTTTGTGAGCTCTAGAGATGAGATAATATACGAAGAAACCTATCGATACCCGTTACACATGAGATGACCCCCACATCCTTTGTCAAAATAAACAACTCCCCGATCAATGCATTTCACTCTTGATTGCAACGCATGGGCACCTTACTACTATAGATTAGTACGACCAAAATTGAACTAACATTATATATAGTACGATAAATACTGATGCATGTCACCTAAAATTATATCATTCAAAACTATGTTCAAATACTGAATCCAACGATATAGTTTTTGTTGACATGCACTAACATTTTGTCGATTAAATCTTGATCAAATTCAATGGGGACTAATAAACCACGACCGATGTAGTACAAGTGTAGAGGCGGCGCTGCACGGAGTCTCACCTCTCACCCCTTCGTGGCCTTGGCGATAAAGCCGTCATATCACAAAACCCAACCACTCCCAAGTAATAAGTGGCCTGGTAAAATAAGCGGACAAGCAACCATCACATCCCTCCGTCTTTTTGCATTTCATCTCTCTGCATTTACTTTCTCCGGTTCATCTACTTTTCGATCCCTAGTTACTACTCCTAGGGCCAGTTCTTTTGGTGGCTTCCCAGCTTTTCCCACAAGACTAGTCACGGTGGAGAGTAACAATAAGGCACCTCACTCATTTATTTGGGCTTCTAAACTACTACTCCGTCCTGGTTTATTCCTCACCATTGTAATTTGTGCTAAATTTTGACCAAAGATTTAGCAAATAAACATCAATGTTTCTCGTTTTCTCCTCCTCCTTGGTCACGGTGCACAGCCTAAGATGGCTTACTCACCTAGACGGATGGAGTAGTGCATGTGACATGCACTAACATTTCATTAGTTAAATTTATGATCAAAATTTGACACAGATTACAATGGGGACCAATAAACCAGGACAAAGGTAGTAGTTATGGGATTACTAATCTAGAAGCCTAAAAGAACTGGCCCCTGGTACTCCTACTAGTATTAGTACTCAAGTTGGAATTCCAATTGCACGGCACAACTTGTTAGGCAAAAAAAAATTCAATACAGGGTGTAGGAAGCGGTTTGAGAATTTGCATGCCTTTCAACCAGTGAGATACTCCGTACAAAGTACGACAGAGAAATAACGACAGAGAAGGAAGCTAAAAGTAAACAATCAAACGAGCATCTTTGCATTTGTTTTGCATTGAATCGTTTCACAAGCTTGACTAGTGTTGTTTTTCTACTTTTACAAAAACCGCATCGTAATGTTAAAACGTGCATTTGCACGTAGATAAGTAATAGTAGTACTCCCTCTGTCTATGTGTACAAGTCTTCCCTCCTTGGTCACGGTGCACAACCAAAGATGACTTATTGACCTGGACGGAGGGAGTAGCACAGTCTGGAAGCATATATCGAGAGAGACGTGTAGTGCGATAGTATATAGTAAAGTTTGTGCTATATGCACGTACTTGCAAAATGCGTACGAATACACAAGGTCTCCAAACTTTCCCTTTTACATACTTAATTAAGGACGCTAAAAATTCCTGAACGGTCGGGATTTATCATTTGCGTCCCAAAACTAATGAGACCGCCTTACAAAACAAAAATTGAACTCCTCCTAAAAGCCACGGCGCTCGCAGGAGCGCTTACGATGCGCCACGAGTGCCCTAGTGCGCGGCTGTTTCCCAGCGCGCCGACACAACGCCTCTTCCTCACCCTCGCAACTCGCAAGGTGCTGATTGGCGGCTTGCCGGAGGGGGAGCACGATCTCACCGGTGTGGTGATCCGGCACCAACAGGTACTCCGCCTCGCTGGAAGGGTGCACCCGGTCCATGTACCGCCAAGCGTAGATGAGGCGCTTGTGCCCGACTGCACGCAGGGCGTTGGCACGGGCGTACTCCCGCCACCCTCACGGCCCTTGCACGAGCCTTCTGCCAAAGAGCCAATTGCCTGACTCTCTCGGACGCGACATAGGCCTCCTAGGCAGCTTGTTCCGCGGTGCGCTTCTCTTGCTCGGCCTTCTTCTCCGCCTTTATTTTGGCGTGCTCTGCTGGAGGCAAAGCCCCCCACAAGGCGACATCCATTTCTTTCCAAAGCTCCTCAAGGCTGGGGGGCTCGGCGGGCGGCGCAGCGTTCTCCTCGTAGCGGGGAGCCGACGCGTCCTCCGACGCGCGTGCTGGAGAGATTGGGAACGCCGACGCGTCCACCTTGACGCATCGCGGCGAGTAGCGGAACACCGACGCGTCCTCCTCGACTAGTGGCGGCGAGGAACGGAACGGCGACGCGTCGCGTCGCGGCGAGGAGTGGAACACCGAGGCGTCCTCCTCGACTAGTGGCGGCGAGGAATGGAACGGCGATGCGTCGCGTAGCGGCGAGGAGCGGAACACCGGCGCGTCCTCCTCGACTAGTGGCGGCAAGGAACAAGCGGCGACGTGACCGTCCGCAGCGGTGCAGCGAGGCTCCTAGGACTTGGGAGGCGATGCCATGGTGGTCGGCGTGAGAGGAGGGGAGGAGATAGCGATGAGCGTGAGCGTGAGGGGAGGAGATAGCGATGTCGTCGGAGGCGCAGTATTTATAGCGAGCAATGGCACACCCTCGTAAGATATGGACTGAGCTGCACCGACTTAGCTGCAGGTCGGTTGCATCACTGACATGTGGGCCGAACACCTGTTCGGCCCATATGTCAGTGACCCAATGCACCTGTAGTTAAGTAACAACTACGTGGGCATATTTGTTGGAGTAAATTACGGGGGAGCGAAGGGGTGGAAATATTGCTGGTCACAACGGATTGGACGAGCATGGGGGAGGAGAGTCATGCATGCAGATTTTCTTCACACGAGGTGGAGTGGTGGGACTGCCGGAGGAAGAAATAGAGTTTGGCAGGCATATTGTTTCCACACATGGAGAGGAAAAGATTTGGAGACGAACGGGCTTCCTGAAGGTATGGGGAACGGTTCATAATAAGTCATCTTGCATGCCGGGCTAGGTATAGTCTCAAGTCATTAAAAACATACACGCCCACACATGTTCATATTTCAAGGTGCACTAAATTATTGCATGCGATGATTAAGGCTGGCCATGATGGTGGTATCTTAGATGGTATCATGCACACGGGAATAGTAGCAAACATGCTGATGTGGCAAAGAATTAAATAAGAGAGGGGGGTTAGAGTAACTAGTGTTCATGCATGCATTGGTAAACACATTTTTTTGTGAAGAACGACAACACTAGTTGAGTACTTTTGCAGACTTCAAAAACTATTACACCGCCTCTACTATCTTGCTAAGAGTAGGTGAAATTTTTGAATCGAGCCCTATAAACTAGAAGGGAGGTAGTGGTACTCTAATAGCTAACCTTGTTGTGATGACAAGATAGGACATGGCACGCACCTGCACTACAAAAAAAGACACATCCGTGACATTTTGGGCCGAACGAATTTTTTTTCTATCATACATATGACACTTCTATGATGATAATTGTGACAAAACCCGGTATCATCATAGATGTGGTGGGCTCCTACTTCTATGACAAAAAATCATGATAGAAAATGGGCTTTTAAGTCACGGGCGGGCCGGAAACATAACTGCATAACATTCTTTGGGCCGTCCATGAAGGAAAAACCGTGGTAGAAGCGAGGGTAGGAAAATTTCGGGAGTTGCGGTTACGGTGGGAGGTTGGGGGCGGCGATGCGCGTTTCTCTCATACACGACGTGCGTGCGTGTGTGCGGCGTAGGCTCTAACGAACCCGGCGAGGCATTGGGCTCTAGCGAACCCGGCGATTGCCTGCGCAGAACTCGCGTTCTTGACCGGAGCGATCGATCGATGGTGTTAATCGAACCCGATGGGCGATTCTTCGCTGCTGCTGCTAATCGAAGCCGATCGATTGGATGAGCGGTGAGTGTTGCGGGGGGTTGGATGAGCAGTGGCGGTGGCGTTGTCTTGTGGAGGGCTGGATGAGCAGTGAAGCGGTGGAGGGTGGCCGTGGAGGGTGGTTGAACAGGACCCGTGGTGTGGAGGGATGGATGAGCGGTGGGCGGTGGAGGGTGCCCGTGGAGGGTGGTTAAGCGATGGCGGTGGAGTAGCACACAGCGGAGGTTGGATGAATAGGAGGCCGTGGAGGCTGGATGAACAGGAGCCCGTTTTGCGGTACGCCACACCCCTCCCGATGAACAGGACCCCCGTTTCGACCGCAGGAGGTCCGTTTAAATGCATTTTGCGATGCGCCACACCCTCCCGATCAACAGGACCCCCGTTTCGACCGTAGGAGGTCCGTTTCCTCCGTTTTGCGGTACGCCACACCCCTCCCGATCAACAGGACCCCCTGTTTCGACCGTAGGAGGTCCGTTTCCTCCATTTTGCGTTACGCCACACCCCTCCCGATCAACAGGACCCCGTTCTGAACGTAGGAGGTCCGTTTCCTTTGTTGTCCGGTACGCCAAGCCTCGTTTCCATCGCCTGTTCCGTCCAAGCCCTCCCGATGAACACGACCACGCATTCCGTTCCGACCCAGCCGATTGGCTCCCCATGAACACGACGACGACGCTGTTTCTCCGTTCCGACCCAACCATGTACGTATGCGCGAGTAGGCGTTCGAGACCCTGCCCGTATGTACGTACGTGGCCGTATTTTCTTTCTTGCACCCTCGCTGTTGTACGTACGTGTACATGCTATGTGCGCGCCTCTACTACGACACGTGCTTGCCTCTACATCGACCAGTATGTACGTACACATCGACCAGAATGACAACGCTATATGCGCTTCAACCAGGTGGGTCCGGTATCGAGGCACTTCCTTACTGCGAAGATGTAGCTGGTGGGTCCCAGCAGTCGGAAGCGAATCATTTTGTTTTTGCCCGGACGCACTTCCTTGCGTGCGAAGATGTAGCTGGTGGGTCCCGGCGGTCGAAGCGAATCGTTTTTTGCCGGACGCACTTCCTTGCGTGCGAAGATGTAGCTGGTGGGTCCCAGCGATCGTGGGGAAGCGTTTTTCACGAAATCGATGGCCCGTCCGGTGGGTCCCCGCTGTTAGGTGGAGGAATAATTATTTTGCGTAATAAGGAGGCACTTCCTTGCTGCGGCCGTGGACCCGGTATCGGCCTCTCCACGTCTGATCCACGTCCGATGGAAGCCGTTCCTTGACCACGTTGACCACGCGACGCCGAGAGCACCAGGCGGTGGACAACAGCGAGGCCTAGGAAGGGGACGACGGAGCCGGGGAAAACGCGGCGATGGATGCCCACGCGTGAAGGAGTACGAGGTTCACTGGTTCACTGCGGTGTGAGGCTGCCGTCGCCCGCGAGAATAACGAGGGTGTGGGTGAGTAGAGGATAGCCTGGCCAGCGGTGGGAGTAGTAGAGGCGGTGGCGCCTCCGCCGCATCATGAGCGACCACGGAGGCAGGAGCACGAGGCACGACCGGCGCTGGTTTGGTAATTTGGAGCAAGAAGACCAGAGGTTGAAGAAGCACTACGGCCGTTGGATGGACATCGTCGGTCATTGGAGCTAGAATCGTGCATATTGACTAAGTTGACAAAGCCCTCCGTCCCGTCAACTTAGTAGGCCCTAAGTCAGCCTGCCACTATCTTGGGTCCCAGCTAACGGGGAGTATTCATTTTTTGTGCGTAATAAGGAGGCACTTCCTTGCTGCGAAGATATAGCTGGTGGGTCCAGTACGTGTCGGTGGCGGTAACGTTTTTTCGCGAAATCTGAGAGGCCCTTCGGTGGGTCCCGATGTCGGTGGAGGAATCATTATTTTCGCGTAATAAGGAGGCATTTCCTTGCATGCGGTCATGGACCCGGCTGTCGACCTCTCCATGTACGATCCACTTCAGATGCATGTCGGTTGTTGACCACGTTGACCAGGCAGCGCCGAGAGCACCGAGGCGGTGGGCGGCAGCGAGGCCTAGGAAGGGGCGACACGGAGGCGAGGAAGACTTCGGCGATTGTTTCCCACGCGGAGGAATCTGTTGTCACGAGGTTTCTTGGTTCATCTGCCGTCGCCGGAGAATAATAGCAGGTGTGGGTGAGTAGAGGATGGCTAGGCCAGCGATGGGAGTACGGTGGGGCGGTGAGGGCTCTTGGCAGCACTGGCCGGCCACTGGAAGGAGGAAGCGAGCAGTCCGCCGGCGCTTGTTTGGCATTTGGAGCAGGAAAAGCGAGAGATTGAAGAAGCACGACGGTCGTTGGATGGACATCGTACGGTCACTTGAGATAGAATCGTTCATATTGACTAAGTTGACAAAGCCCTTCGTCCGCGTCAACTTAGTATGCCCACAAGTCAGCCTCCCACCATGGTGGGTCCCAGCTATCAGGGGGAGTATTCATTTTTCTCTGCGTAATAAGGAGGCACTTCCGGTGGGTCCGAGCAGACAGCAGGGGGAACGTTTTTTTCGCGAAATATGGTGGTCCGTTCGGTGGGTCCCAGTAGTCAGGGGCAAACATTTTTTTTCACGAAATACAGTGGCCTGTCCGGTGGGTCCCAGCAGTCAGGGGGGAAACGTTTTTTCCACGAAATACTGGTGGCCCGTCCGATGGGTCCCTGCTGTCAGGTGGAGGAATAATTATTTTGCGTGTAATAAGGATGCACTTCCTTGTGGCTGCCGTGGACCCAGCTGTCAGCCTCTCCACGTACAGTACACTTCCGATGGAAGTCGGTCGTTGACCACATTGACCACGCCGTGCCGAGAGCACCACGGCGGTGGACGAAGGCGAGGCCTAGGAAGGGGACGACGCGGAGATTTGGGGAAAGCGGCGGTGAATGCCCACGGCGGAAAGAACACGAGGTTCACTAGTTCGGCTGCGGTGTGAGGTGGCGTCGCCGCAGAATAATAGGGGAGTGGGTGAGTGGAGGGATGGCACGGCTAGCGGTGGGAGTAGTATGGGGGCGGTGAGGCCTCAGCGGCAGCACAACCCGACCACGGAGGCAGGAGCATGCGGCACGACCGGCGCTGCTTTGGGCGGTGGGGCAAGAAGACCAGAGGTTGAAGAAGCACTCGGCCATTGGATGGAAATCGTTGACCACGCCGGCGCCGAGGCACCGAGGCGATGGGCGACGGCGAGGCCTATGAAGGAGCGACACGGGCAGGGAACACACGGCGGTGGCTGCCTGTGATGGAAATCTGAGGTTGGTGGTTCGGCTACCGTCGCGGAAAATAACACGAGGTGTGGGTGAGTAGAGGGATAGACAGGCCAGGGATGCGAGTATGATGGGGCCGTGAGGCCTGCCCGCAGCAACCTTGCCCGGCCACGGGAGGCGGGGGCGGCGTTTCGGCGACGCTGGTTTGGGCGGCTAGGGCGGGAAGATCGAGGCTGAAGAAGCACGATTGCCGTTAGATTGACATCTAACGATTCGGCTTGGTAGAGTCGATTGTTGACTAAGTTTCTTTTTGCGAAACCTTGTGTATGCGCATGAACTTAGTAGGCCCACAAGTCAGCCTCCAAATCTGTGGCAGACAACATAAAGCCCATTTGCTATTTTTTATAATTTGCAACCCATTTGCTAATTCTTAAGTAATTTATTACAGCCCATTTTCTGCCCAGGACCACGGTCAAAAAGTTCAATCTTATTTTGCATATCTCGATGGAGTCAAAACTGTTGTAATCCCGAAATGATAAACATTTTTTAAGAACTTATTGATTTGGCAAAAAAATTGTTTTGTTTTTGTGAGCAAATAAGACGTGGGACAATTGAGTTGGTTTAAGGGAAAACCGGTGGTAAAAAAATCAGCGCTGAGTGGGAAAAAACAACAAAAATAAGGATGTAAATATGAAAAGGGAATTTCATGTGTTTTCAATATAATGATACGTGTATATGAACTAATAAAACTATAGGTAGAGACTAGAAAACGGATGTAGGACATGCGTTTCAAGAGGAAAATAGAACTGGGATGTGTGTTTGATTCAGTAAAAAAAAACTACCTGCGGATGTTGTAAGACAAAATATAACTAACGCTGGCGGGCGAGAGGCTAGTAGATACCTGCTGGATCTTTGTGCCCCTTGTCATCATGGGTTGGGCCTGTTAAAAACAAAACCAACCCTGGGCAGTCTGCAGCCTAGTTGAAACTTGCTCGACCTGAAAAAACAATATACGTGCTCAATAAACAAGAGAATTCTGCAAGTACAGACTGACAACTGGGATGCAACACGGATATTGTTTTTTTATCGTGACAATAAGTGCATGCACTTGTTTCGAAAAAATTGGAGAACTGGGAATTCGAACGGCGGGTGCTTATGCTACCCATCAAATAAAAATCAGGTGCCGAAAATTCGTTTGAAACAAATGATTCAGCTTTATATCCACGCCGACCCTCGGCATGATGGTTGGAAGCAAATGCAAGTTCATACCAAAAGATCGTTAACAACAATACCAACTTGCGGACGACAAGGTTGTACAACTACCAATACCTAACTAACTTATAATCTTTTTACTACTGGCCCTAGTGTTCGTCGGTAGAAAATTTTGCGAGAGGACCAGTTCCGCTCCTTCTCTTGCTCCGGTCCCGAGGTGGTGCTGGTGCATCACCCGATTGGTCCTCTGCTGGTGAAGTTCTTGTTGGTGTGCAGCACAGAACCTTTTGCTGCCCGTTTGCGGCCGTTGACCATCACCGGCAAGGTATTGCGGTCTTGTGCCACATCGCGTGCATGCCACACTCCATTGTATCTTGCAATGCGTCCACGTGCCTTTTGAGCATACAGGAATTGCATTTGGAAGAATTGCTTCCTTAGGCCACTCGATGTGATACTGCGGTATTGTGGAATACAGGTTTTAGTGTACGTAGTTGGCATTTTCATAACATCTTTGGCATGTTGCGTCACTTGTTTCACTTTTATTAACATCAAATTGTAATTGCTTCACCAGTGCGCATCTAAAAGAAAAATAGAGCTATAAACAAAGGAATATGTTTGTGCAAGTAGGCGGCCGATCGATGTCTTACTTGGAAGTTTCTCGGGTTGGGTGTAGCATATCTTTGTGCTTTTTGTCGATGGTTGGTATGAACAAATCGATGAGAGACTGAAATCTCGCATTGTTGTCGGCACTCACTTTGGCCTCAAGGTGCTCGATCAGCTCTGATCCGTGGGATCGAACTTGGCGCTTGACCGGCAGCACCGGCCAATCCTTCTTCGACTTGCATCGGTAATTCTAGTTATATGGTACTCAATGTATGATCAATCGATTGTTTTGAGTGAATGATGAAAGATTTCGATAGATAAGTGGTACTCCAAATCTGAAGTCCGAATACCGAACATGCTTGGGATTCTTGTGTCACCTCACGCGCAGCGTGTTGTCACGTCAATTCAATGTGTGGACATGATGAATAATTTGACCGGCGTATACTAGTACTGCTCTTTGTACTACTTACTAGTCGTATTTAGTGTCTGAATTTATACATAGGTTTAACTAACAAATGCGCACTTGAAGCCTAAGCGATATATATATATATATACGCACAGCATCTCCATCATCATTATCGGTACATCCTCGCTGGTGAGTTAGGATGGACTTGATCCCGAGAAGGTATCTATCCTTCAAACCGGAGGAGTGCTTCAAACTAACAACGAGTACATAATATCCAACAAAAGAGGGTCGTGCTACAGCAGCAGAATACATGACTCAGTCTAGATATCAGCACGAATCAAGTTGTGCATATTTGTTGTTGGCATGAACCACATCGCCGCATGTCGGGTTTGCAAAAGCCATCCATCGCATGGAAGCTTGATGTCTTTCACACACTGAAGATTACCTGGCAACAAGCTGTGTCGACGAATCTCTGGATATGGTGATTCATGAAACCCATGGTATGATGTGTAAACACAGCCCCCCCTCGCGAATGGAAGTTGCGTAGCATAGTAATCATCGCCGGTGATATGATAGATGATTGGTTGGATGATCGGATAATTGAGCCCGAGGAACAAGGAGTGGTTGCCGAGGCTGTAAACCCGCCTCCAGCTACGGAGCTGGGATCTTTCTCGAACACGAAGCAGCCATAGCCATCAATGTCACGAACACCCCATGCATTTTACTGCATGTGGTTTGATGTAATGGTTTGGTCAATTTAGTGCGTGCGAATGAGCATCAAATGACCGCCGTCGGTGAGCAGCGATAAACCACCACCCATCGGCTGGTATGATTCCAGTCCAGGAATCATGAAGGCCAGCGCATTTGTGTCTGCTGCAACAATTCAAATTGGAGACCAAAAGGACAAAATAAACAATCATGTTCAGAGTATGTGTGGAATTAAGATTATTATAACAGTGACACATATCATAGGCAGAGAATTGCAATGCCATGGTCATAATCATACCCCAAGTTAAAAAATAAGCCAATGGCTTTCATATTCTAGCAACATGTCATGGTTCAAACATCATGTAACAATGAGAGGAAAACAGCTATGACAACGCCTACTCATATTCTACCATAGCACTTACTACTACTGTTCTCATATCAACTCTAAGCAATAACATGCGTTGTTATAAAAATCTTGTAAGCGAGAGTAACATATAGCAATCATGATGTTATGCTCATAATATGTATTCTAACAATCATTAGATGCCAATTGTTCTCATATCAACTCTAACAATAACATGTGTGGTCATAAAAATCTAGGAAATGAGAGGAACACATAGCAATGATGTGGTTATAGACATGCTATGCATTCTAAATTTGTAACAAATGAACAGGCGATCGTATTGATAAGGTAAAGATGAGATGAGATAGAACAATTACGACGATAGATTCCACCGGTATAGGCAGCCAATCGTGCGTCGACCGCGTAAGCGATGCCATCATGCACTATAGCATCGGGCGAAATGTTGCCTCAACAGGATTGATGATGAGCCATAACCATGTATGGCGACGGATTCAAATAGACTAATCCCATGTTGAACAAGGCAATGAGCTTGTAATCCATGTAGTCTTCGATGGTGTGGGCACCGCATATTACAACTTTACGCAAGCGGAGGTCGAGCCAAAAGCTTGATGCGTCTCGTGCGTAGTAGGCAGGAGTGTCCGGCGGGACGCGAGGCTCGATGTCGGCGGTATCCAACGATGGAAGGTGATCTCTTGCTGGGTGTAGATATCCACGAGGCGCCACGGACTACGGTGTGGTGGATGAGGGCGATCGATTGGCCTTCATGCCCGCCCGATGGTGGCGCGCATGAAGGACAGGTGGGCGGGTAGTGGTAGCATGTCGAGGGGAACCACGACAACCTCCGTGAGGATCGTCAAGTCGATGTCTGGGCCACCTGCAAGGATCGGGCATCGACAAGCAGTGTGTCTTGAAAAGAGCCGGCGGTTGCGAGCAGTATCACGGTACAAAGACACCGAGCATGCGGCCAGACAGACGGTCTTGAGTAGGTCCATCGACTACAGATCTGCTCCAAGAGAACATCGGGAGGAATTCAATCGCGGCTCTGCGTGTCGGTCGGTTCTACCAATGGGGTTTTCGGTGCTGCGAGCCAGCGGGAAGTGGATTGAGCGGCGGCGAAGAAGCTTCTCCTCGTGTGGCGGCGGTGGCGGGGGATATAGTACTTGAGCTACCAAGGAAGATGGCGTGGTAGGCGAGCAGTGGCGGGGTAAATGGTGTGCGACGGCGATGGGGAAGAGAGGAGGAAGAAGAAGAGAGGAGGAAGAAGAGTGGAAGGCGGGAAGAAAGTGCATTAAATCTCAATTCTACTAGTACTACTACCGGGATATACCGTCCTTGAGTGTAAATAGTTACACCGATGACATGTGGGTCTACCACAAGAGGGCCCATATGTCGATTAATGGAGGACAGAGGTGCGTGGCGTATTTTTTGAGCGTGCTCTCTTGGAAAACATGATGTCGATCTGGGTAAGGCTGATTTAGTAACAACAACACGCTGGTTCAGCTTATTAATTCGTGTCCCATCTGCTGCGGCGTGTATTGTCACTTCACTGCGAAGACTAGTTGAATAGTTCTCTCGACCGAGATAGGGAATAATGGATCGCGAGGACTTCCTTTCTACAGTATCCCTATGCCTCTCGCTCACTTCACTCATTTTGCTCCGTACCTAGTCACTTGTTGAAATCTGTAGAAAGACAAATACTCCGTATTTGGGAGCAGAGGAGGCTTTACTCCGTACTATTTGGGAGCAGAGGAGTATCACCATATGGAGGAGCAGAGGAAGCTTGAAATATGAACATGTCAATGGAAGGGAGTAAGCCCCATGCATGCATGCATGCATGAAACATGCAACACTCACACGTAGACATGGACACACGCAACACTCACGCACCCATGCGGCACACAGCACACGATGCAACACACACAGCTCACGCTCAGGTGCTCAACCTACTCCCTACGTCCGTGAAAGACTGTACATTTAGAGATTTACACATTGAGAAGGGCATAATTAACGCCCAAAAGTAGCAGACTTATGTGTGCATGCGACCATTGAGATAAGAAGATGAAATGAAGGCCGTTGCATGTTGTAATTAAGGATAGACATGTAGCCTATACCTACAACACAAGTTGGTGCATTAGTCAATCAATATCGAATTAGATTAAAGGCTACGTGCATTGGAAGTGTAGATGTACATTACGTACCACACTCTTTGTTTTGTAGCCAATGTACACTCTTTGTTGGAAGACCGAGAGAGGACACGTGCATGCACTCACATACACAGCCAGGGCGGTTCGCGCGCAAGGGTTGGACTCATGTCGCGCCTGCGTAAAGTTTTGTTTAACTGACTTCTTTGCTCTGCCTTGGCCGACGGTGGGACCCGAAACCAGGTGACAATTTAACGATCAACAAAGTGCCACGCCGCAAAACTATATATAGTGACCGTATAGGCGTATTGTTACATCGTTGACCGCCCGGTGTATTTTCTCATTTCAAATTAAGCCATATTAATCGGAAAGGATACAGTATGGACTACTACTAGTACTAGTACTCCTTTGATGTGTCCCGCCAACTCGCCGAGCGAGGAGAAGCTTGCTTACTCGCCTCTCCCTCGCCCACGCTGCGGTGGTTCGCAGAGACGAGGAGAGGTTTTGACTAAGCGCCCTCTCCTCTCCTCCCTCTCCTCTCCCTCGCCCTCGCCCTCGCCCTCGTGGTGGGCGTGCATCAGTTCAATCGGTGTCGATTTCGGAAGCATATTGTCTTTGTAGTATCATCATTGTTGGACCTTCGAAGGCGAAGAGCCAAGTGCAAGGTTCACATGAGTCGAACTGTTGAACCTCCGAAGAGGCAAAGAGCCAAGCTCAAGGTTTTATAGGAGTTGTCGTCCTAGTAGGAGTGTACTACAACTATAGCGAGCGATGCTCTTGTATGATGCCGCCACATCACGTATATCCAAAGATGTGCCACCTTTTTTCTCAAAAAGCGTGTTGGAGCCGTGCAACAACCAAACAAGTTGCGTACACATAACACATTTACTAGTAATAAATTCTAAAGGACAAATGTCAGTATGCCACACAAGTTCATCTCCAATTCATGTGATAAGTTTGTGCACGACTAGTCTACATATATTCACATCGCTACCGTTCACAATTACCGTACTCCACTTACACGTTATAGATGGACTACATGCATGTCCTCCTCCAGGTTCTAGTCCCAGGTGTTCTTCATGGATGGAATGATCCATAGCGGTGGGCAGCGGGAATCATTATCGCAGCTTTCTAGTCGGTTCCACACGATGGAGACTCATCCAAGCTGAAGCGGCATAAATCGAGGATAGCGTGTCCCGGCATGTCGTTCATCCGGTGGTGCGTAATGAAGACACAACCATGCTTCATGAGCGGCAGGCCTTCCGTGTCGTGCACGGAAGGTGGCATCCGCTTCACAATGGGGTAGCTGTCCCGATGAAAGCGAGTACTCTCCAAGAGTGTTCCTCGGCACCCACGTAGCATCACGGGGTTCGAACTCGGCGCCGTTCATCTGGTACCGCGGCATCCCAGATCTGGACACATTGTGACATACATAGTCAAGGTCCATGCATAATAATGTTGTGCTCAAATATGGCGGTCGATGTCTTGTGCAGCAAATAGTACTACTCGGTATAGAGGGCGTAAATAACGGCTTATTATATATAGCCACTCTTGGCTACATGGATGAGATAGTAAGACATGGAAAAACAAAAATGGTGGCAGCTAGTGGGTTCAAGTCTTCAAGGGCCTAGCTAGCTATACCGTCCTCAAGGTAAAAGTACTCCTACTAGTACTACTAAGTATACTACTAGTACAACAATCAAAAAGAAGGCGAGAGGGTTAAAAATGGAATACAGGTAGATGGTGACGGTCCGATCATGGTAGATTATGTGACCATGTTGCACATCGGTGGTACCATGGGTAACTACTGCTAAGATAGTTGATCCCAATATGCCAAAGTTAGCTACAAGGTTCGAGTTAGACCGAATCGCGGATGCAAATGCACATCGAGGATCGGGGATCTTATTTTGATCGAGGATGGTGGTCCTGCAAAATAATGGAGTACCGTTAGGGATGCAAATGATGGTTTGTGCATTCGTTTGTAATCTCTGTCTTAGTAGGATGTCAACCAGATGAAACAAGTCCCTCGCTTGTCACCGCGAAGATCGGCCTAGATGGCGCCTGGCGTCTTGAGCGTGTAGGGGTACAAATCTGCCGCCGCCAACATCGCCCGACCTCTGCCGTTCTTGCCTCCTGCATTGATGGCAATCCTTATGTCGAACACCGCGATGAGATAGTAATCGTCGTAGCAGCGTCGCTTTGTCGACGGGTCCGCAATTGCTATCTTCTTCAATCTCATGTAGGCATCATCATACGTATTCAAGCCCAGCCAGTCCGGAAGGCCGATCCCAATGGTGGAGCAGGGGTATATCGGCCGCACTGCTGTGGATGTTGTGCAAAATGATGGTGGTATCCGGCCGGAGGTATGCAAGCCAATCTTCGTTGGCACCGACCCAGACCTATATATAAGACGGTGGGCAGCGGAGAAATCACGGGATGGAAATGGAATAACTAAGTACTACATGATCAAACTCCATTATTGACCTGCTCATCGGACAAATTCGACTACCTCTCAACGTCGGCAACTCTAAGCGGAGTCAGCGTGCAACCATGGCCGGGAGGCGGTGGACTGTTGAAGGATTGTCCCATAGAAGAACCTTCTCCTCGAGGATGCATGGAAGACCAACAAGCATGGCCTTTTCCCAAGCCTGTTTAAGCGGCGTCTTGAAAAAGTTGGTGCAGGAAGCACCGAGTCTTCTGGCGGTGAGGGCGTCGGAGGCGGCGTCGCGATTTCTCCCGGAGGATCGTCGTCCAAGGTCTCCCAGCCCGGCGAGGAGGAGAACCGCCTTGCGAATCCATGGGAACAACGACGAACTGCCTTCTCTTGGGGAGGAGGCTGGCGAGGAGGAGATAAGGCGTAGTAACGCGGGGCCTCGTCCCTTCAAGCGTAGATCGTTCCTCGGTGAAGGGCGAGGCTATTATTACTACTAGTACTAGCATTATGGAGCGTTATGAGATTGCATTATAATGTAAATAATAGCACTAGTAAGAAATTTTGGCACTAGGTAGTAGTTTTTGGCGTGGATTAAGAAATTTTGGGTATGTTTTGCCATATTTTGTACCGCCAACTAGTGTCAAAAACGTCTTACATTATATGGCCGGAGAATGCGTGCTCGTCTTGTAGTGATACCAGTACTACTTTTCTCAACTAGTAGTGCGATGTCTTGTACTTCTAGTCTAGTCTAGTATAGTGCACCAGTTTTGAACTCTTGAATCTCGGGGCCAAGGAGCTACGGTTGGAAGTGGAGGTACTCTTGTTCTCTAGAACCATCGTTGTACTATCAATGCAGGGAAGTACACTGCGTAGTGGCCTAGTGGGTACTCTCGGTGCTATATTCAGCCGCTCCTCTCACGTGGGAGTAGCTGGCCTACTCAGCCGCTCCTCTCACGCACACACTAGCAGCCTGTTTATCGTGACGAGTTCTTTGAGGGAGAACATTTGAGTTATTTGATACAGTGAGACTAGGCTTTTCGCTTCCATTTGTGGAGGTGTAATGGATCTCGTCGAACTTTGTTAGTACTAGTTCTTTCTTTATGAATGAGATGAAGCAAAGCTTTTGCCTCCGTTTAAAAAAACACGTCAAGAGGAATTTCTTTTATAGTAGAGCCGATAATGGAGTAAAGTCCATGCGTGCAATGCCACAAGCTACACAGTAGTAGTAGAGCACTTCACGTACGGAGCCATATTGCACAGTTCCCAATGCCCCGCCAGGCTTTTTCGGCTCCTCGGGCTTAATTGGGAGGCACTAGTTTAAATATGCTACTAGCTGATGAGGAAGCTACAAGCAAGGTGCGGCTAGGGCGAGCACGCAAGCCACGGGATGCCGGGAAGGAAAACCTGTTCACGTGGCTAGGCTGTCCAGTGCACCCAGATTGTGGGGCCGCACGTCCTTTCGACTTCAAAACTCAAACTACCCGTGTAAAATATGGCTCGCAGCGAAGTGTAGTAGTACTATTTTTTTTTAAAGGCCGTCGTGCGTTCGGCCGGGATCGAACCCACAAAACGAGGTATACACTCTCGCGACCAGTAGTAGTACTCATTGGAGTACAACGCAACCTAGAATCGCCTTTTGTCGCTAGTAGTACGTACATTTCCTTACAAGAAACCCCTAATAATGCAAGAAACCACTAAAATGCCAAGAAACTACTACCACTTGCATACGTGGCAGACTTAAGATAAGACTACCTTATCAACCATTGTACATGCTCTTACCAACAAAATCCTCGGTGACCTCCTACCTCCGACCCGTCCACCTAGTCATCCTCGGCCATGGGGCGCGACTCTGCCGGCGAAAGGCGAGTCAAAACCGCCGGCGGTGCGGAGCCCATGTTGCGGCAGCCGGATGCCAGCTCCGTCCGGCGCTTCATGACGCTAGCTAGCCAAGATAGCTCCGTCCGGCTGCTTATGCGCAAGGTTTGCTAGCTAGATTAGCACGGCAACCGGCGGCTTGCTTGCGGCAGCATCAGCGCTCAGGTCGACCATCGGCTCGGCGAAGGCCAGCGTGGCGGCTTGCTCGCTCGTGAGTCACGCTCGGGCCAGCCTGCCATCCCGTGCGGAGGCCAGCGGCGTCCGGCCTGTCCGTGAGAGGCGGCCAACTTCGCTCATCACGGCGCCACCGGCGAACACGCATCGATCTTGTTTGAAGTAATGTTCAAGAAAAATAATGATCTGAGGGGGAATAACAGGATAGAAGGTCAGATGTGGGTCCCTCGTGTCAACGGTCAAACAAAATGTGTTGGTTTAAGCTGCCTCGTCAGCACGGACGTGTGGGCCAACCCTTTCATAAATTGGTTTAAACGAACCTAATCGGTAGGAGTACTAGGTAGTAGTTTTTGGCGTGGATTAAGAAATTTTGGGTATGTTTTTGCTATTTTTTGTACAATAGATTCTTCCTAGGGCTGGTTGAAAGTGGTAGTTTTTTGTTAAATATTCTACATATTGTAAGTAGGAGTGAAAGTTAAGCTTTGGAAGCCAATAAGCAAGGCTAGTTACATAGTGCATATGTATACATGATTGAAAGTAAATATAGTGACTAATATCTTGATGGAAAACTTGAAACTATGGAATACTAGGAAAAAAATGCATGGTTGGAAATACTAGCAATGTTCATGTCCGTTGCAACGGATCATAATTAGAATAATACTTATTCACAAACTTGGTAAAAAACACTCTAATTTTGATATACATATGTTTCAATTGGAATATATTCCTTGGGCTTCTTTGGTGAGGTCAGGGAGGGATGTGGTTGGTTTTAAGATACTAATTATGGGTTTTCTGCAAATTGGTAGCCAAGTGGGATGTTGGTGAGAAAAGGAAACAACTTACCTCACAATCGTTAGATGTAGATCTAATGGTCAGAAACGACGGATGGCAGACACACCAGCATCAGCAACTTAGTCTTGTGTAGGAGTACTAGCAAGATCCGTGCATTGCACGTAACATCAAGATGCATTTTCTTATAAAACACTTGTTGTGATTGACCCTTGCGGGAGTAATCCCATGTGTATAAACTGATGATATCTCGAGAAATATGAGATAAGGTGAAAAGGAGTGGGGTGTGGTGGTGGTTGGTGGTCGGAATGAGCGGAGGCATGGGGATTAGCGGACGGCGCGTGACCACCAGGCCAGTTTGTTCGAGGCTTCCTTTCTTAATTGCTCAACAATGAGGTTTGTTGGAGATAGGGATGAGCGAGGAAGGCCTTCTCTGCAAATGTGGAGAGGGTGCGGGTATCTTTTAGTTTAATTTCCATCCGTCAGATATAGATCGGACGGTCTATATTGCAAGATGGCACACGTACCATCATCACCACCTCGGTTTTTTTATAAGAGAAGAAATATAAGTATGGAGATACAAACGTATTATCGATACTTGCTTCCGTAAACTAGTATCTACATTCTATTCAACGCCTCGGCATGTGGAGCCTTAGCACAATGACTTCTCGACTGTGTAAAATAAAGATTTTCCCGTCGCCGACAAGGAGGGGGTGATGGCGGCGCACTTTTTGGCTTGCTCTAGTCCTAGTATAGTCATACTAGGTGGTCTAAGCACGTGTAGATTTATTCTTTTTCACATCTCGTGTTCGCCGTACTGCCACGACTGTTGATGAATAGACGGTAAGTTATTCACGGGGAAACCCTTGATGAGCATGTTTGCGAGAGAGAGAGAGAGAGAGACAGTGTGCATGTGTGATATGTTAGAGACTGAGGCAATGATAACAGATTCTTTGTGTCTATGTGTGTGGAGGATAGAGAGTGACATGTAAATGGGGCTTTGTGTTGTGTAACGTGGAGACACATATACATAATTAGGGAGAGAGTGTGTGAGATACACATGCGGACATGGGGAGAGATGAGGATCCAGATAAATGGGTGTTTGTGCGTGTTTGTGTGTGTTTGTGCATGCGTTTGGGTGTGAGAGGGAGAGAGTGTACATGGAATAGAGAGACCACTGATGATGTAAACCTAGTATAAGGGAAGGGGGGAATGGTGTGACATGTGTAGTAGCGGGATAGCATGGGTGCGGGCTGGGGGAGCAGTGAAGGAAATATGCCCTAGAGGCAATAATAAAGTTATTATTTATTTCCTTATATCATGATAAATGTTTATTATTCATGCTAGAATTGTATTAACCGGAAACATAATACATGTGTGAATACATAGACAAACATATAGTCACTAGTATGCCTCTACTTGACTAGCTCGTTAATCGAAGATGGTTATGTTTCCTAACCATAGACATGAGTTGTCATTTGATTAACGGGGTCACATCATTAGGAGAATGATCTGATTGACATGACCCATTCCGTTAGCCTAGCACTTGATCGTTTAGTATGTTGCTATTGCTTTCTTCATGACTTATACATGTTCCTGTAACTATGAGATTATGCAACTCCGTTTACGGAGGAACACTTTGGTACTACCAAGCGTCTGGCGTAACTGGGTGATTATAAAGGAGTACTACAGGTGTCTCCAAAGGCAGATGTTGGGTTGGCGTATTTGAGATTAGGATTTGTCACTCCGATTGTCGGTGAGGTATCTCTGGGCCCTCTCGGTAATGCACATCACTAAGCCTTGCAAGCATTACAACTAATGAGTTAGCTGTGAGATGATGTATTACGGAGCGAGTAAAGAGACTTGCCGATGTGAGATTGAACTAGGTATTGGATACCGACGATCGAATCTCGGGCAAGTAACTATACCGATGACAAAGGGAACAAAGTATGTTGTTATGCGGTTTGACCGATAAAGATCTTCAGTAGAATATGTAGGAGCCAATATGGGCATCCAGGTTCTGCTATTGGTTATTGACCAAGAATAGTTCTAGGTCATGTCTACATAGTTCTCGAACCCGTAGGGTCCATGCAACAAGGTTTCGATGGCAGTTATATTATGAGTTTATGAGTTTTGATGTACGAAGGAGTTGAGTCCCGGATGAGATCGGGGACATGACGAGGAGTCTCGAAATGGTCGAGGCGTAAAGATCGATATATTGGACGACTATATTGGAGTTCGGAAGGTTCGAATGATTCGGTATTTTGAGATACCGGAGAGTTACGGGAATTCGCCGGGAGAAGTATTGGGCCTTATTGGGCCTGTGGGAAAGAGAGGGGCTGCCTAGGGCAGGCCGCGCCCCATGGCCTAGTCGAATTGGACTAGGGGAGGGCCGCACCCTTCCCTCTTCCCCTTCCCCAAGTCCTAGTCCAACTAGGAGAGGGGAGTCCTACTCGGTGGGAGTAGGACTCCTCAAGCAGCGCCTCTCTAGGGCCGGCCACCCCCCTTTGCTCCTTTATATCTGAGGGGCAGGGGCACCCCATGACACACAAGTTGATCTACGGATCATTCCTTAGCCGTGGCGGTGCCCCCTCCACCATATTCCACTTGGTCATATCGTCGCGGAGCTTAAGCGAAGCCTGCGCGGAGAAGTCATATCGTCGCGGAGCTTAGGCGAAGCCCTGCGTCGGTGGAGCATCATCATCGTCCACGCCGTCGTCTTGTGGAACTCATCCCGACACTTTGCTGGATCGAGTCCGGGATCGTCATCGAGCTGAGCGTGTGCAGAACTTCGGAGGTGCCGTCGTTCGGTGCTTGGATCGGTCGGATCGTGAAGGCGTCGACTACATCAACAGCGTTGTTATAACGCTTCGCTTTCGGTCTCACGAGTGCGTGGGCGGACCTCTCCCCTCTCGTTGCTATGCCATCACCATGGTCTTGCGTGTGCGTAGAAATTTTTGAAATTACTCGTTCTCCAACGGTGGTATCGAGCCAGGTTTTATCGTTGATGTCATGTGCACGAGTAGAACACAAGTGAGTTGTGGGTGATATAAGTCATCTGCTTACCAGCATGTCATACTTTGGTTCAGCGGTATTGTGAGATGAAGCGGCCGGACCGACATTACAGCGTGCGCTTACGCGAGACTGGTTTCACCGCTTGAGCACTAGTTGCTTAAAGGTGACCGGCGGGTGTCTGTCTCTCTCACTTTAGTTGAACCGAGTGTGGCTCGCCCGGTCCTTGCGAAGGTTAAAACAGCACCAACTTGACAAACTATCGTTGTGGTTTTGATGCGTAGGTAAGAACGGTTCTTGCTCAGCCCGTAGCAGCCACGTAAAACTTGCAACAACAAAGTAGAGGGCGTCTAACTTGTTTTGCAGGGCATGTTGTGATGTGATGTGGTCAAGGCGTGATGCTATATTTTATTGTATGAGATGATCATGTTTTGTAACGAGTTATCGACAATGGCAGGAGCCATATGGTTGTCGCTTTATTGTATGAAATGCAAAAGCCATGTAATTGCTTTACTTTATCACTAAGCGATAGCGATAGTCGTAGAAGCAATAGTTGGCGAGGCGACAACGATGCTACGATGGAGATCAAGGTGTCGCGCCGGTGGCGATGGTGATCATGGCGATTGCTTGGCGATGGAATCACAAGCACAAGATGATGATGACCATATCATATCACTTATATTGATTGCATGTGATGTTTATCCTTTATGCATCTTATCTTGCTTTAATTGACGGTAGCATTATAAGATGATCTCTCACTAAAATTATCAAGAAGTGTTCTCCACGAGTATGCACCGTTGCCAAAGTTCGTAGTACCCGGACACCACGTGATGATCGGGTGTGATAAGTTCTCGTCCATCTACAACGGGTGCAAAACAGTTGCACACGCGGAATACTCGAGTTAAACTTGGCGAGCCTAGCATATAACAGATATGGCCTCGGAACACGGAGACCGAAAGGTCGGCGTGAATCATATAGTAGATATGATCAACATAGTGATGTTCACCATTGAAACTACTCCATCTCACGTGATGATCGGACATGGTTTAGTTGATTTGGATCACGTAATCACTTAGATGACTAGAGAGATGTCTATCTAAGTGGGAGTTCTTAAGTAATATGATTAATTGAACTTTAATTTATCATGAACTTAGTCTGGTAGTATTTTGCAAATTATGTTGTAGATCAATAGCTCGCGTTGTTGCTTCCCTATGTTTGTTGCTTTCATATGTTTATTTTAATATGTTCCTAGAAAACTGTGTTGAAAATGTTAGTAGCAATGATGCGGATTGGATCCGTGATCTGAGGTTTATCCTCGTTGCTGCCTGTAAAAATTATGTCCTTAATGCACGCTAGGTGACAAACCTATTGCAGGAGCGGATCGAGGCGTTATGAGCGTTTGGCTAGCTCAAATATGATGACTACTTGATAGTTTAGTGCACCATGCTTAAAGGCTTAGAATCGGGACTTCAAAGGCGTTTTGAGCGTCATGGACCATATGAGATGTTCCAGGAATTGAAGTTAATATTTCAAGCAAATACCGAGTTGAGAGATATGAAGTCTCCAACAAGTTCTATAGCTAAAAGATGGAGGAGAATCGCTCAACTAGTGAGCATGTGCTCAGATTATGCAGGTACTTCAATTGCTTGAATCAAGTGGGAGTTAATCTTCCAGATAAGATAGTGATTGACAGAATTCTCTAGTCACCATCACCAAGTTAGTAGAACTTCGTGATGAACTATAATATGCAAGGGATGACAAAAGTAATTCCCAAGCTCTTCGTGATGCTGAAATCGACGAAGGTAGAAATCAAGAAAAAAGAGCATCAAGTGTTGATGATTGACAAGACCACTAGTCTCAAGGAAAAGGGCAAAGGGAAGAAGGGGAACTTCAAAAGGAACGGCAAGCAAGTTGCTGCTCGAGTGAAGAAGCCCAAGTCTAGACCTAAGCACGAGACCGAGTACTTTTGCTGCAATGGAACTGGTCCTTTGGGCGGAACTACCCCTGAATATTTGGTGGATAAGAAGGATGGCAAAGTGAACAAGGTTATATTTGATATACAGGTTATTGATGTGTATTTTACTAGTGTTCATAGCAACCCCTCGGTATTTGATACTGGTTCAGGTTGCTAAGAGTAGTAACTCAAGCAGGAGTTGCGAGAATGAGCAGAAACTAGTTGAAGGGAAGTGATGATGAGTGTTGGAAGTAGTTCCAAGATTGATATGATCATCATCGCACACTCCCTATACTTTCGGGATTAGTGTTAAACCTAAATAAATGTTATTTGGTGTTTGCGTTGAGCATGAATATGATTTGATCATGTTTATTGCAAAAGCGGTTATTCATTTAAAGTCAAAGAATAATTGTTGTTCTGTTTAAATGAATAAAACCTTCGATGGTCATACACCCAATGAAAATAGTTTTCAAAGCGGTTATTCATTTAAAGTCAAAGAATAATTGTTGTTACATTTAAATGAATAAACCTTCAATGGTCATACACCCAATAAAATAGTTTATTGGATCTCGATCGTAGTGATACGCATATTCATAATATTGATGCCAAAAGATGCAAAGTTAATAATGATAGTGCAACTTATTTATGGCCTTGCCGTTTGGGTCATATCGGTATAAAGCACATGAAGAAACTCCATAAGGATGGATTTTGGAATCACTTGGTTATGAATCATTTGATGCTTGCGAACCGTGCCTTTTGGGCAAGATGACTAAAACTCCGTTCTCGGAACAATGGAACAAGCTCTTGACTTGTTGGAAATAACACATATATACCGATGTATGCGATCCAATGAGTGTTGATGCTCGTGGCAAGTATCGTTATTTTCGACCTTCACAAGATGATTTGAGTAGATATGGGTATATCTACTTGATGAAACATAAGTCTGAAATAGTTGAAAGGTTCAAAGAATTTCAGAGTGAAGTAGAAAATCATCGTAACAAGAAAATAAAGTTTCTGCGATGTGATCATGGAGATGAATATTTGAGTTCTGAGTTTGGTCTTCAATGAAAACAATGTGGAATAGTTTCACAGCTCACGCCACCGGAACACCACAAAGTTATGGTGTGTCGAGCGTCATAACCGTACTTTATTTTGATATGGTGCGATCTATGATGTATCTTACCGATTTACCACTATCGTTTTGGGGTTATGCATTAGAGACAGCTGCATTCACGTTTAATAGGGCACCATCTAAATCCGTTGAGATGACACCGTATGAACTATGGTTTAGCGATAAACCTAAGCTATCGTTTCTTAAAGTTTGGAGTTGTGATGCTTATGTGAAAAAGTTTTCACACGATAAGCTCGAACCCAAATCGAATCGTCTTCATAGAATACCCAAAGATAACTATTGGGTACACCTTCTATCACAGATCCGAAAGCAAGATATTTGTTGCTAAGATGGATCCTTTCTAGAGAAGAAGTTTCTCTCGAAAGAAGTGAGTGGGAGGAAAGTAGAACTTGATGAGGTAATTGTACCTTCTCCCTTATTGGAAAGTAGTTCATCACAGGAATCAGTTCGGTGATTCCTACACCAATTAGTGAGGAAGTTAATGATGATGATCATGAAACTTCAGATCAAGTTGCTACCAAACCTCGTAGGTCTTCGAGTAAGATCCGCACTGAGGTGGTAAGGTAATCCTATTCTAGAAGTCATGTTACTAGACCATGATGAACCTACGAACTATGAGGAAGCGATGATGAGCCCAGATTCCGCGAAATGGTTTGAGACCATGAAATCTGAGATGGGATCCATATATGAGAACAAAGTGTGGACTTTGATGGAGTTGCCCGATGATCGGCAAGCCATATTATATAAATGGATCTTCAAGAGGAAGACAGATGCTGATAGTAGTATTACTATCTACAAAGCTCGACTTGTCGCAGAAAGGTTTTCGACAAAGTTCAAGGTGTTGACTACAATAAGATTTACTCAACCGTAGCGATGCTTATGTCTGTCCGAATCATGTTAGCAATCGCCACATTTTATGAAATCTGGCAAATGGATGTCTAAACTACATTCTTTAATGGATTTATTAAAGAAGAGTTGTATATGATGCAACCAGAAGGTTTTGTCAATCCCAAACAAAATGTGCAAGCTCCAGCATTGATAGTGTGATCAAAGCATATAGACTGGTGCAAGCATCTCGGAGTTGGAATAAACGCTTTGATAGTGTGATCAAAGCATATAGTTTTATACAGACTTGCGGTGAAGCCTGTATTTACAAGAAAGTGAGTGGGAGCACTACAGCATTTCTGATAAGTATATGTGAATGACATATTGTTGATCAGAAATAATTCTGCAAAGCATAAAGGAGTGTTTGAAAAGAGTTTTTTCAAAGAAAGACCTCGGTGAAGCTGCTTACATATTGAGCATCAAGATCTATAGAGATAGATCAAGACGCTTGATAAGTTTTTCAATGAATGCATACCTTGACAAGATTTTGAAGTAGTTCAAAATGGAACAGTCAAAGAAAAGAGTTCTTGCCTGTGTTACAAGGTGTGAGATTGAGTAAGACTAAAAACCCGACCACGGCAGAAGATAGAAAGAGAATGAAAGTCATTCCCTATGCATCAGCCATAGGTTCTATAAAGTATGTCATGCTGTGTACCAGATCTATTGCATACCCTACCACTAAGCTTGGCAAGGGAGTGCAATAATGATCTAGGAGTAGATCACTGGGCATTGATCAAGAACATCCTTAGTGAGGACTAAGGAAATATTTCTCGATTATGGAGGTGATAAAAGAGCCCGTTGTAAAGAGTTACATCGATGCAAGCTTTTTACACTGATCCAGATGACTCTAAGTCTCAAACTGGATACATATTGTAAGTGGGAGAAATTAGCTAGAGTAGCCCCGTGCAGAGCATTGTAGACATAGAATATTTGCAAAATACATACGGCTCTGAATGTGACAGACCCGTTGACTAAGCTTCTCTCACGAGCAAAACATGATCATCCCTTAGTACTCTTTGGGTGTTAATCACATAGCAATGTGAACTAGATTATTGACTCTAGTAAACCCTTTGGGTGTTGGTCACATGTCGATGTGAACTATGGGTGTTAACCACATATAGATGTGAACTATTGATGGCGATGTGAACTAGATTATTGACTCTAGTGCAAGTGGGAGACTGAAGGAAATATGCCCTAGAGGCAATAATAAAGTTATTATTTATTTCCTTATATCATGATAAATGTTTATTATTCATGCTAGAATTGTATTAACCGGAAACATAATACATGTGTGAATACATAGACAAACATATAGTCACTAGTATGCCTCTACTTGACTAGCTCGTTAATCGAAGATGGTTATGTTTCCTAACCATAGACATGAGTTGCCATTTGATTAACGGGGTCACATCATTAGGAGAATGATCTGATTGACATGACCCATTCCGTTAGCCTAGCACTTGATCGTTTAGTATGTTGCTATTGCTTTCTTCATGACTTATACATGTTCCTGTAACTATGAGATTATGCAACTCCGTTTACGGAGGAACACTTTGGTACTACCAAGCGTCTGGCGTAACTGGGTGATTATAAAGGAGTACTACAGGTGTCTCCAAAGGCAGATGTTGGGTTGGCGTATTCGAGATTAGGATTTGTCACTCCGATTGTCGGAGAGGTATCTCTGGGCCCTCTCGGTAATGCACATCACTAAGCCTTGCAAGCATTACAACTAATGAGTTAGCTGTGAGATGATGTATTACGGAACGAGTAAAGAGACTTGCGATGAACGAGATTGAACTAGGTATTGGATACCGGCGATCGAATCTCGGGCAAGTAACATACCGATGACAAAGGGAACAAAGTATGTTGTTATGCGGTTTGACCGATAAAGATCTTCGTAGAATATGTAGGAGCCAATATGGGCATCCAGGTTCCGCTATTGGTTATTGACCAAGAATAGTTCTAGGTCATGTCTACATAGTTCTCGAACCCGTAGGGTCCCACGCAACAAGGTTTCGATGCAGTTATATTATGAGTTTATGAGTTTTGATGTACCGAAGGAGTTCGGAGTCCCGGATGAGATCGGGGACACGACGAGGAGTCTCGAAATGGTCGAGGCGTAAAGATCGATATATTGGACGACTATATTCGGAGTTCGGAAAGGTTCGAATGATTGGGTATTTTGGAGTACGGAGAGTTACGAGGAATTCGCCGGGAGAAGTATTGGGCCTTATTGGGCCTGCGGGAAAGAGAGAGGGCTGCCTAGGGCAGGCGCGCCCCCATGGCCTAGTCCGAATTGGACTGGGGAGGGCCGCACCCTTCCCTCTTCCCCTTCCCCAAGTCCTAGTCCAACTAGGAGAGAGGGGGAGTCCTACTCGGTGGGAGTAGGACTCCTCGGCGCGCCTCTCTAGGGCCGGCCGCACCCCCCCTTGCTCCTTTATATCTGAGGCGGGGCAGCCCATGACACACAAGTTGATCTACGGATCGTTCCTTAGCGTGTCGGTGCCCCTCCACCATATTCCACTTCGGTCATATCGTCGCGGAGCTTAAGCGAAGCCTGCGCGGAGAAGTCATATCGTCGCGGAGCTTAGGCGAAGCCCTGCGTCGGTGGAGCATCATCATCGTCCTGCGCCGTCGTCTTGTGGAACTCATCCCGACACTTTGCTGGATCGAGTCCGGGATCGTCATCGAGCTGAGCGTGTGCAGAACTCGGAGGTGCCGTGCGTTCGGTGCTTGGATCGGTCGGATCGTGAAGGCGTCGACTACATCAACAGCGTTGTTATAGCGCTTCGCTTTCGGTCTCACGAGTGCGTGGACGGACACTCTCCCCTCGTTGCTATGCCATCACCATGGTCTTGCGTGTGCGTAAGAAAATTTTTAAAATTACTACGTTCTCCAACAAGCAGACTATTTGGAAGAGACATCGAGTGTGTGTGTGGGAGAGGGGTGTGAGAGCGAGAGAAAGAGAGAGCTAGCGATAGAGAGAGAGAGAGAGAGAGAGAGAGAGAGAGAGAGAGAGAGAGAGAGAGAGAGGAAGAGAGGGGGCGAGAGGGGTCGTTTGTGTCCATAAATGGCGTATAGATAGGGAGACAATGTTGATGTTGTCCGAAATTGGCCTATGAACGGAGACACAAGGGAAGCGAGTCATCGTGTGTGTGATAGGGACTTCATGAGAGATCTAGAATAGATGTTGTAGAGAACAATGTGCGAAATCGAGAACGATTATACATGAGGGAGCTATGCAAAGAGTCACGACATATATGTATGCAGGGAGGGAGCTGGGGCGGGTCCGCATGTGGGAGAGATAGAAAGAGGAGAGCGGTGCACAAGAAGACAAAGTGTGCTTGTTTGCAGTGCGGGTGGTGTGTGAGGTGAGTGCGCGAGAACCACATAACTAGGGAGATAGACGTTTGAGGGCGACATTTTGTGTGTATGGGAAATATACACTCTACATAGTGCGTGTGCTTGGGTAAGAGAGATAGCGGGAGCCCTAGAGAGTGAGGGAAGAGATGTGTGCATGCCCGAGAGACAAAGTGTTAGAGACCTATGTTGGGGTCCGGACTTTACAAGAGAGAGGGGTGTTAATGTGCTCGTGTGTTGGTGTTTGGGGGAGAGAACGACTTCTCTCTATGTGTGTGTGTGTGGTGGTGGTGTGGGGGGGGGGGGGCTTGACTTCAGATAAAGAGTGAGGTGTCTATATTTGAGGGACTTTAGCGTAATTGAGATATTGTGCACTCATGGTTGATCCATTTGTTTCACAGTTTGTACTATGAGATAACGATACTTTTGAACATGCGTGATATACCTTGATGTACCGAATTACAAACCTAAGATTGGAATTTTGGAATTGACTCCATCATTAGCTTTTGTAATTCATTTAAGCGGAGGTACATTTTTAAGCCGGGATTTCGTGATTTCAAATTCATATATCAAACCTAGAGATATACACATACGGGCATGTTCAAACTTTATAATCGTCCACTTTATTCATACACATACACATTTTTCTTTTGTCATCATATTTAGGATAAACACATTTGGAATTTCATTTGAATTGGACCGTATGATGGTATTTGCTTGTAGTAGCTCAATGATCCATATTTGAATTGAATGGACAATCTAAGTTTGAGTTGGAGACATTGATTTTTCAAAACTTGCACATTTTTTGCGTGCAAAACAAACAAATTAATCGGCCATGATATCATAGTCGGCCGCGACGAGAGCAGAATACTTATAATTTTAGGCGCCAAAAGCTTTCAAACTTCCGCTCACATCGAAATATCACGGCGAAAGTTTAGCCTGCGATATTCTGTTTTACCCTGCCACATGAGCGGAAAAGGGCTGCTTTGGTACCTCCATTGTTTTCCCTCTTTGCCCCAACATTCTTCCCAGGCCCTCCCTTCCCTCCGACCCCCCAACCACGGCAAACCGCCGAATCTAGTCCTCCGCCGCAGCAGTGGACCTCACACCCGCCGGATCTACCTTCCGCACTGGAACCCCCAACCGCCAACTCACCACTTCACGGAGCCGCCGATGGCTTGTCCATCCGCTTGCTCAGATCTCCTTGACCACCATCATGGTCCACCGCACCGGATCTGCTGAACCGGCGCCCTCCACCACAGCGTAGGCCCTTCATCGACTCCCTCGTCCGCCCTTCTTTGGCCCTTCATACAAGCCCTCGTCCGCGCAACAGATCCGCCTCACCGAAAGCACTATACAACGCGCCTTGAAGCCTTCGCCCTTTGTGACCGGACCCGCTCCACGGACGCCATATTCAACTCCATCGGCCCTGCTTTACCGATGCTGCAGCCTCATCAGGTTATTTCGATTTGTACTCCTTCGGTTTTTCTCCTTATCGTGCAACTGTTCACTTACCACAGATGTGCATTCTTGTATGTCGACAGGCGCCGCAACCGTAGCACCGGAGCAGCTTCAGCGACGGCGATAGCCGGCCCAAACTCAACCGCAACACGAGCACCATCGATGATCCTTAGCTATCAAGTATGCCAACGATACCCATACGCCACCGAGAATCAGGTACAATTATCCAACGGCCAGCGCCTACGTTCACTTTCCTAGCATAAGCACCGCACCTTTGAATTTCTTCAGGGCATCATTCAGTTTCTCATGAGACGCGTTATTCTGCTTGCACTGTAGGGCCATACTTACGGCGATGAACATGTTACATGTGTTAAATTACATACAAAGTGCACATATAGTTAATATGCTTTAGTTTTTTTACGATGCCACTGTTAGTTCCATCGGCGCTTAATGTTCTCTATGCTTAATTACACATCAGCAAACTAGCATGTGGTTCCGCTGCTTTTGTTCGTTTTACCCTACATTTTCGATGCTAGCTATTACATCACTGCTCCGAGCCTCTGTTCATTACTTGTTTGTGTGTTCTTGATCTTCCCAAGTTACAATGACTAATTTGATGCTTCTATTAATTATGGAGCTGCCAACGCCATCAAGCAAAATATTTGTTCTTTTGGTCTTTGGCACCTCGAACAAGCATAAAAATAGAGGGAAGCAGATATATTGTCGTGTATGCACACACCCTTCTTTCATTAGTTTAGATGAACCATTGATGATCAATTCGGACCAGTGCATGCGATTAAAATTAATTTTACCTAAATAGATGGTGCATAATAAACTACAACCACTAGATTTGCAACCACGGGATGCTGACGATATCTTCAAAGAACATTGCAATATCAGCTAGGCTTCACAACAACATATGGTAAGCCAGTGTGTTTTAGTACATGTTAAATGTAATGCGAGTGGGCTGCTTTCTTGGCTTGTGCCCTAGCGTGTAATCCTACGAATTACAAATAGTTCAGTTATGCCTTTGCTATATTGCTTGATTGAATGCTTGTTTGTTGTTACGTTATACCTGAGTTGGCCAATATGTCAGCAGTGACCGCTGTACTATCGTAAAGAAATGCATGCCTATTTCATTTGAGTCCTTAACTTTTCTTCTCAACTTCATCACAAGACTATCTTTGTAGTTTATATGAGGCCACACTGTTAAGTGCTTTCTCAGATTATTTCAAATATAGCGGTTGTACACTCCATTTCAACTTTCATCTTACCATTTTAATTTCTTTTTGGCTGATGCTGCTTTGAACCATTTAAATATAGTTTGCCATGCTCGGCAATAATTCGTCCGTCGTTTACCATGTAAGCTTACTGCCTGGATCATACGATAACTACCTCTTACTTATGTCCAGCGAAAACCTTTCAGGATGCTGTTCACACTAGGACTCAATGTACAACCCGAATCTATTTGTGGAAGCGGTCGCCATCCATGTTACCGGATGGTAGCGATTCGGAGGCAACACCGCTGGAGAGCGTCTGAGCACAGATATTATAGTGCTTGAGGCTCTACTAGAGGCGTAAAGAGATGGTGTGGCTGCCATGAATGAGGTAATCTTTATCTTGAGGCTGGAAATTACGGAATTAGCGGCACGCATTATGCAAGCAACCCAAGAATTGGAGGAAGTAAGAATGTTGCATTTGAAGATGGAGGAGGTCCTGCTGTTTACGCTATCCGAAGCCCAAGGTAATCCGGTTCTTCTTTAGATACCAGTTGAAATTGTCATTAGATTATTGTACTTGCATGTTGTGTCATGTCTCTGAATGGATTATGTTGCAAGACCCCTATGTTGTCCGAATTCCATGTTGTCCATGTGTTGTAATGATCCGAATTTTTAGGCGAGGTAATCCTCGATTACTTGTATGATTGACATAAGGTGAACTGTTTTTGTGTGAGCATATTGTATTGGATGAAATAATTGTTTGAATCAGAGTGTATCCAACCTACTGAATTCGAAGATCACGACATTTCTAAATCATAATCATATATAAAGGTGGAATAAATCTTTGTTGTGGTTTTGAAGAAATAAATAACAAAACGTATAATTATCTGTGGATATTTGTAATCGAATAAAAACTGGATTTGAATTTAGTTTGCCAGGTCCCAGGGCAAACGTGAATGCTAATTCTCCCAAGTTTTGAATGAGGCTGCTAAATAGCCACTATAATTTGTGGGCTGCCCGAAGCAAGTGTTTGCGAGATGGAAATTATTGTCTACCCCTGACACTTGCATCCTTATCGACCGGATTTACACTGCTGTCGATAGGGGTAGACTAGTAACTTCAATCAGACGTGACACGACGGCCTCTGAGCCCATTCAGACATGGTGGGCGCCAAACATGGGCGGAAAAACACATTTGATTCAAGCTCGTCCGAAAGACATGTGTCTCTTCCTCCATTTCCCCATTCCTACACGGTGGGCGTTAAAACAAACTCTCCTCGTCCGAAATCGATGTAGGCTAATATTTTAAATAGGGGCAGATGTGTAACTTCCATCAGACGTGACACAACCGCCCTACCTGTCAGCCCCATTCATACACCGTGGGCGCCAACCGTGGGCGGCAAAACACCCTCTCCTCGCCCGAAATAGTTACCGGCAAATATTTGGGAGATGCAAGTTTACCGTCCAATCCCCAACCGACGCGATGTCTGATATTTTAAACGGGGGATAAGTTCATAACTTTCCCCCATTTCATAGAAGCGCGTCCCAAAGTTTGAGATCGCCCCCCTCCCCTCCATTTCCCCATCCATACACCGTCAGCGGCACGACAACCTACACACTGCAGCCAGCCTCCTCCGTCCGCCACCCCATCCTCCACCTTGCCGGAGCCGCTACCCCTACCCCATTGTCCACTGCAAGAGATGGACGTCTCTCAACCACGGCGCTGGACCAGGATCCTTTCATCGCCTCCTCTCGCTTCATCGGTGCCGTCGTCCACCTTGCCGTTGCCGCTCCTACGACCGCCTCGTCCACGGCAACATGATATATCCCCCGACCCGGCCGTCTGCCGTCTAAAGTCTTCTTCCCCCGCCGACAGCCATCGCACCGCAGCACCCTCAACGTATCAGCATAGGCCTACACGGCGTCGCAAGAGAGGTGGTACTCTTCCATATGTGCTTAAGTTATTGATCTCACCAGGAAAATAGATCATAATTTGTTTACTGTACTTTTCTTGTCCGTACCAAATCGTAGTGGCTAGTTGAAAGCAAACATTGGTTGCGATGTAGCTATGTCCGGTTTGCACCTTCAGATCCGCCATGGCACGGGCACTATACTCGTAAAGCTTATGGTTTCCCCCCTTTATATTCACTAACATCATCGTAGGTGCTTTGTGTCGTGCTAGCACTGCTCCTCAAGACCTCAACCCAAAGCTTACGTGTTCAAATACAAATCTGATATGATGCTCATATAACTAAAACAGAGAACGTTTAATTGGTCACCTAATGTTCCTATATTCGTTTCGAAAAGCATGTGCGCCACCCACTGGTCCAGCTAGTTCCACTTTCCTGATTTTTCTCTTGATGCTTAGGGTTTTCCCCTTTTATCTACTCTACTATGATCTCCGTAGGTGCTTTTTGTCGGACTAGCATTACTCCACCCTTCAAGCTAAACAACACAACACTCAGAATTCGAAAGCTTAGTTGTTCAAATATGATTGTGATATGATACTGATATTAGTTAACCGACACATTTAATTGGTTAGCTAAAGGTCCCACTTGAGTTTCCAAATGCATGTCACGACATATAGATAGACAGCATAATTGCATTTCTTTGTCATTTGTTGACCGTACTTTCTTGTCCATACGAAATCTTAGTTGTTATTTCAAAGCAAACATCGGTTGCTAACTACCCTTTTGCGGTTTGCGACTTCAGATCTGCCATCCCACCGCCACGGACAACACTGTCTTGATCATGCTTATGTTTTCCCCATTTTATGATGACCACAATCGGCCTACGTGGTTCGTGTCGTAATAGCACTGCTCCACCCATCGAGCTAAACAAGCTTAGTTGTACAAATTCATATATGATATTATTGCTTTAATAAAACTGAGAGATGTTTAATTGGTTAGCTAAATGTTCCTACTTTAGTTTCGAAATGCATGTGAGCCACATATGGAGAGACCGAAAAGAATAGTATTTCTCTGTGTGGGTTCATCATGGGTGGCCAACCGACATTGTATTGAAACACTTGTAATATCTTCAATCTGCTTGCCCTTCTGCTCTTCTTTAAGATGATACTCTTCTCTTGCGGTCGACTGGTCAGGTCGAGTTGTTCTCCCTTAGTTTATTTTGAATCTGCCAGGTCAGGTCGACTTGTTCTTCTTTACTATATGTTGAAGCTATCATCTGCGAAGTGTCATCACTTCTGGAGCTCTCATATTTTGAGTAGTAGGCCACAGCATGCATGGCATCTTCTAAAAGAATTGCGAGCACAAAGGGGTTTACAGGGAGGCAGTATTGGATTAGAATCACTTCTGCATTACAAAGAAAATCTCACTTGTTTTTATGTTTTCATGCATGTCAGATATTGAACATTATCAAAATGAATATGAGAATGGGCGCACGAGAGGAATATTGCGGAACGCTCCACTGGCTAACAAACTTGGCATGGTGGAGGATGGCCTATCTTATTCACCCATCAAGGTGCTTGCTCTAACTTTGCAAAGTTGTATTGGTCGCTTTATATTTTGCATCGACCTCTTGCATTTGTTCTACTTTGTTACACCATCTCGCTTAGTTTAAGCATCATATATGAGTATATGCCATAACTATCCATTTTCTGTACCTATTCCATGTGTCGTCACACCATGTTTTTCCATCAAATGTTGTTCTTTCGTGATAGATGTCCAAAAGGAAGAGGGTGAGTGCAGATCCTCAAGGAGTACAAACTAGGTATTTGGAAAAGCTAGTGGTACTGTTAAATCAGATAGATCAGCAGCCACAGAAAACACAGCCCAACTGCACCACACTTAACCCCTACTCCGGTGGCCAAACCCCTATTAGAAGAATTGGGAGCCCAAGATCAGTCTTGTCTATGATATCAATTCAAAATTTGAACTCCTAAATTTCTACTTGTGCCTTACCTTCTCTCTTGTATGAAAACTAATTTCAGATGAATCTCCTTGCTCAAAGGATCATACGATCTCAAAACAATAATGGGCTCTGCATTGCTCTTGTCAGTACCTCTCTCCCTTTTGCCTTGTAATGTCTGTACTTAATTAATTGCTATTTGATTATGTATCATCGACCGCACTTTGAGCTTCATTATCCTCTGTTTCTTCCAATATTATTTGATCTATATTTACTCTTTGCAAAATGTAGAATAATGGCAACGCCTATAAAGAATTTTCTTTGGGGAATTTATTGAATTATCCTTCCATCAACATGGAGAAGGGCTTTGTCCAGCCCGTGTTAACATGTAATGTAAGTTCATCCTTCTCAAGCCTTCAAACTTTGTTCCAGTATAGATTTGGGTAGGCATCATTGCCTCCACTACTGTTTGCTTTGCTGTTTACATCTGATTGGATGTTTGCAACAACTACCAGTTTCAAATTGTAGTTGTAAAAACATGTTCCTTATGCAGAACAGATCCATTTATTTGCTTATATATTTGTGAAACCTGTTACGTGTCTCCTTGTTTCTCTTTCAGATTTGTATCTCTTACGCCAGGCAGAACTTTAGGGAAGATAGTGATCCAAACCATCTTGAGGACAGCGAGATGACCCCAATGTCCTGCCTTGATGAAGACAGTGAGTTGAAGCTACTCACCAGCAGGTGTGAGACAACCTCTGTGCAGTCGCTGCCTCAATCAGTTTGACTTCTTCAGTCTCAACTTAAAGCGGAAAGGCTTGCTTCAGCTCAGCTCCGACTTGAAGTCAAAGATGCAATGAAGATGTCAGAGGACTGCCGTGCGCACCATCATGCCTTAAATCTAGTGTTGATGCATCTATCGTTGACACTGGCCGAGGTCTACTCAGCTTCTTCACTGTTTGGGGGCCCGACTGGCCGTGCCTAGTGCCTTCGAAGTGCTCTCGTTTTGTATATTCTTTTGCGGTAGCGTTTATTTGCAATCGGTGGTGAACTTTGATGCCCAATGGATGTAATATGTGCGATAGCCGTGTTAGCCTAGCGTAAGTTGCTTGCTTATTTATTTCCTTGTTGTCTTGTTTATTTGTTTGCTTGTAGTCATTGCAGTTCTTTTTCCGCGGTTTGCTAGTGGCTGCAGTAACCTATTTTTTAAAACTAGGCCACAATAACCATGGGCTAATATTTACTGTAGTGACACTAGGCCTCCTACGGGCCGTAGAAACAGTGGGCCTTCTACGGGTCGTAGAAACACTGGGCCTTCTACGGGCAGTATGATCGATTGGCCAAACATGGGCCAATAACAGGCCACATTATGGCCGTAAACGGGCTAGAGTTGGAATCGTCCATTCATGGGCCGACCATAACGGGCCATTGTTAATAGGCCATATTTCATGACGCTATGAAAACGGCACAACGTGTTAACGGACCACAAACGGGCCGACTGTAACCACGGGCTGAATTTGGCCCATAAGCAAAAATTGACAGTAATGAGCCGTAAGTAAACGAATGCTGGAAATGAGCCCAAGAATAAATGGGCTCTGAGAAGGCCGAAAGATAACATGGACTGGAAACGGCCCAACGAAATAACGGGCCCTTAATGGGTATAAAGTGATACACTGTTCATTACGGGTCAGTTTCACCACGGGCCGTTAATGGGTGTAAAGTAATACATTGTTCATTATGGGCGGTTTCACCACGGGCCGTTAATAGGCGAAAAAAGTTACATAGGGCCTCATATGGGCGAAGGCGTCATGGGCCATACATGGGCCGGTGAAAACGGGCTGGAATCATATTGGGTGGCCCGGAGATGACGGATGGGCCTAATTCGGATAGGGCGAACGGGCCTTGGGTTAGCGGGCTGTAAATGGGCTATATGCGAACAGGCCGTTAACATGCTTTACATGGGCCGCCCGCCACCTTTGACCAAGTCAAGCGGGCGGCCTTTTCACGTGAATGGGCCTCTGTTGGGCCATGCCACGGTCGACGTATCATAGGCGTATACATCCAATGAGTGGATGACATCTGTCCCAGCGATGAGCCGACACATGTTTCCTCCACCAATGATGATTTTACGTGGAAAATCCCCATTGGTCGGGCTGTTAACGGTTATCGATCCAAAACCCGACCCGATAGCTTAACGGCGTTCGTTACGGTGGATGCCACGTGTCGGTCACCCTTGACGAAAAGCTTACGTGATCGCGATTTATCGTCATGGAAGTGGACACTTCCGTGATGATAATTTTGGTAATGTCATGGAACACTTCTCTGACAAAGACAGGTATGACTATCTTGATTACATCATAAATTTGTCATGGATGTACATGCATGACAAAAACGCGACCTACTGTGATAAACACGTATCATCACGGAAGTGTATTTTTTTTGTAGTGCTGGATGGAGGAACTAGTCTGCATTGTGCATTTAAGTTTTGTCTGAATTCAATGTACCTCTACTTTCACCAGACTTATAGAAAAATGAATCAACATTCACAATGTCAAATCAATATTTTTACACTCACTATAAAACGTAGTACTCACACTCATTATAATCAGTATTGTAGATATTGATATTTTTAGTATAAATTTGGTCGTGGGATTTCTTTGATGCCTGTCAAAGCGTGGAGGAAGCGGAGCTTAGTACTTGCATTGCCGGTCTCTACATAGGTATTTCTCTTCATAATCCTGTAATTTTAGAGACTGATTGCGCTTTTGTGGTAGCGTCTCTTGCATCAATGGACTATGACAGGTCTGCTATGCGTGACCTGAAGATGAAAGTGTTGAGCATCTCGAAGTTGATCAATAATCTTCAATTGCCAAAGATTAGCCATTCGGCCAATAAGGTGGCACACTTAATCGCTAAGTATAGCTTTGACAATAGATTAGATGGTATTCTTGTAAATAACGTACCGCCCTATGTGGTGAATATTGTATCGAATGAGTGTACTGGTGTGGCTGGTTAGTTAATATAAGGTGGTGTTCAAAAAAAGTATAAATTTGGTCAAACACTTTGCAAGCGGTTGTGAGTAAAAAGGAGCGAGAGGAGTATCATGCATGCGGAGTAGGCAAAAAAATTGCTCATTTATAGCTGGTCGAAGTCTCAAAGGGCCCGACCGCGCGAGGGAGGCGAAGGTCGTGGGAGGCGCGCGGTTGACCGAATTAAGTGAAGTTACATCCACGCGACGGCATGGCGTGCGAACAGGCAGAAGCTATACCGTCAGTCCTACGATATGGGTCTAGTAGACACTACATCTAGTGGGTCCCGCATAGTTCTCGAGAACTCTTTGGGGGCTTGCGGCCGTTTATCCACCGGGCAAGCCAACAACCACACGCCGTTCGCACGCCCTACTTGTCCCCGTCTTCTACTACCTTACAACAGTTCGCTCCCAGTCGTCTCGTCCTTTCACATTAGTTCGCTCCCAGTTTTTGCGGGGTACAGCAGTTCAACTTCTCCTAACCCTCCTCCAAAATCCATGGCCTCCCAAATCTCCATGGTCGCCGCTGAGTACCAGGTTAGAGCCATCACCGCGATCAGTTCATTGTCATCTACACGTGGATCATGACGGTGAAAGCATGGCTTGCTCGCTTCCCACGCATGTTCAACAGTTCAGCGGATGAGTGGGTATTGGGCTAGATGTTGAGTACACCACAGTCCTGGGACGAGAGAAGGATCTAAAGGACGAAGAGAGGAAGAAGCCCGCCGTGATCCAGGTTTGCGTACATAACGTTTGCTTGGTCTACCACATATCCCATGCCGACGTTGAGTGCCAGGATTTTAAGAACTTCCTCAAGGACAAAAGAGTGAAATTCGCATCTTTGTAGGCTTTAAGAACAGCGAGGATGTCCTGCGTCGGATAGGTCTTGTTGTAGGCCAGCCCTTCGATCTCCGAAGGCAAGCACTGTGTCCTCCTCTCAACCTTCAATGCTTACCCTGGCAGCAACCATGATTGATCCTTCGTACGCTAAACTGAAGAAACCTCATCACGAGTTTCATCATGCATGGGAGTCGAAGACATTAGATGAAGATCACATCTTGTACACAGCAATGGATGCCTGCCTTTGTTTAAATATCTACAAGGGTTGGATGAAGAAGCAGAGCCCAGTGTCCGGTTCAAGCAAAGAAGCGTCGGCGACGAGGAAGAGGAAGAGGGACGAGGACGAAGTCGAGGACGTGGACTCGGACTCGAGTAGGTGGCGAGTGCCGTCGCTCATCTTTGGTTCTCTGCGGTGTTAAGCAGACTAGTTGCTTAGTTTATTTTCAAGGGTGCGTTGTGCTGAGGCCCCAGCAGAACTATGTTTAGTATGTTCTTTCTCGTTATTTAAACTCTTTAGTACGTACAGTAGTACTAGTACTATGTCTTATTATTGTTCTTCTTGCAGTTAGTACTACTGCTTGTATCTTCGTGTTCCTACTGTACTTAATACGTTCGTACTAGTAGTATAATTTGGGTCAGTAGATTTGTGAAAGAAGTTCGACAGAGCGAAGGAAGAAGATGACAGAAGAGGTGGAAGATATTGGGGAACGTTGCAGAAAATAAATTTTTTCCTACGGTTTCACCAAGATCCATCTATGAGTTCATCTAGCAACGAGTGATAGGAGTGCATCTACATACCTTTGTAGATCGCGAGCGGAAGCGTTCAAGAGAACGGGGTTGAAGGAGTTATACTCGTCGCGATCCAAATCACCGATGACCAAGTGCCGAACGGACCGCACCTCCGCGTTCAACACACGTACGGAGCGGATGACGTCTCTCACACCTTGATCCAGCAAGGAGGAGGGAGAGGTTGAAGAAGATCCAGCAGCACGGCGGCGTGGTGGTGGATGCAGCGAGGTTCCGCAGAGCCACGAGCCTGCGAGAGGGAGAGGTGTAGCAGGGGAGAGGGAGGCGCCAAGACTTCAGGGTGCGGCTGCCCTCCCCCCTTTATATAGGCCCCCTGGGGGGGCGCCGGACCTGTAGATGGGATCTCCCAAGGGGGGCGACGGCCAGGGGGGTGGAGTGCCCCCCAAGGCAACTGGAGGCGCCCCCTCCCCTAGGGTTCCCATCCCTAGGCGCAGAGGAGGGCCCAGGGGGCGCACCAGCCCACCAGGGGCTGGTCCCCTCCCCACTTCAGCCCACGGGGCCCTCCGGGATAGGTGGCCCCACCCAGTGGACCCGGGACCTTTCGGTGGTCCGGTACAATACCGTGACCCCAAACTCTCCCGATGGACTAAACTGCACTTCCTATATATAATTCTTTACCTCCGGACCATTCGGAACTCCTCGTGACGTCCGGGATCTCATCAGGGACTCGAACAACTTTCGGTTTGCTGCATACTCATATCTCTACAACCCTAAGCGCCACCGAACCTTAAGTGTGTAGACCCTACGGGTTCGGGAGACACGTAGACATGACCGAGACGGCTCTCCGGTCAATAACCAACAGCGGGATCTGGATACCCATGTTGGCTCCCACATGCTCCTCGATGATCTCATCGGATGAACCACGATGTCGAGGATTCAAGCAACCCCGTATACAATTACCTTTGTCAATCGGTACGTTACTTGCCCGAGATTCGATCGTCGGTATCCCAATACCATGATCCCGTGACCAGACACTTGGTCACTTTGAGCTCATTATGATGATGCATTACCGAGTGGGCCCAGAGATACCTCTCCGTCATATGGAGTGAAAAATCCCAGTCTCAATCTGTGTCAACCCAACAGACACTTTCGGAGATACCTGTAGTGCACCTTTATAGTCACCCAGTTACGTTGTGACATTTGGTACAACCAAAGCACTCCCACGGTATCCAGGAGCTACACGATCTCATGGTCTAAGGAAAAGATACTTGACATTGGAAAAGCTCTAGCAAAACGAACTACACGATCTTGTGCTATGCTTAGGATTGGGTCTTGTCCATCACATCATTCTCCTAATGATGTGATTCCGTTATCAATGACATCCAATGTCCATAGTCAGGAAACCATGACTATCTGTTGATCAACGAGCTAGTCAACTAGAGGCTCACTAGGGACATATTGTGGTCTATGTATTCACACGTGTATTACGATTTCCGGATAATACAATTATAGCATGAATAAAAGACAATTATCACGAACAAGGAAATATAATAATAATCCTTTTATTATTGCCTCTAGGGCATATTTCCAACAGTCTCCCACTTGCACTAGAGTCAGTAATCTAGTTACATTGTGATGAATCGAACACCCATAGAGTTTTGGTGTTGATCATGTTTTGCTCGCGGAAGAGGTTTAGTCAATGGATCTGCGACATTCAGATCCGTATGCAATTTCAAATTTCTATGTCTCCATCTTGAACATTTTCACGAATGGAGTTGAAGCGGCGCTTGATGTGCTCGGTCTTCTTGTGAAACACAGGCTCCTTAGCAAGTGCAATAGCTCCAGTGTTGTCCTGAAGAGTTTGATCGGCCCCGACGCATTGGGTATGACTCCTAGGTCGGTGATGAACTCCTTCACCCAAATTGCTTCATGCGCTGCCTCCGAGGCTGCCATGTACTCCGCTTCACATGTAGATGTCCTCATGAAAGGACTTAGTCGTGGAGCCATCGCTACGGTTTAACTTGAAGGGGTTAAAGCGGACGCAAAGACACAAGAGTTATACTAGTCCGGCCCCTTCGATGAAGGTAAAAGCCTACATCTAGTTGTGATGGGATTGATGTGGTCTCGATGACTAGGGTGCAAATAAGCTTTGCCTAGGCCTCGAGTGTTGTTGTCTGTCCTTGAACTGCCTCGGGTCGTCCCCTTATATACACGGGTGACGCCCGTCCGTTCAGAGAGTCCCAATCTCCGGTTCATACTCGTATTCGGGTTGGTCTCTCCCTATTCCTAACTTACAATACAAGTTTACATACCAGGCCGGTTTACGGGTACAGGTTCTAAACCGACCACAGGCCTTGGGCCCTTACTTTCATGCCTCTTGGGCTTTTACACCGTTGAACTACTGATGAAGTTAACCCGGCCCAGATAGGCGGTTTCATGAGAGTAATATCCCCAACATTAGGCCCCAGATTGATTTGAACAGGTTCATGTCAATCCTTAAAAAAAACCTTCATCTTCAATACCTTCTTGAAATCGTTGAACCGCCATGAGGTCACCTTCTCCGGTTGCTGTAAACCGGCATGATGTCCCCATAAAGATAGCATTCATGATATCTTCTTTGTTTAACAGATCCGCAATAATCGAGGCGACAGCTCTGCTTCCTAGATTTGTGGTTCCTTGACTCACGCGCCTGACACCGGTATCTTGCCTTATAAATAGGACCGAAGGGTCATTCATTTTCTCCCCTCCGTCCCCTTTCTCTTCGTCTTCCTCGCGTCGCTAGACTCGGAGCTCCGCCGCCGCCATCGACCTCTGCACCATCTTGAGCCGCTGCATCAACCTGAACACACCAGAGAAAGGCAGCACTCTTCCGCATCTCCTCAACTCAGGTAGGTTCTCGGTTCCCCTCGACCTAGATCCGTTCTAGGGTTTCTTGTTCTTGCAGTACTCCATTAACTGTTCATGCTCATACCCGGATCCTGGATAGATCTGTGACACCTTGCTCTGATTAGTAGTAGCTTTTAACATCCGCCTGTAGTCTCGTGCTTTCGTTCATAGATCTCGCACTTTATCTCCTGCTCATTGCATCAACACTGCTCTACTTTATTCTTTTTTGGATATTTTTCTTCTTTTCTGATCTGGCTTCAGATCCTTCGTTGTAGAGAAATCTTGCGAAACCTGTTTCTGCACACTTAGCCGTTCGCAACCTCAATTGTTTTCAATATCTAGACCAGGCGGTTTAACTTACATAGGAAAAATTAAATAAACCGGTATACACCATTAGTCCCCGTGTTGAACCGCCAGAACTCCTTAACCAGACACTGTCGCTTCATAGAACTCCAGCTCAGATGTATTTGTCTCCGATTTAGCATTGTACACCGGTTCTCTCCTTGTCCCAACACATTTCTTGAACCGGATTTATATTTTTTGTAGATGGCCAAACAAGTATATGAGTGCAACTGGGCTCCTTCCCATGTCATCGAAACTCAATTAAACAATCTGGTCCTGACTGGCGCTTTAAGCAGTAAAACTATCCATTGGAGGGTTCCTGGCAAAAAATGTCCACCCACACCTCAAGAAGGAGAGATTGTAGTTTTCGCAGATCACTTAGCCCGGGGTTTTAACCCGCCCGGTTCAAAATTTTACCGGGATGTGCTAGCCAATTTTCAACTTCGTCCGCAAGATACGGGCCCCAATTCTGTTACCAACATTTTTCACTTCCAAGTGCTCTATGAGGCACACTTTCAAGAAGAACCCACAGTTGAACTGTTTAGAGACTGCTTCCATCTAAACCGCCGCACAGAATTCACCGATGGGCCCAACACAGAATTGGGTGGTGCGGCGATTCAAAAAAAGAAAGGAGGTCATTTATCCTCATGTCAAATTGCACAGCCACCCCAAGGAATGGAATCAAACATGGTTTTATTGCAGAGACACTTCACCTGCCAATGAGAATCCTTTGCCCGGTTTTCGTCCGGAGCGACTCAGTAATACACATCCCTTTCCGCAAAGATTAACCGCCAATGAGAGAAGTAAATACGCTCCTCAACTCTCCAAGCTCAGAGCCTTCATGGCCAATGGTTTAACAGGAATTGATCTCGCACGCTGTTGGATATCATGGAGCATACTGCCCCTCTCCCAGCGCTCCGGTTTAATGTGTGAGTACACTGGTAGTCTCGACGACCCCCTCTGACACGTTAATATCCAGCTCACATGATGAGGTCACCGAAGCTGTGAAGAAAATGTTGAATGAACTGGAACACCTCTGTGCCCGAACCGGTCTGCTCCCCTTCTGTGCTACCAACAAACCACCATCTATAAGACTTCTGACTATTTTTTACTGAATATATTACTGCTATTTCTGGCATCATTTTTAACATAAACTGCTGCTTAATCAGGGTGATGATCCATTCTGGAGCAAGAAACGACCACAAGAGAAACCAGAGAAGCCAGACAAACCGGAAAAACCAATCCGGCAAAAGACCAAAGCTGTCAAGAAGACTGCTCACAAGAGGAAAACCACTGCATCTTCTGATCCGGCTGTGGATGATGATGTGGGTAATCCGGACCTTGAGGTAGAACTTGATTCACTTGGCTTACTTTTCACACGCCTAATTAATGATGATGTTTGTCAGGATGATGCTGAAACCAGTAATGCAGATGTTGTAGAGGTAACTATTCTCTCCTCTGAATCAAATCGTTTGCCTTCACTAAAAATCCGTCGGGCAAACCGGAAAATTAAATTTTCTCATCCCCTTGCTAACTTGGATCCCAAATTTCTTATGAAGACTCAACAACATGAAGCTCGCCGCACAACTCGGCACAGCGGCCAGGTAGTTACCTCCACCGGTTTACGAGCAGTCCGGTTCGAAACGTCGTTCGAGGTCTCTAATTTGCTTGTCGTTGCTTATCCTAAAGCATGCTGTTTTCGTCAACCCCTTAATCCATCGACCGATTATCGGGTCACTTCCCATTCCTCATCTGGCGAGTCATCACTACTCATTTGCCACCACTTAAAATGGTGCTTGGGTAAGTTATGCATTTCATATTGTTTCTCTTGCATCATTGTGTAGTATATGCCGTGTCGACTATTATTGTGCCTTTTGAGGCCAAGCCTAGGCCGAGCAAAAGGCTCGTCTGGATAAACCGGCCGACGAAGAGACGCCCTGAACCGACAGCGCCCCAAATCTTGAAGCGGCTATCTGTGAAGACACGCCGAATGATCCGCCACTGCAAGATGATGATTTTGTTGCTGAAGAAAGGCCTGTTGACACCTCCCTTCCTGCTGACCAGTCCAGAAGCCCAAGCCGGATTGAAAAATCCACCAGTCCAATCCGGCCTGCTGACAAAACGACTGTCCCAGGTCAAACCGGCGATACCAAGGACGATGACGTTGTGATCACTGGCTTTGGCCACATCGAACCAGGTAATCCGGTCGCTTTATCCAAACATTCTGCCAAAGAAGAATTTGCCACTATGAGCAAGGGCAAGTGGGATGTTGATCTGGCAATGTACGCTGCTCTGAACCCCCAAGACCTTCATTCTGGCTACTTGAACCGGCTATATACTAGCCGTGATTATGAAGCTGGCCTGGTGAAGATGATGAAAGAAAAATTCGAGGTAACCTCCATGTTCTTTCTCCCGCTTGGATATTTCAATTTTTGTTAACTCTCCTAATCCCCAAGGGCTGGTTCAACTTAGTATAGTTAAACCGGGACTTAACATAAACTCAATGCTTCAGCATCCACTGATGTAGCCCCCAAGGGCCGGTTCAACTTAACATAGTTAAATCGGGACTGTAATTTATATCGCCGCATTAGAACATGTTCGAGCAAATAGCCATTAGCCCCCAAGTGCCAAGTTGAATACCTGTATTGAGCTTGGGACTTTGTGATTTTATTGATAGATGAAGATCAAATATGCATTAGCCCCCAAGTGCCAAGTGTATGACTGGTTATGTACTTGGTACTTGTAATGAAGATATTAACATGCTCCCTTTTTGTTGCAGAGTGAGATACGCCAACAAGCCTCACAAATCAATGATCTTCAAGAAAACCTGAAATCTCAACAAGTAGAAACCTGCAAGGCCAAGGATGAGCTGAAAACCGCCTTGACTACTATGGAGCAGCTCAAGGAGTGGTTCAAGTCTGAGCGGGCTGGCTGGGATACTGAAAAGGCCGCTTTAACCAAAAAGGTTGAAAATGCTGAAGCTGCCCTTAAACCGGTGGTAGATGAGCTGACCAACGTGAAGCGGCAAGTGCATTCCATGACTGCTGCCATCTTTGGTAAGCTTCCTTTGGCTTCTGTGATAATCTTGGCCTTCTTATGATAAGTCCGGTTTGTGATTTCTCTTGCAATCTTTGTAGGCACACACATTGGTCACTTGGGGTCGATGTTGGATGAAATTGAAAGCTGCCTACACTTTAATCGAGCAGTTTGTAGACATCGGAGCACAGCGGATCATCTCCATGCATCACATAACAATCCAGCACCCTCCTTAATTCAAGATACTCTTAGGAGGTTGTCAATGCTTCCCCCCGGATTGAAGAGCTGAAAAATCTCTTTGCTCGAACCGGCGCCATTAACGCCTATTAATCCGGGCCAAAGCATGGGTGCCAGATTTCGATCCTGTTGAAGCAGCTCAGGGCTATCCCAGTTTGAAGGAAGACGGTTCAGAGTTCAACGAAGATGACCTGATAGCGATAAACCGGGCGGTGCGCCCTCTGGCTTGCCAATTGGCCGAAGAGGCAAACTTGTCGCAATACCATGCTCAATATGACGATCAGAACAAGCGAGTAGCTGCACCTATTCCTGAAGCGGAGAACCTGATCCCACCGATCCGTAAGCATACTTACGCTCCTGATATTGAACCATCTTCCCTGATCCATGAGGAGGCTGTCTTTCAAGCTTTAATGGGAATCGACTGGACTACTGTTGAATTCCAGCCGCTGGGTAGAGATGAAGAAGCTGAAGCGGCGCAGGACGACCCACAACCATCAGACCGGGGCGGCGAGCAAGCATGAACCGGAAGCCGGTTTGAATAGCTGCTTCATTATATTCCGCCAAGAAACAATGATCTTATTTGGGCACCATGTTGCCTTGTAATAGGATAGCCAACACTCTTGCTTTGAATATGCCTTCGTGCATAGGTGCTGATACATTTGCTTGAATGATCGAAACTTTCAATCTATATTGCCTGCAGTCACAAAATCTTAAACCGCCACAGCGGTTTGTGCCGCCAGCCAGCTTGTGACGTTCATATATATATGAAATGAAATTTTGAGGTATATAATCAAAATTTGTGATACAAAATACCCGCCATCGCTGGGCATAAAGTTGGCTTAGCCAATCTTGAAGCGGAGGTTGTATAAACCCTTACCGTCAAAGGAGAAAACAGCTCCTGTGTTTATAATGCCGGTTTACCATGTAAACCGTGCCGGGTCATGATAAGCCCCCTGTTACTCCATAATGGGATGTTAACAGAAAGAGACAAACCGGAAGAATTATCTCTGGATTAAAAAATGGACCGAATTTCGTCAATTGACAGTTTTGAACCGGTTTAAAAATGTTGTCAGTTTAAGAAACGCAACAAGAATCAAATAATAGTTATGAAAAAAAATCAAAGCAAAGGCAATGATAAACCGTTTGCAAAAAAGAAGGCTTTACTGAGCCGATCAGATGGTGTTACCATGGTCGGACACGACCAAGCTCCCTATAAGGTGTAGCCATGGTTCAAGTCAGTCAGGTCCCCAACTGAAACCGTGGCATTATGCCGATCAAGTGGCATGGCAATGGTTGGGTTCGACCAAGCCCCAAGTGACTCTATGGCCTTAGGCCGATCAAGAGGCGTGATCTGGTTCAGACTTGACCATGTCCCAAGTGATCTGGTGGCTTTCGCCTATCAAAAGGTGTTGCATTGGTTCGGACACGACCAAGCCCCAAGTGATATCACAAAGCTTTTGAAAAGCAAACTGTGGGGTAAACCGGAGGCCGCTTTAAGACGTAACAACTCCATGTAACCACACATGATGTAATGTAACAGATACCCGCTTTAGCCGAGGCTCCGGTTTATTACTTTATTCATAATATATACTTGTCATAGTATGTTCATAAGTAGAGCCGATGGCTCGGTATAATAAGGTCGAAGATGAGCTATGTTCCATGGCTGTTGGTCTCCTCCTCGGCGTCGTGAGTCTTTATGCTCGAATATCGATCGAGATAGTATGACCCGTTGTGCAGATTCTGCTGACCACGAAAGGTCCCTCCCAAGGTGGGGATAACTTGTGCATACGAGTCTGGTCTTGGATGAGCGAAGCACCAAATCTCCTTCTTGAAAAGTTACGGTTACGACCGGCGACTATGGTAACGCAGCGAAGATCCTGTTGGTAAATCGCCGAGCGGGCAGCTGCTATGTCACGCTCTTCATCCAACCGATCCAAAGCTTCCTGCCGTGCCGTCTCGTTGTCCGCTTCAGCATAAGCTGCCACACGAGGTGAGTCATGACGGATGTCACTGGGGAGAACCGCCTCCGCTCCATAGACCATAAAGAACGGTGTGTATCCCGTGGATCTGTTAGGCGTAGTGTTTATACTCCATAACACAGACGATAGCTCTTCTACCCAACAACCCGGCGTCCTCTGCAAAGGGACCATAAGCCGGGGCTTGATACCTCTCAAGATCTCTTGATTAGCCCTTTCCACTTGACCATTGGACTGTGGGTGGGCTACTGAAGAAACGTCAAGCCGGATGTGCTCACGTTCGCGAGAACTCTTTCATGGCACCTTTGGACAAATTGGTACCATTATCTATGATGATCTTTGTGTGGAAAGCCAAACCGAAAATCACCTTTTGATGAACTCGACCCGCCGTAGCCGCGTCACACTTGCTAACAGGTTCTGCCTCCACCCATTTTGTAAACTTGTCGACCGCCACCAGTAGGTGGGTCTTCTTGTCCTTGGACCTTTTGAAAGGCCCAACCATATCCAGCCCCTAGAGTGCAAACGGCCAAGTAATTGGAATCATCCTCAATTCTTGGGCCGGTACATGAGCACGTCTGGAAAACTTTTGGCAACCATCACATCGTCGACCGGATCTTCCGCATCGGCATGGGCGGTCAACCAATAGAAACCGTGGCGAACGCTTTAGCCACCAAGGATTTTGAACCGGCGTGGTGACCACAATCTCCTTCGTGGATCTCACGCAATATTTCACAGCCTTCCTCGGGGACACACAGCGTTGAAGCGCTCGACACGCTGCAATGATGCAATTCGCCATTAACAATGGTCATAGACTTAGATCGCGGACTATCTGCCGCCAGCGTCTCATCTTACGGTAACTCGCCCGGTTCATGTCGCAAGATAAGGAAGCGTCAATCCGGAGTGGCGTGAAGAGCTGCCACCAATTGAGCCTCTGGATCAGGAATAGCCAAATCCGCTTCACCAAGGAGCTTGACCGACGGGTTGTGCAACACGTCCAGAAAAACATTGGGCGGGACAGGTTTGCGTTGAGAGCCCAACCGGCTTAAAGCATCCGCCGCTTCATTCTTTCGACGGTCCACGTGGTCCACCTGATAGCCCTTGAAATGACCTGCGATAATATCCACCTCACGACGATATGCAACCATGAGTGGGTCCTTTGAATCCCAAGTGCCAGACACCTGTTGAGCCACTAGGTCCGAGTCACCGAAGCACTTAACCCGGCTTCGATTCATCTCCTTAGCCATCCGGAGACCATGGAGCAAGGCTTCATACTCAGCTGCATTGTTAGTGCAAGGGAACATTAAGCGGAGAACGTAACAAAACTTGTCACCTCGTGGGGAAGTTAATACGACTCCACCCCGAGCCCTCAATTGCTCGGATCCGTCAAAATGGATGGTCCAATATGTGTGATCCGGCTTTTCTTGAGTGCTTGCAACTCCGTCCAATCATTAATGAAATCAACAAGTGCTTGAGACTTCGCCGCCGTCCGAGGCACGTACTTCTGAACCGTGCGGCCCAAGCTCTATAGGCCACTTAGCAATCCGGCGATCGCTTCCGGTTACGTATGATATCGCCTAAGGGAGCGAATCGACCACCGTGATGGGGTGCCCTTGAAATCTGCTTCACTTCCGCTTGCCATAAAAACTCCATATACCAGCTTACGCCAATGCGGATACCTTTGCTTAGATTCGATAAGTACTTCGCTGATATAATAAACGGACGTTGAACGGATGCTCCTTCCCCGCCTCCTTCCGCTCCACCACAATGGCCACGCCGACCGCCTCGGCATTAGCGACAACATATAGCGAAGCGGCTCCTTGTCAATTGAGCGGCGAGCACGGTAGGTTGGCCAATTGCGCTTTAAGTCCTCAACGCTTCATCGCGGCGGACTCGCACAAAGCGATCCGTTTTTTCAAGCATCTGGTACAAAGGGATGGCCTTCTCTCCAAGGCGGCCGATAAACCGGCTCGGTAGCGGCAATCCGCCTGCCAAACGCTGAACATCGTTAATACACGCCGGTTTAGCCAGGAGGTAATAGCCATAATCTTCTCGGATTAGCTTCAATTCCTGTTGGACACGAAAACCCAATAACTTGCTCACGGAACACCAAAGACACATTTGGCGGGTTGAGCATCATCTTGTAAACCCGCAGGTTGTCAAAGGTTTCCTTCAAGTCGTCAATCGGTGTCTCCTTCTCCCTTGACTTGACCACAATATCATCCACATAGGCATGCACATTACGGCCAATCTGTTTATGCAGCAATTCGTACACAAGCGTTGATAAGTTGCTTGGCGCTCTTGAGCCCAAAAGGCATAGACACATAGCGAAGGCTCAAAGGGAGTGATAAACGCCGTCTTCTCCTGGTCCTTAACTGCCATCTTGATCGATGATACCGAATACGCATCCAAAAGCTCAAACGCCACAACCCGCATGGCATCAATAATCTGGTCAATGCGGGGAGGGCAAAGGATCTGCTGGACAAGCCTTGTTAAGATCTGTAATCCACACACATGCGCCAAGTGCCGTTTTCTAAGAACCAGCACCGGATTAGCAAGCCACTGGATGGAAAACTTCAACGATAAAACCAGCTGCTAAGAGCACAGCCACCTCCTCTCCAATGGCCTTATGCCTTTCTTCGTTAAACCGCGGAGAAACCGCTTCACCGGTTTGTACTTGGGATCAACATTATGAGTGTGCTCAGCGAGTTGCCTCGGTACACCGGCATGTCGGAAGGCTTCCATGCAAAATGTCCCGATTCTCACGGATGAACTTGATGAGCGCTTTCCTATTTCGGATCCAAGTTGGCACCGATCTTTGAATCGCTTGGACGAATCGCCAGCACGAAGTCAACAAGCTTAGTCTCACTGCCGATTTGAATTTCAGGGCGGATCATGCTCAGAAGTTGGCTTCTTAAATGGAGTCATGTCCGCCGGATCAACATTGTCCTTATAATACTCCAGCTCCTTGGTGGCACAAACCGACTCTGCGTAAGCCGCATCACCTTCCTCACATTCCAAAGCGATCTTGCGGCTCCCATGAACCGTTATTGTCCCCTTGTGACCCGGCATCTTGAGCTGCAAATACATATAACAAGGCCGTGCCATGAACTTGGCATAAGCCGGCCGCCCAAATAGGGCGTGATATGGACTTTGGATTTTTACCACTTCAAACGTCAAAGTTTCCGATCTGGAGTCATATTTATCTCCAAAGGCCACTTCCAGAGCTATTTTACCAACCAGATATGCTGACTTGCCAGGTGCCACACCATGGAACACTGTATTGGACGGTTTGAGATGTTTATCTGTTAACCCCATACGACGGAAGGTCTCATAGTACAGGATGTTAATGCTGCTCCCTCCATCCATGAGCACCTTGGTGAACTTATAACCCCCCACCTGAGGTGCCACCACCAGGGCTAGTTGACCCGGATTGTCAACCCGGGGAGGATGATCCTCTCTACTCCATACAATGGGCTGCTCTGACCAGCGTTGGTAATGAGGCACGGCCGATTCAACAGTGTTGACTGCTCGCTTCTGAAGCTTCTGGTCTCGCTTGTCTAAGCTGGTGGTGAAGACATGGTACTGCCCACTATTCAACTGCTTTGGGTTGCTCTGATAACCCGACTGTTGCTGCTGCTGGTTGTAACCACCTTGATTATTCTGATTGTTCTGATTGTTATGTCCGCCCGAATTACCATTAAATCCTGAACCGGAATTAACTCCACCGTCACCCGGCCTGGATCCTGAACCGCTGCCAGAACCTTGATCATACCGGAAAGCATTAGAACTCTTGAACTCCTCCATAATGTAGCAATCCTTCCGGAGGTGGTTTGCTGGCGTCTCCTTCGTTCCATGCTTCAACAGGGTTGATTCAACAGATAGTTCAAGCGGTCCTGATTGGGATTAGGCGCTCCACTTCGATTCGGCTATTTACCCTTGCGCCGCTGGCCCTTGTCATGCGCGTTGGTGTTGGCTACGAAGTCCATGCTGCCGTTCGCTTTACGCTTGCCCCCACCGTTACCTGCCGAGTGATATTCCTGGCCCTTGGAGTTGCTGTTCTTCCTTCCCTTCCCTGTCTCGTCATCATCAGACTCGGGATCCTTGATACTATCAGAATCAGCATACTTCACTAAAGTGCCCATGAGAGTGCCCATGTCATTACAAAACCGCTTCATGCGCTTCTAACTTCAACTTCAAAGGCTTAAACCGCGCTTCTCCGTGGTTAAGATCGCAGAGTCGGCGTTGATCCGGTCTGATGAGTGCAAGATTTCCGAAACGTGGCGTACCCAATGGATTGTTGACTCCCCTTCCCCCTGGACGCAAGCCGCCAAGTCCAGTACATACATGGGCTGCTTACAGGTATCTTTGAAATTCTGGATAAACCGGGTCCGCAACTGGGCCCATGAGTTGATAGAATTGGGTGGCCAGCTCTTCAACCAAGTACGGGTCGTGCCTTCGAGCATCATGGTGAAGTACTTTGCACACGCGGCCTCATCCACATCCAACATCTCCATGGCCATCTCATAACTTTCTATCCATGCTTCTAGAGCTAAATCGCCAGTATAATTGGGCACCTTGCGCGGACCCTTGAAGTCTTTGGGCAAGCGCACATTGCGTCATGGGACGCAGGCAAGGCACCCCAAAGAGCTAGAGGTAACCCAGGCTCGACCGAGATGGTCAGACGAACCGCGCGAAGTCGATAAGCCCGATCTTGTTGCCAACTCGGCCTCCTGCATGCTCGGGCCCGTCCACCACCTCCCTGGGCGTTATCGACGCCACCTGCCGGGTTGTTGCCTGCGGGCGCACCACGCCGTGCATTACTTGATACGCCGGTTCATCCACGTGCCGTTATAGCTCCGGCCAGGGCGGGGTAGAGTGGATCCGGTCGCGCTGTATCGAATATGCTTCTGTTGGACCAAAGCTGTCCTAAGGAGCTCCTTGACCCGACGCTGCCTCTACCGCTCGTGGTGAATCACCTTCAATTGAATAGCCACCACCGTGCCGCAGCTGCAACAAGGTTATCCATCGGGTTGGAGTAGTGACCGGAGGTGTTTGCACAGCCCGAGGCGACTTGGCATTATGGCGAGGTAGATCTATTGCGGGGCTGGACCGCGCGCCGTCCTGTGTGCTTCCACCCGTTTACCACCGGCGGATTATGGGTTCCCGCCTGGGTGTTGAAGAGGTCTCTTCTTCGAAAGATGAAGGCAAACGGATCTGTATTTCCTCTTCATGAATTCATGTGACGCGCTCGATCCAACATGAGCCTATAAGCTCGCGCATCTAAAGCGCCCGCTCTCGCCGTCATCCCGGCGCCTCAGAGCTGCTAGATCCGCTTTAGCTCGAGTGATTTGTTCTTCACCTTCGCAATCTCCGCGTTATGAGCGCCCTGATCCGCGGGTTAGCCTCGCCATGAGCGCAGCTAACGATCGAATAAATCTGATAAAACTTGAGCGGCGGGCGCACAGGGCCTCCTGCCCCGGCAGCCGTCGCCGCTGTCGAACCGGCGATCATCGCCGCAGCAGTCGAAGAGTGAAGCGCTGCTTGTGTACCGGCCATGAATATTCCAACCCTGTTGGGCAGATCAGAGGAGTCCGGAATACTGTCACCATCGGAACATCCGCCAATCCGGCCATATTGTAGCTGATATAGAGATTCAGTTTCTTCGGTTGACGACTCGTCGTCAGAGTAGACGACGTTTCACCACCAAATTCTGATCCGTCCTCATAACTTCCTCCGTGGATGACTCCCACAAAGGCACGCTTCACGGCCGGTTTAACCTGGGCAGGTCTCGTACGCTGAGTCGTCTCGACGAGGTCGGTGCAGATGTCCGGCTCTGGCCCTGGCTCACCGATCATGCCGATGAAAACGTGTATGCCACCAAAGGGGACCCGTACCAGACTCAATCGAGCCGCCTCGGGCACCAGCCTGCATCGTCGATGTAGAGCTTGCCGCGACGACTCTTGGTCATCCGCCCACAACATAGCCTTCGAGTCCTTCGAACTTGCCTCCAAGATCATCAAACCATCGTGCGATAGCCCCACGGTGGGCGCCAACCGTCGTGGTTTTGTCACGGCAGATGTCCTCATGAAAGGACTTAGTCGTGGAGCCATGCTACGGGTTAACTTGAAGGGGTTAAAGCGGACGAAAGACACAAGAGTTATACTAGTTCGCCCCTTCGATGGAGGTAAAAGCCTACGCCTAGTTGTGATGGGATTGATGTGGTCTCGATGACTAGGGAGCAAATAAGCTTCGCCTAGGCCTCGAAAGTGTTGTTGTTCCGTCCTTGAACACGCCCGGTCGCCCCTTATATACACGGGTGACGCCTATCGGTTCGTAGAGAGTCCCAATCTCCGGTTCATACTGTGTATCCGGGTTGGTCTCTCCCTATTCCTAACTTACAATACAAGTTTACATACCAGGCCGGTTTACGGCACAGTGTTCTAAACCGACTACATGTGCCTTGGGCCCTTACTTTCATGCCTCTTGGGCTTTTACACCGTTGAACTACTGATGAAGTTAACCCGGCCCAGATAGGCCGGTTTACACCCAGTAGTAATATCCCCAACAGATCCTATCTCGGATTGAATGGCTTCAAGCCATTTGTTGGAATCTGGGCCCACCATCGCTTCTTCATAGTTCGAAGGTTCACCATTGTCTAACAACATGATTTCCAGGACAGGGTTGCCATACCACTCACGGTGTTGAACGTGTCCTTGTGGACCCACGGTTCAGTAGCAACTTGATCCAAGCACCTTGATCATCATCATTAATTTCCTCTCCGGTCGGTGTAGGCACCACATGAACATTTTCCGAGCTGCACTACTTTCCGGTTCAAGAGGTAGTACTTCATCGAGTTCTACTTTCCTCCCACTTACTCCTTTCGAGAGAAACTTTTTCCGTAAAGGATCCGTTCTTGGCAAAAAGATCTTGCCTTCGGATCTAAGGTAGAAGGTATACCCAATGGTTTTTAGGGTATCCTATGAAGACACATTTTCCGACTTGGGTCCGAGCTTTTCAGGTTGAAGTTTCTTGACATAAGCATCGCATCCCCAAACTTTTAGAAACGACAGCTTAGGTTTCTTCCCAAACCATAATTCATACGGTGTCATCTCAACGGATTTAGACGGTGCCCTATTTAAAGTGAATTTAGCTGTCTCTAGAGAGTATCCCCAATATGATAGAGGTAAATCAAGAAGAGACATCATAGATCGCACCATATCCAATAGAGTGCGACACGACGCTCGGACACACCGTTCTGTTGAGGTGTTCCAGCGGCGTGAGTTGTGAAACGATTCCACATTTCCTTAAGTGTGTACCAAATTCGTGACTTAAATATTCTCCTCCACGATCTGATCGTAAGAACTTTATTTTTCGGTCACGTTGATTCTCTACCTCATTCTGAAATTCCTTGAACTTTTCAAAGGTCTCGACTTGTGTTTCATCCAAGAGACATACCCATATCTACTTAAGTCGTTCTGTGAGAGTGAGAACATAACAATATCCTCCATGAGCCTCAACGCCATTGGACCGCATACATCAAGATGTATGATTTCCAATAAGTTTGTTGCTCGCCCATTGTTCCGGAGAACGGAGTCTTGGTCATTTTACCCATGAGGCATGGTTCGCATGTGTCAAATGATTCATAATCGAGAGACTCTAAAAGTCCATCAAGATGGAGCTTCTTCATGCGCTTGACACCAATGTGACCAAGGCGGCAGTACACAAGCATGTAGGACTATCGTTATCGACTTTACATCTTTTGGCATTCACACTATGAATATGTGTAACATCACGCTCGAGATTCATTAAGAATAAACCATTGACCATCTGAGCATGACCATAAAACATATCTCTCATATAAATAGAACAACCATTATTCTCGGATTTAAATGAGTAGCCATCTCGTATTAAACGAGATCCCGATACAATGTTCATGCTCAAACTTGGCACTAAATAACAATTATTGAGGTTTAAAACTAATCCCGTGAGGTAAATGTAGAGGTAGCGTGCTCACGGCGATCACATCGACCTTGGAACCATTCCCGCGCGCATCGTCACCTCGCCCTTCGCCAGCCTCCGCTTATTCCGCAGCTCCCCGCCTGTGAGTTACAAATATGAGCAACGGCACCGTATCAAATACCAGGAGTTACTATGAGTACGGTAAGGTACACATCAATTACATGTATATCAAATATACCTTTAGTGTTGCCGCCTTCTTGTCTCGCTAAGTATTTGGGGCAGTTCCGCTTCAAAGGACCCTTCCTTTGCAATAAAAGCACTCAATCTCGTGCTTGGGTCCATTCTTTGACTTCTTCCCCGCAATCTGGCTTAATGAGCGCGGCAACATCTTTGCCGTCCTTCTTGAAGTTCTTCTTACCCTTGCCCTTGTTGAACTTGGTGGTTTTATTGACCATCAACACTTGATGTTCCTTCTTGATTTCTACCTCTCACGACTTCAGCATTGAAAATACTTCAGGAATAGTTTTCGCCATCCCCTGATATTGTAGTTCATCACAAAGCTCTTGTAGCTCGGTGGAAGCGATCAAGGATTCTGTCAATGACCGCCTCGTCTGGAGGTTAATGTCCATTTGGGACAAAGCGGTTGTGCAACCCTGACATTTTGAGTATGTGCTCACCGATGTAACTATTTTCCTCCATCTTACAACTATAGAACTTGTCGGAGACTTCATATCTCTCGACCCGGTCATGAGCTTGGAAACCATTTTAGCTCCTTGAACATCTCATATGCTCCGTGTTGCTCAAAACGCTTTTGGAGCCCCGGTTCTAAGTCTGTAAAGCATGCCGACCGAACGAGGGAGTAATCATCAAGACGAGACCGCCAAGCGCTCATAACGCCTTGGTTCTCTCGATGGTGCTTCACCTAGCGGTGCTTCTAGGACATATTGTTTCTTGGCTGCTATGAGGATGATCCTCGTGTTCCGGACCCAGTCCAAATAGTTGCTGCCATCATCTTTCAGCTTGGTTTTCTCTAGGAACACGTTGAAGTTCATGTTGACATGAGCGTTGGCCATTTGATCTACAAGACATTTTTGCAAAGATTTTAGACTCATGTTCATGATAATTAAGTTTATCTAATCAAATTATTTAATGAACTGCCACTCAGATTTGACATCCCTCTAGTCATCTAAGTGTTACATGATCTGAGTCGACTAGGCCGTGTCCGATCATCACGTGAGACGGACTAGTCATCGTCAGTGAACATCTCCATGTTGATCGTATCTTCCATACGACTCATGTTCGACCTTTCGGTCTTTGTGTTCCGAGGCCATGTATGTACATGCTAGGCTTGTCAAGTTAACCTAAGTATTTTGCATGTGTAAAACTGTCTTACCGTTGTATGTGAACGTAGGAATCTATCACACCCGATCATCACGTGGTGCTTCGAAACGAAGAACTTTAGCAACGGCGCACAGTTAGGGGGAACACCTTCTTGAAATTATTATGAGGGATCATCTTATTTACTACCGTCGTTCTAAGTAAACAAGATGCATAAACATAATAAACATCACATGCAATTAAATAGTAGTGACATGATATGGCCAATATCATATAGCTCCTTTGATCTCCATCTTGGGGCTCCATGATCATCTTGTCACCGGCATGACACCATGATCTCCATCATCATGATCTCCATCATCGTGTCTCCATGAAGTTGCTCGCCAACTATTACTTCTACTACTATAGCTAACGGTTTAGCAATAAAGTAAAGTAATTACATGGCGTTGAATCAATGACACGCAGGTCATACAATAATTAAAACAACTCCTATGGCTCCTGCCGGTTGTCATACTCATCGACATGCAAGTCGTGATTCCTATTACAAGAACATGATCTCATACATCACAATATAGCATTCATCATTCATCACAACTTTGGCCATATCACATCACAAGGCAATTGCTGAAAAACAAGTTAGACGCCCTCTAATTGTTGTTGCATCTTTACGTGGCTGCAATAGGGTTCTAGCAAGAACGCTTTTCTTACCTACTTAATAACCACAACGTGATTTTTCAACTTCTATTTACCCTTCATAAGGACCCTTTTCATCGAATCCGTCCAACTAAAGTGGGAGAGACAGACACCGCTAGCCACCTTATGCAACTAGTGCATGTTAGTCGGTGGAACCTGTCTCACGAAGCGCACGTAAGGTCGGTCCGGCAGCTTCATCCCACAATACCGCTGAAGCAAAATAAGACTAGTAGCGGCAAGAAAGTTGACAACATCTACACCCACAACAGATTTGTGTTCTACTCGTGCAATAGAGAACTACGACAGACCTAGCCCATGATGCCAATGTTGGGGAACGCTAGAAAATAAAAAATTCCTACGGTTTCACCAAGATCCATCTATGAGTTCATCTAGCAACGAGTGATAGGAGTGCATCTACATACCTTTGTAGATCGCGAGCGAGTTGCTCAAGAGAACGGGGTTGAAGGAGTCGACTGCCGTGATCCAAATCACCGATGACCAAGTGCCGAACGGACAACACCTCCGCTCAACACACGCACGGAGAGGATGACGCCTCCCGCACCTTGATCCAACAAGGAGGAGGGAGAGGTTGAAGAAGATCCAGCAGCACGACGGCGTGGTGGTGGATGCAGCAGGGTTCCGGCAAAGCTTCGCCCAGCTTCTGCGAGAGGGAGAGGTGTAGCAGGGGAGAGGGAGGCGCCAAGACTTCAGGGTGCAGCTGCCTCCTCCCCCTTTATAGGCCCCTGGGGGCACCGGCCCTGGAGATGGGATCTCCCAAGGGGGGCGGCGGCCAAGGGGGTGGAGTGCCCCCCAAGGCAATTGGAGGCGCCCCCTCCCTAGGGTTCCCAACCCTAGGCGCAGAGGGGGGCCCAGGGGGGCGCGCACCAGCCCACCAGGGGCTGGTCCCCTCCCCACTTCAGCCCACGGGCCCTTCGGGATAGGTGGCCCCACCGGTGGACCTCGACCCTTCCGTGGTCCCAGACAATACCGTGACCTCAAACTCTCCCGATGGCCAAATTGCACTTCCTATATATAATTTTTACCTCCGACCATTTCGAACTCCTCGTGACGTCCGGATCTCATCCGGACTCAACAACTTTCGGTTTGCTGCATACTCATATCTCTACAACCCTAGCGAATCGAACCTTGTGTGTAGACCCTACGGGTTCGGAGACACGAGATATGACCGAGACGGCTCTCCGTCAATAACCAACAGCGGATCTCGATACCCATGCTGGCTCCCTCATGCTCCTCGATGATCTCATCGGACGAACCACGATGGCGAGGATTCAAGCAACCCGTATACAATTCCCTTTGTCAATCGATACGTTATTTGCCCGAGATTCGATCGTCGGTATCCCAATACCTCGCTCAATCTCGCTACCGCAAGTCACTTTACTCGCATCTGTAATGCATGATCCCTTGACCGCACACTTGGTCACTTTGAGCTCATTATGATGATGCACTACGAAAGTGGGCCCAGAGATACCTCTCCGCCATAACGGAGTGACAAATCCTAGTCTCGATCCGTGTCAACCCAATGACACTTTCGGAGATACCTGTAGTGCACCTTTATAGTCACCCAGTTACGTTGTTACGTTTGGTACACCCAAAGCACTCCTACGGTATCCGGGAGTTACACGATCTCATGGTCTAAGGAAAAGATACTTGACATTGGAAAAGCTCTAGCAAAGACACGGATCTTGTGATATGCTTAGGATTGGGTCTTGTCCATCACATCATTCTCCTAGTGATGTGATCTCGTTATCAATGACATCCAATGTCCATAGTCAGGAAGCCATGACTATCTGTTGATCAACGAGCTAGTCAACTAGAGGCTCACTAGGGACATATTGTGGTCTATGTATTCACACGTGTATTATGATTTTCGGATAACACAATTATAGCATGAATAAAAGACAATTATCACGAACAAGGAAATATAATAATAATCCTTTTATTATTGCCTCTAGGGCATATTTCCAACCGAAGAAGCCCTTCTAGCCATCCATGTTGCATCAAACGGCTCACATGAGTCGACTGACCCAAATTGCTCCATCAAATTGCAGGATCCACGTGGCATTCAAGGTCTCGAAGGTAGATTCCGCGTCCGCACCCGGTTTGCGGGCTCGACGCTGCTGCACCGGCTTTCACCGTGATCGCCACCATGCGCGCTTCGTCTGCTGGCGGAGACGATAATGACACGCTAGTTCCTCCTCGCCGGCGCAGCCGGAGCACGCGCCGTCCTCCTCTTCGTATGCTGCGCGGTACGACGCTGCTCCACCAGCTGCTCGCGTGCTTGGCAGCGCGGCAACATCGCGAGGAGGGACTGCAGACGACGTGAGCGGGCGAGCCTTCGCTTCATGGCACAGGATGGCGGCGACATGGCGGTGATGGGCGAAATTGTTGGTCGGAGAGGCGGGCGCCGCATGCGCAACGGCGGCGGCGGCATATTGATGAGTGCGCGTGTGGGAGCTTACTTTAGTTTTATATAAGGTTGGTGAAACTTAAAAGAAAATCGTACTAGTACACGTAAACATTAGACTTAGGCAGCGCTTTTATTAGTTAGTACCACAGCCACGATACGGAATCCTTTGCAAGCGCGTGAACCACGGCCGCTGGTCGATCGAAGCGCAAGGCCACCGTGTCACGCCAAGGACATCCATCGAACCTTTTGTGTGTGTGAAAACAATCCTCTAATATTACTCAACTTTTTTTCCCGGGAAAGTTCTTGACGCTGCAATATTTCCATATATTTGAATTTAGCTCCAGTTCGTGTTTATTTGGATTTGGACGTTTTAGGTGCGCCCTAGTTTTTTTAATACTGATTTTGTGTGTGTGACTGAGAGAGAACATGTGTATGTGTGTGGCGGAAGGGCAATTTGGAGACGGTGTGCGTGTGATACAGACATAGAGAGGTGTGAATGTGCAAATGATCATGCATGAGTGAGACATAGACAGATATGCCGATACATTGTGTATACATGAGAGAACGGTCTTCTAGTTTACTTGTGTGCGCGTGTGTGTGTGTGAGAGAGAGAGAGAGAGGAGCATCCATAACACAACAACCATCTCTCTCGATTCGTCCGTCCCTCGCACGGTCGCATGCAACACATGCATCAACGCGCACATTTTGACACCCTCACCCGACCACTGCCCACCTCAAGGCCCGCACAATCTCTTTGTGAATACCCCTTTCTCTCCTTAGGTTTGTTTTCTCTTAATATCTCTCTCTCTCTCTCATACACACACACACACATACACACACAGCACAACACACACACACTCCCCCGAGCACACAATTCATCCCCATCCAAGGTTATACGGTGACCATTCTCGCTTGTGCTTCTTTGCACCCCAACATGCACAACACCTCAATCTTCAAAGAGGGCATCGAGCAGATCGAAGACGGCAACCACACCGCGCTAGAGAATGCGGGGTCATTTGGAAGCAGTGGTGATGTGACGATGGCTGACCGACTCCCCCCCTCTCTCTCTCTCTCTTGCACAAAATTACCAATCCTCTCTCCCCGCACAAAATTGTCGATCCTCAACCCACGAGATCCTTCCCTCTCGCCCATGTTTTTCCAGCTCTCTCATCAAACATGTTGTCTCTTCTCCTTCCACGATATGTAATCTAGATGCACACGATCTCACGATATTACATGTCTCCATCTTTCTCGCAGACCTAACTTCTTCCTCTCTCTTTCTCTCTCTATCTCTCTCCCTCTATCTCATTAGGTTTGTCTCCTACTCTCTCATCCACATACATACAATCTTTCCCGCCCTATCTGCTCCATCTTCAAAAGCTCTCTCTGCACATTTCATTCACACATTGGGATATGTCAAAATGTTGCTTCTATAATGGCCCTGTTTGGATCATGGGGTTAGAGCTAGTTTGGGTTAGTTGGGGACTCAAATAACCCAAAAGTATCCAGACAGGGAGGGTTAGAGTGGGTTAGTTCCATCTAACCCAACTATCCCGGTGGAGAGGTGATTATTTGGATTAGAGTGGGTTAGAAAATAACTCTAACTCTAATTGTGTTAGAGTATCCAAACAGGGCCAATGGCTGATGTAGATTTATGGTTGTTTTTGTTGCATCCTACAAAGTAATAACTATGAAATGCATTTAGATTCTCATTTGACTGGGATTATGTGAGTTTGAGCATGTTGTGAAGTACTACAGACCTTGTATACATCTTGGGATTCGACAATGATTGTAACTATTGAAATGTATAGACCATTACATTCGAAGTCAATAGCCTAATATATTTATTTCACAATTTCAACAAATGATTAGTTCACTACAAACTAAGAAAACAAATGTGTATTCCCTCCGTTTTTATTTAAGTCCGCGTATTAGCATTGGTCAAAGTCAAGTTTTATAAACTCTCAGAAAGCTTATAACAAAAAAATATTAACATATACAATAACAAATAAATACCATTAGATTCATTATTGAATGTACTTTCACATCATACATATTTGTTATGGTAAATGTTTATATTTTTCTATAAACTTGGTCAAACTTTAGAAAGTTTGACTTCGGTCAAACCTAATATGCAGAGTTTACTACTACTACTCGCTAGTTGCTTAGCCGAATCACTCAACACGCACACGGGGAGTCCAGTGTCACAAAATTTTGAGGTCGGCGAGAAAATCTCCGCGACCCTGATTCGAGCAAAGGAAGTTACCATCATAGCCTTCGAACAGGCCTACGGATGACGCTTGGTAGGGGTTGTTTTCGTAACTTCAGTTCACCCTACCCAGCCAACCCCACCCCGCACCCAAAGTAGTACACCTGAATACTCCCCATTGTCTATCCCCACCGCAAAATAGACTTCTCCGCTGCACCGCAGCCTTCGTGTTCTCCCTTTATATCGGCAAGACTCGCCCATGGCAGCAAGATCCGCCTCATCGACGACCTCAGATGCCGATTGGAGCCGGTCCACCATCGCCGTCCGACACGGAGCCTCTTCCCGGCATCGCCTTCCACGCCTCGGATCTGCTTCCCGAAGCCGACGCTAAGCGCAGAAGTACCACCGTCGTGGACAATGAACTCGACTCTCGTTGTTAATTATGACTCACAGAGGCCGCCGCACCATCGCTCTCCTCCTCGATTGGTAATGTGTGTATTGAATCACTTAGCAGTACATGTGCAGTTCCAATTTTGTTCATACCTACCCTTCAAATTTCCTGGGTGCTATTGTTCCCGTAAAAGTAATTGGTTATAACCTCCATTGTCCAGAATATCAGCTTGTAATTGTGCGTCGCTCCTGTATCGCGCTGTGCTTGGGTAGGTTTTCATCTGCAACCAGTAGTGTGGCAAATGATGGAAAGGTTTTTAGAACTAGCAAGATGCCCATGCGTTGCACGCATCAAGATGCATTTGTATGAGTAGTTTATCTTGTGGGAGAAAAGGATGATAGAGGGAAGGCCTTAATTGCAAAACTGGAGAGGGGTATGGGTATCTTTTTGCAAAATTCCCGTATGTTTCCTTCCTATCTGTCAGATATAAATCGGACGGCCTATATTGCAAGAAAAAAGGTACAGAGAAAAAAAGTAGACAGTAAAGGAAGTAGAGATAAATATTAAATATTAAATATGAAATAAATATAACAGTAGAGAAGAGAGTAGAGATAGCAGAGACGTCGGGAAAGGATCGCGCGCACGCGGGAAAAAGTGGCCGGGCGTGCGCTAGTTTTGGCGCGCGGCGTCCGACGCGCTTTATAAAATCCAACGCCTTCGCACCGCTCTGTGCCTTGCCACCGCTCTCTCGCCGCTCATTTTCGCCTCGCCGCCGCTGCGTCGCCGGGAAACTTGAGGATACCGCGGCATCCGCGCGCGCCCCTCCGGCGGCTTCTCCGCCGAGATCCGATTCTGCGGGATGCGCCTCGACCTCGGCAATTTCAACACCGCCAACGAGGCCGCCCGCGCATACGACGCGGCGGGGTGGCGACTCCGGTGGCCTCATAGAACATTGAACTTCCCCAATGTGACGACGCGGGAGCAGGCGCAGGAGCTCGCACCTCTGCCGCGGCTTAGCACCGACGAAGATCGTCACGACAACCGGAGGCGGGAGCACCGTCTCGGCATCGCCGAGATGGACGAGGAAGCCATGGCGTTGTGGCGCCAACACTTCTCGCATGATATCATCAACGAGCGCGAGTTCTACGCGCAAAGGAGGGCGGAGAGGGATAAGAGGAGGGCGGAGCGAGCCGGCTATCGCGAGGACAAGCCTAGGCGAAAAGCGGACACTCAATTCAACATGAGGCTAGGAGCAGCGTCGCCCTGGGAATCCGACGACGATCGGTATCTTCACGCCTACAGTCAGCCGTCGGAGGAGAACATCACTGAGGAGGAGTCGGACGACGAGGAGTAGTTGAATTATCTTTTTTTATCTATCTATGCTGAGAACTATCCTCTACTCTATCTACTTCTCGATCTCAAAGCTGTAAACGGTTTTTAAAAGCGCCGCTGTTATTATTGTTGGAGATGCTCTAACATGGCGCATTTAGTGCTTTAATGTTGCCCACAAGATGCGCGAGTATTACTAGTAGTATATTTTTCTTGCTATGTTGAGATTTTAAAACCACGAGTGCGAACATGCAGAGGAACAATGAAGACCAAACATGGGATATTCGGGACATCTTCAAGGAGCGTGGCAAGTTAAAGAGGAGCTGCACCGAACCTGTCAAATGAGCTTTGGTAAGTAACACCCTTTCAATTACTTTCGTGTAGCCTCGTGTTCTTCGATGTGTATATGTTGTAGTTTCTGTTTCTCTTAAGCGTGGTGTTCTTCGATGTGTAATAAGAAGAGCCTTAATCGTCCTAATGCTTTCGTTTTTAGCTTGATGTAGGAAGTGGGTGTTCTCACCTTGTAGTCTGTTTATATATATTTTTTCCTTTTGAATTCACTTCTCCGAGTTCCGCTTATCCGCTTCCACTAAATGGATCTAGGTTGCTCGAGTATTGATCTAAAAATAAGTAACTTCATGTCGATGCAGTTCTGCGAGGAGGGAAGTATGGTCAATCTCGAGATCATGTTTCTAAAATGAGGCTGGATTACACACAAGGTTCCAGCTTCCCTAATGATGCTGGATTAGACACAAGGTGCAAATTCCAGATGATGCTGGATTACACACAAGCCGTGGAGTCATCAGCTGTTCGTGTCCTCGTGGCATTAGTAAAGGCTGAAAGAAAGCGTAGCAGCCCTTGAGAATGTAGCTGAGTTCTCAAGAAGCTTAAAAGAGCAATCGGATGCTCTCTTCACCCAAGCCAAAGAAGAGATGGAAGAAGCCAGAAATAAGCTAGCAGAGGCAGAGCAGGCTAGGCGTCTCCTGCTATCTAAAACTGTTGTCAATACGAAATTTCCTTCATAATAGCTAGGTTCAAATGTTTATCCAACAAGATGCCTGTTAGATGTCCGTGCATCTATTGATGCGGCACAAAATGTTTTTGGGTCATGTAATAACAACAATTACTTTCCAAACAATAATGTATTTAAGCATTGACATGGTATAGTTCGCGCGCAAGCCCGACATTCCAAGTTCAACTTCCACATCAAACTCATGTTCACAGATATCTGCACATTTCATACATAATGTCCACAACCATCAAAGCCAAAAAAAATGTGAGGAGAGTTATAAATAAAGAAAAACCTCTACTAGTTCCCGCTACCAGTGCGAGCTCAAGAAGTCAAGAGCATGCGTAAATTAATTATATTTTAGTCATTTTTTGTGTTCTAAAATGCCTGCCGGCTCGCGGAAGGACGTGACGTGTTGCCGGCACACGCGCGGATTCAATGAAGGCAGGCGAGGCAGTCTTAAGCTGGTTGCACGCGGCGAGGAGGCGTGCTCAGCCGGGCCTGGAGCGAGTGTGGCCCTATTGGTCGGCGCGCTGGTTCAATGCCTGCGCTATGAGAGGTCGCGTCCGTGTCAGAGCAATCACTCCCTCCAGTCCTTTTTTGTTTGGGTATAACAAAATCTCGTTTTCCATTCACATTTTACAAGTAAAATTCGTGGAAAAACTTTGACCCAAAGTACAATGGGGATTAGTAAACCAGAATGGAGGTAGTAGTTTTTTTAATCAAAGAAGGGTTTCCCCTTCCGATTTTCATTACTGAAAACCAGCATCTAAATCTAAACCATAGTATTTGCCCTAGAACTACCAGGTTCAACATCTCACAACATAAACCCATACAACCTACATCGCAAAAAAAAACCATACAACCATACGCCAAGGAGGTACGTAGTACTATGAATTCCATTTTCGCTCCATACCAATCATTCTAAAAACTACTTACTACTTATAACGCGCCATTGAAAATCGGAACTCTTAACCCCGCTAGAAAAATGATATTTTAAGCGTGGCTACTCGATCTGTGGCAACCGGCGAGCCACCGCGCCCAAGTCGCTCACCGTGGTCCCGACCATCAACTCCTACGGATCAAATTATCACGCCGAGCTGACTATTCCTACAAAGGTGCTCCACCACGCACTGTACCCGCGAATGCAGCAATCGTGCACCTAGGGATTTAGGGTTTATTTGTTAACGTCACCTTTACGTAACACTCATGTGTGCGAGACAGCGAGAGGCCGACTGCGTGCATGCGCCTCTTCTCTTCAGATATGTACTCCACCGCTTGTCCGGTGTCCAAAAATTATAATAACTACTAGCAATGTGCCAATGCGTTGCCACACGATCAAAGTAGATTATTACATATTCACCGATTTGATAGAAAAAAAAGTCTAGTTTTTAAATACGTATATCACTAAAAATATGTTATATTTCACTCAAAATATATTCCTTTGGCGTTTTTGATGAGATAAGGGAGGAATGTTGTTGGTTTCAGGATTCGAGAAGTGGTATATGTCTAATTTCTACTCTTACTAGCAAGATGCCCGTGCCTTGCACGGAACATCAAGATCTTGTGGGAGAAAAGGATGAACGAGCGAAGGCCTTATCTGCAAATGTGGTGAAGAGTGCGGGTAATTGTTATATTTTCCTTCTGTCCGTCAGATATAATCGGACGACCTACATTGTAGATGGCAGGCCCACCATCATCACCAACTCTATTTTTATCCCTAATCTTATAAAAAGCATTGTCGGTGATGATCGTGTGCCAGCCATCCTGCAATATAGGCCATCCGATCTATATCCGACGGATAGGAAGGAAACTATGGCAATTTTGTAAAAGATACCCACACCCCTCTCCACATTTGCAAATAAGGCCTTCCTCGCTCATCCTTTTCCCCACAAGATAAACTACTCATACAAATGCATCTTGATGTTCAGACAACGCATGGGCATCTTGCTAGTTGTTGCAAAAGCCCATGTGTGTGTGAGAGAGAGGAGAGTGGAGGAGGACGGAGTGCATGTGTGACAAAGACACAAGGAGTGTAAAAGGATAGGTATCAGCTTAAAATGAGGTGATAGTGCGTGTGTGCTCAATCGAGAGGCCGTGTCTCGAGAAGGGAAGAAAAATCTACATAGATACAAGGAGCAGGAGAGAGACATGTATGCGATGGTGGAAGCACGAGTGTGGGGGTGTATAAACCCATCTAGAGGCTAGCTAGTCGATAAATGTTTGTGAGAGAAGTACGAGTCGGGGTGCGAAAGCAAGAGTTTTGTGTGTGAGAGAGAGAGAGACGGTAGTCGGGAAGGGGAGTGGAAGCAGGAGTTGTGTGTGTGTGTCTGTGTAAGAGAGAGAGGAGACGGTAGTCGGGGTTGTCTGATCGGTAAAAAAATGAATAATGTCAGTCTGGAATGCAGACGAAAAGGAGACCGCAACAAATGTTGTGTCTACAGGAGTGAGAGAGAGAGAAAGACTAATTTTAGAGGTATGAGTCATATGTGGAGACATATAGGGTGTGTTAGAGAATGCCATAGAGAGAAAGATAAAATGAAAAATGAGTGGAGACTGTGTGTGTGGCGGTGAAAAAAAAAGCTTAGGTACCGAGTAGCAGAGAACAGTAGAGACGTGAGAGATAATGAAAACCGTGTAATGTATAATGATAGGGAGAGTGTGACACTTCTCAAGGGAGACGTCGAGAGACCATGTTTGCGAGGATAGGAGAAACATGAAGTGAGCGTGCGGGTGAGCTGACGAAAAGAGAGTGATAGCTACCTGAAGCAGCATGTATGCGAGAGAGATGGGCATGAAAGGAGTGAACAAAAAAGGGATTCAAATATTTGAATTCGAGATGATGATACATGTAATCCATACTCGAACCAAAATTGATCTATTAAACATGCATACTCATATGAATTCACGCAGATCTATGTTATTTAATATGTAGGTATTACTGATCCATACATTTTAGTAGAACATAATTTGGTTAATTTTTTCGAATTCAACCGTAAGTTTTCGAGATCGTTGTATTTGTAAATCATATTATACATATAAAGGAGCAGAATTCTTTGTTGTGCTTTTGAAAGTATATATAAAAAAAGATGTATATAGAATGTAATTCCAATTGAAAATGGATCCCGCCCGAAAAAAATAGAATACAAACGGGATTCGAATTGAGTTGGCACGGTAAACGTGCACTCTGCAAAATTTGAACGAAGCGGGGAAAGTCGCAGTAATCGCCCGAAACCAAAATTTGCGAGATGGAAATCACTATCCCTGCCACGCAAAGCCTATCTACTAGATTTCTATAGGTTTCGATAGGGGTAGGTTTGTAATTTCACCCAAACGTGACGTAACCGCCTCTCACCCGGATTCATACACGGTGGGCGCCAAAACACAGTGTGTCCTCGGCCGAAATCGACTCCCTCCCCGATTCATATTCATACACGGTGGGCACCAAAAACAAACTCTCGTCGGCAAATATTCGGTGTATGCGCGAGATTACCGTCCTATCCCCAACCGACTAATGTTGCTGTGATGTAGTAGAAATTTGAAACGGGGCTAAGTTTGTAAATTTCTCGCATTTGAGACAAGCGCTACTGAATACATGGTTCCCCTTCCTCTCTACCTCCTTTTCCCCATTCGTACTCGTGGGCGCCAAAACACCCTCTCCACCCCACCCTCCTCCGTCCGCCGCCGTCCGCCACTCCATCCACCGCCGTCCTCCTCCACCATGTCGGAGCTGATACCCCGACGCCGACGTCCATTACAAGAGATCGACCTCTCTCATCCACGCCTTCGGACCAGGATCCTTGCATCCCGTCCTCTCGCTTCATCCCCGCCGTCGTCCACCTTGCCGGCGCCGCTCCTACGACCGTCTCGTCCACCGCGCCCCGCCGCCACCGTCTACCCTCCTAGATCTGCTTCCACACCGCCGACAGCCATCGCTACCGCAGCACCGTCAAATTCTCAGCAGATGCGTACATGGCGCCGCACCAGAGGCGGTACTCTTTCGTATCTGCTCAACTTATTTATCGCAGCAAGAAAATAGATCGCCACTGCTTTACTCTGATTTCTTGTCTTGGTTGAAGTTGCCTTTGTCCGGTTTGCACCTTCAGATCCGCCATGGCACGCTCAACACTATACTCCCAATGCTTATGGTTTTCCCCTTTTATATTCCACACTAGTTAAATCACAGAGACTAAATTTCAAAATTGGGTCATCGATTTTTCAGAGTCACGGAGTTCGCCGATGCGATCAAAGGCTCGGTGGTTGTGGGGCCTCGCTGAACGAAGAAAACTCGACGCTGGTGGGGTTGGGGGCGGGTGGGGTGGCGGAGGAACATAGGCGGTGGGGCCGGTGGTCCGCCGGTGCCCATGCGGTGTTCTGATGGGAAGAATCGAGACGAGGAAGAAGAAGGGTTAGGAGACATAGGATCTTCATCCAACCGCCTGAAATGGTCGAGAGACAGCTGGGAGTTGCATTCTTAATGCGCCTCGTTCATCATGTGGGCACTGCGCAACCAACATTTTATTATCCAAAATCTGCTTGCTCTTCTTTACCATGTTCCTCTTCCGTTCTTCTTTAATATGTACTCTCTCCGTTCCTAAATACAAGTCTTTGTATAGATTCCACCATGGACTACATATGGAGCAAAATAAGTGAATCCACACTCTAAAATGTATCTGGATACATCTGTATGTGATCCATAGTGGAAATCTCTACCAAGACTTATATTTTGGAACAGAGGGAGTATGCTAGTGGTACAGTATGTTCCTTGTACTGACGATGAGCAGGGACATTTGCAGTGTAGAGGTCTATATGGTTGGTTGTGATGGACACTTTGAGCCTCTTTGATTCATAGGATCTTGTAAACATAGGAATAGGATTTGTAGTGGCCTGCCCACTTGAATCCTATAAGAATAGCAAGGAAATGCGGGGAGCTGTGTTGCCTTTGAGAGTTAAGCTGATATTAACAGTACCGCACCTTCACTTGAAGAGAGCTGGTATCCGAAGCCTTTCAAGCCGTACCGGCAATACTAGCACATATATTCCAGCAAGTTCCACTTTGCTGATTTTACTCTGATGCTTAAGGTTTTCCCGTTATATCTACACTATGATCTGTGTAGCTGCTTTGTGTCACACTAGCAGCAGTCCACTCTTGAAGCTAAACACTGCAATGACTTACAAAATTGGCACCAAGGCATTGAGTGCCATTATGGATGCAATGAAACTCATATGCTCCCCACCGGTTGATTCTTGTTCAGAATATGATCCTAATGACTATTCTAACCACGAGGAGTCAAAGGCAGATGGCCTGTCCTGTTCACCCATCAAGGTGGCTGTTCTAATTTGGCAATGTTTTATTGAATGCGGGTATCTTGCATATGTTGTCTTGCATTTCTTCTACTTTGTTGCACCGCCATCTGCTTAGTTTACTCATCATATATGTCGAGATGCCATGCCCATCCATTATCAATACATATTCCATCTGTCATCATACCATGTTTTTCCACTCAAATGTTGTTCTTGTGCATCAGACATCAAAAAGGAAGACGGTGATTGCCGAACCTGAAGGAGCACTAGCAAAGTCCTTGAAAATTATGGTGATGCCGGAGAAATCAGACAACACCCCACTTATATTGGTTGTACAACCAGTGACACAAAACGTAGGACCGACTCCAGCAGACTGTACCCATACTTCACTGGCCACACCACTAGCCCCGCCACACAGGACCTGCTCTCCAAAGAAAAGGTATACCGATTTCATTCGCCATAGCACCAGCTGTACCACGTAAAAATCCCACTCCAAAGCAAAAAAGTACAGCAAGTCCACCGTCAAGACCTATCCCAACTGCAGAGACGGCCAATTCCTACAGATTGGAACCCCATTCCATTTATTCCCAGTTTAAAAGACAATGCTTTCAATGTTGTTAGGGACTACATGCATATATTCCCATCATGGGAATATTATAGTGAAGACAAACACCATTTTCACATCTTCCTGTCCAACTTACGTGTAAGTGCTATTATTCATGGTTATTATTTTCCTATTTTCTGCTGATTGAACACATCAATGATTTACGTTACATTGTTGTAACTAGGCGAGGGTCAATCTAGATAGTCATGACGAGCAAAGCTTACTTGTGCTTTTCAAGGAAGCATTGCAGCAGTATCGGTGTTACCTGAGGAAATCACACTTTGATGGCAAGTCTATAAACGAATTTCCGGTGAAGTCTCATGTGCTAAATTTAGAAGACATTGAATGGAAAAACCTTGTTATGCACTGGTCTCGCTCCTGTGATGAGGTAATGTCTATGAAATCACATGACAATTTGAACTTCTACTTTTCCGCATGTGCCTTATGGATCTTTTTTGCGGAAATCTGCTCAAGAAGAATTCGGTTTGAAAAGAATGACAGGATATCGCAAATATGCTGCCCGCTGCTTTGCTCTTGTTAGTACCGTTGTCCGTATCACTGTATTTGCATACATACCTGGTTCATTATGTGACAGCAGTATGCATGATAGCTTGCTTATCAATTGTTCGCCCAAATTATCTCGATCTGTATGAATGGTTACATTAGTGTAGAATATATCCAATGCCAATGTTTTTTAGCTCTGCATTGTTCTTGTAAGTACATGTTGTCCTTTATCGCTGTACTTATAATGACAGTAGTTGTTCATGTACCATCACTCTGCAGCTTATTTTCCTTTGCCTCCATTTTCTACACATCGATCTATATTTACTCTTACCATAAGGTTGGTCTTGAAGAAGTTTAGTTGTGCATTGCTCTTGGCTGTACCTTTTGCCTATATCGCTGCACTTACATTTATAGCTACTTGGTTATGTAGCATCACTCTTCATCTTATCTTAAATATTCTCCATTTTTCAGTATATTATCACATCTATATTTACTCTTAACAAAATGTAGAATAAAGGCAATGCTTTTGAAGAAGATTCGTGGTGAACTTCTTGAATTCCCCCATCAGCATGGACAATGCCTTTATAGAGCCTGTCTTCACCAATAATGTAAGTTTGTCCATCTCAAGCCTTCAAACTTTGTTGTATATATTTGGTTAGGCATGACTGCAACAGCTGTTTATTTTTGGTGTTTGCATCAAATTGCTTATTAAAGTTTATTATGTAGTTCATAAACAAAGGTTTGTCCTTTCTCAATTTAAGTTTTCAGTTGTACAACCAAGTTCCTTCTTCATACCATATAAATTAAACTATACAGAGTAAGTGATCTTCTTTTGCACTGCATGTATGCTTATGTTCTTCATTCAGTAATCCAAAGTGGTGTGGTGAACCTACCCACTACAAAGACAATGTCATATTCTGCAATGTCTTAACTATGAACAATGTCATATCATTCTACTATTATTTAAACCGACTCTTTATTTGCCAATCTGAAATGGTATAAATTGACAGACACTAACGATTGATACTTATGAGTTCTTGATCGTAATCCAAAGTGTTGTCGTGAAGTCGGCAACTCCTTCACAATGTCATTTCCTGCCATGTATTGACCTGAACAATAGCATATTGTGTTAATGCAATTTTAAACTGTGTCACTTTATTCATCAAGAAGAAATGTGATGAATTGTCAAGACTAATACTTTTACGTGCAAAACCTGTCATCCGTCTCGCTTGTTTATCTTTCGAGTGAGGAAGATATAAGTGTTGAACAAGCGCATCTCATCATCTTGCTCAATCGCTTATGCTGCAGCTCCCAAAGAGGGCTAACCTTTCTTGAACTCTATTGAAGTGTTGTCGGTTTTGTATATTATTTTGTCGGCGTGTTTATTTGCAATCGGTGGCGATCTTTGATGCCCAAGTGTATGTAATCTGTTGTCCGCTTGTGCTTTATTATCATAGTGGCGAACTTTGATGCCCAAATGGATGTAATATGCCGTAATTTCTTTATTGTATAGTCTAGGTTTTTTCTTATTCACGATGTTGCGTTATTTTATCAGATATATATCATGTCTTCGCATAGAACCGCCAAACCGTAAAATTACGGTACATAATCGGGCCGTCATGCAATCACGATGTAGGTTGGGCCTGAACGCGTCGAACAGCTCACGGGCCGGCAGCAGCCCGAATGAACCCCGACCGATGATTGTGCGAATCAAATCACGGGCTTTAACATGCCAAAATTGTCTTGGTCCTTGTTTGGCCCAATCAGATATCGGTTGCGAAAGCGGCCGGATGCAAACCGGGTCGTAGTTAGGCCCAACTATATGACGGGCTTTTAACACCCGAAATTAATATAGGGCCGAAATGTTAAACGGGCCCTTATCAGGCCAAAACTAATATCAGGCCGAATTACTAAGTGGGCCTTTAGCAAGTGGGCCCAAAAGCATAGTGTCCGATTGTCGGGCGAATTTGATATGGGCCATAATTGAGCCCAAGCTCTTAAAGGATCAGACGATCCGGGCCGTAATTTGGCCCAGAACGTGGTAGGCTTATAACAGGCCGGATCTCATATGGGCCACTTTTAGGCCCGGAACCTGGTAGGCCATTAATGGACCGGATCAGATATGGGCCGGCATTTGGCCCAAAACATGGAAGCCAGTTAATGGGCGGTCCTCAAAATCTTGTGGGCCTATAGCTGGGCCGACCCATTAATGTCGGCGAAATCTCGTGGGCCTTTAGCTGGGCTGGCCCATTATGATCCGCAAGAATCTTGTGGGCCTTTACCTGGGCCGGCCCATTATGGCACACAAAAATCTTGTGGGCCTTTAGCTGGGTCGGCCCATTATGGCCCGCAAAATCTTGTGGGCCTTTACCTTGGCCGGTCCATTATGGCCCGAAAAATCTCGTGGGCCTTTAGCTGGGCCGGCCCATTGTGGTCCGCAAAATCTTGTGGGCCTTTAGCTGGGCCGGCCCATTATGGTCCGCAAAACTTGTGGGCCTTTAATTGGGCTGGCCCAATTAAAGTTGTTGGGCCGTGCCATGTGTCGACGTATCATAGGCGCCTTCTGTCCAATGGGTGGATGACATCTGTCCCAGCGATGAGCCGACACGTGTTTCCTCCAGCCAATGATGATTTTACACGTGGAAAATCCCCATTGGTCGGGGCTGTGAACGGGTTATCAAATCCAAAACCCGACCCGATAGCTTAACGGCGTTCCGTTACGGTGGATGCCACATGTCGGTCACCCTTGACGAAAGCACTTCTGTGACGTGTGATTTATCATCATGGAAGTGGACACTTCTGTGATGATAATTTTCGTAATGTCATGGAACACTTCTACGACAGCACAGGTATGACTATCTTGATTCTGTCATAAATTTGTCATGGATGTACATGCATGACAAAAAACGCGACCTACTGTGGCAAACACGTATCATCACGGAAGTGTATTTTTTTTGTAGTGTCGATGAGCGGTACAAGGATATGGTATGTTTTACTTGTGGAGGCCCTGGTCACTACGTTGGTAACTGCATCCAGAAGAAAATTTGGTTTATCCGTGGATTGGACGGTCACAACGTCAACAAGCGCGCGGCTTGGGCGCAACCTCATCCAGTTGCTACCTTCTTTGGAAGCTCATCCTTGGGTTTAGGGTTTTACCACATTGACGCTCCTGTGGGTCCTGAGGCAAGCTGGCTCAACTTCAGAAACTGCGGAGAGGTTTGGGTCATGAAAGGTGAGATCAACAAGTCGGATCTGATTAAGAACCTGTCAGGGATTTTCTGCAAAAACAAACAATGGACTTGGCAAGTTAGGCCTCTATCAGGCAAGAAGTTCTTAGTCAGATTCCCACCTTGGAAAAATGTAGAGGAGTTGATTGAGTTTCCTGCTTTTGACTTACCGGTCGATGGAGTGTCTGTGACAGTGGAGAAGTGGACCGATGCGATTGACCCGTTCAGCGAGCTAACTGAAGCCTGGGTGATCATTGAGGGTCTCTTGTCTAAATGGTGCACATGGAAAGTGTTGTCGCAGATTGCTTCTTGCTTTGGGATCCTTGTGGATGTTGACTGGAATGGTCTAATGAAGAGTTTTTATGAAAAAGTGAGAATCAAGATTGCCTGTAGGAACCCAGTGAAAACTCCCTTTGAACGGATCATGGAAATGAGGAAAAAGTTATATATCTTGTCATTTACAGTGGAAGGCTTTGAGCAGATAGGTGCTGATGATCCCAATGATGATAATGGACCTATTGACATATCTGTAGATGAGGATAATAAGGGATTTGAAAACGAGGAAATTGACAAAGATATCCTAGATGATGGAGAGGAACCCATTGATGACCTAGACCTGGCCAACAGAGCTAGCAACCCGAAGAATCCTCCTGCTGGAAAACAGATGAACAATGACAATGGGGTTGCTTTCCATCCGGCTGCCATGATTGAAACCTGTTATTCTCCTGTGAGAATGGACAAAGTGACTGATAAGAAAGAACAAGCACAAGGTATATGCTATCCAATACCCTTCTCTGAAGCTGTCAAGATCCTGAGCATTCCTAGCAATGAGGTTTGTGACACTCCTTCTGCTGCATCTGGGGGGCACACTTGTGCCACCCCACCAATGTCCACTCAGAAAATGTACTGCTCTGATCTACTAAAGGTCCTGGATGATGCTGAACCTGATACTGCAAGTGAGGTTGTTGATTCTAAGGAGGAGTTGGGCACTTTTGATGCCTCTGTAATCAGTGGTGTGAAGATGATGGGTTTGGTGGAAAAAATGGCTCTTCCCAATGAGCAACCTGCTGCCAAAATCAAGTGGGGGCCTGTTGTTGCTTCAGGACCTAGCACCAGGGCCCATAACAGACAGAATATCATGGAGAAGGTTGTTGCTTACAAAATGAAGAAGAAGCTGGAAGTCCCCACCACATTCAAAAGTAAGTCCTTTACTTCTGAATCATCATCTACTTTAGAGACTTATGCTTCTGCAGTTAATATTAAAATTGGTGATAATGACAAGGAAAAAAACAGATCATTGATGATATCATTAGAGATGAAACTGAAAAATGCCTAGTTTTTGCTTCCCAAAATCCTAAGATATCCTTACCTGACAGTTTAGATGCTGAAATTTATAATGATAATGGAGTCTGTACTCCAGATTATGGCATTCTTGACACCAACACACCAGGGGGCACTGCTGGTGAGGTAGGTGTTTCTGAGAATGTAGTGAGAGGTGGACTTTTTAGTCTAACACACCCCTTTAAAATCCCATGATTCGACTCTTCTGGAATATTTGAGGTCTAGGACAAAAAGGAAAACTTCAGTACCTTTCTGATTTGGTAATAAGTATAAACCTGATTTTTTAGGATTTCAAGAAATTAAAAGAGAAATCTTATCTGATTCCTTCCTTCATACATTGGCTGGGTCTACCACATATGAGTGGCATATACTTCCTGCAGTGGGCTCTGCTGGTGGTATCCTTGTGGGTACCAAAACTAATTTTTGAGGTCCTTGATGTAAGTTTAAAGAAATATTGCATTAACATTTCCTTGAAAAATAAGATTGATGGTTTTTGCTGGCACCTAATTGTAGTGTATGGTACAGCTTATGCTGTCGACAAGGTTGACTTTATTGCTGAGCTACATGAAAGTGTGGAAGGCTTATGCTATCCTGTCCTGATTGGGGGAGATTTTAACCTGATTAGGGAGGCTAAAGAAAAAACCTCTGGCAATATTAACAACTCTTGGGCTTCTCTGTTTAACGATTGGATTAACAAATGGGGCTTGATGGAATACAAGCTGTCTAACAGGGTTTTTACCTGGAGTAATAACTAAGATAACCCCATTTTTGCTATTATTGACAGAGTTTTCTCTGCTACTAACTGGGACAACCACTTCCCACTTACTTCCTTGTGTGCCTTGCCAAGGGTGGGGAGTGACCATGCCCCCATCATATTAGACTCAAGGGTGGGTGTATATAACCCAACTAGACCTTTTAAATTTGAGAAATGGTGGCTCGAGCAACCTGACTTCCATTCCCTGGTTGAGAGAATTTGGGCCACACCTTCCCCTTTCACCACTGCTATTGACACCTGGCAATTTTAAACTAAATTGTTTAGGAAGCTGGTGAAAGGTTGGAGCATTAACATTGAAGCTGCCATGAAGAAAAAAAAAGAATTACTTCAGGAATTTGATAGGTTGGACATCTTCTCTGGATAGAATAGAACTAATGCTGAGGATATCCTCAGGATGAAACAAATTAAGGATGAGTTGCATGAGATATGGAGAAAAGAAGAAACTGCCATGTGGCAGAGATCTAGAGACAGAAAAATTAAAGAAGGGGATAGAAATACAGCATATTTCCATGTTGTTGCTAACCAACATAGAAGAAAAAATCAGCTGTCTATTCTGGAGGGCCCAGATGGACCTGTCTATTCCACCAAAGACATGTTGGGGGTTTCAACTAATTTCTATAAAAACCTATTAGGGTTTGAACCTAAACCTAACATTCACTTAGATGACCAGTTTTGGTCTGAAGAGGAACGTGTGACACAGGCTGAAAATATCATAATAGAAAGACCTTTTTCAGAGGAGGAAATTAAGGAAGCCATTATGGGTTCCTATGCTAATGGAGCACCTGGGCCTGATGGTCTTTCCTTTCTGTTTTACCAGCACTTTCGGGAGATTATCAAAGGAGATTTCATGGCATTGGTGAGGGACTTTGAGAGTGGATCTCTGGATATCCAGAGACTAAACTATTCTATAGTCACCCTTATCCCTAAAGTTCCAGACGCCAAAAATATGAAAAAAAAAATTAGACCCATCTGCCTAAGTAATTGTTCTGTTAAAATCTTCAGTAAAGCTATGACAAATAGGGTCTCCCCTGTGGGTCATAGGCTCCTGTCCCCTTGTCAATCTGCTTTTGTGAGAGGAAGATTTATCTTGGAAAGTGTGGTTACTGCCCATGAGGCTATCCACGAAGTTCACAAATCTAGAGAGCCTGGGATTGTTCTCAAACTAGACTATGAGAAAGCTTATGATCATGTGAACTGAAGGTGAAATGCCTTGCCTATCCATCACAAGACTCGAGCAAATATGAGTGGGAGAAAGAGAAGAACTTATACCAATGTACCTTGACCGATGTTGAAAGTGAATCAAGTCCACTCAAATGCGGACAATGAAATAGCACTATTGGTACCAATCCTTGTCGGTTCTCACACCTACACAAGTAAAGCTTATGGAGGAGCTCGGTGAGGATAGTGGCACAAAAATTTAATGCAAAATGTTAGCAAGAGTCAATAATGTTGAAAGAGATTCACAAATTCGCAAGTGAAACAAATGGACCAATAGCAAAGAATGGCACACGGAAACACACACACGGATAGATAAATGGGGTCGTGCAACCAAGGAATGAGCACAAAATGTGGAATCCACGGAAAACGCCGTGTTGCACAACTCAAGAGAGACGCTAGCACGATTGCTCAATAGGCGGATACGACACTTGTGCACAACCTATAAGATGCAAAATGGATAAACGTCTATCCCAAGTATGCTATGTATGTATGGTTCCCGGTGTTTCTCTCAAGATGATCCAAGATGATCGGATATGATAATCTTATATGCAATATGGTATGATGCTATGGCACTTGCTTACAAGCTCTTTGCTCTCTTTCTTTTGCTTAAAAGCTTTATTCTCTTTTTTTTTCTATGGCCACTTTGAACAATGCACAAACCAAGATAGCAATTGTGTGTATGCGGGAACAAACTTGTGACACAAGATATGATACCAATATATGCACCACAATGATATGGTATATATGCTATGGGAAGTATGATCACGAATGTGCACAAGTAACGTTGCCGGCAATACTCAAATGGCTAGTCTCGATAGGCAAGTAACGCAAAAGTAAGGCTAGGGGTTAACAATGCAATGGCAAGGGGAATATACAATGGAGGGATACCACGATACCAAGATGATATGGAGGTTACCGTCCGGCGATGATGAGTAGCGGTGTTCTTGATGTAGATACCAAGATGATGGAGACTCGTCCCTAAGTAGTCAAACACCTTAGGAAACGGAAAACCCGCGAACTCAAAATCTCAAATGACAAATGTCAAATGGTGGTATCGGTAATGTGGTGGTGGTTTGCACTTGGCAGTGTGGAATTGAAATGATGGGCTATACACGCGTCGAAGTTGAAGTTGTCGTCCCTAAGTAGCCGAAACACCTTAGGAGACACAAGCCACAACTCAAGCAAAATTGGGTTAAGTTGGGGTGGTGGTGTATGGTGGGTAAGCCTATGCGGAAGTGGAGGTGGTGGTTGAAGAAGAAGCAATCGTCCCTAAGTAGCCAAAACACCTTAGGAGACTCAAATCGCTACTCAAGCAACCACTAATGCTATGGGGAACAAAATGGGTTAGGTTGCGGAAGTCAGTGGTGGCTATGCGGATGATATGGTGGAGGGCCTAGGCAAACTTGCCAAATTTTCAAAAATTTGATGGAGTCAAATTGTGTTGGTGGTATTTTTGTTGGACGAGGGATGTCAATAGCTTCAAAACGAGCTAAAGAACGTCAAAATCAGAGTTCGGATGAATTAGTTATGGACAAAACAAAAATCAGCCAAAGTCTGAAACTACAGGTTACGGACGTCCGTAAAAGGTCGGACATCCGTAAATTCAGTTCGGGTTAGGGATTACGGTCGTCCGGAAAAGGTCGGACGTCCGGTCGTTCCAGGGGCTCCGGACGTCCGTAAAACTCCGGTCGTCCGGTGGGTCGGGGTCAACTCGAAAATTGAGATCCGGGACGCGATTTTGGGCGGAATTTTGGGATTTTGGGGTCAAAATTGAAGAGATTTCATGGATGAAAGATGGGGAAACTTGGGGAAATGCTAGATCCACTCGAAACCACGCAAATTCATGGATCAAAATCAACAAAACATCATCAAACAAACAAATCACAAAAATTTTGGGGCTATTTTTGGTGGGGATTTTCGGATTTAGGCAAGAACACAACAAAATCAAGCTAGAAAACACGGGGTAGGGGCTCCAAAACGTGATCAACGTGGCTCTGATACCATAGATGATGTAGGGCGGAACCCTACGTGGACGATCTTTCACGTTGGAGCGGATCCTACGGTGAATCACGATGAACACGCGGAAGAACAAGAGGGAAAACACGGGGAAAACGAGAGAGAAGTCACTCAACCGACAAGAAACCGATCACACAAGTGCTAGATTATCAAACACATAGAGTGGCACAAGATTCGAGATCAACAAAGGTAAGGATACACGAGTAGTCGTTCTTCTCCGAGAGGAGGTCTTGATGGGTCCACCCTAGAAGGGGGTCTTGAATCCGCTTGGGGGATCTTCTCCGTAGAGGTCCTGATCTCAAAAGGAGAAGTAGCCAAGTGGATGAGCAAAGGCTCTCACACCGAAATATGAGCTAATCCAAAGCTACCCGTACAAGGAGGTGGGGGTGTCCTATTTATAGTCTTAGTGCAAAAGGAGGTCAAGAGGAAGGGGTACAAGGGCTCCAGCCCACATCAGTGTCGGACGTCCGGAAGACGCCGGACGTCCGGAGGCTCGGACGTTCCGGCCGTCCGGACGCGCTCGGACGTCCGCCGATTCTTCTCTGTCGCTGGCGTGTTTGCCGTCCGTAGAGGGTCGGTCGTCCGGGGCTTCCGGAGGGTCCGGACGTCCGGAGGCTGTCGGTCGTCCGTAGTTTCGGCCCGGGTGCTTGTCGCCCGGTCGTCCGGTCAGCTCCGGTCGTCCGGTGGTAGTCGGACATCCGGCCGCTGGAGAGTGTCGGACGTCCGGAGGCGTCCGGTCGTCCGGCCGCTGGGGACTCCGCAACTCCGTCTTTTTCCGTCTTCTCTTCCGGGCTTCCCTCGCGGATGGTGTAGGTGTTCCTTGGCGCTTGCACTCCTCCTCATCGTTCGTGAAGCTCCGGCCATACTTATGCATGCACACGAGTGGAGTGTCAAGTAGTATACCATCCTCGAAGGGGTCAAGTGAGCACGTGTAAAGGAGAAGATTCACCTTTATGTATGAGAAGTAGAGGTCGCACGTGTCACTTGCCAAACGGACTCTTGACATGGTGATGACCGTAGGATGCTCCGCATCATCCCCTCCCCCTTGGAAAAGATCCGACCTCGGATCGAAAACCAAATCACCATGGGAAAGAGATGGTGGTGCCGTGTCAAAGTGGTCGATCACCAAGCTCTCGTCATCTTGAAGCTCGAAATGGGCACTCTCCAATGTCGCACCATCTTGTGATTCCTTCAAAAGGAGTAAATAGAACAAACACTTGGAAAAACAAGTGTGGTTAGCGTTAGTGCAAAACCAAGCATTCAAGAGGTGATTCACCAAACAAGTGTTGTCATCAAGCATAGCATTTGGTGTGACATAGGATTGTGACATGGCATGTAAGCATATCAATCGAGCACAAGCAAAAATATCATGGGAACAAGCATGTAAATGTGAGGTAGAGATGCAAATATGTGTGACAAGAGCATAAGCGTCCACCTCAAGGTCATAGAAAGCATGCATAAAGCGCTCGACAAATGGTCGATGGTAGGCATAGGAAGTATTCACAACACCAAATAAAATGAAGTGTCTAAACACATGGGTCAAGTGCAAGACAATCCAAGCATAATGTGCATAGGGTGTAGTGAAGATAGTATGGCACTCAACACAATAGAAAGAGCAATTGTTCATCATGTGTGAGGCAATCAAGTCAAGCATGTAGCAATCAATGGGATATGGCATATGTGAAGTAATGACAATGTTGCAACCAAACATATGAGAGGAGCAAGTAATCCAAGAATTGGATGCAACACACAAGGCATATATATCATGATGCATGGAACGGTGGAAATGACAAGTTGAAGCAAAATCTCTAACAAGTGTGCACTCAAGTGATCCAAGATGAACAATAAGTCTCATCGCAAGCAACACAAGTAGTATGATCCGCAATATCCATGCTCAAGAAAGATGTCACCTTGAAGGCATGTCCTCAGCGCCCTTCACAATGCCAAGCACAAACAAGTGCAATGTAGAATCGCGTGGTAGAAGGTGGTTCTCTCAAGAGCTCGAATGGTCAACTCACGGACGTGGAAGTCGACACAAAGTCCAAGTATCCTACACATGCACAAAACAAAACAAAGAACGTATGCGCATGGTAGATAAACACATCATCCATCATGATGGTTCTCTTCTTTTGCACAAAACCATTAGTAACAAAAGTGCATGAATAATATGATGCAACAATGGTGATATTCATGACACTAGGTATATGGTGCAAAGAAGTAAGGCAAGCATGCTGCACAAGGGATATGTCAAAATCTCCAAACAAGTGTGAGAATGCTATGGGGGCAATCTCATGAGTAAGACGACAATCATGGTTGTACGCAATAATGGAAAATGATCTAGCATGAGAGAGGCAACATATGGAGATATGTGACAAGAAGCAATAACAATCATGTGTAAAGCATTTAGATGGTTGTCATCAACCGCATGAAATGAGCAAGTATGAGTCATTGGTGATGCAACAAGGCAAGCAAACATAGTAATCAAGTCGCAAACTAGTGGAGCGAAGATGCAACACACTAGAATAAATCATGGCAATCATGTCATGTGAGCAAATAATAGGCATAGGGAGTGCACATGACATATCGCAAGCACGAACACAAAGCAAGATGAAAGTATCATCATAGGAATGGTGCACATAATGAACATGGCAAGAACAAGCAATATCTCCACCAAGCTTGCAACTACACATACAAGAATCAATCATCATGTGTAATGCAAAGCATGGGTCACAAATGCATGTCAAAGGCATAGGAATGAGCATATGATGCAAAGTGAACATGGCAAGATGGGCATATGATATGTAATGAACAATAACCCATAGCCAAGTGAGGGCCATGTAGAATGAATGCGCGACGTCTATGCGCGAAGAGAGCAGTGGGAAAGACAATCCATGAGATCCCAAATCATCGCTGTTTCTAGAGCTCGCTTTGTCAACTCGTGGGATTGCGAGTTTGACAAGTATTCATGGTACCTACACAAAAGAGACACAAACCAAAGAAATTGTGCGCGTGGTAAATGTACACATCATCCATCATGATGTGTATGTGCATGTGTGAGTTAGCACAAGATAAGCATCGCTCAAAGAAATTTGATGCATGGTATAAGAACATGTCATCCATCAAGAAAGAATAGTTATTGTGTATGGCATGATGGGGATGCAAATTTAGCATACTAGTATATGGCGCATCAATAGAATTTTCATTCATGGGAATCATATTGTGCACACAAGTATTGGGATCATGCAATGAATGGGATGAATCAAAATCTCCTAAAATGTTTGAGGAAACTATGGGGGTCTCCTCATGAACAATATTGGAAACATCACATGGAGAAAATGGACAACATCCAAAACAATGCATATCCGGTTAGGTGGGCATGGCATGGCATATGAGATAAATGATGCAAAGGAGCATATCAATATCATCACAAGAAAACAAATGCCAATAACCATGGGCTTGTCGCCTATGCCATATGTGCAAATTGGGTTTATTTTAATGGCATATGCATAGTCACTATGGAGAGATTGCAAATAAGACATATGGTTGATCTCATGCATAGCATATGACAAGTCAAGCGGATTAGCAAACATGATGTGACCTAAAGAATTGTCACAAGAAATCCTATGTAACATAGCATCGCAACTAATAGACTCCACATGAGAATCATCATATTCATCATAAATGGGCAAATTATTACATGGGGAAATCATACTAGAATGAAGCATGTCAATAGGGTGATCAACATCATGCAAGCAATCAATGTCAAGAATGTCCACTAGTGGGACTAGAGCATCACCGTCACCTATGTTACCTTTGTCATTCCACTCAAGTGGTGTAGGTGAGGTGGGAAAGACCAAATGGTGGTCATCTTCATCTTGATGGAACCATGTGGGGGGTGCATCATATTCCACCATGGCCATCGTCTTGTCCAGAGGGAGGACGAAGTCGTCGAGGATCGGCGCGTCATCATAAATGGGACCTAGCACCAAATGAGAAGACACAATAGAGGTAGAGGTCAAGTTGTTAGTGTTCAAAGTGGCCTCACTCTCTCTATGTGGTGGTTCACTCACTCCCTCAAGGTAGGTGCACGCAAACTCACGTATGGTGGAGTCACTCATCTCACATAAGTGGTGGTTGTGGCTCTCCTCACATGGGATTTGTGGCAGCTTATCATGTATGGGACTAGTGGTGAAGTCACTCTCACTCTCAATATGGTGGAAAAAGTCACTCAAGTCATCGGACGTCGCCGTGGTCAAAGGGAAAATCCCATGCTCAACCGTCTCGTAGTCGTCGTCGTGGATGAAGGCCGAAGATGGCACAACATCACTCTCGCCTCCTAAGATGGAAGCATCATCCTTGCTCGCCACCTTGTCGCTTGCCTCCGAAGCTTGGTCCTTGAAGGTCTCCGTAGTCGTACTTGTCGCCGCACCATCTTGAAAAAGAGTCAAGGTAGACTCGGCATCATCAATGCCACAAAGAGGGATGGCGGTGAAGTCGTACTTGGGAGCATCGTCTTGGAGCTTGTCGGGCTTGGACATCATGGTGGTACTAGCCTCATGCTTGTTGTAGAGCTTGGTCGCATGAAGTGTGCTTGGGGTGGAGAAGCCTTGGCCTTCATGAGTTCTTGTTCCGCCTTGAGAGCACCAATGTAGTAGTCGCCGATGGACTTGTAGTTCTCGAGGAAGATAGTCTTGGAGATGTCGTTGTTCAATCCCATCATGAAGTGGAACTTCATCGAAATGGGGTCGCCCACACCGCTCGTCAGAAGGCAATCTTCATCTCCTTGAAGTACGCGTCGATGGACTTGGATCCTTGGATGGTGTTCTCCAATTGGCGAAGAAGTTGTTCCGTAGGTTGGATGCACAAACTCTCGCCGCAAAGCTCTCTTCGCCTTGGGCCAACTCATGTCGTAGTGCTTCAAGGTGTGTGAAGCCACCATGTCGAGGCGTAGTCGTGGAAGTTTCTTGTGGCGCACTTCACTTGATCTTCGGAGGAACTTGATGTAGCTTGAGGTAGTCGTCCATCAAACGCCCCACTCGAGGTACTCCTCGGTTCTTGAGTCCCATAGAAAGGAATCTCGTGGTCGATGTCGAGGTCGTAGTAGCTCGTGGAAGTCGCGGACTTGAGCTTGGGGAGCTTCTCTTGAGCGTAGTCTTGAGGTTCTTGTTGGCGAAGATGCCGTATGTCCATAGGCGAAGATGCCTTGAAGTCGCTTGGCGAAGATGCCAAGGGAGATGGTGAAGTCGTTGAGCGGTTGTTGGTGTTGAGCTCATGACCTTCACGTTCTTGGTGGTGATGGTGTCGATGCCGATGTGATCTTGCCAGAGATGGTAGCACGGAAGCATGTGCTCTTGAGCGTCTTCTCGAAGATGAGGAAGATCGCTTGTAGGACTTGATGAGGGCTTTGATCTCCTCCATTTGAGCTTGCATCTTGGCGTTGGAGTTGTTGTTCGTGGCATCAAACTCGTCGTTGTTGTTGTAGACTGAAGGTGAAATGCCTTGCCTATCCATCACAAGACTCGAGCAAATATGAGTGGGAGAAAGAGAAGAACTTATACCAATGTACCTTGACCGATGTTGAAAGTGAATCAAGTCCACTCAAATGCGGACAATGAAATAGCACTATTGGTACCAATCCTTGTCGGTTCTCACACCTACACAAGTAAAGCTTATGGAGGAGCTCGTGAGGATAGTGGCACAAAATTTAATGCAAAATGTTAGCAAGAGTCAATAATGTTGAAAGAGATTCACAAATTCGCAAGTGAAACAAATGGACCAATAGCAAAGAATGGCACACGGAAACACACACACGGATAGATAAATGGGGTCGTGCAACCAAGGAATGAGCACAAAATGTGGAATCCACGGAAAACGCCGTGTTGCACAACTCAAGAGAGACGCTAGCACGATTGCTCAATAGGCGGATACGACACTTGTGCACAACCTATAAGATGCAAAATGGATAAACGTCTATCCCAAGTATGCTATGTATGTATGGTTCCGGTGTTTCTCTCAAGATGATCCAAGATGATCGGATATGATAATCTTATATGCAATATGGTATGATGCTATGGCACTTGCTTACAAGCTCTTTGCTCTCTTTCTTTGCTTAAAAGCTTTATTCTCTTTTTTTTTCTATGGCCACTTTGAACAATGCACAAACCAAGATAGCAATTGTGTGTATGCGGAACAAACTTGTGACACAAGATATGATACCAATATATGCACCACAATGATATGGTATATATGCTATGGGAAGTATGATCACGAATGTGCACAAGTAACGCTGCGGCAATACTCAAATGGCTAGTCTCGATAGGCAAGTAACGCAAAAGTAAGGCTAGGGGTTAACAATGCAATGGCAAGGGGAATATACAATGGAGGGATACCACGATACCAAGATGATATGGAGGTTACCGTCCGGCGATGATGAGTAGCGGTGTTCTTGATGTAGATACCAAGATGATGGAGACTCGTCCCTAAGTAGCCGAAACACCTTAGGAAACGGAAAAACCCGCGAACTCAAAATCTCAAATGACAAATGTCAAATGGTGGTATCGGTAATGTGGTGGTGGTTTGCACTTGGCAGTGTGGAATTGAAATGATGGGCTATACACGCGTCGAAGTTGAAGTTGTCGTCCCTAAGTAGCCGAAACACCTTAGGAGACACAAGCCACAACTCAAGCAAAATTGGGTTAAGTTGGGGTGGTGGTGTATGGTGGGTAAGCCTATGCGGAAGTGGAGGTGGTGGTTGAAGAAGAAGCAATCGTCCCTAAGTAGCCGAAACACCTTAGGAGACTCAAATCGCTACTCAAGCAACCACTAATGCTATGGGGAACAAAATGGGTTAGGTTGCGGAAGTCGGTGGTGGCTATGCGGATGATATGGTGGAGGGCCTAGGCAAACTTGCTAAATTTTCAAAAATTTGATGGAGTCAAATTGTGTTGGTGGTATTTTGTTGGACGAGGGATGTCAATAGCTTCAAAACGAGCTAAAGAACGCCAAAATCAGAGTTCGGATGAATTAGTTATGGACAAAACAAAAATCAGCCAAAGTCTGAACTACAGGTTACGGACGTCCGTAAAAGGTCGGACATCCGTAAATTCAGTTCGGTTAGGGATTACGGTCGTCCGAAAAGGTCGGACGTCCGGTCGTTCAGGGCTCCGGACGTCCGTGAAACTCCGGTCGTCCGTGGGTCGGGTCAACTCGAAAATTGAGATCCGGGACGCGATTTTGGGCGGAATTTTGGGATTTTGGGGTCAAAATTGAAGAGATTTCGTGGATGAAAGATGGGGAAACTTGGGGAAATGCTAGATCCACTCGAAACCACGCAAATTCATGGATCAAAATCAACAAAACATCATCAAACAAACAAATCACAAAAATTTTGGGGCTATTTTTGGTGGGGATTTTCGGATTTAGGCAAGAACACAACAAAATCAAGCTAGAAAACACGGGGTAGGGGCTCCAAAACGTGATCAACGTGGCTCTGATACCATAGATGATGTAGGGCGGAACCCTACGTGGACGATCTTTCACGTTGGAGCGGATCCTACGGTGAATCACGATGAACACGCGGAAGAACAAGAGGGAAAACACGGGGAAAACGAGAGAGAAGTCACTCAACCGACAAGAAACCGATCACACAAGTGCTAGATTATCAAACACATAGAGTGGCACAAGATTCGAGATCAACAAAGGTAAGGATACACGAGTAGTCGTTCTTCTCCGAGAGGAGGTCTTGATGGGTCCACCCTAGAAGGGGGTCTTGAATCCGCTTGGGGATCTTCTCCGAGAGGTCCCGATCTCAAAAGGAGAAGTAGCCAAGTGGATGAGCAAAGGCTCTCACACCAAATATGAGCTAATCCAAAGCTACCCGCATAAGGAGGTGGGGTGTCCTATTTATAGTCTTAGTGCAAAAGGAGGTCAAGAGGAAGGGGTACAAGGGCTCCAGCCCACATCAGGTGTCGGACGTCCGGAAGACGTCGGACGTCCGGAGGCTCGGGACGTTCCGGTCGTCCGGACGCGTTCGGACGTCCGTCGATTCTTCTCTGTCGCTGGCGTGTCGGTCGTCCGTAGAGGGTCGGTCGTCCGGGGCTTCCGGAGGGTCCGGACGTCCGGAGGCTGTCGGTCGTCCGTAGTTTCGGCCCGGGTGCTTGTCGCCCGGTCGTCCGGTCAGCTCCGGTCGTCCGGTGGTAGTCGGACATCCGGCCGCTGGAGAGTGTCGGACGTCCGGAGGCGTCCGGTCGTCCGGCCGCTGGGGACTCCGCAACTCCGTCTTTTTCCGTCTTCTCTTCCGGGCTTCCCTCGCGGATGGTGTAGGTGTTCCTTGGCGCTTGCACTCCTCCTCATCGTTCGTGAAGCTCCGGCCATACTTATGCATGCACACGAGTGGAGTGTCAAGTAGTATACCATCCTCGAAGGGGTCAAGTGAGCACGTGTAAAGGAGAAGATTCACCTTTATGTATGAGAAGTAGAGGTCGCACGTGTCACTTGCCAAACGGACTCTTGACATGGTGATGACCGAGGATGCTCCGCATCATCCCTCCCCTTGAAAAGATCCGACCTCGGATCGAAAACCAAATCACCATGGGAAAGAGATGGTGGTGCCGTGTCAAAGTGGTCGATCACCAAGCTCTCGCCATCTTGAAGCTCAAATGGGCACTCCAATGTCGCACCATCTTGTGATTCCTTCAAAAGGAGTAAATAGAACAAACACTTGGAAAAACAAGTGTGGTTAGCGTTAGTGCAAAACCAAGCATTCAAGAGGTGATTCACCAAACAAGTGTTGTCATCAAGCATAGCATTTGGTGTGACATAGGATTGTGACATGGCATGTAAGCATATCAATCGAGCACAAGCAAAAATATCATGGGAACAAGCATGTAAATGTGAGGTAGAGATGCAAATATGTGTGACAAGAGCATAAGCGTCCACCTCAAGGTCATAGAAAGCATGCATAAAGCGCTCGACAAATGGTCGATGGTAGGCATAGGAAGTATTCACAACACCAAATAAAATGAAGTGTCTAAACACATGGGTCAAGTGCAAGACAATCCAAGCATAATGTGCATAGGGTGTAGTGAAGATAGTATGGCACTCAACACAATAGAAAGAGCAATTGTTCATCATGTGTGAGGCAATCAAGTCAAGCATGTAGCAATCAATGGGATATGGCATATGTGAAGTAATGACAATGTTGCAACCAAACATATGAGAGGAGCAAGTAATCCAAGAATTGGATGCAACACACAAGGCATATATATCATGATGCATGGAACGGTGGAAATGACAAGTTGAAGCAAAATCTCTAACAAGTGTGCACTCAAGTGATCCAAGATGAACAATAAGTCTCATCGTGCAAGCAACACAAGTAGTATGATCCGCAATATCCATGCTCAAGAAAGATGTCACCTTGAAGGCGTGTCCTCAGCGCCCTTCACAATGCCAAGCACAAACAAGTGCAATGTAGAATCGTGTGGTAGAAGGTGGTTCTCTCAAGAGCTCGAATGGTCAACTCACGGACGTGGAAGTCGACACAAAGTCCAAGTATCCTACACATGCACAAAACAAAACAAAGAACGTATGCGCATGGTAGATAAACACATCATCCATCATGATGGTTCTCTTCTTTTGCACAAAACCATTAGTAACAAAAGTGCATGAATAATATGATGCAACAATGGTGATATTCATGACACTAGGTATATGGTGCAAAGAAGTAAGGCAAGCATGCTGCACAAGGGATATGTCAAAATCTCCAAACAAGTGTGAGAATGCTATGGGGGCAATCTCATGAGTAAGACGACAATCATGGTTGTACGCAATAATGGAAAATGATCTAGCATGAGAGAGGCAACATATGGAGATATGTGACAAGAAGCAATAACAATCATGTGTAAAGCATTTAGATGGTTGTCATCAACCGCATGAAATGAGCAAGTATGAGTCATTGGTGATGCAACAAGGCAAGCAAACATAGTAATCAAGTCGTGCAAACTAGTGGAGCGAAGATGCAACACACTAGAATAAATCATGGCAATCATGTCATGTGAGCAAATAATAGGCATAGGGAGTGCACATGACATATCGCAAGCACGAACACAAAGCAAGATGAAAGTATCATCATAGGAATGGTGCACATAATGAACATGGCAAGAACAAGCAATATCTCCACCAAGCTTGCAACTACACATACAAGAATCAATCATCATGTGTAATGCAAAGCATGGGTCACAAATGCATGTCAAAGGCATAGGAATGAGCATATGATGCAAAGTGAACATGGCAAGATGGGCATATGATATGTAATGAACAATAACCCATAGCCAAGTGAGGGCCATGTAGAATGAATGCGCGACGCCTATGCGCCAAGAGAGCGTGGGAAAGACAATCCATGAGATCCCAAATCATCGTTGCTCTCTAGAGCTCGTTTTGTCAACTCGTGGGATTGCGAGTTTGACAAGTATTCATGGGTACCTACACAAAAGAGACACAAACCAAAGAAATTGTGCGCGTGGTAAATGTACACATCATCCATCATGATGTGTATGTGCATGTGTGAGTTAGCACAAGATAAGCATCGCTCAAAGAAATTTGATGCATGGTATAAGAACATGTCATCCATCAAGAAAGAATAGTTATTGTGTATGGCATGATGGGGATGCAAATTTAGCATACTAGTATATGGCGCATCAATAGAATTTTCATTCATGGGAATCATATTGTGCACACAAGTATTGGGATCATGCAATGAATGGGATGAATCAAAATCTCCTAAAATGTTTGAGGAAACTATGGGGGTCTCCTCATGAACAATATTGGAAACATCACATGGAGAAAATGGACAACATCCAAAACAATGCATATCCGAAGCTAGGTGGGCATGGCATGGCATATGAGATAAATGATGCAAAGGGAGCATATCAATATCATCACAAGAAAAACAAATGCCAATAACCATGGGCTTGTCGTCTATGCCATATGTGCAAATTGGGTTTATTTTAATGGCATATGCATAGTCACTATGGAGAGATTGCAAATAAGACATATGGTTGATCTCATGCATAGCATATGACAAGTCAAGCGGATTAGCAAACATGATGTGACCTAAAGAATTGTCACAAGAAATCCTATGTAACATAGCATCGCAACTAATAGACTCCACATGAGAATCATCATATTCATCATAAATGGGCAAATTATTACATGGGGAAATCATACTAGAATGAAGCATGTCAATAGGGTGATCAACATCATGCAAGCAATCAATGTCAAGAATGTCCACTAGTGGGACTAGAGCATCACCGTCACCTATGTTACCTTTGTCATTCCACTCAAGTGGTGTAGGTGAGGTGGGAAAGACCAAATGGTGGTCATCTTCATCTTGATGGAACCATGTGGGGGGTGCATCATATTCCACCATGGCCATCGTCTTGTCCAGAGGGAGGACGAAGTCGTCGAGGATCGGCGCGTCATCATAAATGGGACCTAGCACCAAATGAGAAGACACAATAGAGGTAGAGGTCAAGTTGTTAGTGTTCAAAGTGGCCTCACTCTCTCTATGTGGTGGTTCACTCACTCCCTCAAGGTAGGTGCACGCAAACTCACGTATGGTGGAGTCACTCATCTCACATAAGTGGTGGTTGTGGCTCTCCTCACATGGGATTTGTGGCAGCTTATCATGTATGGGACTAGTGGTGAAGTCACTCTCACTCTCAATATGGTGGAAAAGTCACTCAAGTCATCGGACGTCGCCGTGGTCAAAGGAAAATCCCATGCTCAACCGTCTCGTAGTCGTCGTCGTGGATGAAGGCCGAAGATGGCACAACATCACTCTCGCCTCCTAAGATGGAAGCATCATCCTTGCTCGCCACCTTGTCGCTTGCCTCCAAGCTTGGTCCTTGAAGGTCTCCGTGAGTCGCACTTGTCGCCGCACCATCTTGAAAAAGAGTCAAGGTAGACTCGGCATCATCAATGCCACAAAGAGGGATGGCGGTGAAGTCGCATTTGGGAGCATCGCCTTGGAGCTTGTCGGGCTTGGACATCATGGTGGTACTAGCCTCATGCTTGTTGTAGAGCTTGGTCGCGCCAAGTGTGCTTGGGGTGGAGAAGCCTTGGCCTTCATGAGTTCTTGTTCCGCCTTGAGAGCACCAATGTAGTAGTCGCCGATGGACTTGTAGTTCTCGAGGAAGATAGTCTTGGAGATGTCGTTGTTCAATCCCATCATGAAGTGTAACTTCATCGAAATGGGGTCGCCCACACCGCTCGTCAGAAGGCAATCTTCATCTCCTTGAAGTACGCGTCGATGGACTTGGATCCTTGGATGGTGTTCTCCAATTGGCGAAGAAGTTGTTCCGTAGGTTGGATGCACAAACTCGCCGCAAAGCTCTCTTCGCCTTGGGCCAACTCATGTCGTAGTGCTCCGAAGGTGTGTGAAGCCACCATGTCGAGGCGTAGTCGTGGAAGTTTCTTGTGGCGCACTTCACTTGATCTTCGGGAGGAACTTGATGTAGCTTGAGGTAGTCGTCCATCAAACGCTCCCACTCGAGGTACTCCTCGGGTTCTTGAGTCCCATAGAAAGGAATCTCGTGGTCGATGTCGAGGTCGTAGTAGCTCGTGGAAGTCGCGGACTTGAGCTTGGGGAGCTTCTCTTGAGCGTAGTCTTGAGGTTCTTGTTGGCGAAGATGCCGTATGTCCATAGGCGAAGATGCCTTGAAGTCGCTTGGCGAAGATGCCAAGGGAGATGGTGAAGTCGTTGAGCGGTTGTTGGTGTTGAGCTCATGACCTTCACGTTCTTGGTGGTGATGGTGTCGATGCCGATGTGATCTTGCCAGAGATGGTAGCACGGAAGCATGTGCTCTTGAGCGCCTTCTCAAGATGAGGAAGATCGCTTGTAGGACTTGATGAGGGCTTTGATCTCCTCCATTTGAGCTTGCATCTTGGCGTTGGAGTTGTTGTTCGTGGCATCAAACTCGCCGTTGTTGTTGTAGATGAAGGTGAAATGCCTTGCCTATCCATCACAAGACTCGAGCAAATATGAGTGGGAGAAAGAGAAGAACTTATACCAATGTACCTTGACCGATGTTGAAAGTGAATCAAGTCCACTCAAATGCGGACAATGAAATAGCACTATTGGTACCAATCCTTGTCGGTTCTCACACCTACACAAGTAAAGCTTATGGAGGAGCTCGGTGAGGATAGTGGCACAAAAATTTAATGCAAAATGTTAGCAAGAGTCAATAATGTTGAAAGAGATTCACAAATTCGCAAGTGAAACAAATGGACCAATAGCAAAGAATGGCACACGGAAACACACACACGGATAGATAAATGGGGTCGTGCAACCAAGGAATGAGCACAAAATGTGGAATCCACGGAAAACGCTCGTGTTGCACAACTCAAGAGAGACGCTAGCACGATTGCTCAATAGGCGGATACGACACTTGTGCACAACCTATAAGATGCAAAATGGATAAACGTCTATCCCAAGTATGCTATGTATGTATGGTTCCCGGTGTTTCTCTCAAGATGATCCAAGATGATCGGATATGATAATCTTATATGCAATATGGTATGATGCTATGGCACTTGCTTACAAGCTCTTTGCTCTCTTTCTTTTGCTTAAAAGCTTTATTCTCTTTTTTTTTTCTATGGCCACTTTGAACAATGCACAAACCAAGATAGCAATTGTGTGTATGCGGGAACAAACTTGTGACACAAGATATGATACCAATATATGCACCACAATGATATGGTATATATGCTATGGGAAGTATGATCACGAATGTGCACAAGTAACGTTGCCGGCAATACTCAAATGGCTAGTCTCGATAGGCAAGTAACGCAAAAGTAAGGCTAGGGGTTAACAATGCAATGGCAAGGGGAATATACAATGGAGGGATACCACGATACCAAGATGATATGGAGGTTACCGTCCGGCGATGATGAGTAGCGGTGTTCTTGATGTAGATACCAAGATGATGGAGACTCGTCCCTAAGTAGCCGAAACACCTTAGGAAACGGAAAAACCCGCGAACTCAAAATCTCAAATGACAAATGTCAAATGGTGGTATCGGGAATGTGGTGGTGGTTTGCACTTGGCAGTGTGGAATTGAAATGATGGGCTATACACCCGTCGAAGTTGAAGTTGTCGTCCCTAAGTAGCCGAAACACCTTAGGAGACACAAGCCACAACTCAAGCAAAATTGGGTTAAGTTGGGGTGGTGGTGTATGGTGGGTAAGCCTATGCGGAAGTGGAGGTGGTGGTTGAAGAAGAAGCAATCGTCCCTAAGTAGCCGAAACACCTTAGGAGACTCAAATCGCTACTCAAGCAACCACTAATGCTATGGGGAACAAAATGGGTTAGGTTGCGGAAGTCAGTGGTGGCTATGCGGATGATATGGTGGAGGGCCTAGGCAAACTTGCCAAATTTTCAAAAAATTGATGGAGTCAAATTGTGTTGGTGGTATTTTTGTTGGACGAGGGATGTCAATAGCTTCAAAACGAGCTAAAGAACGTCAAAATCAGAGTTCGGATGAATTAGTTATGGACAAAACAAAAATCAGCCAAAGTCTGAAACTACAGGTTACGGACGTCCGTAAAAGGTCGGACATCCGTAAATTCAGTTCGGGTTAGGGATTACGGTCGTCCGGAAAAGGTCGGACGTCCGGTCGTTCCAGGGGCTCCGGACGTCCAGAAACTCCGGTCGTCCGTGGGTCGGGTCAACTCGAAAATTGAGATCCGGACGCGATTTTGGGCGGAATTTTGGGATTTTGGGGTCAAAATTGAAGAGATTTCGTGGATGAAAGATGGGAAACTTGGGGAAATGCTAGATCCACTCGAAACCACGCAAATTCATGGATCAAAATCAACAAAACATCATCAAACAAACAAATCACAAAAATTTTGGGGCTATTTTTGGTGGGGATTTTCGGATTTAGGCAAGAACACAACAAAATCAAGCTAGAAAACACGGGGTAGGGGCTCCAAAACGTGATCAACGTGGCTCTGATACCATAAATGATGTAGGGCGGAACCCTACGTGGACGATCTTTCACGTTGGAGCGGATCCTACGGTGAATCACGATGAACACGCGGAAGAACAAGAGGGAAAACACGGGGAAAACGAGAGAGAAGTCACTCAACCGACAAGAAACCGATCACACAAGTGCTAGATTATCAAACACATAGAGTGGCACAAGATTCGAGATCAACAAAGGTAAGGATACACGAGTAGCCGTTCTTCTCCGAGAGGAGGTCTTGATGGGTCCACCCTAGAAGGGGGTCTTGAATCCGCTTGGGGGATCTTCTCCGTAGAGGTCCTGATCTCAAAAGGAGAAGTAGCCAAGTGGATGAGCAAAGGCTCTCACACCGAAATATGAGCTAATCCAAAGCTACCCGTACAAGGAGGTGGGGGTGTCCTATTTATAGTCTTAGTGCAAAAGGAGGTCAAGAGGAAGGGGTACAAGGGCTCCAGCCCACATCAGGTGTCGGACGTCCGGAAGACGTCGGACGTCCGGAGGCTCGGGACGTTCCGGTCGTCCGGACGCGTTCGGACGTCCGTCGATTCTTCTCTGTCGCTGGCGTGTCGGTCGTCCGTAGAGGGTCGGTCGTCCGGGGCTTCCGGAGGGTCCGGACGTCCGGAGGCTGTCGGTCGTCCGTAGTTTCGGCCCGAGTGCTTGTCGCCCGGTCGTCCGGTCAGCTCCGGTCGTCCGTAGATTTGGTTCGGGCGACGAAGTTCCGGACGTCCGGTGGTAGTCGGACATCCGGCCGCTGGAGAGTGTTGGACGTCCGAGGCGCCCGGTCGTCTGCCGCTAGGGACTCCGCAGCTCGTTTTTTCCGCTTCTCTTCGGGCTTCCCTCGCGGATGGTGTAGGTGTTCCTTGGCGCTTGCACTCCTCCTCGCTCGCTCGTGAAGCTCCGGCCATACCTATGCATGCACACGAGTGGAGTGTCAAGTAGTATACCATCCTCGAAGGGGTCAAGTGAGCACGTGTAAAGGAGAAGATTCACCTTTATGTATGAGAAGTAGAGGTCGCACGTGTCACTTGCCAAACGGACTCTTGACATGGTGATGACCGTAGGATGCTCCGCATCAATATGTGGTTGGAAAGGGAGATTACTTAGCTATGAGGCAAAGCTAATCTTACTCAAAGCTTGCATTTCTAGTATCCCTATGTACCTAATGTCTATTGTCTGTGATTAAGTTTGCTAAGTGGGCTATCAAAGCCATCACATCATAGATGGCACATTTTTTCTGGGGTAGTTCGGGGGATGAACATAAATACCACCTAGCCAATTGGGGGCTAATCTCCCAGAAAAAAGAATTTGGTGGCTTGGGGGTACCCAATTTAAGAGAGTTTAACATGGCTTTGTTAGCCTCTTGGGCTAAAAGGTACTTCATGGATCAAGATAAAGATTGGGTGCGGTTGATTGATCATAAGTATAGAACTAATAAACCTAATTTGTTGTGGGCCAAAAAAGGTGTGGGCTCACCCTTTTGGAAAGGGGTGACCTAGGCCTTTGAAGACATTAGACCTTTTTTTAGATGGAACTTGGGGAACGGAGGTAGGATCAGCTTCTGGGATGACACATGGGTTGGGGATTCTTCCATGAGAACTCAATTCTGGGAGGTATATGAGATTTTTCAACAACAACACTGTGTTGTGGCTGAGGTATGGGATGGCACCACCCTGAAGCTCACCTTCAGTAGATTTGTTGATGCTGAATTTATGGACAGATGGCACGATCTGATCCAAGTCATCTCTACCAAAAGGCTGACCAGTGAGGAGGACCAACCTGTCTGGCTGTTAGAGCCATCTGGGATATACTCGGTCAGATCCTTTTATGACATGATAAACTGGGGTGGAGTCTCTACCCCGCTTTGGAAAAATTTCTGGAAGATTGTTGTGCCTAACAGATACCTGGTCTTTATATGGTTAGCTTTCAATAATAAAATTCTCACCAGGGACAACTGTAGCAAGAGGATGGTGGTGGAGAACTTAAACTGCTTATTTTGCAATGAAAATGAAACAACTCACCATCTGTTCTTTGAATGTGTGGTAGCTAAACAAATTTGGTCTGATGTTGCTGATGCTTTTTGTTTCAATATCCCTACAAATATGACTGAGTTATCTTCCTTTTGGAAAATGAATAATAAGAAAAATGTTGTTAACATTGCTTTTGTTGCTGTCATTTGGGGCATTTGGACTATGCGTAACGACATCTGTTTTCAGGGCGTGTCGTGGACAAGCACCCGTGTGATACTGGGAAAGATCAGCTCCTCTCTACATCAATGGAAGATCCTGTGTGTGGGCGATCAATTGGTGCTGCTTCGGCGATGTCTTCAACTCCTGGACCGTCAAAGAGGTGAGCTGCTCAGGATCGCCTGGGATGGGAACTAAGAGATTGCTCAAAGAGGACCCGGGATGGCAGCGCACTGAAGGCTCATTCGGGATGATCTACGTGGGGGCTCCTCGGTATCTCTATGCTCTTCAAGGGCTTGTTTTGTACCGCTTGCCTAAAAACTGGTTTTCGATGTTGCCCTCTGTGGCGCTGGACTCTCTCCTAGATGCATGTTATGGTTTAGTTATGGCGCTTTTGCGATATGCTGTGTCTATTTATTCCGGTTTGCCGCCTTTGGTAAACCCGATTGCTTGTAACAGTCACTATGACCTTGCTTTGCCCCGTTTTAATAAAAATGGGGTGGGGGGGGGGGAACCCCTTTTGATAAAAAAAAGCAGTAATGAGATATGTCTAAATTCCTTTTCTTTAGCATATTCGCAGCTCGTAGGCAATATGTTTCAACGACAATTGGGAGCTTACTCCATTGAAGAGCAAGCATCAAACCTTCTTTAATCGCTAGAAGTTCAGCCTCGAGGGGGTCACTGCAATTCAGCAAGTACTCCCTCCATTCCATATTACTTGTACTAAATCAGCGACCTGCATGCAGAGAAAACTATGAAGCTCGGCTGACCTCGAAGGACCATGCCGCTCACAGCAGCGCCAATATCTTCAACAAATAACCCATTCAGTGTTAAAACTTGATCATATAATTGTGTGAAAATAGCCGCGAGTTAATCTCAAATAAAAATTAGTCATTGATATAACTCATGTTGCTTAACGTCGTACTCCCTCCGTATCAAAATATAATATGTTTTAGGCATTTTAATGTGGACTACACACAGAGTGAAACTAGTGAATCCATACATCTACATACACTGCGAATCAGAAAAGGCTAAACATGTTATAATTCGAAACAGAGGAAGTACCATTTAAGCTACACCAACCTGAATAATGGCGAATCATTTGCTAAGAAATAGATATTCCACATCAAATATTGCAAGTGTGCATGTTGCCCCCACGACGTATATGCTTATTGAAAGTTTCGAAAGATTTTTCAGATCTCCTGATGAATAGATTATTGCTCACACAGAGTGTGGACGGTTGTACTCCTACTTGTTAGAGTTGTGTTGAATATTATTGTACAAGTTAGGTTACAGTTGGACTTGGAGTCGTACGGTGTGTAGACAGGATATGGAGTCGTGTCCAAGTAGGACACTTGTATCCTAGGCCTCTCATATATAGCGAGGGTAGACACACGATGTAACCTATGCCAACATAATAGCACAGGCACGCGGGGGAGCCGGCGGCGTGTGCCGGCACCCGGGCGGCCGGATGCGGTATTGTGACGGTGTCATGGGGAGGAGCGCCCGTAGTCATGCCCCGGGGATGTAGCCATATCGGTGAACCTCGTTAACAAATCTCGGTGTCGTTCCTCATGTGATTGCTTGGTCCTCGGTAGATCGACGGTGGCCTCGGATTTATTCTAACAAGTGGTATCAGAGCAAGGTTCGAAGAGGCCGCGTGGTATGTTGATTTAGAGGATGGATCGTTATCAAGTTCATTGCGAAGACGGTGTGGTGGAGAATTGATCGAAGCTAAAGCTGGTCGGTTGAAGTATCTCTTCCGCGGAAGTCGTCTGGTCACGTCTGGACGAGATTGGAAATCGGCATAGCAATCGGAAGCATCGGCGACGCGGTCTAGTCTGTGCTTGGGAACTCGGCCGAATCATGATGCAGCAACACGTGCAACAGATCACGCGGAACGGCAGCGACGGGATGGATCGATCCAACAAGATGCTTGTGCGTCGAAAGCACGGGCGCGCGGGCAGGTGGCCAGCGCTAGCGAGGCGGTGGCGGCGTCGAGGCAGATCGATTGATCCTCGATCGATCGGGAGTAGGGCGCTGGTGTCCTAGTGCGCAGAAGGCCCAAGGCCCACGTGTCGGTGCTGGTGGGCGTAAACGCAGCAAGGCTGATCGAGTCGGAGCTGCCGTGAGCACAGGACTGCTGAGCTACGTGAGATTTGTTTAAGAAAAAATCGGTTCTGGAAGATATTGCCGCGTGTTGGAACTTGGAATCTGCTGGTTACTAGCATGTTGATCTCGCGCGTGGAAAAGAATAGAACAAGAAAATTAGTCAGGAAGTCACATGGTGCTATAGGTGTGGATGAAATTGTTTGAGTTGATTGCACACGTACACAAGAGACTACAGGGACTAGTTTTGGGTTCTTTGCTTCGTACACTAAGGAGATCGGCATGGCAGCAGTGGTGTTGTTCGACTGGCAGTCAAACGGGAATCGAGGATGGCGAGGTGCGTATAAGGCTCGAAGGAGTCTGGAGCATGTCGTGATGGGATCATGCAAATACAGGGCGTCAAGCAGTGCACGGAGTTGTGCGGACGGACAAGATGCAGGGTGGAGCATGGTTGCAGTCGGATAATATCGGTTGGGTCGGACTAGACAGTCTGATGGATCGACATGGATGTTGGTCAAAAGCAGAAGACGGCGGTGATGTCGACGACGACGATATAGGAGCGTGATGCCGATGGTGGCCGACTTCTGGGGCGTGGAAACACGTGGTGCAGGCCTGAGGGCCTGTGCGGCTTCGACGAGACTAAGGCGCGGGGTTGATTCAAGGCAGTGTACACATGAGAGCTTGAAGTCGACAGGGCGCGGGGTAGCACGTACAACCATCATGGAGTCATGTTGAAGGTGGAGCTGGAGTCTGATGGATGACTATACTCTGTGCTGATGGAGGGGCTAAGGCGTAAGAATTCGGAGAGTCGAAGCCTATTTCAGTGGGATAGCAAGAGACACATGGATCGGATTGGGTACCAGTGGTCTGATGGAGACGTGATAGTAGGCATCGGTCGGTGATGATCGATGGTTCTCTGAAGTGGGGGTTGAGGCAGTGGGGGCTAGCTACCCGGGAGACTCGACCAGGACAGTAGAGGCTCGACGCGGTGATAGCAGCGAGGCGCAAGAAGCACGGACACAATGATGCACCAAGGCACCGTGGTCGACATGTGGTTAGACAAAGTGTGCAAGGATGCTGAAGCAGTGTTGACGAGTACCAGATTCAAGTTGGTGACTGGGTCTATCGGTACTAGTTGATGAACATGAGATGATCATGGAGAATCTGAGAAAGTGGCGGAAAGTCTGAATTTGTCAAAACAGAGAGAGTACATGGCCGTATATTCTATGGTGTTCGGTTCACATGGCAAAGTGCGGATGACAAGACAGAAGGAGGCGGAGTGCTATAGCTGTGGGACATGCCAGAGACTATCCGGAAGAAGGATGAGACAACTGCGAATTTGACTCAGGGTGACATAGGGCGACGGTGAAATTCCTTCAAGTTTCAGACAAGCAGTCAAGAAAGAGCGGCGACGTTGAGTTCAGGTAACTCTTATATGTGGCGTCCAATATGTGAGTTGTTCATTTACATGCAGACAATGGTCGGTGTGTGATGGCGTTGAACGGATTCTCCGGAAGTTGGAAGCACAAGGTAGAGTAATGAAACTTAATTTTGCTCGAGTGTTGATTATGAAGAAGACAAGAAGGGACTACAGTTGCAGGTGGAGTCACATGGAGTCTGGGAGTAGTAGCGGTGCTCATGGCATATCTCTAGTCCAATGTACATGGAGGTTCGACGCACGGACGAATTCAAGGTGGTGGAGAATATTCGCCAAGGTGAAGTTTGTTAGAGTTGTGTCGAATATGATTGTACAAGTTAGGTTACAGTTGGACTTGGAGTCGTAGGGTGTGTAGACAGGATATGGAGTCGTGTCCAAGTAGGACACTTGTATCCTAGGCCTATCATATATAGCGAGGGTAGACATACGATGTAACTTATGTCAACATAATAGCACAGGCACGCGGGGGAACCGGCAGCGTGTGCCGGCACCCGGGCGGCCGGGTGCGGTATTGTGACGGTGTCATGGGGAGGAGCGCATGTAGTCATGCCCCGGGATGTAGCCATATCGGTGAACCTCGTTAATAAATTTTGGTGTCTTTCCTTATGTGATTGCTTGGTCCTCGGTAGATCGACGGTGGCCTCGGATTTATTCTAACACTACTTTTGTAGGGAGCCATGCTGTTGTATGTGTACGGTACTGTCTACCGTGTGTTCCTGGATATTTTTCTGATTTTGGATTCTACGGTTGAAGAAGCCGTCACGCAATCAGAGAGAGGATAACGGTAACGCTGGACTCCTGGAGACTTGATGGAGTGCGATGCTTGCGTCCACGGCGGCTAGTTACTGCCAAAGAGGAGGTCGATAAGTACGTAGTAGGGTAGCACTATCGGAGGATAACGGTGGGATTAAGCTTGTGGCCGCGGGCGGCTTCTTCTTCTTCTTCGCCTGGGGAAGATAGATCCCGGCATCCCGCCGTGAGTTGGAGAGAAGATTCCGCTGTAAGTTTTCTTCAGATTCCTGCAATCTTTTGCTTCGTGTCGGATTCGGCAGCCATGTCTAGTTTGGTCAGCAGCTAGGTGGTTTTCAAGTTGAGGATGAACTGGAATCTGGAAGCAACTTGGACTAGAACCCTGTAGAATGAGTGAGTGATGGGTTAGTATGCGTATGTGAGCGGCTTTGTTGGACGCGGCCTGGAGGCTTGCTGCTGCTCCAGTTCATGGTCCTTTGTTGCTGCTGCATCTACTAGAAAAAGTTAGCCATGCACTCGTTTGAACTGCCGGCTGCGCGGCGGAACACTTCAAACTTCATTTGCAGCATTGCAGGGCTATTCTAACCAATTCTAGTTGAAAATCAGAGCTAGTACATGCTAGACCAGTGACGGAAAATAGTAGAGTAGCTTCTTTTCCGAGGGCACGACCAAAGCAAAGCCGGTTCTCTTGGAAGGAATTCTGTTCTGGAAGCACATATTATGTTGAACACAGAAAAATATACTGAAAACTTAGTCAGCATAACCAAATAGTACCATTTGTCTGGCAGAATGAAAATCCAACGCCCTAATTATCATATAGGTGGGGATGGTGTGTTAACTAATAGCAGTGCGAGCAATCGTCTGTTCTTAAACATGGCAAAGTTGCCATAAAAAACGTTCAGGTTGCCATGCTTAAAATCCAAAAGTTTGGAATTTATCGGGTTAGTAGAAAAATGGCTGTTTCTGTCAAAAGTTCGAAGTGAATGCATGATCCTAGAACTGAATCAATCGTCATCGATTATAGATATACTAGCACCTTCCGTTTCTGATAGCAATGCACTATATGTTCCTCAGCTTCCAATTTTATGGCATGTTACAGGACTGGACTTGTCAGGCACAACTTTCTTAGGGGAAAAATGGCCAGTGACGCAAACGATGCAGAGCAAGAGCAGGCAACCGAAAATCAGTTGGAAAGCATCAGCCGCCTCACACCAGACGTGCTGCACGAGATACTTCTCCGGCTTCCGGTCAGCACTCTGCAGAGGCTCCGCAGGACGTGCCACCAATGGCGCGGCGTGATGAGCGACCCCTGCTTCATCATGGACCATGCCAATCGTGCACCGGAGCACCTCCTCCTTTACCTGCCCAGGCTGGAGGCCTCGGCGAGCCAAAAGACCGCCATGCCTGGCCGCGTGAAGCTCTTCGACGAGAAATGGTCCGTGTCAACGTGGGCGGCGTCCGCCATGGATCCGGACGACCACCTCTTCGCGTCGTGCAACGGCCTGCTCTGCTTCTACAGGAAGTACACGCTGAAGATCGTCAACCCCGCGACCGGCCAGCGCCTGCACCTCTCGAAGCCCGACGGGAGATCGCTCCGCGACCTGTACTACCTCTACAGCTTCGGGTTCCACCCGGCGACGGGGGAGTACAAGCTCGTCTACTTCCTCCGCGAGCCCCGGCACGGCCGGTCGTCGGGGCAGCCGTTCCGCTTCGACGCCGTCCAGGTGCACACCCTCGGCGAGGACGGGTGGCGGGACGTCGGAGCGCCGAGGGAGAGCTGCCTGGTGAACCTCGGCGTCGTCAGCGTGGACGGCGCGATGTACTGGATCGCGGAGGAGGAAGGGACCTGCTGCGGCGTGGCGGTCATGGCGTTTGACCTCAAGGAAGAGACATTCTCGTCGCTGAGGCCTCCGCCGCTGAGAGCGTGCAGCGGGGCGACGGACGGGCGGCCCTGCGGCGCCCCCGCGCTGTCCTACTGCGTGACGGAGGTGGGGAAGAAGGCGTGCCTGGTGACCGCGCCTTTCAGCAGCAGCGCCCCCCGCTGGCGCCGCTACAACGCCGAGGTAGCCGGGAGGATGGACGTCTGGACGCTCGAGAGCCGGGGCGAGGACCGGTGGTCGCTCAGGTACAGCGTCGACCTGTCGCCGTCGGCGCCGCGGTGCGTCCCGCAGCCGTGCTTCGTCCGCGGGGGGAAGGTCCTGCTGCACGGCCGCGACGGCGACGCGTTCTGCCGGGACCTGCGGGGCGACGAGGACGGCGGGGAGGTGAGGCTGCTGAACTTGAGGCCTTACAGGTACTACGAGACGCAGTCGTACCTGTACAAGGAGACGCTCGTCCCGTTGGACGTGTACGCGGGGGCGGCCATTGCTCGCACGCCGCACTGGCCTCTCCCTCCACCAGGTTCCTGAATTTCTGATTACGACTCTGCGTTGGCCTTCTGTGGTCATGGTCCAGTATAGGTGTATGTAACAGAGAGTCAGAGATGTACTCATCTATTTTGATACGGAGGGAGTATTTTGTACTGTACTAACTTTAGAACATGATTACTTCTGAAACATGAATGAACTATGGTGTAGTTCTCGGTGGAGATTTAAGATACTGGTTATTGTAACATATTCAAAACTAATAAGTATTTTGTGCAGTAAGCTTTTCTGTTCACTCGTGTAGTGAATAGTGCAAATTCTACCCGTGATATATATCTGTGAAGAGAGAAGAGAGAGAGAGAGGAAGTAAATGATGGAACAGTTTTTTCATTGATTGAAGATTGGGGTATTTATACCCTCATTACAAGGCAGTTACAAAGGAGGCGGTTGCCAAATTATGGCCACCGACATAGCATGGATTTACAATTAATTAATCTAATTAATTAATTCCTAACACTCTCCCTAATCAATGCTTGTCTTTGTGAATATACATCATCTTGATAAAGACTCCTTCTAGTATGTATTTGCCTTGAACGTTCATCATCTTCATCTTGGAAAAGGCTCTTCCAAAAACCCTGTGGGAAAAATATGACGAGAATTTTATTTGATATGTTGCTAAAACTCCTTTAAACCCAGTGGGAAAAATAAGGAGAAAATGAGGCAACATATAATGATTATGTCTCTTGATAACCCATATGAGAAAAACCTTCAGAGAAGGATAAAACTCATAAGTGAGTTTAGAGACCAATAAATATGTCTTGAGTACTCCCTTTAAAAACCCCTATAGGGAAAATAGAAAGTATGACATATGATCTTTGAGAAGATATAGCCTCATTAAAAACCATTATGAGAAACTTTGAGAGAAAACTCATAAGGAAAAAAAGTGCGATTATATATACCATTGAAAACTCCTTTAAAACCCAGTGGGAAAAATATAAGGAGAGATGATATGACATATAGGTACACTTGTGCTTCTATTGTCTCATTAAAAACCTTTTATGAGAAACCATTAGGGAAAAACTCATGAAGGGAAAAAGAGTACAATATATGCAGTCTCATGATTGTTAACAGGTTATAGATTTGGGAAATTACTCCCCCTGAACTTTGCAAACCTAGAGAATGTGTAATACAAATTCCATTGATATGATCATGACATTATTAATAATCTGTAGGATTTTCAAAGTATGTTGTTTGCATATTGTTTCCTCACTTTCTATAATTTGTGAGGATAAGTAATTTTTGAGCAATGTGCTTTATGATATTGCTCTTCATATAACCTTTAGGTATTGAGTAACACAAGTGGTAGCATCTTGATAAATCAAGTTATGTGATCCTGATGAATCTCAACCACATGATTTTGAATGTGGTTAATCATTCTGCTAAGCCATGCATATTTTGCAATGCTTTTAGATAAAGCAATTATGTCAAAATGATAACCAGAAATAGCCATTAATGCTCATTTAGATGACTTCCATATGAAGGCTATTCCCATAAATTCAGTCATTGATATGGCATTGTTGGGATCAAAGAAAGAGCCAATATCATTATATCATATCATGGTCATATCTTGTATTTCCTGATGGAAATATCCAAGCTTTATTGTGAGCTTGAGATATAAGCTAATATTTCTTATATCGCCATATACCTTTTGTTGTGGGTTGCACTCTGAACAAAGATAGCAAGTTTAGTGTCGGGCCTGACGTAGTTTTGCAATTATATGAGTGCTTTGATATTAGTGAGATAGAACTTCAGGTCCCGATATCACTTCATTATCACCCCTAGGTATGAATGGATTTGTACCATATCAGGGTACTTTGACCATATTACATGTCTTTTATTGGTTTGATATATCCACATTGAACTTCTCGTATATGTCTTGGATATATGTAGACTGATATGTATTCTTGAGAGAATGCTCAAGTTGTAAGCTTAAGCTAAATTTGGTTGAATCCAAATTTCCCGTCTTGAGATGATTATGTGTATGTTTAGGTCTTGTATAGACATTGATGATGAGGTCATCAATATACACTGAGGTGATGAAAGGAAATCAAATTTGGGATTCCTTTATTAAACATGTAAATAATCATCATTATTCGAGTAATCCTTTTGAAGAAGGAACTCATTTAGTCGGTAGTACCATATGATTTCCGACTATTTCAAGTCATAGAGTGACTTATGGAGTTTTACACAAAAATTGTTGCAATTTTCTTTTGGATTCGGAAGTATAAGCCCTTCAGGGACTTGAATAGAGATTTCCGAAATGAGAGACTCATATGAGTATGTAGCCACTTCATCCATCAACTGCATGGATATTGTTATTATTTTTATTGCCAATGATATTTAGTATCGAAACATAATTCCACTCATACCAAGAGGGTATGTTACATCATAATCGATGTCGGGTCTCTGCGTGAACCCTTTAGCTACAAGCCTTGCTTTCTCACCACATCATTGACTTTGTCTATGAATGAGAAGTTTTTAGTATTCCATATGGAAGATACTTATGAGGAGTAGGTATTATTGCGGTAAATACTACTCATTTGTAGAGCGAGTGCTATTCTTCATTACTTACTTCCTTTTATGTGAACCAATATGAGTGCAAGAGGCACTCTACCATGGATTTTGGTTCGGGGCCCAAAAGGTTTAGCAATTTGAGAAGAAATATATGTCGACAAATGTAGTCTTTAGTTTATATGATTCTGATGGAATCATTGAAGTTTGTGGATAATATATTTATTCCTTTTTAACTCCTTGTGATTTCCTACAACAAATGGAGGCAAGGTGTTTCGATGTCCCGGTACCAAAGCATTTATGCACATTTATGTCGGGCTTTGGATGATGAGCATCCAGTGAGGTGCCTTTCAACTTGATGTTGAATTACATTTACTGGTTGAGGAATTGATTTCCTCTGTTTCCGCGGAAGCATATGAGAAGTTATATCTCGTGTTGTCAGACTTTCTCCCCCTCTTGCTCTCATTTGGGGAGAAGAGTGGTTTATCAGGTACCTCCACTCTTTCTGACACTTTACTGCAGGAATATAGAATTTAGTGACACCTTGTCATCAGTAAATGTATGTGGCAAATTTGCAATGTGTTGCAAATATACGATTCTCCAAACTTATAGTTCAGATTCTTTGAGTACATGGTTATAAGGATTGAATGTCAATAACATTTATAATTTATTTCTTAGCATTCTTTGTGGTACTTATCTCCCCCTAATGCCGGAAATTGTCCTTATTGCGGATGCAATCAGCATACGGGCTATGAATAATGTTTTAATTGACGGATAAATTGTTATTCCTCACATAGATCCCTAATATTTTGTGAGAGCCCATTGATGTACGGTGGAGTGGTGATATCGGTATGTAACCAAATTATCGCAGATAGGAAATACTTTGTTGATTTCCACTTACTTACTACAAGGGGAAAGTAGTATGATATGCAGTTGGTATGATTTAGATCATACTTATGGTGTGTAAAGCCGTATATGTCCAACATGAGATTGGTGAATTACAATTCTGTAGAATGGTCATGTAATTAATTTGACTATCTTTCATAAGATTTTTGTTTCTTGTAACCACTCTGGGTATGTACATAAAGTATTGAATGCAATCAGAAAATGCGGTGAAATGAGTTCAACGACATTGTTCATTCGAATGGGTTTATTCTATATTCAAGAGAATTTGCTCTTACTTTGATAAGTTGAGCAATTTATTTGATATGATCATGGTTGTGTGCTATAAGATACACACTTAAAAACATTTTACAAATGTGTATATGAGTACCATGATGTATCTAAATAATTCCAGATAATGGTTAAGCAATCCACATATTTCTTCTGAATGTGTTCAAGGAAGAATAAGTGGCTTATATAGAACTTTAAGGTGAGAGTGCCTTAAAACAAATTCCCCAATGGCACATGTGGTGCACAAGAAATCTGATGATTTTTAGGAATTTTGTAACTTGTTAAGTTTTGACCAACAAACTTGTCAATAATTTTCGAATCATCCCCAAACCAGGATGGTTAAGGCTATGAAGTCAGATGTTTAATTTATTAAAATTTAGAAAATTATTATGTACGCAACAACATTGAGTATGAATTGACTCATACATTCAAATTTATCAAATATTATATCCAAGGAATATAATATTAAACATCCTACTACATGTAGTAGTACAAGTATAGGCTAATGGTATTTTGGGATAATTAGGAGCTTACCCTGTTGGAAATATGCCCTAGAGGCAATAATAAAAGCATTATTATTATATTTCCTTGTTCATGATAATTGTCTTTTATTCATGCTATAATTGTATTATCCGGAAATTGTAATACACGTGTGAATACATAGACCACAATACGTCCCTAGTGAGCCTCTAGTTGACTAGCTCGTTGGTCAACAGATAGTCATGGTTTCCTGACTATGGACATCAGATGTCATTGACGACGGGATCACGTCATTAGGAGAATGACGTGATGGACAAGACCCAATCCTAAGCATAGCACAAGATCGTGTAGTTCGTTTTGCTAGAGCTTTCTCAATGTCAAGTATCTATTCCTTAGACCATGAGATCGTGTAACTCCCGGATACCGTAGGAGTGCTTTGGGTGTACCAAACGTCACAACGTAACTGGGTGACTACAAAGGTGCACTATAGGTATCTCTGAAAGTGTCTGTTGGGTTGACACGGATCGAGACTGGGATTTGTCACTCCGTATGACGGAGAGGTATCACTGGGCCCACTCGGTAGTGCATCATCATAATGAGCTCAAAGTGACCAAGTGTCCGTCACGGATCATGCATTACGGATGAGTAAAGTGACTCGCCGTAACGAGACTAAACTAGGTATTGGGATACCGACGATCGAGTCCCGGCAAGTAACATACCGCTTGACAAAGGGAATAGTATACGGGGTTGCTTGAATCCTCGACATCGTGGTTCATCCGATGACATCATCGAGGAGCATGTGGGAGCCAACATGGGTATCCAGATCCGCTGTTGGTTATTGACCGAGAGCATCTCGGTCATGTTCAGATGTCTCCGAACCCGTAGGGTCTACACACTTAAGGTTCGGTGACGCTAGGGTTATTAGGAAGACTTGTATGTGATTACGAATGTTGTTGAGTCCGGATGAGATCCCGGACATCACGAGGAGTTCGGAAGGGTCCGGAGGTAAAGATTTATATATGGGAAATTTTCAAACGGACACCGGAAAGTTTGGGCGATCGGTATTGTACTGGGGCCACCGGAAGGGTTCCGGAGGTCCACCGGGGGGCCACCTCCCGGGGCCACTTGGGCTGCGTGGGAGGAGCCAGCCCCTGGTGGGCTGAGCGCACTCCTCCCTTGGGCCCATGCGCCTAGGGTTGAGGGGAACCCAGAGGCGCCCTTGCTTTGGGGGCAAGCCCCTCTCCTTGGTCGTCCGCCTCTAGATGCATCTAGAGGGCCGCCCTTCTCCCTTCCCCTATAAATAGAGGGGTGAGGGAGGCAGCCGCACCACAAGCCAAGGCGCAGCCTCCCTCCCAACACCTCTCCTCCTCCATTGTGTGCTCGTGAAGCCCCGCCGAGATATTGCTTCTCCACCATCACCACGCCGTCGTGCTGCCGGTGGAGCTGTCTTCCTCAACCTCTCCTTCCTCCTTGCTGGATCAAGACGGAGGAGACGCCGTCCGTACCGTACGTGTGTTGAACGCTGAGGTGCTTTCCGTTCAGCACTTGGTCATCGGTGATCTGAATCACGTCGAGTACGACTCCATCATCACCGCTCCCTCGAACGCTTCCGTACGCGATCTACAAGTGGTATGTAGATGCAAACTCACTCCCTTGACTCGTTGCTTAGATGAACTCATAGATGGATCTTGGTGAAACCGTAGGAAAAATTTTAATTTTCTGCAACGTTCCCCAACAGTGGTATCAGAGCTAGGTCTATGCGTAGTTCTTCATTGCACGAGTAGAACACAATTTAGTTGTGGGCGTAGATCTTGTCAACTTGCTTGCCGCTACTAGTCTTATCTTGCTTCCGCGGTATTGTGGGATGAAGCGGCCCGGACCAACCTTACACGTACGCTTACGTGAGACCGGTTCCACCGACTAACATGCACTAGTTGCATAAGGTGGCTGGTGGGTGTGTGTCTCTCCCACTTTAGTTGGAGCGGATTCGATGAAAAGGGTCCTTATGAAGGGTAAATAGAAGTTGACAAGATCACGTTGTGGTTATTCGTAGGTGAGAAAACGTTCTTGCTAGAACCCAATTGCAGCCACGTAAAAGATGCAACAACAATTAGAGGACGTTTAACTTGTTTTTGCAGCAATTGTCATGTGATGTGATATGGCCAAGTTGTGATGAATGATGAATGACATATTGTGATGTATGAGATCATGTTCTTGTAATAGGAATCACGACTTGCATGTCGATGAGTATGACAACCGGCAGGAGCCATAGGAGTTGTCTTTATTTTGTATGACCTGCGTGTCATTGAAGAACGCCATGTAAATTACTTTACTTTGTTGCTAAACGCGTTAGCCATAGAAGTAGAAGTAGTCGTTGGCGTGACAACTTCATGAAGACACGATGATGGAGATCATGATGATGGAGATCATGGTGTCATGCCGGTGACAAGATGATCATGGAGCCCCGAAGATGGAGATCAATGGAGTTTTATGATATTGGCCATATCATGTCACTATTATATAATTGCATGTGATGTTTATTATGTTTTATGCATCTTGTTTACTTAGAACGACGGTAGTAAATAAGATGATCCCTTACAACAATTTCAAGAAGTGTTCTCCCCTGACTGTGCACCGTTGCTAAAGTTCGTCGTTTCGAAGCACCACGTGATGATTGGGTGTGATAGATCCTTACGTTCACATACAACGGGTGTAAGACAGTTTTACACATGCAAAACACTTAGGGTTAACTTGACGAGCCTAGCATGTACAGACATGGCCTCGGAACACGGAGACTGAAATGTCGAACACGAGTCGTATAGAAGATACGATCAACATGAGAATGTTCACCGACGATGACTAGTCCGTCTCACGTGATGATGGGACACGGCCTAGTCGACTCGGATCGTGTAACACTTAGATGACTAGAGGGATGTCAAATATGAGTGGGAGTTCATTCAATAATTTGATTAAGATGAACTTAATTATCATGAACTTAGTCTAAAACTTTTTGCAAAATATGTCGTGTAGATCAAATGGCCAACGCTCATGTCAACATGAACTTCAACGCGTTCCTAGAGAAAACCAAGCTGAAAGATGATGGCAGCAACTATACGGACTGGGTCAGGAACCTGAGGATCATCCTCATAGCTGCCAAGAAGGCATATGTCCTAGAAGCACCGTTAGGTGACCCACCGCTCTCCCAGACCGCAAGACGATTTGAACGTTTGGCGGACACGCATCGATGATTACTCCCTCGCTCAGGCGGCATGCTTTACAGCTTAGAACCGGGCTCCAAAAGCGTTTTGAGCAACACGGAGCATATGAGATGTTCAAGAGCTGAAACTAGTTTTCCAAGCTCACGCCCGGTCGAGAGATATGAAGTCTCCGACAAGTTCTATAGTTGTAAGATGGAGGAAAACAGTTCATCGGTGAGCACATACTCAAAATGTCAGGTTGCACACCGCCTGTCCCACTGGAGATTAACCTCCGGATAAGGCGGTCATTGACAGAATCCTTGATCGCTCCCACCAAGCTACAAGAGCTTCGTGATGAACTACAATATGCGGGGATGGTGAAGACCATTCTGAAGTATTTTCAATGTGAAGTCAGCAGAGGTTGAAATCAAGAAAGAACATCAAGTGTTGATGGTCAATAAGACCACTAAGTTCAAGAAGGGCAAGGGTAAGAAGAACTTCAAGAAGGACGGCAAAGATGTTGCCGCGCCCGTAAGCCAGCTTGCCGGAAGAAGTCAAGAATGGACCCAAGCCCGAGACCGAGTGCTTTTATTGCAAGGGAAGGGTCCGAAGCGGAACTGCCCCAAATACTTAGCGGATAAGAAGGCCGGCAACACCAAAGGTATATTTGATATACATGTAATTGATGTGTACCTTACCATTACTCGTAGTAACTCCCGGTATTTGATACCGTGCCGTTGCTCATATTTGTAACTCACAGCAGAGCTGCGGAATAAGCGGAGACTGGCGAAGGACGAGGTGACGGCGCGTCGGGAATGGTTCCAGTCGATGTGATCGCCGTCGGCACGCCACCTCTACATTTACCTACGAGATTAGTTTTGAACCTTAATAATTGTTATTTGGTGCCAAGTTTGAGCATGAACATTGTATCTGGATCTCGTTTAATGCGAGATGGCTACTCATTTAAATCCGAGAATAATGGTTGTTCTATTTATATGAGAGATATGTTTTATGGTCATGCTCCAATGGTCAATGGTTTATTCTTAATGAATCTCGAGCGTAATATTACACATATTCATAGCGTGAATACCAAAAGATGTAAAGTTGATAACAATAGTCCCACATACTTGTGGCACTGCCGCCTTGGTCACATTGGTGTCAAGCGCATGAAGAAGCTCCATGCTGATGGACTTTTGGAGTCTCTAGATTATGAATCATTTGACACATGCGAACCATGCCTCATGGGCAAGATGACCAAGACTTCGTTCTCCGGAACAATGGAGCGAGCACCAACTTGTTGGAAATCATACATACCGATGTGTGCGGTCCAATGAGCGTTGAGGCTCGCGGAGGATATCGTTATGTTCTCACTCTCACAGATGACTTGAGTAGATATGGGTATGTCTACTTGATGAAACACAAGTCTGAGACCTTTGAAAAGTTCAAGGAATTTCAGAATGAAGTAGAGAATCAACGTGACCGAAAGATAAAATTCTTACGATCGGATCATGGAGGAGAATATTTAAGTCACGAATTTGGTACACACTTAAGAAAATGTGGAATCGTTTCACAACTCACGTCGCCTGGAACACCTCAGCGTAACGGTGTGTCCGAACGTCGTAATCGCACTCTATTGGATATGGTGTGATCTATGATGTCTCTTACCGATTTACCGCTATCATTTTGGGAATACGCTCTAGAGACAACTACATTCACTTTAAATAGGGCACCGTCTAAATCCGTTGAGACGACACCGTATGAATTATGGTTTGGGAAGAAACCTAAGCTGTCGTTTCTAAAAGTTTGGGGATGCGATGCTTATGTCAAGAAACTTCAACCTGAAAAGCTCGAACCCAAGTCGGAAAAATGCGTCTTCATAGGATACCCTAAGGAAACCATTGGGTATACCTTCTACTTAAGATCCGAGGGCAAGATCTTTGTTGCCAAGAACGGATCCTTTCTGGAAAAAGAGTTTCTCTCGAAAGAAGTAAGTGGGAGGAAAGTAGAACTCGATGAAGTACTACCTCTTGAACAGGATAGTAGTGCAGCTTAGGAAAATGTTCCTGTGATGCCTACACCAACTGAAGAGGAAATTGATCAAGGTACTTCGGATCAAGTTGCTAGGTCCACAAGGACACGTTCCGCACCAGAGTGGTACGGCAACCCTGTCCTGGAAATCATGTTGTTAGACAACGGTGAACCTTCGAACTATGAAGAAGCAATGGCGGGCCCAGATTCCAACAAATGGCTAGAAGCCATGAAATCCGAGATAGAATCCATGTATGAAAACAAAGTATGGACTTTGACTGACTTGCCCGATGATCGGCGAGCGATAGAGAACAAATGGATCTTTAAGAAGAAGACGGACGTGGATGGTAATGTCACCATCTATAAAGCTCGACTTGTCGCTAAGGGTTATCGGCAAGTTCAAGGGATTGACTACGATGAGACTTTCTCTCCCGTAGCGAAGCTTAAGTCCGTCCGAATCATGTTAGCAATTGCCGCATACTATGATTATGAGATATGGCAGATGGACGTCAAAACAGCGTTCCTTAACGGTTATCTTAAGGAAGAACTGTATATGATGCAGCCGGAGGGTTTTGTCGATCCTAAGAATGTCGACAAAGTATGCAAGCTCCAATGATCCATTTATGGGCTGGTGCAAGCATCTCGGAGTTGGAACATTCGCTTTGATGAGATGATCAAAGCGTTTGGGTTTATGCGGACTTATGGAGAAGCCTGCGTTTACAAGAAAGTAAGTGAGAGCTCTGTAGCATTTCTCATATTATATGTAGATGACATAATTTTGATGGGAAATGATATAGAATTCTTGGACAGCATTAAGGCCTACTTGAATAAGTGTTTTTCAATGAAGGACCTTGGAGAAGCTGCTTATATATTAGGCATCAAGTTCTATAGAAATAGATCGAGACGCCTCATAGGTCTTTCACAAAGCACATACCTTGATAAGATTTTGAAGAAGTTCAAAATGGATCAGTCCAAGAAAGGGTTCTTGCTGTCTTTGCAAGGTGTGAGATTGAGCTCGGCTCAATGCCCGACCACGACAAAAGATAAAGAAGAGATGAGTGTCATCCCTATGCTTCAGCCATAGGATCTATTATGTATGCCATGCTGTGTACCGGACTGATGTAAACCTTGCCGTAAGTTTGGTAGGAAGGTACCAAAGTAATCCCGGCAAGGAACACCGGACAGCGGTCAAGAATATCCTAAAGTACCGAAAAGGACGAAGGACATGTTTTCGTTTATGGAGGTGACGAAGAGCTCGTCGTAAAGGGTCACGCCGATGCTAGCTTCGACACGATCTGGATGACTCTAAGTCACAAACCGGATACGTGTATATGTTGAATGGTGGAGCGATGGCTGGTGCAGCTGCAAGCGAAGCGCCGTGGCGGGATCTACATGTGAAGCGGAGTACATGGCAGCCTCGGAGGCAGCGATGAAGCAATTTGGGTGAAGGAGTTCATCACCGACCTAGGAGTCATACCCAATGCGCCGGGCCAATCAAACTCTTCGGTGACAACACTTTGGAGCTATTGCACTTGCCAAGGAGCCGTGTTTCACAAGAAGACCAGCACATCAAGCGTCGCTTCAACTCCATCCGTGAAAATGTTCGGGATGGAGACATAGAAATTTGTAAAGTGCATACGGATCTAAATGTCGCAGATCCATTGACTAAACCTCTTCCATGGGCAAAACATGATCAACACCGAACTCTATGGGTGTTCGATTCATCACAATGTAAACTAGATTATTGACTCTAGTGCAAGTGGGAGACTGTTGGAAATATGCCCTAGAGGCAATAATAAAAGCATTATTATTATATTTCCTTGTTCATGATAATTGTCTTTTATTCATGCTATAATTGTATTATCCGGAAATCGTAATACACGTGTGAATACATAGACCACAATACGTCCCTAGTGAGCCTCTAGTTGACTAGCTCGTTGGTCAACAGATAGTCATGGTTTCCTGACTATGGACATCAGATGTCATTGACGACGGGATCACGTCATTAGGAGAATGACGTGATGGACAAGACCCAATCCTAAGCATAGCACAAGATCGTGTAGTTCGTTTTGCTAGAGCTTTCTCAATGTCAAGTATCTATTCCTTAGACCATGAGATCGTGTAACTCCCGGATACCGTAGGAGTGCTTTGGGTGTACCAAACGTCACAACATAACTGGGTGACTATAAAGGTGCACTACAGGTATCTCCGAAAGTGTCATTGGGTTGACACGGATCGAGATCGGGATTTGTCACTCCGTATGACGGAGAGGTATCACTGGGCCCACTCGGTAGTGCATCATCATAATGAGCTCAAAGTGACCAAGTGTCTGGTCACGGGATCATGCATTACGGTACGAGTAAAGTGACTCGCCGGTAACGAGACTAAACTAGGTATTGGGATACCGACGATCGAGTCTCGGGCAAGTAACATACCGTTTGACAAAGGGAATAGTATACGGGGTTGCTTGAATCCTCGACATCGTGGTTCATCCGATGACATCATCGAGGAGCATGTGGGAGCCAACATGGGTATCCAGATCCCGCTGTTGGTTATTGACCTGAGAGCATCTCGGTCATGTCGCAGATGTCTCCGAACCCGTAGGGTCTACACACTTAAGGTTCGGTGACGCTAGGGTTATTAGGAAGACTTGTATGTGATTACCGAATGTTGTTCGGAGTCCCGGATGAGATCCCGGACGTCACGAGGAGTTCCGGAAGGGTCCGGAGGTAAAGATTTATATATGGGAAGTTTTCAAACGGACACCGGAAAGTTTCGAGGGCGTACCGGTATTGTACCGGGGCCACCGGAAGGGTTCCGGAGGTCCACCGGGAGGGGCCACCCCTCCCGGGGGGCCACTTGGGCTGCGTGGGAGGGAGCCAGCCCCTGGTGGGCTGAGCGCACCCCCTCCCCTTGGGCCCATGCGCCTAGGGTTGAGGGGGGAACCCTAGAGGGGCGCCCTTGCTTTGGGGGCAAGCCCTCTCCCTTGGCCGCCGCCCCCCATCTAGATGCATCTAGAGGGGCCGGCCCCCTTCTCCCTTCCCCCTATAAATAGAGGGGTGAGGGGAGGGCAGCCGCACCACAAGCCAAGGCGCAACCCTCCCCTCCCCAACACCTCTCCTCCTCCGTTGTGTGCTCGGCTAAGCCCTATCGGAGTACTGCTTCTCCACCATCACCACGCCGTCGTGCTGCCGGTGGAGCTGTCTTCCTCAACCTCTCCTTCCTCCTTGCTGGATCAAGACGGAGGATACGTCGTCCGTACCGTACGTGTGTTGAACGCGGAGGTGATGTCCGTTCAGCACTTGGTCATCGGTGATCTGAATCACGTCGAGCACGACTCCATCATCACCGCTCCCTCGAACGCTTCCGTACGCGATCTACAAGTGGTATGTAGATGCAAACTCACTCCCTTGACTCGTTGCTTAGATGAACTCATAGATGGATCTTGGTGAAACCGTAGGAAAAATTTTAATTTTCTGCAACGTTCCCCAACATACCCGAGGTCTCTTATATTTACTAAAAGCAAATGAGATGATTCTCATTTTATCTCACCAGATTTGGTCCTGCTTCTGATGAAGATTTTGAGAACAATCTCTTACCAAAATATTCTCTAATCGTACCTTTGTAGATTTCAAATTTATCCCAATGATTTTATTTGACTTTTAATAAATTTGTGGTGTGGTTTGGCCATATGTTTGAGGGTTTGGTAATCATATGTAAGATATTTGTATAACCACACATTTGACAAACTTGAGAGTTGTCTTTGTGATCATTTGAAAATGACCGATTCCATATTAAGAGATAATTATGTCTTTGATTATATTTTAGCCTCCACTTTACTTTGAAGTCCTCATGATTATATTTTGTCACCACTTATTTGCATAGTATTCAGTACTAGCAAGAATTTCAAATGATGGTATAGCACCCGTTGGGTGAATCTAATGATTTAAGAAAAAAAACTATGTTTCTTTACCATGGAAATTGTGGTACCATCATAAGAGGATGTAAAGTGTACTAAGGGCTTTTATACCAGATCTGCATTTGACAATGTTTGATCACAAAATCTCAACTTGAAGTTGATTAAGTGACAGAATTGTGTAGACATGAGGTCTTGAAAATGAATGGGTGATCATTCATAATGTGCTCATAGCAGCATGTTTTTCTTAAGGAAAATATAAGATAAATATATATTCATCTGTTATGCTTAGTTTGAGAACTAATTGGAGTTGATAAATAAAACACATATGAACCATGTGATGCATGAATTTTTCATGCATTTATTTAGTTTTACTAATGAGAGTAAAATATTATGGATGAAACTATCCAATCGAGTACAATCATGGCTAAGGTGATCCTTAGTGAATATGTGTGTAGCCTTCAATATATAGCATGTGATGAAATCATTGCTACTATTCTAGGCTTCATTCTTGAGAGAATGGTGACTTAGAGTCACGATCAAAACATAGACTTTGCAAGTTTAACATTGTGTAGTCACTATGAAAATAACAACCACAATGTGATGTGAATCTAGCAACCTTGTTTGAGACACTCGATCGTTGCTATAAATTAAGGTCTTCACCTTGATGGGTGGATGACAATATAATCACAAATAGTGACATAGACTTCAATGCCTTGTGATTTGCTAATGTAATAGAATGTAATTATTAGAGTATGCAAATATTTGCATGACTCATTCAAGCAAAGTGAGGCTTAAATGGTTAATACTAGCACAAAATACCAATTTAGCATATAGCGATTGTGTATGATTAATATTTACTATGAGAGTAAATAATCTTAGTGAACAACAACAATTGCTTCAGAGGAGCACATTTTATGATAACTGATGCTATACACTCATATGTGTAGACCTCAATTTATATAGGATAACACTCTGAAGATAATCACCGGATGCGGTGTAGATCTCATGATAATAGGATGCATAATCTGACTTAATCAGTAGATGCTCATGGTTTCTATTACCTTGTGTTAATTATAATATTTATATTTGGAAGAGCACTTTGAAGGTAATCATTTTGTCAAATAGACAAAACGTAGACCTCACAGTAGTGGTGGATAATCTGCAAACCGTGCAGTAGATGCCACCATACCTTGTGATTCACAAATAAAATTTGAGATAGTCACATTAGCATTAATATTTGGAAAATCACGTTGAAGATAATCATCTTATAAAAATTACAAGATGTAGATCTCGCAGTCATGATGGATAATCTGCAAAGTACGCAGTAGATGCCATCAAACACCTTGTGATTCACAAATAAAATTTGGGCTAGTCATATCAAGTATGACACTTTATAATTCTTGAGATTTGCAAAATAAATAAATAATTCTATTGCAAAATCATAGTTGTTGTTATAAATGGCATGTGATGCTAGGATATAGGTATAAGAGAAGTCCTAAATTCTGAAGGAATTTGGTTGCAATAGTATTCTTAGGAATACATGTAAATACATATATAATATATGAAGACCCGAGGGCTTCAAATAGCAATTTCAGTTGATGTAAATGCATCGTCATATTTGTAAAACACATCAAGCCAGATTGCTGTAAATCTGTAACATGATATTAAGCCAGTGGGCTAAATTGAAGATTACATGACATATGGGATTAACAGATATTCAAGGACTGAATTGAAAATAAAAATTGTTGAATATTCAAGGACTGAATTGAAAATAAAAATTGTTGAAAGGATAAGATGTCCCGTGCGTGGGTTCGTGGTGGCCATAGAAAACAACTGCCGCTATCGTCGTGCAGTTACGATTCCCGTGGGGAATTTTCTTTTCTAGCCACCGCCGCCGCTGGATGTCGGGGCCGTGCTCCGGCCTGAGGGGTGCCGCCGGGCGCCACAGAGAGGACATCACCGGGAGGCCGAGGGCCCCTGACGGCGGAAGTCGCCGCGCGCCTCGGGCTGTTGCGGAACAGCGGAGGTCCTCCTCTGCGCAGGGCAGAACCAGGCCGAGGGCCATGGTAGCGGGCGTCGCCGCGCTGTGAGAGGCCGGGGCATATGCTGCGGCCATGCTGCTCCTGTACGTGTGGCGTCAAGCCGCCGTTTTACGCCGCCTCCGTAAAAGTACACCGTCGCTGGAACCCGTTGTGCATCTGCATTCTGCAGTGCCATGCGTCCTCCCGTTCCATGTTCATGGAAAAATGAATTCAATCGTGAGTAGTTTCTTACTTAATCACGATAAAAGAAATGGAATTAGCAGACCGCTTTCTTCCGTGAGGATGCATGCATGTCTTTTGTTGCTTGTTGCCATGTTTAGGGCCGGCCGCGTCGGCCGCCGCCGTGCGCTTATCCTTGCGTGGTTCCTGAGCGCTGGATGTGTTAGTCATAGCCATGCGCGTCGGGCGTTCATGCTTCACTCCGCCGTGCCTGATAGCGCCGCTACAGCGTAGGGCTTTCCAGGGCACCGCCTGGGATCGCGCCAGACGTTGACAAGGTCTGCGCGCGAGCGCCTCCGTTCTTCTCTGCCTAATCGCTCTCGGTTACGAGCGTGCTGATAACGTGTGAAGAGAGAAGAGAGAGGGAGGAAGTAAATGATGGAACAGTTTTTTCATTGATTGAAGATTGGGGTATTTATACCCTCATTACAAGGCAGTTACAAAGGAGGCGGTTGCCAAAACATGGCCACCGACATAGCATGAATTTACAATTAATTAATTCCTAATAATATCAATGGAAAACGGCAAAGCTTTCGTCCAGAAAACAGGACAGCCTCGAATTTTTGGATCCACCAAAGTTCTTTTTATTTAAAAAAAGAAAGTTCTGAACACAGAATTTTACCTGGGTCCAGTGTTGGGCTAATTGGGCCGAACCTGGCCTGCGCAGCATAAAACACCTCGTTCCTCTTCGGCTACGCTAAAAAAAAGAGAACTTGTTCCTCTTGGGCGAAACCCCGGAGCCGGCAGAAGGGGTCGAGGAGCCGACGAGGGGGAAGCGGCGGGAAATCGTTTCACCGTGAAGCGGAGAGCCCTCCCATCCCAATCCCATGGCAGCGACCGCGGAGCTCGTCTGATCTGAATCGTGCTTGTGAGTCCTCGATGCCCCCTTTTGCTCGCGGAATGCTTTCTCCCCCGGTTTCCTTCTTGTCCGCGCTCCTCCATCTGTAACGGCGGCTAGGGTTTGTAGTTGCTTGCCGTGGTTGAGGTGCTGACTAATTGCTGTAATGGCGCCCGGGGGCGTCTAGGGTTTGTAGTTACTTGCTGTAGTTGAGGGATTGAGGCGCCGGAGGGACGGCGCGCACGAGTGTTCGTTGGATTTGACAGTAATCTGCAGTTTTGGTACATGAGAGTTTTTTTTTTTTTTGGCCGTGGGTTCACTTTGGGTAACTGGCGATTGTTAACTTATTTTAGCCTGGAGAAGCGAGTTTTTTTAGTCAAAGTTTTGGAGCAGAGATTCTGAGATGCTATCAGTATCTTCCTTGGCACATTGGTTGGTAGATAACCTTGAAAGAGAGATAAAAATGCATAAATTTCATCCTCTTTCTTTGCCCATAAAATTATTGAAATGTCAGTTTATATCTAGCTATCATTAATTGAAATGTTTATTTGGCTGTTTGCAGTAGTTCAGCTGCTTCAGCATTGGCTACTCACTATGGTTACTGAAGAAACCAAATCAAAGAAGCAAATAAATGAGGAATGCATCGTAAACCGCCTCCCGGTAGACCTCATTGAGCGGATATTTTTGGGGCTTCCAGTGAGCACTCTGTTGACGTGCGTCGGAGTCTGCAAGCACTGGCACAACATCATCCGGGATCCACAGTTTGTTGCATTGCACCTCCAGTGTGCGCCAAGTTATGCCCTTCTATTCTCCCCGCGAGGTTTGGTTTCAGGCGAGCCCTACCCTAGTGATGCTGTCCTAATTGATGAAGCCTGGTCGTCATCGAGATATGCAGTGCCAGTGATTGGGCCTGATGATTTCCTTTTCGGTTCATGCAATGGCCTTCTTGGCTTATACACAAAGACATCAATGATTAAGATAGCTAACCTTGCAACTGGTGAATGTCTACATCTTCAGAAACCTGCGAAGAATGTGAAAGGTGATCACTTCTGTTTCTACAGCTTTGGATTTCATCCGGTGACAAAAGAATACAAGATTACACACTTCCTTGGTGATTGCATTAATGGTCGCCCCCACAATAAAGACAGGTTCAACATCATCCAAGTTTACACACTCGGCAATGAGAAATGGAAAGATTTCCGAACTCCAAAAGCTCTTAGCTTGATCAGTGTGAGAAACTGTGGAGTTGTCAATGTTGATGGCAAAATGTATTGGTTAACTGAAGACATGTCAGCTAACTGTCAGCATTCAGTTATGTCCTTTGATCTATTGGAAGAAAGTTTTGCAATGACACAACTGCCTGCAGCATATGAAGATCATGATTATTATGGTCCTCGTAAGTTCTGGATCAGAGATATAGATGGGAAGATATGCATAGTAACTGCTCAAACCAGTCACTATGATGCCAGAACTGTTCTTGGTGAGCTGCAGATCTGGACACTTGACAACACGGCAGAGCAACAAAGGTGGAGCCGGAAGTACAACATTAAGAACCCACCTAATTACATTCTGGGTCCACATTTTGTTCACAGGGATAGGATCCTCACACAACTTGGCAGCGATGATGTATGTTCCTATGAGTTGCTTAGTGAGAACTTCAAGATTGATTTGAGCAAGATGGTGAAGCTGTTAGATTTCAGTCCCCACGGGCAGAACTTGCAATCTCACAACTGCGTGAAATCACTTGTACGTTTAGAAGTATTCAGTAAGGCTGGCATCGTGCGCAGACCAAAACAGCGGGATGGGTGGGAACTGAAAAAGTGGGAAGCTTGGGAGCAGAATCTTGCCAAGAAGGAAACAATGTGGTCCAGACTTTATGAAGATGAGCATAAGAAAACTGTATGTTGGCTGAAATCTAATTTACGTCAAAGAACGTTTATTATTCTGTAAGATGTAACAAATTGTTGAATTACCATTTTGTAGGCATCCACACAATCTTTGCACGCTCGACTTAATCATCTACTGCCTCAAATCTTGGATGATGTGATGCGACAGCAGATATGCATGAAAAACAATCAAATATGTGCGGCCTTTGCAGATCAGGTAATTCCTTATCGAGATGGAAGTTAACATACACTTTCTTTTCATATTTTTAGTTTGAATAGATAATCATCTGAAGAGCAAAGACATTGTGTGCACCCTTATATTTGTAACAATTGTCTTACATGAGACTCCAGCAACCAAGGTCCCTCCGGCGGCTTAACTGGGTGGAGCAAAAGCGGGATGAAGAAACATTATTTGCTCGTGTGGAAAAGTTTATAGATATTACCATGGTATAGTTACCTGCATTCACTAGCCAGATCACTTAGAAGTAGAACTGTTCCTTGAAACAGACTTAGCTCATAAAGTTGACTTGACTACAGGCTGCTACTCAGGCGATTGAAAGCGTCCATGATATGATCGGAAGAGTTACACAGGATCTTGATGTAATGTTTTTTAACTTTCCGCTCTAGCTTGCTAGTTTTTGTTACCTGTATCAATTCTAGTTTCCTCTGCCATATTTAAATAAGCAAATTAGCTTATCTTGAAATGTAAGGATACTGATTGTATTATCTCCATATATGAATGATTTCCATTATGCTACAGTTATGTGCATTTGCATATTTGAATCTATGCATATCTGTGTACCTAGTTTTTTTGCTAACATTGGTGCTTTATTTGATTAGTTGCCTAGTTACTGGGTTAAGAGTGTTTTCTTTTCTAATGGGGATTCTAGGTTTTCCCTATTGTATTTGACTCTTGCTTATGTTTCAGAAGCGTACTTCAACTTCGAAAGCTGGCATTGCTTCACAGAATCACAGTGGCGACGGCGATGGTGATACGGACTTGGGACTTTAGAGCTTATCGTGACATTCTTCTTGGCTTGCTCAGGCTGAGCCTGTTGTTCGACTCTTGCGTCTTCTTTAGTCTCGAATGACTGGTTAGCGTTTCCAGTAAACCGGTGGTTTGTGCATCAGCACCTATCTGATGTTATGTTTGAGCATCCCAACCAACTATTGCCGCTATGAATTATCTATTTAAGTTTTAGAGAACATTTCGCGGTGCAAATCCCTTGTGTGTGGATTATATATAAGCTTGTCCATGGTAGGAAGCACAGATTTCAAGCAGCTTCTGGTTACAAAAAAAAAAGAGAGCAAGTTCAGAGCTTCTGAATCCTGAACTGACAAACTGTCACTATGGCATGCAAGTACCGAATTTCAACAGCAACAGCAACAAAACCGCTTCCTTGCTCCCTCGTTATCTTAATGCATGCACAAAGTTGGATGTGTAGACGGGGCAGCCGCGTTGGCCCCTCGCTCCATCAGGTTGCAGCAGCAGGATCCTGCACTGGCGTCCTTGTGTTCTGAATCTGCGATTACAGTTCTGCAATTGCCTTGGTCATGGGTCCACTCTCCAGTGGGTAGGTAACAAGAAATCATATGTATCTTCAGAACATGGCCATGCCTGAAACATGGATTATCGTGTACTCTCTCTGTAAAGAAATATAAAAGCGTTTAGATTATTAAAGTAGTGATCTAAACACTTTTATATTTGTTTACGGAGGGAGTAATTCTTGATGGAATCTTAAGCAACCGGGCACTGTAACATATTCAAAACTATTTTGCGCAGTATGCCTTTGTTCGTTCAGTCATGGAGTGGATTTTGTAGGGTTTACCCCTGGCATCAATCAATAAAGAAAATGGCAAGCTCTGCGGCCTTGTCTTCTCGTCCAGAAAGTTAAACATAGTCGAGTGGATACTTTTCCTTCTTTAAGATGTACAAAGTCTTGTGTGTGATCAAGGTGCCGAAGAAAAGTTATGCACTGAAGTTTTAATTTGTATACACAGCAAAAAACAAAAGGGGGACATTTCGGACTACATGGTCTACCACCACGCGTTGCCTTGAGCCCGGAAGTGCATAAGCTAAGAGATCTACAGCCGAAGTTGGCAAATCCGGTCTCTTATACGCCCGCAGGCGCGTCCGGACGAGTTCGAGGACAGCGCTGGGCAGCCCCTCATTCTGGCTGCCGCACATCCACACACCTCAAATGTGAATCCTTAAATTCATGCAATCCATGCATGTCGATCATACGATACAAATCAACTAAATTCAATAGTTCGAAACAAACACGACAAAGCAAATAGTTCAACAATCCAGACATGTCAAAAATAAAATTAATGTCCAAGCGTGACGAATTAGTCGCTGGCTGGCCGGATCACTTGCCGGACGCCATCCATGCCGCCTGCTCCTCCGCCATCCTTGCCTCCCGATCCGCATGCTCGTCCTGCATCCTTGCCTCATGCTCCCCCTCCATCTTTGTCGCATGCTCCGCTGCTGCTATAGCCGCCCTCGCCGCCTCGTAGTCCCTACGCTCGTTATTCTTTTTTTCTTCCCCGCAAGCCACTTCTTCGCATGCTCATCTAAGAGGCTTTTGTTCGCCAATATGATCTTCAAATCTGTTGTCCTGTGCGATTTGCAACCTCTCCTTCTCAAGCTCAATCTCTCCAAATGTCTTGGCCTTCTCGAGCTCTCGTTTGATCGCCCCCTCTTGCTTCTCCAACTCAATCTTCTCCATCTCAATTTCTAGCTTCTTCTCTGCCCTATTTCAGTCCCAATCCAGCATCTCCTTTTGCACTGGATACATGATCTTGTACCTATCCTCTTCTTGTTCTCCCTGAAGGAAATATGCTCTAGAGGCAATAATAAAGTTGTTATTTCATATTTCCTTATTTCATGATAAATGTTTATTATTCATGCTAGAATTGTATTAACCGGAAACTTGATACATGTGTGAATACATAGACAAAACACTGTGTCCCTACTAAGCCTCTACTAAACTAGCTCGTTAATAAAAAATGGTTAAGTTTCCTAACCATAGACATGTGTTGTCATTTGATGAACGGGATCACATCATTAGGAGAATGATGTGATGGACAAGACCCATCCGTTAGCTTAGCATATTGACCGTTCAGTTTTATTGCTATTGCTTTCTTCATGTCAAATACATATTCCTTCGACTATAAGATTATGCAACTCCCGGATACCGGAGGAATACCTTGTGTGCTATCAAATGTCACAACGTAACTGGGTGATTATAAAGATGCTCTACAGGTATCTCCAAAAATATTTGTTGGGTTGGCATAGATCGAGATTAGGATTTGTCACTCCGAGTATCGAGAGGTATCTCTGGGCCCTCTCGGTAATGCACATCATAAGAAGCCTTGCAAGCAATGTGACTAATGAGTTAGTTGCGGGATGATGTATTACGGAACGAGTAAAGAGACTTGCCGGTAACGAGATTGAACTAGGTATGAAGATACCAACGATCGAATCTCGGGCAAGTAACATACCGATGACAAAGAGAATAACGTATGTTGTCTTTACGGTACGACCGATAAAGATCTTCGTAGAATATGTGGGAACCAATATGAGCATCCAGGTTCTGCTGTTGGTTATTGACCGGAGAGGTGTCTCGGTCATGTCTACATAGTTCTCAAACCCATAGGGTCCGCACGCTTAATGTTCGGTGACGATTTTGTATTATATGAGTTATGTGATTTGGTGACCGAATGTTGTTTGGAGTCCCGGATGAGATCACGGACATGACGAGGAGTCTCGAAATGGTCGAGAGGTAAAGATTCATATATAGGACGATGATATTCGGACACCAGAAGTGTTCTAAGGGTACCGGGTACATATCGGGTCACCGGAAGGGGTTCCGGGCACACCCCCCGGGCAACTATATGGGCCTAATGGGCCAAGAGGGGGAGATACCAGCCCCTAAGGGGCTGGTGCGCCCCCATGTAGGCCGAAATAGGAGGAGAAGGAAAGAGGGGAAGAGAGAAGGAAGGGGAGGGATTCGGCCTCCCCCTTCCTTTCCTCCTCCCTCCTCCTTCCTTCCCCCTCTGGAACTTATGGAAGGGGGGAGGCTGAATTGGGGAGGCGCCCAAGTAGGATTCCTCCTACTTGGGGCGCCCCCTTGGCTGTCTCTCCTCCCCTCCAACCTATATATATGTGAGGGGGGGGGCACCGCTAGAACACACACCAACAATTGTTAGCCGTGTGCGGCGCCCCCCTCCACAGTTTATGCCTCCGGTCATATTCTCCTAGTGCTTAGGCGAAGCCCTGCGTGGATCACTTCACCATCACCGTCACCACGCCGTCGTGCTGGCGGAACTCATCTTCCTCGACACCTTTGCTGGATCAAGAGTTTGAGGGACGTCATCGAGCTGAACGTGTGCAGAACTCGGAGGTGTCGTACGTTCGGTGCTTGATTGGTCGAAACAAGAAGAACTTCGACTACATCAACCGCGTTGTCAAACGCTTCCGCTTTTGGTCTACGAGAGTACGTGGACACACTCTCCCCCTCTCGTTGCTATGCATCTCCTAGATAGATCTTGCGTGAGCGTAGGAATTTTTTTGAAATTGCATGCTACGTTTCCCAACAGTGGCATGAGAGCCAGGTCTATGCGTAGATGATATTCACGAGTAGAACACAAAGAGTTGTGGGCGGTGATTGTCATACTGCTTACCACCAATGTCTTATTTTGATTCGGCGGTATTGTTGGATGAAGCGGCTCGAACCAACCTTACGTGACCACGTTCATGAGACCGGTTCCACCGACAGACATGCAACTAATTTTGCATAAAGGTGGCTGGCGGGTGTCTGTTTCTCCAACTTTAGTTGAACCGAATTTGACTGCGGCCGGTCCTTGTTGAAGGTTAAAACAGCAAACTTGATAAATCACCGTTGTGGTTTTGATGCGTAGGTACGAACAGTTCTTGCTAGAAGCTCGTAGCAGCCACGTAAAACTTGCAACAACAAAGTAGAGGACGTCTAACTTGTTTTGGTAGGGCACGTTGCGATGTGATATGGTCAAGACATGATGTGATATACGTTATTGTATGAGACGATCATGTTTTGTAAAAGTTATCGGCAACTGGCAGGAGCCTTATGGTTGTCGCTTTATTATATGAAATGCAAACGCCATGTAATTGCTTTACTTTATCACTATGCGTTAGTGATATCTATAGAAGCAATAGTTGGCGAGACGACCATGACGCTACGATGGAGATCAAGGTGTCAAGCCGGTTGTCAGTGTCAAAACCGGCGGATCTCGGGTAGGGGGTCCCGAACTGTGCATCTAGGATCGATGGTAACAGGAGACGGGGGACACGATGTTTACCCAGGTTCGGGCCTTCTCTATGGAGGTAATATCCTACTTCCTGCTTGATTGATCTTGATGAATATGAGTATTACAAGAGTTGATCTACCACGAGATCGTAATGGCTAAACCCTAGAAGTCTAGCCTGTATGACTATGGCAATGTGTATGTATCTATCCAGACTACGCTCTCCGGTTTATATAGACACGGAGAGATCTAGGGTTACATGGAGTTGGTTACATCAGAGGGAATCTACAAAGTTGGTTGCCAAGCTTGCCTTCCACGCCAAGTAGAATCCAATCCGGACACGGGTACAGTCTTCGGCCTTCATGTCTTCATATCCCATCAGTCCGGCCCAATGGATAACAGGCCGGACGCCCGAGAACCCCTTAGTCCAGGACTCCCTCAGTAGCCCCCGAACCAGGCTTCAATGATGAGGTGTTTGGCGCGCAGATTGTCTTCGACATTGCAAGGCGGGTTCCTTCTCCAAGTAATATATTCGGCCGGTGAATCCATATTGCTCCCCTCGGCTTCTGTGCGCTATTAACTTCGTCTTCCACGTGTCGAGCGAATGCAGAACGTCAGGGTATTTTTATGAATAACACCCCGTCCATGCAAGGAAGAGCGCCTATTTAAAGATATTGGGTCTTAGATCCATGCGATACTACGCCGAGAAAATCCCTGAAGACCGCTAGGAGAAACCATTCCAACATGGCTAGCATTCCCAGCTGCTCCTCCCGTTCCAGCCCAGAGAGAGGCGAGTGGGAGAAGTGCCCTGTGTCTCACAGTCAATTAGCAAAGTTGCAAACGCAGAGATTTCTTCCCCCCGCAGATCTGGTCCCTGTTCGAGTAGGGTTGGGCTCCTTCAATGGTGTGACTCAGGCGGAGGACTTCCCCAATCCATCCGGGGGGAGCAAGTGTGCTTCGTCCCTTATCTGCTAAGAGGCGTCGGATTTCCAGTCCATCCGTTCCTCTGAGGGCTTCTGGAATATTATGGCCTCCAGCTGCACAACTTCACTCCCGCCTCTATCCTGCACATCGCAGGTTACGTCGCTTTATGCGAGTTATTTCTGGGTGTTGAAGCCCATTTTGAACTATGGAGAAAATTGTTCTGTCTTGTCCCGCGTAACCATGAGGGGTCAATATTTGAAGTGGGCGGAGCCGAGGTGTGGCGCATCGCCGATACCGGATACCTGTACGGCACACCAAGGAGGGCACCTAAAGAATGGCCTTCCGAATGGTTTTACATCGAGGATGTTGCACTTCCCGACCGGTTGAAAGGGTCTCCCTGAATTCGCAAGCGTTCTGCTAAAGAAACACCATAGTTGGCGTCCTCGGAGCCTTGAAGAGGATGACGGTCACGGAGGTTCGTCGCTCATGGGCAAGATAAAGGCGCTTCGCCTAGTCCGGATTAACAATGGTTGAGGTAATTGCGACCTCCATAGTGCGAGGGGTTCAGCCGTTTCAATCTGAGAGGATCCCAATGTGGCACTAGCAACGGGAGGACAGCGCCTCCGCTGTGGTCGGAAGGTCCGGACACCTCTGCCGCTCTAGCAAAGATATTGGCGAGCTGTTCAAAGGGAGGAAGAGGAATTTCTTAGCATCAATCGCGAGGATGGATATTCTATGTATGATCCTCCCAGTTGGGTAAGCCCCAATCATACGCTTTACTCATTCCGCTTCCAGATTACCTTTGATAAATTTCTGATCCGCTTATAACAACATTGGCGAAAAATCACCGAGGGTTTTATAGCCCCGCCTACGACCGAGAACCACGGGAGCTGGATCACGGGTTTGAAGAAGACCGGATATATTTGTGGTACTCGCGGAAGGGGTGTTTTACCAGGCGAGCTACGATGGCACAGAAGTGGCCACTATCGCCGATTACCCTGGTCTTCTTCCTGCTTCCCACGTAAGTTATCAAGAAAAAGTCTCGCTCGAAAGAGATTCCTCGCACCGCCTCACCCATCGCACTGCATCGTGCTCCACAGGGGAGGCGTTCGGTGCATCACGCTACTCCGGGTGCGGCTCCAAAGAGGGCGGCTCTAGCGCTGAGCAAGGCCTCTAAAAGGAAGGTCGGTGAAGACACGACCGGTCCCTCGCCAAAGAGGTAAGGATTTGAAGGTATACTTTAGTAGTCACATCCAACTGCGACTTATCGTTTATCCGGTACCGGAAAAAGGTTCACGGACTATGTCCAGGGTCCGCCGGCCGTACTCGGCGCCGGGATTTAGACCCGTCGGAGGCGGGAGCTGATATGGGATCAATGCTTGGGACTGTCCTTGGCCGAGGGTTGGAGAATATGTCCATTACCAACTCGAAGTGGAGAGCGCCATGAATCATCGGCGCTGCAGGCTATTACGAGACCACGAGTTCTTGGAAGAGGCATCCAATGCCTTGGCTCGGCTGATGCATACATCCGAGCTGCTCAAAGCGGGCTTAGTAGAGCCACAAAGCAGCATTTAACGGATGTGCGGGTAAGTTTTCTTTGTCCGAATAGGATAGCCATGTGCCGAGAGCCCCGGACTGAAAGCAGTTGGTACAATTGATTTAAGGACAATTGTATGACCAGGTTCTTCAGAGAAGAACAACCTGCTAACCCAAGAGTTGGAACAATGTCGGGCGGAGCTAAATGCTGCTACCGCCGAGCTGAAAAAGTCCAAGAAGGCGTCGTCGGGACCCGATTCCAAGTCCCATCGATCTAGCGGTAACACCTCATATCACTTTGCGGCCTAACGACGGTATTCCCACGGTGTCGCCTTACCATGGCCGGGACCGTTTGGCGCCTTTTGGCTCACGTATATCATAGTGTCGCTAGCATCCATATGACGAGAGAACCGGGCCGACATGACTAGTCGTGAACCCAAAGTGGCACTAACTTACGGGACAGGCATACATGAATCAACATCGAGCATGTCGATCAGCAGACATCTGAATCCGGGCTGTAACCTTTGGCTATCAGGACTCCGTGAACCGGGCTGTAGCAGGCTAGCGGGACTCGGATGTCACCGCGTGACATTTCCCGAAGAGATGAACCACGAGAGCGAAGTGAATCACATGCCGGCCGATCAAGTGTTCCGAGCAGTAGTCTTTGGGCTAGCGGGACTCCGTGAACCGGGCTGTAGCGGACTACTATGGCTCATGGAAGCACAAGACTACATTTCCCAATAGAGAGGCTACCAAGGATAAACAACTAGGTTGTTGGATCCCACACATACCAAGCATTTCAATCATACACACAATATGCTCGATATGTGTAAATACAACATGGCATCACAACAAAACTCTACGACTCAAAGTATTTATTCATTAGGCTCAGAAGCCAAGTATTACAAACATGGGTCTCATGACCCAACATATAGAACATACAAGCAACAAGCACAAGCGAAAGCTTAACTTTTACGAGTACAAACAACTACAAATGAAAAGGGTGAGAAGCGACTATCTACGAGACCACCGGGGCACAAGATCGTAGCTGAGGTAACAAGCTAAGCGTGAAGTCCACGCGGAACTACTAGTGAGACTGGGGTCTCTGCAAAATCATAAAATAGGCAAGCGTGAGTACAAATGTACCCAACAAGACTTACATCGAACTAGCTACATATGCATCGGTATCAACAAAGGGGTGGTGGAGTTTGACTGCAGCAAGCCAGCTTTGACTCGGTGGCTATCCTAGACTATGATTGCAAGTAACTCTTTTGTGGTGGCGCACACGAGCCCACATATTCACCATATCAATACACCATATGGATCCGCTTCGTCTCCCTGAGAAGGCTATCCATAGTACTCACGCTTATCTTGCGAGTTTTAGAGTATCCACTTTCACTTGTCTATGAATTGTTATAGGCAACCCATAAGTCCTTTACGCGGACACGGCTATTTGAATAGATCATTTATAACCCTGCAGGGTGTACTTCTTCACACATGTTTCCACCACTTACTGTCTACACACGACATGTGCTCGGCAGACTTCAGCTAGTTATTTCAGGTGTTGAAGCCCATTTTGAACTATGGAGAAAATTGTTCTGTCTTGTCCCGCGTAACCATGAGGGGTCAATATTTGAAGTGGGCGGAGCCGAGGTGTGGCGCATCGCCGATACCGGATACCTGTACGGCACACCAAGGAGGGCACCTAAAGAATGGCCTTCCGAATGGTTTTACATCGAGGATGTTGCACTTCCCGACCCGGTTCGAAAGGGTCTCCCTGAATTCGCAAGCGTTCTGCTAAAGAAACACCATAGTTGGCGTCCTCGGAGCCTTGAAGAGGATGACAGTGCGGAGGTTCGTCTGCTCATGGGCAAGATAAAGACGCTCGCCTAGTCCGGATTAACAATGGTTGAGGTAATTGCGACCTCCATAGTGCGAGGGGTTCAGCCGTTTCAATACAGAGGGATCCCAATGTGGCACTACAACGGGGAGGACGACGCCTCCCGCTGTGGTCGGAAAGGTCCGGACACCTCTGCCGCTCTAGCAAAGATATTGGCCGAGCTGTTCAAAGGGGAGGAAGAGGAATTTCTTCGCATCAATCGCAGGGATGGATATTCTATGTATGATCCTCCCAGTTGGGTAAGCCCCAATCCTTCTGCTTTACTCATTCCGCTTCCCAGATTACCTTTGATAAATTTCTGATCCGCTTATAACAACATTGGCGAAAAATCACCGAGGGGTTTTATAGCCCCGCCCCACAGCCTGAGAACCACAACCGGGAGCTGGATCCTGGGTTTGAAGAAGACCCGGATATATTTGTGGTACTCATGAAGGGTGTTTTACCAGCGAGCTACGATGGCACGAAGTGGCCACTATCGCCGATTACCCTGGTCTTCTTCCTGCTTCCCACGAAGTTATCAAGAAAAGTCTCGCTCGAAAGAGATTCCTCGCACCGCCTCACCCATCGCACTGCATCGTGCTCCACAGGGGAGGCGTTCGGTGCATCACGCTACTCCGGGTGCGGCTCCAAAGAGGGCGGCTCTAGCGCTGAGCAAGGCCTCTAAAAGGAAGGTCGGTGAAGACACGACCGGTCCCTCGCCAAAGAGGTAAGGATTTGAAGGTATACTTTAGTAGTCACATCCAACTGCGACTTATGCGTTTGTCTGGTACCAGAAAAAAGGTTCACCGGACTATGTCCGAGGGTCCGGCCGGCCGTACTCCCAGCGCCCGGGATTTAGACCCCGTCGGAGAGACGGGAGCTGATATGGGATCAATGCCGGACTGTCCTTCGGCCGAGGGTTCGGAGAATATGTCCATTACCAACTCAGAAGTGGAGAGCGCCATGAATCATCGGCGCTGCAGGGCTATTTTACGAGACCCTGAGTTCTTGGAAGAGGCATCCAATGCCTTCAGCTCGGCTGATGCATACATCCGAGCTGCTCGAAACGGGCTTAGTAGAGCCACAAAGCAGCATTTAACAGATGTGCGGGTAAGTTTTCTTTGTCCGAATAGGATAGCCATGTGCCAGTAGCCCCCGGGACTGAAAGCAGTTGGTACAATTGATTTAAGGACAATTGTATGACCAGGTTCTTACAGAGAAGAACAACCTGCTAACCCAAGAGTTGGAACAATGTCGGGCGGAGCTAAATGCTGCTACCGCCGAACTGAAAAAGTCCAAGAAGGCGTCTGTCAGGACCCCGATTCCAAGTCCCATCGATCTAGCCGGTAACACCTCATATCACTTTGCGGCCTAACGCACGGTATTCCCACGGGTGTCGCCTTACCATGGCCCGGGACCGTTTGCGCCTTTTGGCTCACGTATATCATAGTGTCGCTAGCATCCATATGACAGAGAACCCGGCCGACATGACTAGTCGTGAACCCAAAGTGGCACTAACTTACGGGACAGCATACATGAATCAACATCGAGCATGTCGATCAGCTGACATGCGAATCCGGCTGTAGCACTGGCTAACAGGACTCCGTGAACCGGGCTGTAGCAGCTAGGCAGACTCGGATGTCACCGCGTGACATTTCCCGAAGGATGACACGAACAAGTGAATCACATGCCGGCCATCAAGTGTTCCGAGCAGTAGTCTTTGGGCTAGCAGGACTCCGTGAACCGGGCTGTAGCGGACTACTATGGCTCATGGAAGCACAAGACTACATTTCCCAATAAGAGAGGCTACCAAGGATAAACAACTAGGTTGTTGGATCCCACACATACCAAGCATTTCAATCATACACACAATATGCTCGATATGTGTAAATACAACATGGCATCACAACAAAACTCTACGACTCAAAGTATTTATTCATTAGGCTCCGAGAAGCCAAGTATTACAAACATGGGTCTCATGACCCAACATATAGAGCATACAAGCAACAAGCACAAGCGAAAGCTTAACTTTTCTGAGTACAAACAACTACAAATGAAAAGGCTGAGAAGCCTGACTATCTACCAGACCCTGCCGGGGGCACAAGATCGTAGCTGAGGTAACAAGCTAAACGTCGAAGTCCACGCGGAACTACTAGTGAGACTGGGGTCTCTCTGCAAAATCATAAAATAGGCAAACGTGAGTACAAATGTACCCAACAAGACTTACATCAGAACTAGCTACATATGCATCAGTATCAACAAAGGGGGTGGTGGAGTTTGACTGCAGCAAGCCAGCTTTGACTCAGTGGCTATCCTAGACTATGACTGCAAGTAACTCTTTTGTGGTGGCGCACACGAGCCCACATATTCACCATATCAATACACCATATGGATCCGCTTTCGTCTCCCTGCGAGAAGGCTATCCATAGTACTCACGCTTATCTTGCGAGTTTTAGAGTATCCACTTTCACTTGTCTATGAATTGTTATAGGCAACCCATAAGTCCTTTACCGCGGACACGGCTATTTGAATAGATCATTTATAACCCTGCAGGGGTGTACTTCTTCACACATGTTTCCACCACTTACTGTCTACACACGACATGTGCTCGGCAGACTTCAAGCGAAAGCCGACGTGGGTGTAGACCACGACCTACCTAAACACTCAAGTTTCTAGTCCAGGTTTATCGCCTATCCAGGTTCCATCTGCAGGGAGTCCGTCCGAGGTTTCCACATACGGCCCCGAATGATGTGTGCAGGGTTCCCGAGACACCAAACGGGCGCCCGGTACACCGTGCCACGTGCCTACCGCATCACAGCCCACCCATCGGGTCAGCGCTGCGCACGGCCTCCAGCGTAGTACAAACACCAGAAACTACTTACAACTCCTGGACAGAGGACTAGGGTGGTTAAGAAGTCGAGCGGGGTCATATTTCAGGGCCCAACGTGTGGTAGTAGCTGTTTCATGGATCACAAACACAGAACTCAGTTCCTGAGGACGACTTCAATGAGACAACCCACCATGTACTCCTACATGGCCTCTCACCGCTACCTTTACCAAATCGTGTTCACACACTTAGCTCACACAAAGTAGGACATGTTCACAACTTTCCAATTCATCCCAGATGAATCAGACCTTACACAACTCTAAGCAATAGCAGGCATGACAAACAAGCATGAATGAGTAGGCACATCAGGGCCCAAACAACTCCTACTCATGCTAGTGGGTTTCATCTATTTACTATAGCAATGACAGGTGATGCAAAGGAAAAGGGGTTCAACTACCGCAGCAAGTAACATATGAATCGTTGTTGTCCTAATGCAGTAAAAGAGAGCAGGAGCGAGAGAGTGGGATTGTATCAGAATGAACAAGGGGGTTTTGCTTGCCTGGCACTTCAGAAGATAGTATAGCTCTTCATCAGTGTCATCGAATTCATCGTCGGAACCACGTCTACTAAGAGGGGACAATTACCGGCAAACAAGGAAGAACACAATCAATGCAATGCACAATATGATGCATGATCATGACATGGTAATATGAGTGTGTTGGCCTAATGCAACTACAACTAGATGGTTTTGGGTCATTTTGAACCAAAGGTTCAACCCCCAATTCAAATTATGAATTTAAATAGTGCCTTATCATGTTTTAAACTAAACATCAAGGTTAAGTTGTCCAAACATGCATGAAACTAGTACAGATGGATAGATTGGATTTTTCTGATCATTTTTCATATATAAATCTTTGCATTTGGAGTTACACATTAAATTCTATGAATTTAGAAGTTTTGGGCATTTTCTGAAATTTATAAATCTTTTCTGATTTATTTTAATTCTAGAAAATGTTTACTGCGTCAGCATTAAGTCATGCTGACCTCAGCAGGTCAACGGGCGCCGTCCAGGTCAAATCTGACCAGTGGGGTCCACTGGTCAGTGACTAACTAACTAACCTAAGTTAATTAACACTAACCTAATACTAACTAAAAGTGTCACTAGAGCTAATTAAGCTTAGTTTAAAACTAAACTAGAATTAGTAGGGGCCAGGGCCCACTTGTCAGCGGCCCAGGGGAGGTCAAACCCCTGGTCTGCGGGGTCAAACCCACTGGCGACTCGACGCCAGCGAGGCCCGAGACGGCGGCGCGGCTCGGAAATCGCCCACAGGGCACGGACGAGGCCGTTCTTGGGCTCGTTGGAGAGCTCTCGTAGCCGCGCGTCGAGCGGTGGTGGCGGCCGGGCCTATGGTGGCCGAAGCCGACGACGGCGAACTCGGCCGCGGTGGCCGGCGTTCGGGTGTGCGCGGGAATGGTGCTGCGGTGTGCAAACGAGACGGAGAAGAGGGGGTTGGGAGTAGAAGCTCACGGCGATCACGTAGGGATGGTCAGCGAGCTCGGGGAGACGCCAAAGCGAGCGAGGCGGATCTCCAGCGACCGAGGAGGGAGGAGACGTTGGGGACGGCAATTCTGGGCTTCCGGCGCCGCTTGGCTCGGTGCAGAAGGCGTAGTCAGCGGAAGCAAGGCTCGTGGACTTGCTGGCGAGGCGCGGCGGTGGCCATGGCTACGGCAACGACGACGAGCGGCGACGGTCGCGATCGGGTGGTTGTGCGCGAGAGAAACAGAGGAGGGGAGAGAGAGCGGCGGGTGAGGGGGAGGGGAGAGAGGCCTCTTGGCGTCTCCGTGGCGCATCTATAAGAGCCGGCGTGACGATGGAAGAAGGAGCTGGCGTGCGCGCAGCGACCACACGCCCCTGCTCCTACTGGCAGGAGGTAGACGACGCGGTGAGGAGGTGGGCTGGGCCCTTTACAGTGCTGGGCCGCAGCTGGGCTGCTAGATGGCTTGCGTCAGGTAAGTACACTCTCTCTCTCTCTTTACTAATTTGTTCTGCTTTTCTATTTTTATTATTTTGTTTTGATTTAGTTTATAACCCAAATCATTTTAATAAATCCTGAAAATAATTGTGGGCATTAAATTAATTGTTACAGAGGCTCTTAACTATTTTCAGAATTGTTGGAGTATTTAAAAATATTAATAGTATTTAAATGCCCCAATTCAAATACAATATGGGTTATTCAAAAATCCAAAATGGCCTAAAAATATTGGCATCATTTTTGGCAGAGGTTTTCACCTTTATCAAAAATCATGAACATTTTCAAAGGGCATTTTGGGTTCATTGAAAATATTGTTTATTTGAACCTAGTTGAATTCATTTAGTCCTAGGGTTTCAACATCCCCATTTCAAGTTTCTTTGGGAAATAAACATGAGGACATGATGAGCAAGCAAAGTCAAATAAGAGCTGATCTGAGGCTGTGACAGCTCACCCCCACTAAACAAGAATCTCGTCCCGAGATTCAAGCGTAGGGTGAGAAGATAGAGGGGGCACGGAACTGACACAGTCTTCACGATCCATTGCATTTCTCGAAGATGTTGATTCATTGCTTCAAATTGATCTTGACGTAGTTGCTTTCGAGAAATTCATCCAACACGACAATGACAGAAAGAAACTCTACAGGAATTTATCTCCTCGAAGGTCGAGCACTCAGGATCAACTCATGGAGTGAGACGTAGAAACATCTCTTGAGCTGAGATACAAAACACACATTGAGAGCAATGGAAAGAGGTATATGACAACGATTCGATTGGGTAGGCAAAAATTCCATGCTTAGGATGATGGTGTATGGTTTCAAGATAGCGAGGAAAATATTGCCATGATTCCATAACGGGACACCTTAGGAAAGGTGACTCGTAGAAGTATTCCCTTAAGTCGCAAAAAGAATTACTTTTGATACAGAGATCATTGAAACTCTCTATACCAGCCTAAGGAAATTCACAAACGATCGTTTGAAGGAGTTCAAAGAAATGGCATACTCAAATCGGAAAGGAAACTATGGTTATAGAACAACTCTGCAAACGGGAGGCACATCCCAATTGATATCGAGGATATAACCTAGTGGCTGAGTGTGCTCTCAACAACTTGAGCATTTCCTTACCCATACAGGTCTTACCAACATCCGTGCCAAGGATCCTGGCAACACATCATACCACCATGATGGATATTAGTGGAGAATGCAGATGCAAAGGAAGATAACACTTTCTTAGATTTCACCTTAGCGAGGCCAAGGGAAAAAAATCTGGATGATCGACCGAGAGACATTTAGCTCTCCGCTTCTAATGTTCTCCTTGATGTACTAGCGTATCCCATTCATAGATATGGTTTGATATCTAGAACGTCAAATAAAAGGTCAGACTTCGGGAACACAAAAATCCATAAGGGACAACTAGGGAGTAAATCCTACGAAATCCTTATGGGGAGGTGGCCAACTTCCTCAATCAGGATACTAAAATAATAGGTCTTCCGGCTGGGTGTGTTGGCCACGACATCCACTTTACCGGGTTACAGAGAGACCAATATTGTAGTTCTTGGGAAACGCTCCAACCATCATATCTGCCTGAGATTCAGATCTGGTTGGTGTCAAAATATTCTAGACTCATCAAGTCTAGAATGAAAAAAAATGAAAGTTTGCAACACAAGTCGACGAGATGGCGTTGTGAGATTCCCAGGAGATGGACTATGGTAGCAAGCTCCAAAACATGAGCTGGTTCTGCTATACACATGTGAACACACTGTCCCGGACAAGCATGACCATTTACAACGAAACACTACCGAGTTCAGGTGGGGAACCATCATCGAGGATATCGAAGTCTTGTGCATTACCATGGATTAGCACTTAACTCCTTTTCCTAGAACAAATCAGTCAGTGGCTTGGTGTGCTAGGGACACATATGGAGTGGAGGCGGCCAACCTATCAAACCATAGAGTACTTCACACATATGCGTGACTAACTTGGGATGATTCCGGAGGAAGCAAAAACAAGCTTTCTCGAATTCACGGCGGTGATACATCTCCGTCGTATCTACTTTTCCAAACACTTTTGCCCTTGTTTTGGTCTCTAACTTGCATGATTTGAATGAAACTAACCCGGACTGACGCTGTTTTCAGCAGAATTGCCATGATGTTATTTATGTGCAGAAACAAAAGTTCTCAGAATGACCTGAAACTCCACGGAATGTCTTCTCAAAAATAATAAAAATTCCTTGCCAAAGATGAAGACCAGGGGGGCCCACACCCTGTCCACGAGGGTGGGGGCGCGCCCCCTACCTCGTGGGCCCCCTGGAGCTCCTCCGACGCCAACTCCAACTCTATATATTTGCTTTCGGGGAGAAAAAAATCAAGGAGAAGAAATCATTGCGTTTTACGATACGGAGCCGCCGCCAAGCCCTAAAACCTCTCGGGAGGGCTGATCTGGAGTCTGTTCGAGGCACCGGAGAGGGGGATTCGTCGTCGTCGTCATCATCAACCATCCTCCGTCACCAATTTCATGATGCTCACCGTCGTGCGTGAGTAATTCCATCGTAGGCTTGCTGGACGGTGATGGGTTTGATGAGATCTATCATGTAATCGAGTTAGTTTTGTTAGGGTTTGATCCCTACTATCCACTATGTTCTGAGATTGATGTTGTTATGACTTTTCTATGCTTAATGCTTGTCACTAGGGTCCGAGTGCCATGATTTCAGATCTGAACCTATTATGTTTTCATGAATATATGTGAGTTATTGATCCTATCTTGCAAGTCTATAGTCACCTACTATGTGTTATGATCCGGCAACCCCGAAGTGACAATAATCGGGACCATTCCTGGTGATGACCATAGTTTGAGGATTCATGTATTCACTAAGTGCTAATGCTTTGTTCCGGTTCTCTATTAAAAGGAGGCCTTAATATCCCTTAGTTTCCGTTAGGACCCCGCTTCATGGGAGGGTAGGACAAAATATGGCATGCAAGTTCTTTTCCATAAGCACGTATGACTATATTCGGAATACATGCCTACATTATATTGATGAATTGGAGCTAGTTCTGTGTCACCCTATGTTATGACTGTTACATGATGAACCGCATCCGGCATAATTATCCATCAACGATCCAATGCCTACGAGCTCTCCATATACTGGTTTTCTCTTATTTACTTCCCCGTTGCTACTGTTACAATCATTACAAAATACCAAAAATATTACTTTTGCTACTGTTACCTTTTGTTACCGTTACCACTACTATCATATTACTTTGCTACTAAATACTTTGCTGTAGATACTAAGTTATCCAGGTGTGGTTGAATTGACAACTCAACTGCTAATACTTGAGAATATTCTTTGGCCCCCCTTGTGTCGAATCAATAAGTTTGGGTTGAATACTCTACCCTCGAAAGCTGTTGCGATCCCCTACACTTGTGGGTTATCAGGACTAATTTCTGGCGCCTTTGCCGGGGAGCGTAGCTCTATTCTTTGAGTCACTTGGGATTTATATCTGCTGGTTACTATGAAGAACTTGAAAGACGCTAAGACAATAATTTATCCCTCAACTACGAGGGGAGGTAAGGAACTGCCATCTAGCTCTACACTTGATTCACCTTCTGTTTTGAGTAAGCTTGCGATGCCTAAACCTGCTTCTGCTATTCATTCTGATATGTCGCATGTTATTGATGATGCCACTTCTGCTATGCATGATACTTATGATGAAACTACTTCTATGCTTGATACTACTGTGCCCCTTAGTGAATTTCTTGATGAAAAAATTGCTAGGGCTAGAGAGAAAGAAATTATTGAAACTGATTGTATTGATGAAATTGATGATGAAGATATGCCTGTTATTCCTGAGGGTTATATTTTTGATAAAGAAGCTTCTGGAGCTATTTTAGCTTGCAAAGATAGATCTCAGCTCAAGAGGCTATTAGTTAAATGGAGTAAGCAATCTCTTAATGATAGAATGAGACCTGACCCTGCTTGTTCTACTTCACCTATTTGTGTTGCCGATAAGGATTATGAATTCTCTGTTGATCCTGATATAATTACTTTGGTTGAATCTAATCCTTTTTATGGTTATGAATCTGAAACTATTGTGGCACATCTTACTAAATTAAATGATATAGCCACCCTATTCAGTAATGATGAGAGATCTCGCTACTTTTATATCCTTAAAATATTTCCGTCCTCATTAATGGGTGATGCTAAGATATGGTTTAATTATCTTGATTCTGGTTGTGTGCGTAGTCCCCAGGATATGATTTATTACTTCTCTGCTATTCCCTGCTCATAAGAAACAAGCTGCTTTGAGGGATATGTACAACTTTGTGCAAATTGAAGAAGAGAGTCTCCCACAAGCATGGGGGAGGCTTCTCGAGTTACTTAATGCTTTGCCTGATCATCCTCTTAAGAAAAATGAAATACTTGATATCTTTTATAATGGACTAACCGATGCTTCTATAGATTACCTGGATAGTTGTGCTGGTTCTGTTTTCAGGGAAAGAACACTGGATGAAGCTGAAATTTTATTGAATAATATGTTGGCAAATGAAAATAATTGGACACTTCCTGAGCCAGCTCCCGAGCCAATTCCTGAGCCTATTCCTAAACCAACTCTGAAGAAGAGAGGTGTTCTATTTCTTAGTCCCAAAGATATGCAAGAGGCAAAGAAATCTATGAAAGAGAAAGTTATTAAAGCTGAAGATGTTAAGAATTTACCTCCTATTGAAGAAATACATGGTCTTAATTTACCGCCTGTTGAAGAAACATATGATCTTAATCCATTACCTATTGAAGAAAGTCATGGTCTTGATAACCCGAAACAGGTAGTAAAGGTAAATTCTCTCTATAGATATGACAGAGCTGAAATCCCTCCTACTAAAATTGCTAATCAGTGCTTGGATGAGTTTGATAACTTTATGGTTAAGCAAGAAGATTTCAATGCTTATTTTGGTAGACAATTAAAACAAAATTCTTATATGATTAAACACTTGGGTGATTATATGGCTGATGTTAGATGTGAACTTAAACTTGTTAGCAAACATGCTTCTATGGTTACCACTCAAGTAGAACAAGTACTTAAGGCTCAAAATGATGTGCTCAATGAAATGAATAGTAAGAAAATGATTATGCTGTTAGAGTGGCTACTAGAACTGGTAGAATGACTCAGGAACCTTTGTATCCTGAAGGCCACCCTAAGAGAATTGAGCAAGATTCTCAGAGAAATAATATTGATGCACCTAGTTCTTCTAAAAGGAAGAAAAAGAAAAATTATAGGACTTTGCAAACTTCTAGTGAACCTATTGCTGAACCACCTGAGAATCCAAATGATATTTCTATGTCTGATCCTGAAACACAATCTGGTAATGAACTTGAACCTAGTGAAAATGTTAATGATAATGTTTATGATGATGCTCAACCTAGTAATGATAATGATGTAGAAATTGAACCTGCTGTTGATCTTGATAGCCCACAATCAAAGAATCACCGTTATGATAAGAGAGACTTTGTTGCTAGGAAACATGGTAAAGAAAGGGAACCATGGGTTCAGAAACCCATGCCTTTTCCTCCCAAACCATCTAAGAAAAAAGATGATGAGGATTTTGAGCGCTTTGCTGAAATGATTAGACCTATGTTTTTATGTATGCGATTAACTGATATGCTCAAAATGAATCCTTATGCTAAGTACATGAAAGATATTGTCACTAATAAAAGAAAGATACCGGAAGCTGAAATTTCCACCATGCTCGCTAATTATACTTTTAAGGGTGGAATACCAAATAAACTTGGAGATCCAGGAGTACCTACTATACCATGCTCCATTAAAAGGAACTATGTTAAAACTGCTTTATGTGATCTTGGAGCCGGTGTTAGTGTTATGCCTCTTTCTTTATATCGTAGACTTGATTTGAATAAGTTAACACCTACTGAAATATCTTTGCAAATGGCTGATAAATCAACTGCTATACCTGTTGGTATTTGTGAGGATGTGCCTGTTGTGGTTGCAAACGTTACTATTTTAACGAACTTTGTTATTCTTGATATTCCTGAGGACGATAGTATGTCTATTATTCTTGGAAGACCTTTTCTGAATACTGCAGGGGCTGTTATTGATTGCAACAAAGGCAATGTCACTTTTCATGTTAATGGTAATGAGCATACGGTACACTTTCCGAGGAAACAACCTCAAGTTCATAGTATCAACTCTATTGGAAAAATTCCATCAATTATATTTGGAGGTTTTGAATTTCCTCTTCCTACTGTGAAGAAGAAATATGATATTCTTATTATTGGGTATGTGCATATCCCCGTTGAGGTAACATAGTGTTATTCGAAATTTCTCCGGTTCCATGTTATTCGGAATGAGTTTGTTAACAAGACCTGATCAACCTTGTTAGTGGATTCCTTTTGATGAGCATGGGATGGATGAAACTAGAAGGCACAACCTTCTGTACCCTCTTTCTACTTTCTGTTATTTAGTTGAAATAAAGTAAAAATAGTATTTTTTACGTCTGCTTCTGATTTATCCATGCAATATAAAAATACCCCGAAAATAAAAGTTCTCCAAATGCCCTGAAAATGAAATATGATTTTTTCTAGAATATTTGAAGATTTATGGAACTGAGAACACAACAGGGGGTCAACCACCTGGCCACAAGGGTGGAGGGCGCGCCCCCCTGCCTCGTGGGCCCATGGTGGCCCTTCTCCACTTATTCCTGCACCCATACAGTTCTTCTTCCTCCCACAAACACGAATATCCAGCTCAAGCACGAGTTCTAGCTCACTTTGCTGTGATTTTCGATATCCTTGCTCAAAGCACCTCTCACAAAACTGCTTGGGGAGATTGTTCCTTGGTATGTGACTCCTCCATTGGTCCAATTAGTTTTTGCTCTAGTGCTTTATTCATTGCAAATTTGTGCTACCTAGGTGACCATGTTCTTGAGCTTGCATGTCAAATTTATATGGTTCCAAGTAGTTCTAATGCATGATATAGACTCTAGGCGCCTGTAGGAGTAGTTGCTATCAATTGTATTGAGTTTGGTTCACTTTTGTTTGAAGTTACTAAAAATTTCAGAAATTTTTCAGAGGAAGAAATATGCTTAGGAAAATGTTCCAAGGTGGTTCTTCAAGGAAGCAAGGACCCAGGCTTGCAATGCATGATGCTGACGAGGAGCCACCAAGGGACGCTCCTGTACGGCCCTGTGAATGGCCTTCAGAAAATTTTATGGATTGAGCGGGAATCAAGGAAGAATTTAACGCATATTTGCGTAACGCTGATCTTGTGAGCTTTGAGGCAGACAAATGCCCCCAGTACCATCATCTCACTAGCTCATTTGTGAGGAGGTTTGAATTTTCATCTTCACGTAATTCTCCAACGGTCATGTTTGATCTTTATGAAAACTCTTATACCATGGACTTAGAGGATTTTACTTCTGCTTGCAAACTTACACAATGGGGTAGTGTTAGTGATCCCCGTAAATCTGGATTTAGAGACCTTCTTGCTGGTATAACTGTAGGGGAATCTAGAGATATAGCACAAGCTACCATAGGGAGCATTCACTTTCCTGCTATACATTATTTTGCTCTCTTCATAGGTAGATGCATAAATGGTAAAGATGAAGCATGTCACATGTGTGTCCCTGATCTCATTATTCTTAGAAGTGCTGTGTTAGGAGACCAATCTTATAATTTGGGAGCCATTGTTGCACGTAGGTTGCATCATAATAGATTTAATGGAGATTTCTTTGGTGGAATTTATGCAACCCGCTTAGCTGATTTTCTTGATGTGGACGTTCGTGAGGATGACATGGAGTTGCCTCCTACTTATTTAGACTATAATGCTATGGTCCACCACCAGTTTATCGAGTGGAATGAATCACCTCTCCAGTATCGACTAATCTTTGACAGATGGCGTGCTATCCATATTACTCTCCCTGCTCCTGCCTTCTTCGATTATCAGGCAAAAGGAAGATATATTATTACCTGAGAGGAGGCACATGAGTACGAGAGAAGGGCGGAGGCAGCTTGACGCCACGCTGCAGCTCAGGAGGCGATAGCCGCTGCATCTCAGTACGACACCAGCTACACCTACAGATATCCGCCAGGCCATCCTTGGCAATGAACCAACTTAGGCCAAAAGCCTAAGCTTGGGGGAGTACGTATTTCACACCGACATTACATTTATGTTCACACACTCATTACTAGATGTCGGTGCTCATACTTTTTCATTGTAATATCCATGTTAGTTTATTTTCTTTTTCTTACTTTCTTCTTGTGTGTTTGTTAAACCTTAAAAAAATTAGTAGTAACTTTTAGTTAGTTTATTTTCTTGTTGTAGTAGTAATACTTAAAAAGAAAACCCAAAAATATTTCCTGTTCTTCTTTTGCTTGTTGGGAGCTTTCCCGTGTACATAGTTTTATTTCTTTTCTTTTCCTTGGGGGTCGATAGGAGAAGACCATGATTAAATTGTTGAAGTGGCTCATATGCATTATTGTTAATTTAACCAAGAGCCCTTATTGCCTTGTCTTCTCCTGTTTATTGAATGCTCGCAGATTCCAGGTTAGCCCAATGCACGTGCACTCTTATTATTATTCACTTCGTTCGGTCGTGCAAGTGAAAGGCAATTACGATGATATATGATGGACTGACTGAGATGAGAAAAGCTGGTATGAACTCGACCTCTCTTGTTTTTGTAAATATGTTGAGTTCATTGTTCTTGATTCAGCTTATTATGAATAAACATGTTTGCAATGACAATTAGAGATCAGAGTTGCTCGTGCCATGCTTGATTAGCTATGAGTTATAATGGTTTACCTTGCGTGCCAACATGCTATTAAAATGGTTGTGATGTGGTATGATGAGGTGGTATCCTCCTTTGAATGATTTAAGTGACTTGACTTGGCACATGTTCACGCATGTAGTTGAAACAAATCAACATAGCCTTCACGATATTTGTGTTCATGGTGGATTATATCCTACTCATGCTTGCATCCAATATTTATTAATTTAAATGCATGTTCATGTCTGTTGTCGCTCTCTAGTTGGTCGCTTCCCAGTCTTTTGCTAGCCTTCACTTGTACTAAGCGGGAATACTGCTTGTGCATCCAATCCCTTAAACCCCAAAGTTATTCCATTTGAGTCCACCATACCTTCCTATATGCGGTATTTACCTACTGTTCCAAGTAAATTTGTATGTGCCAAACTCTAAACCTTCAAATAAACATTCTGTTTTGTATGCTCGAATAGCTCATGTATCAACTAGGGCTGCCCTTATCTTCCATGTTAGGTGGTTTATTCTCAAGAGGAGTGGACTCCGCTCCTCACTCATGAGAAAATGGCTGGTCACCGGGATGCCCAGTCCCATGCTTTATGCAAACTAAATCAAAATAATTGCAAACAAAAATCCCCCTGGGACTGTTGCTAGTTGGAGACACTCGTTGTTTCGAGCAAGTCATGGATTGATGCTTGTTGGTGGAGGGGGAGTATAAACTTTACCATTCTGTTTGGGAACCGCCTATAATGCGTGTAGCATGGAAGATATCGCCATCTCTTAGTTGCTATGTTGACAATGAAAGTATGCCGCTCAAAATATTATTTATCTCTATTTCAAAACCGAGCTCTGGCACCTCTACAAATCCCTGCTTCTCTCTGCGAAGGGCCTATCTATTTACTTTTATGTTGAGTCATCACCCTCTTATTAAAAAGCACTAGCTGGAGAGCACAACTGTCATTTGCATTCATTACTATTAATTTATATTGGGTATGACTATGATTGGATCTCTTTTACCATGAATTACAATGTCTAGTCAGTCCTTGATCTTTAAAGGTGCTCTGTATCTATGTTTTGCGGTCTCAGAAAGGGCTAGCGAGATACCATCTTGTTATATCATATCATGATTGTTTTGAGAAAGTGTTGTCATCTGAGATTTATTATTATCGCTCGCTAGTTGATTATGCTATTGATATGAGTAAACATGAGACCTGAGAGTTATTGCAAATGTGGTTAGTCATGATCTTTGCTGAAAACTTGAATGTTGGCTTTACATATTTACAACAACAAGAGCAAACAGAGTTTGTAAAAGTTTTTCTTTATCACTTTCAGTTTATCAACTGATTTGCTTGAGGACAAGCAAAGGTTTAAGCTTGGGGGAGTTGATAAGTCTCCGTCGTATCTACTTTTCCAAACACTTTTGCCCTTATTTTGGACTCTAACTTGCATGATTTGAATGAAACTAACCCGGACTGACGCTGTTTTCAGCAGAATTGCCATGATATTATTTATGTGCAGAAACAAAAGTTCTCGGAATGACCTGAAACTCCACGGAATGTCTTTTCAAAAATAATAAAAAATCATTGCCAAAGATGAAGACCAGGGGGCCCACACCCAGTCCACGAGGGTGGGGGCGCGTCCCCTACCTCGTGGCCCCCTGGAGCTCCTCCGACGCCAACTCCAACTCTATATATTTGCTTTCGGGGAGAAAAAAATCAAGGAGAAGAAATCATCGCGTTTTATGATACGGAGCCGCCGCCAAGCCCTAAAACCTCTCGGGAGGGCTGATCTGGAGTCCGTTCGGGGCTCCGGAGAGGGGGATTCATCGTCGTCGTCATTATCAACCATCCTCCATCACCAATTTCATGATGCTCACCGCCGTGCGTGAGTAATTCCATCGTAGGCTTGCTGGACGGTGATGGGTTGGATGAGATCTATCATGTAATCGAGTTAGTTTTGTTAGGGTTTGATCCTAGTATCCACTATGTTACGAGTTTGATGTTGCTATGACTTTGCTATGCTTAATGCTTGTCTCTAGGGCCCGAAAGTGCCATGATTTCAGATCTGAACCTATTATGTTTTCATGAATATATGTGAGTTCTTGATCCTATCTTGCAAGTCTATAGTCACCTACTATGTGTTATGATCCGGCAACCCCGAAGTGACAATAATCGGGACCACTCCCGGTGATGACCATAGTTTGAGGAGTTCATGTATTCACTAAGTGCTAATGCTTTGTTCCAGTTCTCTATTAAAAGGAGGCCTTAATATCCCTTAGTTTCTGTTAGGACCCCGCTGCCACGGGAGGGTAGGACAAAAGATGTCATGCAAGTTCTTTTCCATAAGCACGTATGACTATATTCGGAATACATGCCTACATTATATTGATGAATTGGAGCTAGTTCTGTATCACCCTATGTTATGAATGTTACATGATGAACCCCATCCGGCATAATTATCCATCACCGATCCAATGCCTACAAGCTTTCCATATACTGGTTTTCGCTTATTTACTTCCCCGTTGCTACTGTTACAATCATTACAAAATATCAAAAATATTACTTTTGCTACTGTTACCTTTTGTTACCGTTACCACTACTATCATATTACTTTGCTACTAAATACTTTGCCGCAGATACTAAGTTATCCAGGTGTGGTTGAATTGACAACTCAGCTGCTAATACTTGAGAATATTCTTTGGCTCCCCTTGTGTCGAATCAATAAATTTGGGTTGAATACTCTACCCTCGAAAGCTGTTGCGATCCCCTACACTTGTGGGTTATTAGGCGGCAACTTGCATCAAGTGCACATGAATTAGAGGAAGTCACTTCTTTCATCCAAACATATGCTTCATGAGCTAGCATGAAGAAATGCTTTCAAAAAGTTTCCAACACTAGCTTAATGTTCAACACGAATCATGGACGAGATAAAATGCTGCTGATGGGCTCAACAACAAGTCATCACGATTCCCATGAAGGTGGAATTCCATAACTATGTGAACAAGGCGATAGTATTGGTCAGACCCAAAAGATATAATGGTGCATGCTCGAGGGGTCAACCAAGAGTAAGACAACATTATGAATATCGTTGGTTCTGAGTTGATTTGAGAATAACCCACACTCAAATCAAAGTTTGGACAATACAATAGATCCAATAACCGATCATGATGACCAATCGATGAAGATATCTTCTTTCTTCAACACACACACACTCAAAGATATCCTTTTGGCAATGAACTAGTGGGACAAACTTTCATCTTCCAACTCTCCAAGTTATTATTTAGCTTATCCGACTAGTGCAGGAGTATCCAACACAGATCCTTGGAGAAAGGGTGGTTTATAGGGATAAATCAACATGATCACGAGCTCAACATAACAGTTAGGGGACAACCTGGTGATACTTCAGAGAAGACATTCGGAAAATCACGAACCACTGATATGTTATTAAGCTCGAGAACAAACTTGCTTTTCAGGGCAAGATGATATGATCAAAAAGCGAGGGATTGACACAATCCTAACTCATTGATTGAAGAGTGCACCAGGAGAATGGACCAGGTAGCACAATCTATCATAGAATGATGATTCAATAACCAACACGCTAAGAATGGAATTATCGTGCATTGACTACCAAGCAACGGGGTTGCTAGGTGTATTGATTTCACACATCACAGTTTACTTGCTAGCATTCCAGTTTCAACAACACGGAAACAACGAAAAAAACAATGATGGTGTCGGTGTCAAAACCGGCGGATCTCGGGTAGGGGGTCCCGAACTGTGCGTCTAGGCGGATGGTAACAGGAGACAAGGGACACGATGTTTTACCCAGGTTCGGGCCCTCTTGATGGAGGTAAAACCCTATGTCCTGCTTGATTGATATTGATATTGTGGATGTTTACAAGAGTGGATCTACCACGAGATCAAGGAGGCTAAACCCTAGAAGCTAGCCTATGGTATGATTGTAAGGGTTGATGATGATGTTGTTCTACGGACTAGAGCCATCCGGTTTATATAGACACCGGAGAGGGCTAGGGTTACATAGAGTCGGTTACAATGGTAGGAGATCTACATATCCGTATCGCCAAGCTTGCCTTCCATGCCAAGGAAAGTCCCATCCGGACACGGGGAGAAGTCTTCAATCTTGTATCTTCATAGTCTTGGAGTCCGGTCGATGATAGTTCGACCGATGATAGTTCGGCTGATGATGGTAGTCCGGCTATCCGGACACCCCCTAATCCGGGACTCCCTCAGTAGCCCCCGAACCAGGCTTCAATGATGATAAGTCCAGCGGGTGTGTAGTCTTCGGCGTTGCAAGGCGGGTTCTCCTTCAAGTTCTACGTACCTGCCGAACAGTGTCCAGCTTCCTCATCAATGTTGCGCGTCTTGGCTTCCACGCCCAATAATGGCCTTCTTCCACGCGTCGCGCGAACGTGAAAAGCCAGGGTATCTTTTATGTTTTACCCCCTAGTTGTGCGAATAATCTGCCTATAAGAGAGGCAAGAGTCCAAATCCAAATCACCATCTTCCTCCCGCGAATACTCATCGGAGCGCTTTCGACCAAGAATCCATTCCATCATGGACCGTCAACGCAGCTCCTCTTCTCGCGCTCCCAGCCCTTTGCCAGGAGATTGGAGGAGATGCTCTGTTCCGCACAATGAGCTGGTGAAGCTCCAAATGGGGGGATATCTCCCTCCGGCCTTCATGGTTCCGGTTCGAGCAGGGCTGGCCACCTACAAAGGTGGGAAGCAAGCGGAGGTTACCCCAAATCCCAACAAAGGAGAGCGGGTATGCTTCGTCCCCTATCCGATAAGGGGGGTCGGATTTCCTGTACATCCATTCCTCCGCGGGCTCCTGGAGTTCTACGGACTCCAGCTTCATCACCTCACACCCGCCTCGATCCTGCATATTGCGGGTTACGTAGCTCTTTGCGAGCTATTCCTGGGCGTCGAGCCACACTTCGCGCTGTGGAAGAGGTTGTTCTGCCTTGTACCCCGTTCTCACGAGGGGTCCATATATCAAGTGGGCGGCGCCGAAATATGGCGCATTGCCGGGACCGGATATCCATCCGTAACCCCTAAGAAGGTGCCCGAAGACTGGCCTTCGGAATGGTTTTATATAGAAGACGCTCCGCTGCCGGACCCTGTTCGGATCGGCCTCCCGGAGTTCAGCAATGCTCCTCTCGAAGAAACGCCTTAGTTGGCGCCCACGGAGCCCCCAAGCGGAGGAAGACAAGAGCGCCCATTATTTGATGGGCGAATAAGGTTCTTGGCCCATGCGGGTTGACCATGATTGGAGTCATGGCAACATGCATTACGCGGGGTGCAGCCACTGTCTGAGGCCACCCATGTGGGATTTCAACAGGAGGACGATGCCACCCGTCATGGCGCAAAGGGCGGATTGGCCGAAGATCCGTGACGATCCTGCCGGCCTGTATAAGGGGAGAAGGAGGATTTCCTTGGACGAACCCGTTAAATGGGTTCTCCATGAATAATCCCGGCCTTGGGTAGCGAACACTCTGCGTGCCCGACCGTGCCTTTTGAAACTTAAGTTTCTTATATTGTGTTCTTCTTTTCGCCGCAGAACTGCTCCGGACCGTGGAGGACATGCTAAGTCCGGCTCCGCAGCCCGAGGATCCGGAGAGATCCGGGATCCGGCCTCCAAGAGGATCCGGACATAAAGGTGGAGCTAATCGACGGGTGTTCCACCAGCTCAGCATGGACAATGCTTTAGTCGCTATAACGGCCGACTATCCGGACTATATCCGGCTTCCCGTGTGATTGCATCAAGCCCCGACACCGTTATTCCTTCCTTGCTCATTTCGACCACCGTATATGATGGCGCTGTGCAGGAGGCGCCCTTAGGGCGAGAAGCCGAGCCATGTGTGGCTGACCAACAAAGGCCAGTCCGGACCAGTAGGCGGAAGAGGAGCGCGGCGTGGACTGAAACATCGCCGCAAAGGTGTAGTTCACAATTCATTATTTAGAGCAACGTTCCTAGGAAGCGTTTGAGTGCTCATGACTTTTATAGGGAAAAAAGCGTCCGCCGGACTGCAGGCGTGAAGGTTGCCAATCCAACCTCTACCAGCCAGGCTCCCGCACCTGGTCTGGAGGGGGAGGCGAGCGCAAGGCGTGAGCCGGACGTTCCTTCGACGGAGGATGCCGACAGACTGTCCGCCACCAAGTCTGAGGTGGAGAGTGCCATGAATCACAGGCGCCGCCGGGCAGTATTTCGTGACGCGTGCTTCTCCCCCGAGGCGTTGATTGCCTTTAACACGGGGGACGCGCACCTTCGTGCTGCTCAAGATGATTTTACCAGAGCCACGGAGCAGTATGTAAAAGACATACGGGTAAGAGAATCTAATAGTTATATATGCCAGTAGCCCCCGAGACTTAAAGTAGTTATATTAACTGATTTAAGGATCATATGAAATGTAGGATCTTACCGAGAAGAATACCCAACTGTCTCAGAGCTGCAAGAGTGCAGGGCCCAACTTGAGGCCGCACTCTCGGCGCAGGAGGAAACGCAGGACCTCTCCCGGTAACGCATTATTTTAGAAAGATAAGTAGCGTTTGGCCTTTGCGCAAGTCTGAAAGAAAAATGACGTTAGGTGCTGCGGACAAGGTCCGGACAGGCAAGAACTTGCGCCAACTAAAGGCGGCGAGAGGGTGCTGCATAAGGTGCAGCATGAAAGGAACAAGCTCCAGGATGCCCATGCCCAGCTTGGAGAAGAGCTGAAAAGCGTCGGGCCGAGCTGTCGGGCTCTGTTAAGGAGAATCAGCGGCTTCGTCGCGGCATATATAGTAAGTGCTTGAGCGAACTCCTTTGAAAGGAAGAGTTCGGCGAGGAAGTCAATTTGATGTAATATGTGCGCAGTATGCTCACAGGTCGCCTGCGGAGGAGATGCCCGTATCAACGGGCGATCAACTTCCCGAATTGTTGCAACTGATCGAACGAGTTCGGCAGGCAATGAGCGGCGTCATCCAGGCTTTATGGCCAGCCTTCTCCTTACCCGATGGTCTTGGGGAGCTTGCGGAGAAGCTGCAGGGAGTGCGGCAGCGCTTCCATTTATGGAAGATTTCGGCCTGCCGCCAAGGTGCTGTGGAGGCTGGGCCATGGTAAAGACGCGGTACAAGAAGGCGGATCCCAACCACATGGCCGAAGTCGGACCTGTGGGGCCCGATGGGAAGGAGATCCCTGTGAGTTTAGTATACGGCCAAGTAGAGTTGGCCGCTAAATTTTCCCAACAGGACTGTAAATTAGACAACCTGTTAGACGGGATTGAGGAAGAATACAATCAGTCGATTTGACAATGTATTATAAAATGACATATAAAATGCCTTCTAGCCGGATTGTAGATCGTTTGTCTTTGCCGACCTTTTCGCTTCGACCTCGGGACCCTAGAGTCCGGAGTGTGTCCGAATACCTTCTCGGTTATGAAACAACCGGGGTATGCATGGAGACCAGGCGTAGGGGTCATCAGTGCTTTATCAGACAAGTGCCCAACTAGTTATGTTATATTACATGGGTAGTAAGAAACATCTTCCAGGGAGAATAGTTCCGTTAAGGGTTCCTTTCCTCTGGGGGTGGCATGCCCTAAAGTGCATGTCCGGACATGAAAAGCGAGAAAAACATCCGGGGCAGATAAATAAGTGGATAAAAATCGTCTTTTAAGTCACCGACCGAATATTCCCTTAAGAACGCTAGCTTTGGCTTCACCCACCGAGGTACACATCCGCTGACCCGGCAAGTAATAATCGCAGAGGTGCTCCCTTTACCTCCTAGCCGAACAATCGGGAACGTAGGGGTAAGCACAGGAGCCAGGCAACCCAGCTTGGCCAAAACTTAAGTCATATCGATGCATATAATGGTGAATAAAAGGTACATGTGGAGGCTTGACACATGTGCTGGGCATGAAGCCCTTATAATTAAGCTTCTGGTAAGGAAGCCCCCAGGTATAATGAGTGCGGATAGCACATCAATTGCGCGCGAACGTTGCGCAAGTAGGCCCTTTAAGGCTTGGATGAATAGGGTTGAGAAGAAAAAAGAGAAACAAAAGGCAGCTGAAAGAAGAAAAACAAAAATATTGGACGGGGGGAAAGGGACGAACTCTCAGTCCGACGCTAGGCGTAGAATCTTCGGAGGCGGGCTGCGTTCCATGGGTTCGGCTCGAGTCGGTTATCCGATGCATTTCATATACGGTACGCTCCGCTGTTCAGGACTTGATCGATGATGAAGGGGCCTTCCCATTTGGGCTTGAGCTTGTCCTTTTTCTTGTCCGGCAGGCGTAGAACCAGTTCGCCAACGTTGTAAGTCTTGGCCCGTACTTCTCTGTTGTGATATCCTCGAGCCTGCTGCTGATAGAATGCGGAACAAGCCTTGGCGACATCGCGTTCTTCCTCCAATGCGTCCAAGCTGTCCTGCCGATCCAACTCGGCCTCTCTTTCTTCGTACATGCGCACTCGAGGTGAGTCATGAATTATGTCGCAGGCAAAACTGCTTCGCGCCAGATACCATGAAAAATGGTGTGAATCCGTAGTACGGTTAGGCGTTGTCCGCAGCCCCCAGTACGGAGTCGAGCTCCTCTACCCAAAGGCGTGTCGATTTCGTGAGGACCGCACTAGTCCGGGTTTGATGCCGCTCATTATTAGACCATTTGCTTGTTCCACTTGACCGTTGGTTTGAGGATGATAGATCAAGCGTAATCGAGCTTGATGCCCATACTTTTGCACCATGATTTAACCTCATCGGCGGTGAAATTCGTGCGTTATCGGTGATGATCTGTGGGGACACCATAACGGTGTACTACCCGGATATAAAGTCTATCACTGGTCCGGACTCGCCGTTTTAACTGGTTTGGCCTCTATCCATTTGGTGAATTTATCCACCATGACCAATAGGTACCTTTGCTTGTGGGTCCCCCTTTAAGTGGTCCGACCATGTCAAGCCCCTGCACCATGAACGGCAAGGTAATGGGTATAGTTTTGAGGCGGTGGGTGGCATGTGGCTCGATTAGCAAAGAGCGACAACCGACGATCTTTGGACTAAGTCCCGAGCATCCGCTCGGGTCGTCGTCAATAAAATCTGTCACGGAATGCCTTTCCTACAAGGGCCCGAGCTGCAGCGTGGTGTCCGCCTAGTCCGGCATGAATTTCAGCCAGGAGGTTTCGCCCTTCCTCTTCGGAGATACACCTTTGAAGGACTCCGGTTGTGCTTTTCTTATAAAGTTCTCCCTCATAGACCTTGTAGGCTTTAGATCGCCGGATAATGCAGCGGGCCTCATTTTGGTCATCGGGAAGCTCCTGCCTAAGCAAGTAGGCAAGGAATGGTTCTGTCCACGGGGCGATTACTGCCATTATGTCGTGGGCGGAAGGTGTTTTGTCATCGGCTGAATCGCCGGTTGGTGCGGCTTGTTCCGGTTTGTTAGTTCCGGACTCCTCTTCCCATAGTACGGATGGCTTGAAGAGCCGTTCCAGGAAGATGTTAGGAGGGACATCGTCGCGTTTGGCGGCGATGCATGCTAGTACGTCGGCTGCTTGGTTATTATCCCGGGCTACGTGATGGAATTCAAGTCCTTCGAACCGGGCAGACATTTTTAGGACAACGTTGCGGTATGCTGCCATTTTCGGATCTTTGGCGTCAAAGTCTCCGTTTATTTGGGATATTGCAAGGTTTGAATCCCCGCGCACCTCTAGGCGTTGAATGCCCATGGAGATTGCCATCCGGAGACCATGTAAAAGGGCCTCGATTCGCCTGCGTTGTTGGAGTCCGTGTACATTATCTGAAGTATGTATTGATCTGTGTCCCGGCCGGGACGTCAATACGACGCCAGCCCCCAATCCGCTAACATTTTAGAGCCGTCAAGTGCATAATCCAATTGAGTATGCGTCGTACTCTTTAGGGAGTTCGCTTCGTCCATTCAGCGACAAAGTCAGCCAAAACTTGTGACTTTATAGCTCACGAGGTTTGTAAGTTATATCAAATGGTAAGAGCTCAATGGCCCATTTTGCAATCCTGCCGTCGCGTCGCGGTTGTTTATAATGTCGTTAAGTGGTACTTCAGAGGCCACTGTTATCGAACACTCTTGAAAGTAGTGTCGGAGCTTCCGGGATGCCATGAACACCGCGTATGCTATCTTCTGATAGTGCGGGTATCGGGACTTGCAGGGGGTTAACACAGTGGATACATAGTATACTGGTTTTTGAAGAGGGAATTTATGCCCTTCTTTTTCTCGTTCGACGACGAGTACCGCGCTTACAACTTGATGCGTAGCTGCGATGTATAACAACATTGGTTCGCCCAGGTTGGGCGCAGCCAGGACCGGATTTGTTGCCAATATGGCCTTTATTTCTTCGAGTTCGGCGGTGGCAGCATCCGTCCACTGGTGTTCGATGCGCCTAAGGAGGCGATAGAGGGGTAATGCCTTTTCTCCTAGACGGGAGATAAAGCGGCTTAGAGCCGCCACGCATCCAGTCAATTTTTGTATTTGCTTGAGGTCTTTTGGGATATCTAGCTGTGGCAGAGCTCGGATCTTGGCTGGGTTTGCTCCAATTCCTCTACCGGATATGATGAAGCCCAGCAGCTTTCCAGCTGGTACACCGAAAACGCATTTTTCCGGATTCAGCTTGATGTCATATGCTCTAAGGTTGTCGAATGTGAGCCTCAAGTCGTCTACTAGAGTTTCGACGTGTTTAGTTTTGACGACTACGTCGTCTACGTATGCCTCTACTGTTTTGCCGATCTGGGTAGCCAGACATGTCTGAATCACGCGCTGATATGTTGCGCCAGCGTTTTTAAGTCCGAAGGGCATCGTGTTGAAGCAGAATGGTCCATATGGGGTAATGAATGCCGTTGCGGCTTGATCCGCTTCTGCCATCTTGATTTGATGATAGTTGGAGTATGCGTCCAGGAAGCACAATGAATCGTGCCCTGCAGTGGCATCGATGATTTGGTTGATGCGGGGGAGGGGAAGGGATCCTTTGGGCAGGCTTTATTTAGGTCTTTGAAATCGACACATAGGCGCCAGGATTTGTCCTTCTTTGGTACCATTACTAGGTTTGCTAGCCAATCCGGTGCTTGATGTCTCTCGATGAATCCGCTTCCAATAGTTTGGCTAGCTCCTCTCCCATTGCCTGTCTTTTGGGTTCGGAGAATCGCCCGAGAGCCTGTTTGGTGGCTTGAATCCTTTAGGATGTTTAGGCTGTGTTCGCCAATCTGCGTGGGATTCGGGCATATCCGAGGGGTGCCAGCAAAATGTCCCAATTTTCGAAGGAATTCTCGCAGATCGCGCGTACATCAGGGTTCAATTGTGCCCGATGGAGGCCGTTTTTTCGGGTCCGTTGGGTGGACCTGGAATTTTACTATTTCATCTGCTAGTTTAAGGGAGGTGGACTTGGATCTCTTATCGAGTGTCACGTCGTCCCTATTCACCGTAGAGCGCAGCGTGGTGAGTTCCTCTGCCGCTAGGGCTTCGGATAGTGCCTCTAAGGCTAATGCGGCTGTCTTGTTTTCAGCGCGGAGTGCTATGTCCGGATCACTAACGAGAGTGATTATTCCGCCGGGCCCAGGCATTTTGAGCTTCATGTACCCGTAATGGGGTACGGCTTGAAAAATTGTGAATCCTCATGACAATCCTGACATAAAGGGACTAATACTCTAGGGTAGAACAGAACAAAAGCTGGATTGGCATTTTGATCCACGGAATACAACTACTTTGACCCAATCCTCGAAGTGGACAAGGTACTGGAGTTTGTTTCTCCTAGTCATTACAGAATAGAATGGCTTGACAGACCACAAGAATATGGGGTATCGATGATCATGAATGCATGACATGCTCCTGACTATCAAATGATAGACGGATATCAGGATACAACTAAAGAGAGGGACAACTCAAAGGAACATATATCTTTCTGAGTTGTGGATGCATAAATTAGTATGTTGAGCAAAGCTCACATTTCTTCCAGATAACCCATGCAGAAAGGCAGAACTGGCAGATTCACAATGTAGAATGGAGAACTCATCAAGAGCATTCTGGTTGTGACCTTTTGGTTCAAAGAACTTCTGCCATAAGCGGTTCATAGTATTTGGAAGAAGGAAATACCACGGACCTCGAGGACTAATGCAAAGGTTACTAATATCCTAAAGGAACTAGCAAACACTATCGACATGAGGTAAGTAAGGTGAATCTCGGGTTCAAAACCCAGGAGTAGAATGCCTACTACTAAGTGGCATCACGGGATGCTTTCAAGAATGATGGCCAGAATCATCACACTGGGACACAAAACATGGCTAGGTTACTAGATGATCCCCTAAGACACCTAGGGTCATAATAATAACTCCAGCATATATGTCGAGGCAATAGAGTACCTCAACTCACCGATTAGTGTGGTTAATCTGGCCCAAAGGAACATCGGAAACGGAAAGTAGGAATTTGCAAATGCTTCAGACTGTTTAGAAACCTGGGATGACTCGGACAACATAACGGCTGTAAATGCTCAAAAAGAATTGAGACATCCTGCAAAATGGTGGCATAACCACTCAACAACAACATATCAAGGTTCCAAGTCCAACTAACAACACACTGTAGTAGTAGAAACTGAACAGAGGCTTGAGACCAACAATCCTACAAGTCTATGGATTAGTAACACGTGATCCTGATAGAAAGATGAGAAGCCTACTCCTTAATCCCCGTAGAAGAGAAGAGGGTGACTCAGATTAGAGGACATAAGGTAAAGAAGTAAAAAGAGCCTTACGTTCCATCCCACGATCAATTCCCCTACATATAACTAAAACATTTCTAGACTCAACTTCGACCAGTTTGGCTTGGTAATCCTACAGGCAGTCAGGCTCTGATACCAACGCTGTCAGGACCCCGATTCCAAGTCCCATCAATCTCGCCGGTAACACCTCATATCACTTTGCGGCCTCACGCACGGTATTCCCATGGGTGTCGCATTACCATGGCCCGGGACCGTTTGTGCCTTTTGGCTCACGCATATGATAGTGTTGCTAGCATCCATATGACAGAGAACCCGTGCCGACATGACTAGTCGTGAACCCAAAGTGGCACTAACTTACGAGGACAGGCATACATGAATCAACATCGAGCATGTCGGTCGCCAGCGTGTGAATCCGGCTGTAGCACTGGCTATCAGGACTCCGTGAACCGGGCTGTAGCAGAGCTAGGCGGGACTCGGATGTCACCGCATGACATTTCACCAAGGGATGTACACAGAACGAAGTGAATCACATGGCGGCCGATCAAGTGTTCCGGAGCAAGAGTCTGGGCTAGCAGGACTCCGTGAACCGAGCAGAAGCGGACTACTATGGCTCATGGAAGCACAAGACTACATTTCCCCATAAGAGAGGCTACCAAGGATAAACAACTAGGTTGTCAGATCCCACACATACCAAGCATTTCAATCATACACACAATATGCTCGATATGTGTAAATACAACATGGCATCACAACAAAACTCTACGACTCAAAGTATTTATTCATTAGGCTCCGAGGAGCCAAGTATTACAAACATGGGTCTCATGACCCAACATATAGAGCATACAAGCAACAAGCACAAGCGGAAGCTTAACTTGTCTGAGTACAGACAACTACAAATGAAAAGGCTGAGAAGCCTGACTATCTACAAGACCCTGCCAGGGGCACAAGATCGTAGCTGAGGTAACAAGCTAAACGTCGAAGTCCACGCGGAACTACTAGTGAGACTGGGGTCTCTCTACAAAAACATAAAATAGGCAGACGTGAGTACAAATGTACCCAACAAGACTTACATCAGAACTAGCTACATATGCATCAGTATCAACAAAGGGATGGTGGAGTTTGACTGCAGCAAGCCATCTTTGACTCAGTGGCTATCCTAGACTATGACTGCAATTAACTCTTTTGTGGTGGTGCACACGAGTCCACATATTCACCATATCAATACACCACTATGTATCCGCTTCCGTCTCCCTACGAGAAGGCAATCCATAGCACTCACGCTTATCTTGCGAGTTTTAGAGTATCCATGTAACATCCCAAATTTCCTATTTGGAATGTTTTACAATTATAGCTAAGCATCCTATGCATCTTGTTTGAAATTGAATGCCATTTGGAGTTTCAGAGAAATTTGAGTTTTGAATTTGAATTCAAACTTTGGCAAGTGGGAAACATTTCAAAAACTATACCTGATAAATACTTGATCAAAAGTATGAGAGGAGTAGACATGACACTCCAAAAATATCAGAGGAAAACATTGCCAAAAGATTTGGATTCAAATCTGAATTTTATTTGAATTTTAAAAAAAATGGATTTTTATAAAGTTTGGATTTTGCCTTTGGAAAAATGTTCAAATGAAAGGGAATATTCCCCTGATCATTTTGGTATATATATACCCTATATAAAATATTTATAGTTATTGTTTTATTTCAGTTTTTGTTTTATTAAAAAAAATTTAAAAAAAGAAAAGAAACCCCCTGGGCGCCAGCTAGGCCACCCCAGCCGGCCAGTGGCATGAGCAGCTGCTGGCCAGCCCAGCCTGCCCACACTGCCAACTGGCCAGCCCACCCGACCGCCTCACACCTCGCCTGAAACCCCAGGCCTCGCCACCCGATCGCCCCCCTCTCTCTCTCTCTCGACCATGGGCCCACCCCATCTTCTTCCCCTCGCCCACGCATCACCAGACCGCCGGAGATCGCGGATCCCGGGATCCGGATCCGACCGCCTTGATCGCCTCCCAAGCCGCCCGAGGCCCGGCTATAAAAGCCGACCCTCCGCACCCCATTCCCCCTAGCCTTGCCGGAGCCCTCTCCTCTCTCTCCCGAGCACACTGGGAGACCCAGCTCCCCCGCCGCCAAAGTCGCTGCCGACGCCCAGCCCCTCCCGCCACCCCGACGCCACTGTAACCCTCACTGAAGCTTCCTCAAGACCAAGACGCCACTCCGCCGAGCTCCCGACGCCTGGAAGCCTCGACGACTCTTCTTGCCGCCATTGCCGCCGGACTCCGTAAGCCACGGAACACCTCCCCGTCCGATCTCAAACGGACGGCCACGATTAGAACCCCCGAAGGGGTATCTTTTTATAAAAAGACCGGCCGGTTCTTTCCGGTTTATTAGGTTAGGTTTATTTATTTTAAGCTGGCCGTTTTAGTTAAAAACCACTAGGCCCGTTAGGCTATTTGACGCCCAGTGCACAGTATAGGCCCATTAGGCTTTTTCTTTTATTTTTGATTTTCTGTTTTAGCAGAATAGTTTCTGTTTTGAAAAATTGATATCTTTCATTCTGTTTAATATTTTTAGGTGATTCTTTTTTTGTTGGCTTGCAAATTTTATGTAGTTTATGTAGAATATATATTTAGCTATGTCAAAATTAATTAAAATTGCTTTAATTTAGTTTTAGTCAGGATAGTAAATCTGCTATAACTTTAGTTAGAAAAATTATTTTTAGATGATTCTTTTGTCACAACTTTATTTTGACTTTGCCAAACCATAGAAATTAACTTGGGTATTTTAGGATTAATAAATAATTAGTTTTAAGCAGAATCCTATTAATCCTAATTAATTTACTAGCTCCTGCTTTTCCTAATATTTTAATTAGTAAATAAATTTATTTTTAACTTGTGATTGGTTATTCTAGGTTAGTTTCTGTCACTCTAGTAGATGAACTTTTATTTATAATTAATAAAAGTTTTAATTTATTTTTCTTAATAGAAATTGGATTAGGCCTAAAATGAGTTTTATAATAGCTTTTTAATTAATTCCTTTCGCTCCTAGTTGCTTAGTGAATCCTTTTATGTTAAGTTAACCTAAAACCATGATTAGGTTATGTTAAGAAAATTTTATTATATAAAAACTATTTTAGTTATTGTTTGAAGTAGGAAAACTTTGAGTGGTTTTTCTTTGAGTTTTCCTTTGGATTTGGTTTTGGTTGTTTTGTTGTGTTATGTTACTTTTGTTATGTTGTGTGATCCTATTGCTATATGCTTATGGTGAAATTGTTTGTCTCGGTAGAGTTTCCGGAGTGCAAAGCTTGCTACTACGACTCTTTAGCTTACGAGGATCATCAGCAAGACAAGTTTTGATCATGTTATTTCTATACCTATGTTTTTGTGCATTAGTAATTGTCACCACCCCACCATGCATGCAGTAGTGAATTCTTGAAGTCATTAAACTTGATTAGTATCATGTGGTAGGATGAACCAATCCCCTTGTTACCATGACCCCGGGACGTAGTAGTTACTTTGCTATGCTCGTAGACGGGTTTTGGGTTGAGTGAAATTCATAAGCAAGATGTGAGAGTCAATGATGATGACAACCCCATGAACTACAATGATCAAGATGGACTTGGAAAATCACTCTTTGGGTGGAGGATTTGTTGACGGGCACCGAGAACCCAGTGGTGGCGGGATGCATGGAGAAGTGCCATGACATCTTGCGGAAAGCTTCACCCAGCCACGAAGAGAAGGATGGATGCCCCATGACCGAAGCTTACATGCAGCCGCAAGCCATTATGGGCTCGCTGGGTTGACCCTAGTAGTGACGCTGGCTGGACGGTACTACGAGAAGTAGAAGAACGGTAGGATTGATGGGTACGGCAGTAGCTGAAGAACTCTTTGGAAGACCTGTTTCATTGCCCCGTCTTCAAACACCATGAAGTGCGAAGACTTTAAAGGAGGGAATGATTCTTATGGGAAAGTCGCAACCCTCTGCAGAGTTAAAGATCTAATCGATTAGCCGTGTCCCTGTTACGGACATTTGAGCCTCTGGAACTTGGAAGTATTCGGATATCTCAACACTAAAACTAATGAATTAATTTGAGGGGTTTTATGACTTAATAATTTGGGAATGAGATATTGGTTGGCGGAACCATCTCAATAACTACCAACAATTGTAGTAATTTGCAAGCAAGTCCATTGTAGTAGGATAAAATTTGCTTTTCGCAAAATGATGAAACTTAGAGCTCCACAGCCAAAATGCATATAGTGTTAGTAACTTTATTATTGTTATTCTTCATGACTTGCCGCTTATTCCAAAAGCTGACCTACATGGCTGCAACGTATTATGTTGCGTAGATATATTCGATCGGGAGTGAGGCTACGCTCCGCTTGGCGATTGCCCTGGAGTCGGATGGACTCGCTTTACCTTCGACCTTCCGCAACATTAGTAGTTTATTTCTCATGAGTTGGCCTTGGGCGAATTTATTCCTTGTAATAAAGACTCTATATGAGAATCGCTTAATGATATTCAGGTGTGATTGAACTTTGATTACTTTATCGATGTCTCGTGAGTACCAAAGATGATCTTGGGATGGTATGCATACGTAGATTTGACCGATTTTGGGTCAGGTCGCTACAATCCACTTTCACTTGTCTATGAACTGTTATAGGCAACCCAGAAGTCCTTTACCGAACACGGCTATTCGAATAGATCATTTATAACCCTGCAGGGGTGTACTTCTTCACACATGTTTCCACCACTTAGTGTCTGCACACGACATGTGCTCGGCAGACTTCAAGCGAAAGCCGACGCGGGTGTAGAACACGACCAACCTAAACACTCAAGCCTCTAGTCCAGATTTATCGCCTATCCAGGTTCCATCCGCAGGGAGTCCGGCCGAGGTTTCCACATACGGCCCCGAACGATGTGTGCAGGGTTCCCGAGACACCAAACGGGTGCCCGGTACACCGTGCCACGTGCCTACCGCATCACAGCCCAACCCTCGGGTCAGCGCTGCGCATGGCCTCCAGCATACTACAAACACCAGAAACTACTTGCAACTCCTGGACAGAGGACTAGGGTGGTTAAGAAGTCGAGCGGGTTCATATTTCAGGGCCCAACGTGTGGTAGTAGCTGTTTCATGGATCACAAACACAGAACTCAGTTCCTGAGGACGGCTTCAATGAGACAATCCACCATGTACTCCTACATGGCCTCTCACCGCTACCTTTACCAAATCGTGTTCACACACTTAGCTCACACAAAGTAGGACATGTTCACAACTTTCCAATTCATCCCCGATGAATCAGACCTTACACAACTCTAAGCAATAGCAGGCATGACAAACAAGCATGAATGAGTAGGCACATCAGGGCTCAAACAACTCCTACTCATGCTAGTGGGTTTCATCTATTTACTGTGGCAATGACAGGTCATGCAAAGGAAAAGGGGTTCAACTACCGCAGCAAGTAACAGATGAATCGTTGTTGTCCTAATGCAGTAAAAGAGAGCAGGAGTGAGAGAGTGGGATTGTATCGGAATGAACAAGGGGGTTTTGCTTGCCTGACACTTCTGAAGATAGTATAGCTCTTCATCGGTGTCATTGAATTCATCGTCGGAACCAAGTCTAGTGAGAGGGGACAATTACCGGCAAACAAGGAAGAACACAATCAATGGAATGCACAATATGATGCATGATCATGACATGGTAATATGAGTGTGTTGGCCTAATGCAACTACAACTAGATGGTTTTGGGACATTTTGAACCAAAGGTTCAACCCCAAATTCAAATTATGAATTTAAATAGTGCCTTATCATGTTTTGAACTAAACAGCAAGGTTAAGTTGTTTAAACATGCATGAAACCCGTACAGATGGATAGATTGGATTTTTCTGATCATTTTTCATATATAAATCTTTTCATTTGGAGTTACACATTAAATTCTATGAATTTTAGAAGTTTTGGGCATTTTCTGAAATTTATAAATCTTTTCTGATTTATTTTAATTCCAGAAAATGTTTACTGCGTGAGCATTAAGTCATGCTGACCTCAGCAGGTCAACAGGCGCCGTCCAGGTCAAATCTGACCAGTGGGGTCCACTGGTCAGTGACTAACTAACTAACCTAAGTTAATTAACACTAACCGAATACTAACTAAAAGTGTGAGTGGAGCTAATTAAGCTTAGTTTGAAACTAAACTAGAATTAGTAGGGCCCACTTGTCAGTGAACCAGGGAAGGTCAAACCCCTGGTTAGCGTGGTCAAACCCACCGGTGACTCGACGCCGGCGAGGCCCGAGACGGTGGCGCGGTTCGGAAATCGCCCACAGGGCACGGACAAGGCCGTTCTTGGGCTCGTTGGAGAGCTCTGGCAGGCGCGCATCGAGCAGTGGTGGCGGCCGGGCCTATGGTGGCCGGAGCCAACGACGGCGAGCTCGGCCGCGGTGGCCGGCGTTCGGGTGTGCGCGGGAACGGTGCTGTGTTGTGCAAACGAGACGGAGGAGAGGGGGGTTGGGAGTAGAAGCTCACGGCGATCACGTAGGGATGGTCAGCGAGCTCGGGGAGGCGCCGGAGCGAGCGAGGCAGCGAGGCGGATCTCCGGCGACCGAGGAGGGAGGAGACGTTGGGGACGGCGATTCTGGGCTTCCGGCGCCGCTTGGCTCGGTGCAGAAGGCGTAGGCAGCGGAGGCAAGGCTCGTGGACTTGCTGGTGAGGCGAGGCAGTGGCCATGGCTACGGCAACAAAGACGAGCGGCGTCGGTCATGATCAGGTGGCTATGCGCGAGAGAAACAGAGGAGGGGAGAGAGAGCAGCGGGTGAGGGGGAGGGGTGAGAGGCCTCTGGGCGTCTCCGTGGCGCATCCAGAAGAGCCGGTGCCGCGGTGGAAGCAGGAGCTGGCGCGCGCGCAGTGACCACGCGCCCCTGCTCCTACTAGCAGGAGGTAGACGACGCGGTGAGGAGGTGGGCTGGGCCCTTTACAGTGCTGGGCCGCAGCTGGGCTGCTAGATGGCCTGCGTCAGGTAAGTCCACTCTCTCTCTCTCTCTCTCTCTCTCTTTACTAATTTGTTCTGCTTTTCTTATTTTCTTATTTTGTTTTGATTTAGTTTATAACCCAAATCATTTTAATAAATCCTGAAAATAATTGTGGGCATTAAATTAATTATTACAGAGGCCCTTAACTATTTTTAGAATTTTTGGAGCATTTAAAAATATTAATAGTATTTAAATGCCCCAATTTAAATACAATATGGGTTATTCAAAAATCCAAAATAGCCTAAAAATATTTGCATCATTTTTGGCAGAGGTTTTCACCTTTATAAAAAATAATGAACATTTTCAAAGGGCATTTTGGGTTCATTGAAAATATTGTTTATTTGAACCTAGTTGAATTCATTTAGTGCTAGGGTTTCAACATCCCCATTTCAAGTTCCTTTGGGAAATAAATATGATGACATCATGAGCAAGCAAAGTCAAACAAGAGCTGATCTGAGGTTGTGACAGCGTCGCCTGGTAATATTCCCCTCCATCGAGAAAATAAAATAATATGCCATTAATGCTAACAGTCTTGTCTATACCATGACAGGATTGTTAGAGGAACTCAAGGAGGCTCTGGAAGTCGCGCAAGCGAATGAACAAGAGGCCAAAAGGCTACATGCTGCGGGTGAACGTGTGCTGAAGCAGGCCATTGTTGAGAAAAACCAGCTCCAGGATTGCAAAACCCAACTAGGCGAAGAGCTGAAGGATGTGCGGGCCCAGCTAGCCGATTCCGTGAAGGAGAACAAGCAGCTGCGGGGCGGCATATTCAATATGTGTCTGAGCTATTGTTAAAGTAGTTCGGAGATAGAAGGAACTGATATAATTATGATTGCAGGTATATTGACGGGCCATCCTTAAGAGGAGGTGTCCGGATCATCGAGTGATCTGCTGCAAAGGCTGTCACAAGTGCACGAACAGGCGCGGCTGGTGATGCGGAGTGTTGCCAAGGCCCTGTGGCCATCTGCTTTCCCTCCAGGAAGTATGGAGGAGCTTGTAGAGCTGTTCAAAGGAGCGCGGCGGCGTATCCGACTATGGAAGATATCGGCCTGTCGAGAGGGTGCGCAAGAGGCTTGGGCCATGGTGGAAACTCGGTATACCAAGCTTGATCCGAATCACATGGCTCGGGTCAGACCGCTAGGGTCGAATGGGGAAGAATTCCCGTTAGTTTAGTGTATGACCAAGTAGAGGTGGCCGCCAAATATTCCCAACAGGATTGTAAGTTAGACCGCCTATTGGACGGTATAGAGGAGGAAGTGTTTGATTCCAAGTGACTATGTACTTTCCTTACCCTATGTAACTCTAGCTGAATTGTATATCATTTGTCATGGCAGACCTTTTCGTTTCAACCTCCAGACTCGATGGTGTGGAGTGTTTCCGAATACCCTCGCGGCCGAATAGACCGGGGTATGCCTGGAAAACTAGGCGTAGGGGTCATAGTTGCTTGAACAAACAAGTTGTATTCTGCTAGTTATGTTATATTACATTGAAATATAAGAAACATCTTCCAGATAGAATAGTTTCGTTAAGGGTTCCTTTCCCTGGGTGTGTATGCATTAGGATACATGTCCGAATTGTGATGTGAAGATCACAACGTGTACAACTTCTGGGGGTTCGTAATGGAGTGAGTACAAAAAACATCTTTAATTCGCCGACCGAATATTCCCTTAAGAATGCTAGCTTTCGGCTTCACCCAGTATGAGGTACACATCCGGATGACCCGGCAGTAACAATCGCAGAGGTGCTCCCTTTACGCCCTAGCCGAACTAACGGGAACGTAGGGCATAAGCACAGGAGCCAGGCAACCCAGCTTGGCCAAAACTTAAGTCATATCGATGCATATAGTGGCGAAGAAAAGGTACATATGGAAAGACTCATATGTGAAGAGCTTGATGCTCAGTGAATTAATGAAAAGCTTCTGTCCAAGAAGCCCCCAGGCATAATGGGCGTACATATGTAAAGATGTGTACATCAGTAGTGTTCGGTCAAGCCGTATGAGAGCTTTAAAGCAAAAAAAGGTGTAAAAGAGAGAAAAAGTAATGGAAACTAGGGGAGAAGGAGACTAACAAAGAATTAGGCGCTAAGCATAGAACCTTCGGAGTCTGGCCGCGTTCCAGGGGTTCGTCTCTAGGCGATTGTCTGATGCATCACGAAGACAATACGCTCCTCCTGTAAGAACTTCGTCGATTATGAAGGGACCCTCCCGTTTGGGCTTGAGTTTGTCCTTTTTCTTCTCCGACAAGCATAGAACGAGTTCGCCAACGTTGTAAGTCTTGGCCCGCACTTCTATGCTTTGATATCTTCGAGCCTGTTGTTGATAAAATGCTGAACGGGCTTTGGCGACGTCACGCTCCTCCTCCAGGGCATCTTGGCTGTCCTGCCGATCCAACTCGGCCTCTTTCTCCTCATACATACACACTCGAGGTGAGTCATATATAATATCGCAGGGCAATACAGCCTCTGCACCATACACCATGAAGAAAGGTGTGTATCCGGTAGTACGGTTGGGCGTGGTCCGCAGCCCCCAGAGTACGGAGTCAAGCTCCTCAACCCAGTGCTTGTCTGATTCTTTCAAAGACGGCACTAGCCTGGGTTTGATGCCGCTCATAATAAGACCATTGGCTCGTTCGACTTGACCGTTTGTTTGCGGGTGGTAGACAGAGGCGTAATCGAGCTTAATGCCCAGATTAGCACACTAGGTTTTCACCTCATCGGCTTGAAATTGGAACCGTTGTCGGTGATGATTCTGTGCGGGACACCATAACGGTGCACCACATCGGATATAAATGCAATCACCGGTCCGGAATCGGCCATTTTAACTGGTCTAGCCTCTATCCACTTGGTGATTTATCCACCATGATTAGCAGATATTTTTTCTTATGGCTTCCCCCTTTAAGGGGTCCAACCATGTCCAAGCCCCAGACCGCGAAGGGCCATGTAATGGGGATTGTTTGTAGGGCGGTTGGGGGCATATGGCTTTGGTTGGCGAAGAGTTGGCATCCCACACAGCGCTGGACGAGGTCCTGTGCGTCTGCTCGGGCCGTAGGCCAATAAAATCCTGTACGGAAGGCCTTGCTGACAAGTGCCCGGGCTGCGGCGTGGTGCCCACCGAGACCGGCGTGAATTTCTGCCAAGAGTTTCCGCCCCTCCTCCTCGGAGATACACCTTTGAAGGATTCCGATAGTACTTTTCTTGTAGAGCTCTCCTTCGTGAACTTTATAGGCCTTTGAATGTCGGACAATGTGGCGAGCCTCGTTCTGATCTTCTGGGAGCTCCTTCCTATTAAGGTAGGCCAAGAATGTTTCGGTCCACGGGGCAATGACTGACATAATGAGGTGGGCTGATGGTGTTATTTTGGTGGCCGAGCATCCGATGATATCGGCGTGTTCGCTATCTATGTTTGTGTTCGGAACGGGACTGTCGTTGCTGTCTCCCCCTTGCCACACCACGGATGGCTTAAAGAGCCTTTCGAGGAAGATGTTAGGTGGGACGGGATCGCGCTTAGCACCGATGCAAGCAAGGACGTCTGCCGCCTGATTACTTTTGCGGGCGACGTGATGAAATTCGAGCCCCTCGAACCGAGCCGACATCTTTAAGACGGCGTTGCGATAAGCTGCCATCTTTGGATCTTTGGCATCAAAGTCTCCATTAATTTGGGATATTGCGAGGTTTGAGTCCCCGCGCACCTCCAGGCGTTGTATGCCCATTGATACGGCCATCCGAAGGCCATGTAGCAAGGCCTCGTATTCGGCTGTGTTGTTGGAGTCTGTGTATAATATTTGGAGTACGTACTGGATGATATCTCCTGTGGGGGACATTAATACGATGCTCGCTCCTAGCCCTGCCAATATTTTGGAGCCATCAAAATGCATAACCCAGTTGGAATACGCGTCGTACTCTTTAGGGAGTTCAGCCTCTGTCCATTCGGCGACGAAGTCAGCCAGTACTTGGGATTTGATGGCTCGACGTGGTTTGTACGTGATGTCGAATGGAAGGAGCTCAATGGCCCATTTGGCAATCCGGCCCGTGGCGTCCCGGTTGTTTATTATATCATTGAGGGGCACTTCAGAGGCCACCGTGATCGAACACTCCTGAAAGTAGTGTCGTAACTTTCGAGATGCCATGAAGACTGCATATGCTATCTTTTGATAGTGAGAGTACCGGGATTTGCATGGTGTGAGGACGGTGGATACATAGTATACCGGCTTTTGGAGCGGAAATTTGTGTCCGTCCTATTCTCACTCGATGACGAGTACAGTGCTCACCACCTGATGTGTTGCCGATATATATAGGAACATTGGTTCGCCGATGTTTGGCGCGGCCAGGATTGGGTTGCTCACCAGAAGGGCTTTTATTTCTTCCAGTCCGGCCGTCGCCGCGTCTGTCCACTCGAAGTTATCAGTGCGCCGCAGAAGGCGATAAAGTGGCAGCGCCTTTTCCCCCAACCTGGAAATAAAGCGGCTTAAAGCTGCCACGCACCCAGCGAGTTTTTGGACCTGTTTAAGTTCAGTTGGCGTAGCCAATTGTGACAAAGCTCGAATTTTGGCTGGATTTGCTTCAATTTCTCTGTTGGAAACAATGAAGCCCAGCAGCTTTCCGGCGGGGACACCAAAGACGCACTTTTCCGGGTTAAGCTTGATGTCATATGTGCGGAGGTTGTCGAATGTGAGACGCAAATCGTCTATTAGTGTTTCGACGTGTCTAGTTTTGATGAAGACGTCGTCCATGTAGGCCTCCACTGTCTTGCCGATATGTTTCTCGAGGCACGTTTGGATCATGCGCTGGTAGGTGGCGCCGGCGTTCTTGAGCCCTAAAGGCATGGTGTTGAAGCAAAACGGCCCGTATGGTGTAGTGAATGTTGTTGCGGCTTGATCGGACTCCTTCATTTTGATTTGATGGTATCCGGAATATGCATCAAGGAAGCACAGCGAGTCGTGTCCTGCGATAGCGTCAATGATTTGATCAATGCGAGGGAGGGGGAAGGGATCCTTAGGGCAAGCCTTGTTAAGGTCTTTGAAATCGACGCACAGGCGCCAGGATTTATCTTTCTTTGGGACCATTACCAAGTTTGCCAGCCAGTCCGGATGTTTAATATCTCTAATGAATCCGGCCTCGATGAGTTTGTCCAGCTCTTCCCCCATAGCTTGTCGTTTGGGTTCGGAAAAGCGCCACAGTGTTTGTTTGACCGGTTTGTATCCCTTTAGTATGTTGAGGCCATGCTCGGCCAACTCGCGCGGGATTCCTGGCATATCTAAGGGGTGCCAGGCGAATATATCCCAGTTTTCGCGCAAGAAGTCTCGTAGTGCGGCGTCGACTGTGGGGCTGAGTTGCGCTCCGATAGATGTTGTCTTCTTCGGATCTGTTGGATGGACCTGAAATTTGACTGTTTCTTCTGCTGGCTTGAAGGAAGTGGATTTGGGTCATTTTTCCAGGATCACATCGTCCCTATCCACAATGGAGCGTAGTGCGGTTAGTTCTTCGGCCGCAAGGGCTTCAGATAATGCCTCGAGGGCCAGGGATGCGGTTTTGTTCTCGGCGCGGAGTGCTATATCCGGATCGCTAACGAGGGTGATTATTCCATTAGGCCTGGGCATTTTTAGCTTATATACCCATAATGAGGTACGACTTGAAAGCGCATGAAGGCTTCTCGCCCTAACAGGGCGTGGTATCGACTATTGAAAAGGGCCACCTGGAAAGTTATTTCTTCGGACCGATAGTTCTCCGGCGTGCCGAATACCACATCAAGTGTAGTTTTTCCTGCACATCGTGCTTCCCGACTGGGAATGATACCTCAAAAGGTTGTGCTGCTTTTCTCGATGCGGCTCCTGTCTATTTCCATCTTGTGGAGCGTGTCCTCATAAATGAGGTTTAATCCACTACCGCCGTCCATGAGGACTTTTGTAAGTCAAAAACCGTCCACGATGGGACTAAGGACTAACGCGGCTGGCGCTCTGACTCTTCTGTATTTAGGTTCGTCATTGGCGTTAAAAGTTATGGCCGCGTCGTTCCAGGGGTCAATTGCGGCGACCTGGCAGACTTCAGCGAGATCGCACAGTTCCCTTTTACGCTTATTGTTTGAAGCGAATGCCTCGAAGACCGTCAATACTCTTGTGTCGTCATTTTCTAGAGGGTACTGTTCTAGGGTGTCCTTGATAAGGATGTCCTCGCCGCTCTTGGCTACCTACCGAAGTATCCAACATGCTCTAAGGCTGTGAGTTGCCACGGTATCTGGCGTCATGTGTATTTGCATGGGCCATTGAGCCATCCCTCCAGAACGGTGCCATGCAGCGTAATGGGTTTATGTTTTTTGACTATTGGGTCGGGCGTGCCACGGGGGTGCGTCCTCTTCTCCTGTAGGGAGAGTTGAGTTGGGACCGATGGTTCCCAGCAAGCTGCCTGAGTTTTCCAGGCACTTTTCATCGCGCTGTACTTTTGTACGATAGTTTCTAAGTCAGTGAACTTTAGTATGCGGCGGCGATTGATGGCGTTAAGGATACCTTCGTCCATGTAGTTGTTGCAAAATGCTGCTATCGCGTCTTCGTCGCGGCAATCCTTTACCTTATCTTTGACAAGGAGGAATCTGGCCCAGAAGTGGTGGACCGTTTCCTGAGACTGTTGTTTGATGCTCATGAGAGCGTCTATGTCCGGGTGGGTGGGTGGAGTTAAATCCGAACCCTGACCCGATTTTGGGTCCGGAGTTTGAAGATCTACAGGACCTGACAGTTCGGGCTCCAGGATATCGACTGATTTTTTAGGCTCGGCGTCCGACTCTATGTTCGGAGGACGAGACAAGCCTTTCTGCTGGAGAATATCCGGCCCTTCAAGATCGGAGATCCGTACATAGTTTGTCTTCAATATAGTAGAAGAGTTGTACCGCTCCTCGACTACCGCTATCTGGTGGGTGATCGGCGGAATTTTAATTTCTCTCCGGCCGGGTTTAAGCCCAATCCGATCGTAGTCTGTAGCGACCCCCAAGGCGGCCATGCGATCCAGGAGTTCGTTTAACGACAACAACTCCGTCAGATCCATCCGGGCGGAGTATTCGGGACCAACGCGGAGGCAATTTTTGATGACTTGAGAGGTCATTGTTGGCTTAAGGGCCGAACTGGCGGTCATGACGAAGCTGCCCAGCCGGAGGGTTTGGCCTAGGGCCAAGGCTCCTCCGGAGATGATATTATCCTTGAGAAAAAGGCGAGCCATCAACCTTCTTGGCGACGACATAGTGGAACTCTCAATGAAAGCACCAATGTCGGTGTCAAAACCGGCGGATCTTGGGTAGGGGGTCCCGAACTGTGCGTATAGGATCGATGGTAACAGGAGACGGGGGACACGATGTTTACCCAGGTTCGGGCCCTCTCTATGGAGGTAATACCCTACTTCCTGCTTGATTGATCTTGATGAATATGAGTATTATAAGAGTTGATCAACCACGAGCTCGTAATGGCTAAACCTTAGAAGTCTAGCCTGTATGACTATGGCAATGTGTATGTATCTATCTGGACTACGCTCTCCGGTTTATATAGACACTGGAGAGATCTAGGGTTACATGGAGTCGGTTACATCAGAGGGAATCTACATAGTCGGTTGCCAAGCTTTCCTTCCACGCCTAGTACAGTCCAATTCGGACACGGGTACAGTCTTCGGCCTTCATGTCTTCACAGCCCATCAGTCCGACCCAATGGATAATAGGCCAGATGCCCGAGGACCCCTTAGTCCAGGACTCCCTCACTGGTGATGATCGAGATCATGACGGTGCTTTGGATATGAAGATCAAAGGTACAAGATGATGATGGTCATATCATGTCACATATTTTGATTGCATGTGATGTTTATCTTTTATGCATCTTATTTTGCTTAGTACGGCGGTAGAATTATAAGATGATCCCTTACTGAAATTTCAAGGTATAAGTGTTCTCCCTGAGTATGCACCATTGCCACAGTTCGTGGTGCTGAGACACCACGTGATGATTGGGTGTGATAGGCTCTACATTCACATACAATGGGTGCAAGACAGTTTTGCACATGCAGAATACTTGGGTTAAACTTGACGAGCCTAGCATGTATAGACATGGCCTTGGAACACTTTAGACTGAAAGGTCGAACGTGTATCATATAGTAGATATGATCAACATAGAGATGTTCACCATTGATGACTACTCCATCTCATGTGATGATCGGACATGGTTTAGTTTATTTGGATCACGTATCACTTAGATGACTTGAGGGATGTCTATCTAAGTGGGAGTTCTTAAGTAATTTGATTAATTGAACTTAAACTTAATTTATCATGAACTTAGTCCTGATAATATTTGCATATCTATGTTGTAGATCAATAGTTCGCGTTGTAGCTTCCCTATGTTTTTGATATGTTCCTAGAGAAAACTAAGTTGAAAGATGATAGTAGCAATGATGTGGACTGGGTCCGTGATCTAAGGATTATCCTCATTGCTGCATAGAAGAATTATGTCCTTGATGCACCACTAGGTGACAGACCTATTGCAGGAGCAGATGCAGACGTTATGATCGTTTGGTAAGCTCGATATGATGACTACTTGATAGTTTAGGGCGCCATGCTTTACGGCTTAGAACCGGGACTTCAAAAATGTTTTGAACGCCATGGAGCATATGAGATGTTCCAAGAAGCTGAAAATGATATTTCAGACTCATGCCCGTGTTAAGAGGTATGAGACCTCTGACAATTACTAAGATGGAGGAGAATAGCTCAGCTAGTGAGCATGTGCTCAGAATGTCTGGGTACTACAATCGCTTGAATCAAGTGGGAGTTAATCTTCCAGATAAGATAGTGATTGATAGAGTTCTCTAGTCACTATCACCAATTTACTAGAACTTCGTGATGAACTATAATATGCAAGGGATGAGAAAAACGATTCCCAAGCTCTTCACGATGCTGAAATCAGCGAAGGTAGAAATCAAGAAATAGCATCAAGTGTTGATGGTTAACAAGACCACTAGTTTCAAGAAAAAAGGGAAGGGAAAGAAAGGGAAACTTCAAAAAGAATGGCAAGAAAGTTGCCACTCCCATGAAGAAGCCCAAAGCTAGACCCAAGCCTAAAATTGAGTGATTCTACTGCAAAGGAAATGGTCACTGGAAGTGGAACTGCCCTAGATACTTGGCGGATAAGAAGGATGACAAAGTGAACAAAGGTATATTTGATATACATGTTATTGATGTGTACTTTACTAGTGTTTATAGCAACCCCTCGGTATTTGATACTAGTTCAGTTGCTAAGAGTAGTAACTCGAAACAGGAGTTGCAAAATAAACAGAGACTAGTTAAGGGTGAGGTGACGATGTCTGTTGGAAGTGATTCCAAGGTTGATAATATCACCATTGCACACTCCCTTTACCTTCGGGGTTAGTGTTGAACCTAAAATAAATGTTATTTGGTGTTTGCGTTGAGCATGAATATGATTGGATCATGTTTATTGCAATACGGTTATTCATTTAAGTCAAAGAATAATTGTTGTTTTGTTTACATGAATAAAACCTTCTATCGTCATACACTCAATATAAATGGTTTATTGAATCTCGATCGTAGTGATACACATATTCATAATATTGATGCCAAAAGATGCAAAATTGATAATTATAGTGCAACATACTTGTGGCACTGACGTTTTGGTCATATTGGTGTAAAGCGCATGAAGAAACTCCATGCAGATGGGCTTTTGGAATCACTTGATTATGAATCATTTGATACTTGCGAACCATGCCTCATGGGAGAGATGACTAAAACTCCATTCTCCGGAACAATGGGGAGCGAGCCAATGACTTATTGGAAATAATACAAACCGATGTATGCGGTCCAATGAGTGTTGAGGCACGTAACGGGTATCGTTATTTTCTAACCTTCACAGATGATTTAAGAAGATATGGGTATATCTACTTAATGAAACACAAGTCTCAAACATTTGAAAAGTTCAAATAATTTCAGAGTGAAGTGGAGAATCATCGTAACAAGAAAAATAAAGTTTCTACGATCTGATCGCGCAGGCGAATATTTGAATTACGAGTTTGGCCTTCATTTAAAACAATGTGAAATAGTTTCACAACTCACGCCACCTGGAACACCACAGCGTAATGGTGTGTCCGAACGTCATAGCCGTACTTTATTAGATATGGTGCGATATATGATGTCTCTTACTGATTTGTCACTATCGTTTTGGAGTTATGCATTAGAGAGAGCCGCATTCACGTCAAATAGGGCACCGTCTAAATCCATTGAGATGACACCGTATGAACTATGGTTTGGCAAGAAACCTAAGATGTCATTTCTTAAAAGTTTGGGGATGTGGCGCTTATGTTAAAAGGCTTCAGCCTCATAAGCTCGAACCCAAAGCGGAGAAGTGCGTCTTCATAGGATACCCTGAGGAAACCATTGGGTACACCTTCTACCACATATTCGAAAGGCAAGATCTTTGTTGCTAAGAATGGATCCTTTCTAGAGAAGGAGTTTGTCTCAAAAGAAGTGAGTGGGTGGAAAGTAGAACTTGATGAGGTAATTGTACCTTCTCTCGAATAGGAAAGTAGCTCATCAGAGAAATTCGTTCACGTGATGCCTACACCAACTAGAGAGGAAGCTAATGATGATGATCATGAAACTTCATATCAACTTACTACTAGACCTCGTAGGTCAAACAAAGCATGTTCCGCACTAGAGTGGTACGGTAATCCTGTTCTGGAAGTCATGTTAATAGACCATGACGAACCTACGAACTATGAAGAAGCTATGATGAGCCCAGAGTTTGATAAATGGCTTGAGGCCATGAAATCTGAGATAGGAGCAATAGAAAATAAATGGATCTTGAAGAAGAAGACTGACGCTGATGGTAATGTTACTATCTACAAAGCTCGACTTGTCGCGAAAGGTTTTCAACAAGTTCAAGGAGTTGACTACGGTGAGACTTTCTCACCCGTAGCGATGCTTAAGTCTGTCCGAATCATGTTAGCAATTGCCACATTTTATGATTATGAAATCTGGCAAATGGACGTCAAAACCGCATTCCTTAATGGATTTCTTAAAGAAGAGTTGTGTATGATGCAACCAGAATGTTTTGTCGATCCTAAAGGTGCTAACAAAGTGTGCAAGCTCCAGCGATCCATTTATGGACTGGTGCAAGCATCTCGGAGTTGGAATATACTCTTTAATGAGGTGATCCAAGCATATAGTTTTATACAGACTTGCGGTGAAGCCTATATTTACAAGAAAGTGAGTGGGAGCACTACAGCCTTTCTGATAAGTATATGTGAATGACATATTGTTGATCGGAAATGATATAGAATTTTCTGGAAAGCATAAAGGAGTGTTTGAAAAGGAGTTTTTTTTTCAAAGAAAGACCTCGGTAAAGCTGCTTACATATTGGGCATCAAGATATATAGAGATAGATCAAGACGCTTGATAAGACTTTCGATGAGTACATACCTTGATAAGATTTTGAAGGATTAGTCAAAGAAGGAGTTCTTGCCTGAGTTGTAAGGTATGAAGTTGAGTAAGACTCAAAACCCGACCACGGTAGAAGATAGAGAGAGAATGAAAGTCATTCCCTATGCCTCAGCCATATGTTCTATAAAGTATGCCATGATGTATACCATACCTATTGTGTACCTTGCCATGAGTTTAGAAAGGGGTACAATAGTGATCCAGGAGTAGATCATTGGACAGCGGTCAAAATTATCCTTAGATACCTAAAAAGGACTAAGAAAATGTTTCTCGGTTATGGAGGTGATAAAGAGTTCGTCGTAAAGGGTTACGTCGATGCAAGCTTTGACACCGATCCAGATGACTCTGAGTCTTAATATGGATACATATTGAAAGTGGGTGCAATTAGCTAGAGTAGCTCTGTGCAGAGCATTGTAGACATAGAAATTTGCAAAATACATATGGATCTGAATGTGATAGTCCCGTTGACTAAACTTCTCTCACAAGCAAAACATGATCACACCTTAGTACTCTTTGGGTGTTAATCACATGGCGATGTGAACTAGATTATTGACTCTAGTAAACCCTTTGGGTGTTGGTCACATGGCGATGTGAACTATGGGTGTTAATCACATGACGATGTGATCTATTGGTGTTAAATCACATGGCGATGTGAACTAGATTATTGAATCTAATGCAAGTGGGAGACTGAAGGAAATATGCCCTAGAGGCAATAATAAAGTTGTTATATTATATTTCCTTATTTCATGATAAATGTTTATTATTCATGCTACAATTGTATTAACCGGAAACTTGATACATGTATGAATATATATAGACAAAACACCGTGTCCCTAGTAAGCCTCTACTAGACTAGCTCGTTAATCAAAGATGGTTAAGTTTCCTAACCACAGACATGTGTTGTCATTTGATGAACATGATCACATCATTAGGAGAATGATGTGATGGACAAGACCCATCCGTTAGCTTAGCATATTGATCGTTCAGTTTTATTGCTATTGCTTTCTTCATGTCAAATACATATTCCTTCGACTATGAGATTATGCAACTCCCGGATAGCTGATGTCTACTATGCAACTTTATTCTTGTAGACTCGTGTTGGGCCTCCAAGCGCAGAGTTTTGTAGGACAATAACAATTTTCCCTCAAGTGGATGACCTAAGGTTTATCAGTCCGTGGGAGGTGTAGGATGAAGATGGTCTCTCTCAAACAACCCTGCAACCAAATACAAGAAATCTCTTGTGTCCCCAACACACCCAATACAATGTAAAATTGTATAGGTGCACTAGTTCAGCAAAGAGATGGTGATAAAAGTGTAATATTGATGGTAAATATATTTTTATAATCTGAATAAATAAAAACAGAAAGGTATCAGATAGTAAACGGGCACAAAAACGGTATTGCAATGCTTGAAGATGAGGCCTAGGGTCCGTACTTTCGCTAGTGCAATCTCCCAACAGTGCTAATATAATTGGATCATATAATCATCCCTCGACGTGCGATGAAGCATCACTCCAAAGTTCTTATCTAGCGGAGAACATAAGAATAAATTGTTAATTTGTAGGGTACTAAATCACCTCAAATCTATTCTTTCCGTTCAATCTATTCAAGAGTCTGTACTAAAATATCACAAAGCTATTCTTTCCGTTCGATCTATCCATGAGTTTGTACTAAAATAACACCAAAGCAAATTCAGATTCATAATAATCAATCCAACACAAAGAACTTCAAAGAGTGCCCCAAGATTTCTACCAGGGAAACAAAGACAAGAACGTGCATCAACCCCTATGCATAGATTACCCCAATGTCAGCTCGGGAATCAGCAAGTTGAGTGCCAAAACATATATCAAGTGAATCAATATGATACCCCATTGTCACCATGAGTATCCAATTGCAAGACATATATCAAGTGTTCTCAAATCCATAAAAGTATTCAATCCGATAACAACGAAATCTCAAAGGGAAAAACTCAATTCATAACACAGGATAGAGAGGGGAAAACACCATATGATACGACTATATTAACAAAGCCCGGGATACATCAAGATCATGCAATCTCAAGAACACGAGAGAGAGAGAGAGAGAGAGAGAGAGAGAGAGAGATTAAACACATAGCTACTGGTACAAAACCTCAGCCCCGAGGGTGGACTACTCCCTCCTCATCGTGGTGGCCGCCGGGATGATGAAGATGGCTGATGACCCACAAGTGTAGGGTATCTATCGTAGTCCTTTCGATAAGTAAGAGTGTCGAACCCAACGAGGAGCAGAAGGAAATGACAAGCGGTTTTCAGTAAGGTATTCTCTACAAGCACTGAAATTATCGGTAACAGATAGTTTTGTGATAAGGTAATTTTTAAAGGGTAACAAGTAACAAAAGTAAATAAAGTGCAGCAAGGTGGCCCAATCCTTTTTGTAGCAAAGGACAAGCCTGGACAAACTCTTATATGAAGGAAAACGCTCCCGAGAACACATGGGAATTATCGTCAAGCTAGTTTTCATCATGCTCATATGATTCGCGTTCGGTACTTTGATAATTTGATATGTGGGTGGACCGGTGCTTGGGTGTTGTCCTTCCTTGTACAACCAACCCACTTATGATTAACCCCTATTGCAAGCATCCGCAACTACAAAAGAAGTATTAAGGTAAACCTAACCATAGCATGAAACATATGGATCCAAATCAGCCCCTTACGAAGCAACGCATAAACTAGGGTTTAAGCTTCTGTCACTCTAGCAACCCATCATCTACTTATTACTTCCCAATGCCTTCCTCTAGGCCCAAACAATGGTGAAGTGTCATGTAGTCGACGTTCACATAACACCACTAGAGGAAAGACAACATACATCTCATCAAGATATCGAACGAATACCAAATTCACATGACTACTTATAGCAAGACTTCTCCCATGTCCTCAGGAACTAACGTAACTACTCACAAATCATATTCATGTTCATAATCAGAGGGGTATTAATATGCATAAAGGACCTGAACATATGATCTTCCACCGAATAAACCAACTAGCATCAACTACAAGGAGTAATCAACACTACTAGCAACCCACAAGTACCAATTTGAGGTTTTGAGACAAAGATTGGATACAAGAGATGAACTAGGGTTTGAGAGGAGATGGTGCTGGTGAAGATGTTGATGAAGATTGACCCCCTCCCGATGAGAGGATCGATGGTGATGACGATGGTGATGATTTCCCCCTCCCGCAGGGATGTTTCCCCGGCAGAACAGCTCCGCCGGAGCCCTAGATTGGTTCCACCTCGTGGCGGCGGTGTTTCGTCCCAAAAGCTTCCTTCTGATTTTTTTCCAGGGTAAAAGACACCATATAGCCAAAGATGGGCACCGGAGGCCTGCCAGGTGGCCCACGAGGCAGGGGGCGCGCCCCCACCCTTGTGGATGGTGGGTGGCCCCCCTCTGGTACTTTCTTCGCTCAATATTTTTTATTAATTCCAAAAATAACTTCCGTGGATTTTCAGGCTTTTGGAATTGTGCAGAATAGGTCTCTAATATTTGCTCCTTTTCCAGCCCAGAATTCCAACTGCCGGCATTCTCCCTCTTCTTGTAAACCTTATCAAATAAGAGAGAATAGGCATAAGTATTGTGGCATTATGTGTAATAACATCCCATAATGCAATAAATATCGATATAAAAGCATGATGCAAAATGGACGTATCAACTCCCCCAAGCCTAGACCTCGCTTGTCCTCAAGCGAAAGCCGATAACGAAAAATATGTCCACATGTTTAGAGATAGGGGTGTCGATAATATAAAATATGGACATGAGGGCATCATGATCATTCTTATAACAACAACATATATAAATATTGTCATATGATTTCTTATGCTAAAGTAACAATCTATTCACAATGTAAAGTATAAATCAGAAACTTCATTGAAAACTAACAAACTATAATCTCGGTCATTGAAGCAATTGCAATTTATCATAACATAGGAAAGAGTCAATATAAGAGCTTTTCAGCAAGTCCACATACTCAACTATCATTTAGTCTTTCACAATTGCTAACACTCACGCAATACTTATGGGTAAGAAGTTTTAATCGGACATAGAGAAAGATAGGGGCTTTAAGTGTTGCCTCCCAACCTTTTACCTCAAGGGTAATGTCAACAATAATAGTTCATCTAACTTACATCCAATTATTATATATATATATATATATATATATATATATATATATATATATATATATATATATATATATATATATATATCAGGATCTTTCCAACACAATGTGCTTGCCAAAGGATAAAATGTAAAAAGGAAAGGTGAAGATCACCATGACTCTTGTATAGGGTATAAGACAAGAATAAAAGATAGGCCCTTCGCAGAGGGAAGCAGAGGTTGTCATGTGCTTTTATGGTTGGATGCACAAAGTCTTAATGTGAAAGAACATAACTTTATATTGCCACTTGTGATAAGGACCTTTATTATGCAGTCCGTCGCTTTTATTACTTCCATATCACAAGATCGTATAAAGCTTATTTTCTCCACACTAATAGATCATACATATTTAAAGAGCAATTTTTATTGCTTGCAACAATGACAACTTACTTGAAGGATCTTACTCAATCCATAGGTTGATATGGTGGACTCTCATGGCAAAACTGGGTTTAAGGATATTTGGAAGCACAAGTAGTATCTCTACTTGGTGCTAAGAATTTTGCTAGCATGAGTGGGAAAGGCAAGCTCAACATGTTGGATGATCCATGACAATATACTTTGTTTCAGATATAAGAAAACATAACCCATTACGTTGTCTTCCTTGTCCAACATCAACTCTTTAGCATGTTATATTTTAATGAGTGCTCACAATTATAAAAGATGTCCAAGATAGTATATTTATATGTGAAAACCTCTCTTTCTTTATTACTTCCTATTCATTGCAACGATGACCAAAACTATGTTTGTAAACTCTCAACAAATTTTATTCATCATACTCTTTATATGTGAAGTCATTACTCTCCATAAGATCAATATGATCCCTTTATTTCTTTTTATTCTTTCTTTTTCTTTTATTTTTATTCCCCCAAGATCATAGCAAGATAACCAAGCCCTTGACTCAAAACTAATCTTTATTATATATAGCTCACGGACTCGATTACACAGAGGGATCATAAAGCAAAACTCGAAACTAGATCATACTAAAACTTTATTCTACTAGATCAAGATATTACTAAGAGGATCGAACTAAGAAAAACGGTAAAGATAGGAGTGTGATGGTGATACGATACTGGGGCACCTCCCCCAAGCTTGGCAGTTGCCAAGGGGAGTGCCCATACCCATGTGATTATGTCTCCTTTGCTGGTGAGGAAGATGGTGGTGATGATGGATAGTCGCACATCGAGCGTACGAGATCCTCCAATTTGCGGATAATGCCCTTGAGTGCGGTGATATGCTCCTTCAACAAAATATTTTCACGTGTGAGATACTTGTTTTGAATACTGGCTAACTCAATCATCTTGAAAGCTTCAACCTCAGTTGGGGTAAGAAGATTTTGATGAAGTTGAAGGATTTCTTCTTCTTCTGCTGCCGGAGCTTGATCCTCCACGGCCTTCTTGATTCCATCATCCTTGTTGATCTCCCTGGGTTCTTCTCTCTTCAGCTCTATCTTCATTAGCCAAGCATCGTTGCCCTCATTGTTGGAGGAGGGGGATGACATGATGCCTGGCCTTGACAACTCTGGCAGAAAACAGCTTGAAACAAGAACAGAGGATATTTGCGTGATACGAGGGTCAAAACCTTCGAGAGATTATATAGTGAATTTTTACCGACCAAAGGAAGTATTGTGCTGGAAAACGGAGTCTAGAGAGCACACGAGGTGCCCACGAGGCAGGGGGGCGCGCCCTCCACCCTCTTGGATGCCTCGTCCTTCCCGGACTACTTATTTTCCTATTTTCTTAAATATTCCAAAACGGAGAAAAATTGCTATTAGAACAGTTTTGGAGTTGGTTTACTTACCGTACCACATACCTATTCCTTTTCGGGGTCTGAAACGTTCTGGAAGGTGTCCCTTATGTATTCCTCCGGGGTTACGGTTTCAATAACATTAGTTTCAACATTTATGGGATTACCTGAGATATAATGTTTGATTCTTTGACCGTTCACCACCTTCGGATTCGTGCCTTCGAAGTTGTTGATTTTTATGGCACCAGAATGATAGACCTCCTCGATAACGTAAGGACCTTCCCATTTAGAGAGAAGCTGTCCTGCAAAAAATCTTAAGAGAGAGTTGAATAGCAACACATAATCACCTACATTAAACTCGCGCTTTTGTATCCTTTTGTCATGCCATCTTTTAACTTTTTCCTTAAACAATTTGGCATTCTCATAGGCCTGGGTTCTCCATTCATCAAGTGAGCTGATGTCAAATAGCCTCTTCTCACCGGCAAGTTTGAGATCATAATTGGGCTCTTTAATGGCCCAATATACCTTATGTTCTAGTTCGAGAGGTAAGTGACATGATTTTCCATAAACCATCTTGTACGGAGACATACCCATAGGATTTTTATATGCAGTTCTATAGGCCCATAATGCATCATCAAGTTTCTTGGAACAATTCTTTCTAGATCTATTAACAATACTTTGCAAGATTAATTTGATCTCTCTATTAATTAATTCTACTTGACCTCTAGACTGTGGGTGATATGGAGATGCAATTCTATGATTGACGTCATACTTAGCAAGCATTTTACGAAAGGCACCATGAATAAAATGTGAACCACCACCAGTCATTAAATATCTAGGGACTCCAAACCTCAGAGAAATAACTTCTTTAAGCATCTTAATAGAGGTGTTATGATCAGCACTAGTAGTTGGAATAGCTTCTACCCACTTAGTAACGTAATCAACAACAACTAAAATATGTGTATACCCATTAGAGGAAGGAAACGGTCCCATATAATCAAAGCCCCAAACATCAAATGGTTCAATAACAAGTGAATAATTCATAGGCATTTCTTAACGTCTACTAATATTACCAATTCTTTGGCATTCGTCACAAGACAAGACAAACTTACGGGCATCCTTGAAAAGAGTAGGCCAATAAAAACTGGATTGCAATACCTTATGCGCAGTTCTATCTCCAGCATGATGTCCTCCATAAGCCTCGGAGTGACACTTGCGCAGGATCTGCTCCAGTTCATGCTCAGGTACACAACGTCTAATAACACCATCTACTGCTTCTTTGTAAAGGTGTGGGTCATCCCAGAAGTAATGTCTTATATCATAGAAAAACTTTTTCTTTTGCTGGTATGTGAAACTAGCTGGTATAAATTTAGCAACAATGTAATTAGCATAATCAGCATACCATGGAGCAGTACGAGAAGCATTTATGGCAGCTAATTGTTCATCAGGAAAGCTATCATCAATAGGTAGTGGGTCATCAAGAACATTCTCTAACCTAGACAAGTTGTCTGCAACGGGGTTCTCAGCTCCCTTTCTATCTATAATATGCAAATCAAATTCTTGTAGTAGGAGAACCCATCTAATAAGTCTAGGTTTAGCATCTTTCTTTTCCATAAGATATTTGATAGCAGCGTGATCAGTGTGAACAGTTACTTCAGAATCAACAATGTAAGGTCTGAACTTGTCACATGCAAATACAACTGCTAAAAATTCTTTCTCAGTAGTAGCATAATTCCTCTAGGCACTGTCTAGAGTTTTGCTAGCGTATTGAAGAACATTTAATTTCTTATCAACTCTTTGTCCTAGAACAGCACCTACAACATAATCGCTAGCATCACACATAATTTCAAATGGCAAATTCCAATCAGGTGGCTGAACAATAGGTGCAGAAATCAAGGCTTTCTTAAGTATTTCAAATGCTTCTACACAATCATCATCAAAGACAAAAGTAACATCTTTTTGTAAGAGGTTAGTCAGAGGCCTAGAATTTTTTGAGAAGTCCTTAATGAACCTCCTATAAAAACTGGCATGACTAAGGAAACTTCTTATACCTTTAATGTCTTTGGGACACGGCATCTTTTCAGTAGCATCAACTTTAGCTTTATCAACTTCAATACCTCTTTCAGAAATTTTATGTCCCAAGAAAATACCTTCATTAACCATAAAGTGGCACTTCTCCCAATTCAAGACAAGATTAGTTTCTTCACATCTCTGCAAAATTCGATCAAGGTTGCTCAAGCAATCATCAAAAGAAGTTCCATATACGGAGAAATCATCCATGAAAACCTCAACAATCTTTTCACAAAAATTAGTGAATATAGCCATCATGCATCTTTGAAAGGTAGCAGGTGCATTGCATAAACCAAAAGGCATACGTCTATAAGCAAAGGTACCGAAAGGGCAAGTAAAAGTAGTCTTTTCTTGGTCCTCTTTTGACACAGGTATTTGAGAGAAACCAGAATAACCATCCAGAAAGCAAAAACGTGTATGTTTGGATAATCTTTCTAGCATTTGATCAATAAAAGGTAAAGGGTAATGGTCCTTTTTAGTAGCTTTATTTAGTTTGCGGAAATCAATTACCATTCTATAACCTGTAACAATTCTTTGTGGGATCAATTCATCTTTATCATTAGGAACAACCGTAATACCTCCCTTCTTAGGGACACAATGGACATGACTTACCCACTGACTATCAGCAACGGGATAAATTATACCTGCCTCCAGAAGCTTTAGTATTTCTTTTCTTACCACTTCTTTCATCTTGGGATTTAACCATCGTTGGTGATCAACAACCGGTTTAGCATCTTTCTCCAATTTTATTTTGTGTTGGCACAGAGTGGGACTAGTGCCCTTAAGATCATCAGGAGTATATCCAATAGCAGCACAGTGCTTCTTCAGAGTTTTCAATAATTTCTCTTCTTCTTGCTCTGAAAGGTTAGCACTAATAATAACAGGATATATCTTTTTCTCATCAAGATAAGCATACTTAAGAGTATCAGGTAATGGTTTAAGCTCAAACACGAGAACACCCTCGGGTGGAGGAGGATCCCCTAGGATTTCAACTGGCAAGTTGTGTTTCAAAATAGGTCCCTGTTTAAAGAATACTTCATCTATTTCCCTTCTTTCATTCATAAACATATCATTTTCATGGTCTAGCAAATATTGTTCTAAAGGATCATTAGGAGGGACGGCAATAGAAGCAAGACCAATAATTTCATCATTACTAGGAAATTCGTCCTCATGGGGATGTCTATGAAATTTAGCAAAATTAAACTCATGAGACATATCCCCTAAACCAATGGTAATAACATCCTTTTTGCAATCTATCTTAGCATTAACAGTATTCAAGAAGGGTCTACCAAATATAATGGGACAAAAGTTATCTTGTGGGGAACCAAGAAGAAGAAAATCAGCAGGATATTTAACTTTCCCACACAAGACTTCAACATCTCTAACAATCCCAACTGGTGAAATAATATCACTATTGGCAAGCTTAATTGTAACATCCATTTCTTTTATCTCAGCAGGTGGAATATCATGCATAATTCCTTTGTATAAGGAATGAGGTATTGCACTTGCACTAGCACCCATATCACATAAACCATGATAACAATGATCTTCTATTTTAACAAAAATAACAGGCATGCCTACAATAGGTCTATGTTTATTTTTAGTATCGGGTCTAGCAATTCTAGCAGCTTCATCACAGAAGTAAATAACATGCCCATCAATATTATCGGCCAAGAGATCTTTAACCATAGCAACACTAGGTTCAACTTTAATTTGCTCGGGAGGTGTAGGTGTTCTAGTATTACTTTTACGAACCACAGTTGAAGCTTTAGCATGATCCTTTATTCTAACAGGGAAAGGTGGTTTCACAATATAAGTAGTAGGAACAATAGGATCATTATAAGTGCTAGTCTTTTCTTCAACTTTAATAGGTGCAACTACTTTTACTTCAATGGGAGGTGAGGGAGTTCCGGACTAGGGGGTGTCCGGATAGCCGAACTATCATCATCGGCCGGACTCCAAGACTATGAAGATACAAGATTGAAGACTTCGTCCCGTGTCCGGATGGGACTTTCCTTGGCGTGGAAGGCAAGCTTGGCGATACAGATATGTAGATCTCCTACCATTGTAACCGACTCTGTGTAACCCTAACCCTATCCGTTGTCTATATAAACCGGAGGGTTTTAGTCCGTAGGACGAACAACAATCATACCATAGGCTAGCTTCTAGGGTTTAGCCTCTTTGATCTTGTGGTAGATCCACTCTTGTAACACACATCATCAATATTAATCAAGCAGGACGTAGGGTTTTACCTCCATCAAGAGGGCCCGAACCTGGGTAAAACATCGTGTCCCTTGTCTCCTGTTACCATCCGCCTAGACGCACAGTTCGGGACCCCCTACCGAGATCCGCGGTTTCACACCGACATTGGTGCTTTCATTGAGAGTTCCTCGTGTCGTCACCGATAGGCCCGATGGCTCCTTCGATCATCAACAACGACGCGCGTCCAGGTGAGACTTTTCTCCCGGACAGATCTTCGTGTTCGGGCGGCTTTGCATCTGGGCCAATTCGCAGCCATATGGAGCAGATCGAAGCTACGCCCCGCCATCAGTCAGATTTGGAAGTTTGAACTATCGGCCGATATCCGTGGAGACTTGATCTTGACGGATTCGAGCCGCAGCCAAGCATGCCGCCTTGTCTCGATGGGCATGATGTAACTCTGCAGCGAACAAAGTGCCACGGAGGCCGCACGATATCCGCTCCGACCCTTAATCCGGGCGGATTCCCCGATCGAGGGCGAGTGGTTGGACACCGCCTCGGGGCTACAATCTCTACGGCGATCGAGGCGAACTCCATCCCTGTCGCTGCGAAGACCTCGACTCGGTGCGGACTCCTCTCCGGACCAACCCTCGCGCCCTTGCCAATCGAATCCGATTGGGCGCCCGTTATGGAGTTCACGGTCGCGGACATCTTTCAGCACTCGCCCTTTGGCGACATCCTGAATTCACTAAAGTCTCTCTCTTTATCCGGAGAGCCTGGCGGACTGCGGTCGGGACGGTTGGGATCTTGATTTACGAAGAAATTCAAAGCCCACCCACCGCCCACTTTGTAGCCGCTGTCGAGGATCTAACCGACATGCTAGACTATGACTCCGAAGACATCGACGGTATGGACGACGATGCCGGAGACGAACAAGACCTTGCGCCTACAGGGCACTGGAAGGCCACCTCGTCATATGACATATACATGGTGGATATCCCAAAGGATGGGAACAGCGATGGAACAACGGAGGATGACCCCTCCAAGAGCAGCCCAAGCGCCGGCGTCAGCAGCGCCGCTCTAAATCCCGCCACAGCAAGAATGAAGAATCCGGCACCGGAGATAACAATACACCGGACAATGCCAAAGACAATCCACTCCAGCAAGATCCAGCGCAGGAGGATGGAGACGCCAGCCCTCACGAGAGAGCGGCAGAAGAAGAGGTAGAGGATTATATGCCTCCCTCCGGAGACGAAGCAAGCCTCGACGACGATGAATTCGTCGTGCCTGAGGATCCCTTCGAACAAGAGCGTTTTAGACGCAGGCTTATGGCCACGGTAAACAGCCTCAAGAAAAAGCAGCAACAGCTTAGAGCTGATCAGGATCTGCTAGCCGACAGATGGACTTAAGTCCTCGCGGCCGAAGAGCATGAGCTCGAACGCCCCTCCAAAAGCTACCCTAAACGCAAGCTGCTCCCCCGATTAGAGGAGGAGGCTTACGAACCCGCATCACCAGGAGACAATACGGCTGATCGACCACCCCGTGGTCGCGACAGAGAGGCCTCTAGGCCCTTCACTAGAACCGTACCCCGGCATCGCTCAAAAAGCACACGGGCACAGGGGAACGCTCCGGACCTGCGAGATATATTGGAGGACAAGGCAAGACAATCTAGATCGATCTATGGATCGCGTGGGCGCCCCACGGTACTTGACAACAACCGTCGCGCCGGGCACAATAAGTCCGGCCGGGCCGAACAAAACAGACAAATCTCTTTTGAGCTCCGTCGTGATATCGCCCAGTACAGAGGCGCCGCACACCCACTATGCTTCACAGACGAAGTAATGGATCATCAAATCCTCGAAGGGTTTAAACCCGTCAATATTGAATCCTATATGGCACAACAGACCCCGCGGTTTGGATCGAAGACTATCTCCTTCACATCCACATGGCCCGCGGTGACGATCCTCACGCCATCAAATACCTCACCCTCAAGCTTAAAGGACCAGCCCGACATTGGCTCAACAGCTTGCCAGCAGAGTCAATTGGGAGCTGGGAGGACCTGGAAGCCGCATTCCTCGATAACTTCCAGGGCACTTCTGTGCGACCACCAGACGCTGATGACCTAAGCCACATAATTCAACAGCCAGACGAATCGCCGGACAATTACGGACACGGTTCTTAACCAAGAAAAACCAAATCGTCGATTGTCCGGATGCGGAGACCTCGCGGCCTTCAAGCATAACATCCATGACGAGTGGCTTGCCCAGCACCTAGGACAGGAAAAGCGAAATCCATGGCAGCCCTCACATCACTCATGACCCGCTTCTGCGCAGGTGAGGACAGCTGGCTTGTACGCAGCAACAACCTCAGCAAAAATTCTGGTAGTCCGGACTTCAAGGACCAAAATGGCAGGCCGCGTCGTAACAAAAACAAACGCCGCATTAACGGCGACAATATTGAGGATCGGCAATCAATGCGGATTCGAGGCTCTAAACCGGTCAGCGGAAAAAGCCATTCAAAAGAACTACTCCGTGTCCGTCCAATTTGGACCGAATACTCGACCGCTTGTGCGGATACACGGCACCCCGAAAAGCCAGCTAACCACACCAACAGGACTGTTGGGTATTCAACAGCAGGCAAGTTAATTGCGAAAACAATGACATGGGGCTGCATAGCGATGGCGAGGACGAGACCCAACCGCGAACAATAGAGGATGAAGGTTTTCCCCCACAGTGCGGACGGTGAACATGATATACGCAACGCACATACCCAAAAGGGAGCGAGCGTGCACTCGAGGATGTCTACGCGATGGAGCCAGTTGCCCAGTTCAATCCATGGTCCTCCTGCCCGATCACTTTTGACGAAGGACCACCCACCGACATCCGCCACGGCGGATTCGCCGACCGGTCTTAGACCCAATCGTCGATGGATTTCACCTAACGAGTCACGATGGGGCGGCGGCAGCTGAACCTGCTTTACCGGGATATCAGGCGCAAAATGGGCATAGACCCTCAAGGATTAAACCTACCAAAACGATCTTTAAAGGCGTCATACCAGGTGTAGAAGCCAATTATACAGGCTCAATTACTGGAAGTGGTCTTCGGATCCCGGATAACTTCCGAGCGAGGAGTTAATCTTGACATAGTCCCATTCATGGCGGCTATCATGTCTTGCTCGGACGTGCAGCGTTTGCAAAGTTCAATGCGGTGCCGCTTTCGCATACCTCAAGATCAAGATGCCAGGCCCTCGAGGAGTCATCACGGTCAACGGAAACACTCGAGCGTTCTCTCCGCGCGGAGGAACATACTGGCGGCTCTCACGGCGAAGTGCGATGCAGCCTCTTAAGGCAATTCTCAAGTCCGGCCGTTAAGCGGCCGGACACAGCTAAGCGCGCCCGGACACAGCTAAGCGCGCCCGGACACAGCTAAGCGCGCCCGGAGTAACTTACAACAAGACCACCTGGCACGTTCCGAGCACGCGTCGCAGTGCGGCCCCAACCCCAGCTCCTGCAAAACGTCAAAGCAGGTCCTTCGCGTACACCATTACGCTCTGAAGATACCATGGGCATGGGGAGAGGGGCACGACCACAACAAACCCAGACTGCGGCTCAACCACACCAGGGGCTCTCAAGTGTGTCGTTCCTTTTTTCTTTTCTTTTTACCTTTTACTTTTTACCCACAGGACCCCGTTTGTCAGAGGCCTTGTCCGGCAGCAGACCTGCCGAACTCACGATGCAACAGCCAGGGAAGGATAAAGGCTACAATGAATATACAGGTGGTCTCCATTACGAGCATTTTTATACACCAATCTGCAGCCTACCCACGGAGGGGACATGTTTAATAGTCCCATACCTTGCTTATCGCTTTTACTTGTATCGTTCGCATTAAGTAGCATCACTTATTGAATAAAACAATGCAGCACCTTTTTGCTTATAATTGCATTTCTTTTTTGTACATATGTTCATTCAAGGCATGTTGCATCCGTACACTTTGGTACAGCTAATATACACCAGGGGCTTATGTTTCCCGCATTATGGTGTGATGAGTCCGAACACTTTCACAAGTGCGGCACCCCGAACTTATAGCACTATATGCATCGGCTCCGAATCATGTCTTGGGTCAATAGTTGGGTTTGCCCGGCTCCCATGTTTTGGTACCTTACGTTCCGTTATATCGGCTAAGGTAGCACTGGGAGAACCACTGCGTTTCCGCCCCAGTTGAGCTGGGTTAACGCCTCAGTGGAGAAAGCTAAAACTGACCGTCATGATGAGGCGAGAGACCGATCGCTGTTCGAGAGGTTTTTTGCGAGTCCTTAAGACTTATGCCGCTTAGAGCGAGGAGCCGGATACTGTCCGGCCAAGGCGTGGATAGCGCCCCAAATTGACCTTCGAAGACTAGGGGCTTCACCGAAATTTAAAATTATAGAATTCTATGGCTAAGTGAGAGTGTTCAAGCATTATAAGTCTGGTTGCCTTGTTACGCTGTGTTGGCGCCTCCTAGATGGACCCAAATATGGGAACAAGAGCGCTCAAGTTTATCCCGAACACCCCACACTCGTGGCATGGGGCTGAAGCCGACGACTTGCCATCTCTCGATTTGATAAACAGCCGCATGAAGGTAACATTTTAAATTAACAAGCGTTGCTCAGTAGATATGAACTGAGTTTTCAGCGCACAGGATAACAAAATCGAGTCTACTCAAATATTACATCTTTGGAGCACTCACCCGCAATAGTCGGGCGCCCTTGAGCACACTCTTATAATACATCTCGGGCGTGCGATGCTCCTTGCCCTCTGGTGGCGGGTCCGTCACAAGCTTCTGGGCATCCATCTTGCCCCAGTGCACCTTTGCGCGGGCAAGGGCCCGACAGGCACCCTCAATACAAGCGGAATGCTTGATAACTTCAACCCACGGGCACGCATCCACCAGCCGCCGCACCAGGCCGAAGTAGCTCCCAGGCATGGCCTCCTTAGGCCACAGCCGAACTATGAGGCCCTTCATGGCCTGTTCGGCCGCCTTGTCGAGCTCGACCAGCTGCTTCAGCTGGTCGCTGAGGGGCACCGGATGTCCGGCCTCAGCATACTGAGACCAGAAGACCTTCTCCGTCGAGCTCCCCTCCTCGGCCCGGTAGAATGCGGCAGCATCGGACAAGCTGCGAGGAAGATCTGCGAAGCATACTCGAGAGCTCGAATTTGGGTAAGTAAGGTAATTAACACTCACATGCTTACTTTGCATGAAAAATGCCTTACCGCTGCTATTTTCTTCACCGCCTCAATCTCTGGAGGGCCTTGTAGGTTTAGTCCTTAGCGGCTTTGGCACTCTCAAGAGCCGTTGCAAGCTCGAGACTCTCGAGTCTTGAGTCACGCTCAAGCTCTCATGTTTTTCACGAGATCCTGGAGCTCTTGCTGTACCTCCGCCACCCGCGCCTCCTGCTTTTCTCGCTCGATGCGCTCATGCCGATTGCGTTCGGCATGCCACCGCCTCCTTGTGGTCGCCACCTCGTTAGTGGCCCCTACAATACCCACGTTATCCTTGTCATTTTTCTTGCAACCAAATCCTTTTCTCAGAAGGTACAATTTTCATAAGGTATTACTCACCTTCTTTTCCTCGAGCTGCTTCTTGGCATGACCGAGCTCGTTCTCGGACCGCTCGAGGTTTTTCTTCAAAGTATTGACCTCCATGATCGGTCTTGGCGGAGGTCAAGCAGACAGCCTGCAATCCCATATTGACATATTTTTATGACTCCTGCGTTTATCTTTCTAAAGATCCTCGGTCCGACTTTTCTTTCCGAACACGAACCGAGCATCGGGGCTACTGTCTATGCGGTACCATTTTACATATATTGAAATTCTTACCTCAAAGCCTGTTAGAAGGCTCTGCAGGCTTCGGTCAGCCCGCTCTTGGCGGCTGAACCTTGAATCACCGCACTCATAGCAGTGCGGTATTCCTCTTTGATGGGCGCCGTTGGCGCCTCCAGCAAATATCCGGCACCTCCGGTTGGACGGAGGCAGCCGGCGTCGCAGTCTTGCCCTTCTTACGAAGGGGTTGCCCGCCGGACTCCGGAGCCACTGTGGCCTCCGAGGCTGAGTCCGGTGCACAGTCCGGGAGGGTGTCCTGTGAAACCTCGGGGCCTCCTCCTCCTGGTGGGTCCTTTTCGGGATCCCACCTCGGCGTCCATCCATGCACGGGGTGGAGGCAGTCGGAAGGGAATCCATATCCGACGCACCCAAGGACCCGCTCGACAAAACGGGAAGATCATCCTTGGGCGGACTGCAGGGTTGTATGCGGCATTAGAAAGACATTATGTGGCGAAAATAAAAAACCTTCAAGTTATTCGGGAGTCCGGATACTTACGATCTCACCAGGGGCTTGGCCCTTGGATGCCAGTCTTCGTCATCGTCACTGGCGTTGGCGGAGCAGTCCGGAGGAAGAGTTTTTCCCTTCTTGGACCCTTCGGCCTCCCTTGTTGGGGAGGCCTTCCTTTTCTTCCCTCCCCCCGCTGGGGGGGAGGCTTTCTTCTTCTCCTCCTCACCTTGGTGGGAGGAGTCGGCCTTGGATTCATCATCCGATAACACCTGAAAACGGGAACTCTTCCGAGTCCCCGTGGCCGTCTTCTTGGCCTTCTTCTCCGGAACCACGTGGGGTGCCGGAGCCAGCAGCCCCATTAGGCGGGCGTCCGCTGGGTCCTCTGGCAATGGGGCCGGACAGATAATCCGTTCGGCCTTCGCCAGCCATTCCTGTCAAAGGTAAAGGGAGTTTAGATCCCGCATAGAGCCAAACTATGGAAAACAAGTGGTGAAATCACTTACCTCGTCAGCTGGACGCTGCGAGCGGAATCCGCGATCTTCGGTAGCGGATGCGGGAGCTTCGGCGCCCTTGAACAGCACCTTCCAGTCATCTTCGTACATAGTGTCGAAAAGCCTGCTCAGGGTCTGGTGCTCCGCCGGATCAAACTCCCACATGTTGAAGCCCCGTCGCTGGCACGGGAGAATCCGGCGGATGAGCATGACCTGGACCACGTTGACAAGCTTGAGCTTCTTGTCCACCAGCTTCTGGATACAGGCTTGGAGTCCGTTCAGCTCCTCCGAATCCCCCCAAATTCGGCCACTCTCTTTCCAGGAGGTGAGCCGTGTAGGGATGCTAGATCTGAATTCGGGGGCCGCTGACCAATCAGGGTCACGCGGCTCGGTGATGTAGAACCACCCCGATTGCCACCTTGATGGTTTCCACGAAAGTGCCCTCCGGCCACGTAGCGTGGGACATCCTGCCCACCATGGCGCCTCCGCACTCCGCTTGGCTGCCCTTCACAACCTTGACTTGACTTTGAAGGTCTTGAGCCCAAGCGAAGTGGGGCTGGATGCTGAGAGGAAGGCCTCGCACCTGACGATAAACGCCGAGATGTTGAGGATGGAATTGGGGCGGATCATGGAAATCTAGGCGTAGTAGAACATGAGCCCCGGACAAAGGGATGAAGCGGGAAGCCCAGTCCAGCGGAGGAAATGGGGAAGAAATACTACCCTCTCATGGGGCTGGGGTTGGGATGAGCTCTCCCTCGTCGGGGAGCCGATCTGCGATATTCTGGACAAATATCGGCGTCGCGCAGCTTCTGGATAAGCCCCTCCGTGACGGAGGAGGCCATCCACTGCCTCCCGCTCCGGACATAGTTGGAGAAGGTTGAGGTGAGAAGTGCGGACTTGGGCGCTGGAGCTCGAGTTCACGAGAGATGGATAAGCCAAGGAGGAAGAAGGCGCAGGTAAAGGGTTGGATCCTTATCCCTTATATGGGCGGACGAAACATGTGTCCCCACCAGCTGGTAAAACTCGCTTATCTCCCAAGCGTCACAATCAATGGGCGGTTGGGTTACCCACGTCCGTATTGATGGGAATCCCGAATAAGGGGAACACGATCTACGCTCGACAAGGCGTGCCAAGAAACGCGCCGCTAAACGCTGAGGTGGAACAATAAAACAATTTGAGTAAAGGCTTGGTAGTGGTGCGGCGTCACGCCACAAAATCGTCGCAGATTGATCTTGTGTAATATTATTCTCTCTACGGTGGTATGTGGAATTTATTTTTGCAGAGCGGATACTATCCTGGTGTTCACAATCTTACATAAATTATTGGAGGAAGAACCCGCCTTGCAATGCGAAGACAACATGCGCGCGGACTCGTCGTCATTGAAGCCTGGTTCGAGGGCTCTTGAGGAGTTCGGACTAGGGGTGTCCGGATAGCGAACTATCATCATCGGCGGACTCCAAGACTATGAAGATACAAGATTGAAGACTTCGTCCCGTGTCCGGATGGGACTTTCCTTGGCGTGGAAGGCAAGCGTGGCGATACGGATATGTAGATCTCCTACCATTGTAACCGACTCTGTGTAACCCTAACCCTATCCGGTGTCTATATAAACCGGAGGGTTTTAGTCCGTAGGACGAACAACAATCATACCATAGGCTAGCTTCTAGGGTTTAGCCTCTTTGATCTCGTGGTAGATCCACTCTTGTAACACACATCATAAATATTAATCAAGCGGGGCGAGGGTTTTACCTCCATCAAGAGGGCCCGAACCTGGGTAAAACATCGTGTCCCTTGTCTCCTGTTACCATCCGCCTAGATGCACAGTTCGGGACCCCCTACCCGAGATCTGCCGGTTTTGACACCGACAGGAGGATTATATTTAAACCACTTCTCCTTAGGGAGATCAACATGAGTAGCAAATGATTCACAGAAAGAAGCTACTATCTCAGAGTCGAGTCCATATGTAGTGCTAAATTCACGGAAAACATCGGTATCCATAAAAGATTTAACACAATCAAACTTAGGCATTATACCGGACTCCTTACCTTCGTCGAGATCTCAATCTTCAGAGTTGCATTTAATTCTTTCCAATAAATCCCATTTGAATTCAATAGCCTTCATCATAAAAGAACCAGTACAAGAAGTATCTAGCATGGAGCAATTATTGAGAGAAAGCCGAGCATAATTTTTTTTAACAATAAGTTCTCTTGAGAGCTCATGATTGGGGCATGAATATAACATTGACTTAAGCCTCCCACATTCTTGAGCGATGCTTTCTCCTTCGCGAGGCCAAAAACTATATATATAGTTACGATCATGATGAACAAGATGCATAGGATAAAACTTCTGATGAAATTCCAATTTCAATTGGTTATAGTTCCATGATCCCATATCATCACATAGCCTAAACCATGTCAATGCCTTTCCCTTCAAAGATAAAGGGACGACCTTCTTCTCATCCTTGGGCATACCTGCAAACTTAAATAATCCACAAACTTCATCCACATAGATTAGGTGCAAATCAGGATGCAATGTTCCATCACCTGTGAAAGGATTAGCTAGCAGTTTCTCTATTATACCCGAAGGAATTTCAAAGTAAACATTTTCAGTAGGTTCAGTAGGTTGAGGAGCAACTCTTTACTCTACTAGTCGGGGTGAAGATACCCCGAACAAGCCCCTCAAAGGATTACTTTCCATAGTAACAAGTGACAGTAAATTTCAGCACACTATATAAATTTTTCCTTACCAAATTCCACTTACCAAAGGCGCTTCACTCCCCGGCAAAGGTGCCAGAAAAGAGTCTTGATGACCCACAAGTGTAGGGGATCTATCGTAGTCCTTTCGATAAGTAAGAGTGATGAACCCAACGAGGAGCAGAAGGAAATGATAAGCGGTTTTCAGTAAGGTATTCTTTGCAAGCACTGAAATTATCGGTAACAGATAGTTTTGTGATCAGGTAATTTGTAAAGGGTAGCAAGTAACAAAAGTAAATAAAGTGCAGCAAGGTGGCCCAATCCTTTTTGTAGCAAAGGACAAGCTTGGACAAACTCTTATATGAAGGAAAACGCTCCCGAGGACACATGGGAATTATCGTCAAGCTAGTTTTCATCACGCTCATATGATTCGCGTTCGGTACTTTGATAATTTGATATGTGGGTGGACCGGGGCTTGGGTGTTGTCCTTCCTTGGACAAGCATCCCACTTATGATTAACCCCTATTGCAAGCATCCGCAACTACAAAAGAAGTATTAAGGTAAACCTAACCATAGCATGAAACATATGGATCCAAATCAGCCCCTTACGAAGCAACGCATAAACTAGGGTTTAAGCTTCTGTCACTCTAGCAACCCATCATCTACTTATTACTTCCCAATGCCTTCCTCTAGGCCCAAACAATGATGAAGTGTCATGTAGTCGACGTTCACATAACACCACTAGAGGAAAGACAACATACATCTCATCAAAATATCGAACGAATACCAAATTCACATGACTACTTATAGCAAGACTTCTCCCATGTCCTCAGGAACAAACGTAACTACTCACAAATCATATTCATGTTCATAATCAGAGGGGTATTAATATGCATAAAGGACCTGAACATATGATCTTCCACCGAATAAACCAACTAGCATCAACTACAAGGAGTAATCAACACTACTAGCAACCCACGGGTACCAATCTGAGGTTTTGAGACAAAGATTGGATACAAGAGATAAACTAGGGTTTGAGAGGAGATGATGCTGGTGAAGATGTTGATGAAGATTGACCCCCTCCCGATGAGAGGATCGATGGTGATGACGATGGTGATGATTTCCCCCTCCCGGACGGATGTTTCACCGACAGAAGAGCTCCGCCGGAGCCCTAGATTGGTTCCACCAAGGTTCCGCCTCGTGGCGGAGGTGTTTCGTCCCGAAAGCTTCCTTCTGATTTTTTCTAGGGTAAAAGACACCATATAGCCAAAGATGGGCACCGGAGGCCTGCCAGGTGGCCCATGAGGCAGGGGGGGCGCACCCCCACCCTTGTGGATGGTGGGTGGCCCCCTCTGGTACTTTTTTTGCTCATTATTTTTTATTAATTCCAAAAATAACTTCCGTGGAGTTTCAGGACTTTTGGAGTTGTGCAGAATAGGTCTCTAATATTTGCTTCTTTTCCAGCCCAGAATTCCAGCTGCCGACATTCTCCCTCTTCATGTATAAAATAAGAGAGAATAGGCATAAGTATTGTGGCATAATGTGTAATAGCATCCCATAAATGCAATAAATATCGATATAAAAGCATGATGCAAGCGACCAGAGATGATTCCTCCCTCCGGCAGGGTTCCGGAAAGGGGTCTAGATTGGTTTTCGGTGGTTACAGGGCCTTGCGGTGGCGTAACTTCTGATCTAGGTTAACCCCATATTTGAGACTTTATAGGGTAAAGAGGGGGTGCGGGAGGCCACCGAGGTGGGCACAACCCACCTAGGCACGCCTGGGCCCCCAGGCGCGCCCTGGTGGGTTGTTCCCCACTCGGCGCCCCCCTCGGGGCACCCCCCAGGTGCTGCTCTGGCCCATTGGTGGTCTTCTGGTCCATAAAAAATCCCCAAAAAGTTTCGCGGTGTTTGGACTCCATTTGATATTGATTTCCTGTGATGTAAAAAACATGCAAAAAACAACAACTCGCACTTGGCACTATGTCAATAGGTTAGTCCCAAAAATGATATAAAGTTGCTGTAAAATGATTGTAAAACATCCAAGAATGATAATATAACAGCATGGAACAATAAAAAATTATAGATACGTTGGAGACGTATCAATGCCGGAGGAATACCTTGTGTGCTATCAAATGTCACAACGTAACAGGGTGATTATAAAGATGCTCTACAGGTATCTCCGAAGGTGTTTGTTGGGTTGGCATAGATCGATATTAGGATTTGTCACTCCGAGTATCGGAGAGGTATCTCTGGGCCCTCTTGGTAATGCACATCATAAGAAGCCTTGCAAGCAATGTGACTAATGAGTTAGTTGCGGGATGATGTATTACGGAACGAGTAAAGAGACTTGCCGGTAACAAGATTGAACCAGGTATGAAGATACCAACGATCGAATCTCGGGCAAGTAACATATCGATAAAAAAGGGAATAACGTATGTTGTCTTTACGGTACGACTGATAAAGATCTTCGTAGAATATGTGGGAAACAATATGAGCATCCAGGTTCCGATGTTGGTTATTGACCGGAGAGGTATCTCGGTCATGTCTACATAGTTCTCAAACCCATAGGGTCCGCACGTTTAACGTTTGATGATGATTTTGTATTATATGAGTTATGTGATTTGGTGACCGAATGTTGTTCGGAGTTCCAGATGAGATCACGAACATGACGAGGAGTCTTGAAATGGTCGAGAGGTAAAGATTCATATATAGGACGATGATATTCACACACCGGGGGTGTTCTGGGGGTACCGGGTACATATCGGGTCACCGGAAGGGGTTCCGGGCACCCCGGCAACTATATGGGCCTAATGGGCGAAGAGAGGGACATACCAGCCCCTAATGGGCTTAACGTTGTAGGGAAAAAAATTATTTTTTTATTTGGGCTTCTTTGGTCTCTTTTTTTTATATCGACCGGAGTCTCATCCCGACTTGTGGGGGAATCATAATCTCCATCATCCTTTCCTCACATGGCACAATGCTCTAATAATGAAAATCATCACACTTCTATTTACTTACAACTCACGAATTACAACTCAATACTTAGAACAAAATATGACTCTATGTGAATGCCTCCGGCGGTGTACCAGGATATGCAATGAATCAAGAGCGACATGTATGAAAGAGTTATAAAGGTGGCTTTGCCACAAATACGATGTCAACTACATGATCATGCAAAGCCATATGACAATGATGGAGCGTGTCATGATCAACGGAACGGTGGTGTCGTGGTATTCTCATGGGGGTGCAGGACGACATATGCCACAAGGTGGCTTCGTGTGAGGGAAAGACTGCTGCAGATAGGCCCGGGAGTGGGTATGCGAATAGCACGCGGTAGTTTACCCAGGTTCGAGGCTCTCCGGAGAGATAATACCCCTACTCCTGCATGTCTGAGTATATCTGGTATTGTTGGGGAACGTAGTAATTTCAAAATTTTCCTACGCACACACAAGACCATGGTGATGGCATAGCAACGAGAGGGAGAGTGTCGTCCACGCCCTCGAGACCGAAAGCGAAGCGTTATAACAACGCGGTTGATGTAGTCGTGCGTCTTCACGATCCGACCGATCCAAGCACCGAGCGTCGGCACCTCCGAGTTCTGCACACGTTCAGCTCGATGGCGATCCCGGGCTCCGATCCAGCAAAGCGTCGGGGATGAGTTCCGTCAACACGACGGCGTGGTGGCGATGATGATGCTCCACCGGCGCGAGGGCTTCGCCTAAGCTCATGACGATATGACTTCTCCCGCGAGAGGCTTCGCCTAAGCTCTGACGATATGACGAAGTGGAATATGGTGGAGGGGCACCGACACGGCTAAGGAACGATCCGTAGATCAACTTGTGTGTCATGGGGTGCCCCCTGCCCCGTATATAAAGGAGCAAGGGAGGGCGGCCAAGGAGGAGGAGGCGGCATGGGGGGAGTCCTACTCCCAGGGAGTAGGACTCCTCCTTTCCTAGTAGGAGTAGGAGAGAAGGAAGGGAAGGGAGGAAGGTGCGGCCCCTCCCTAGTCCAATTCGGACTAGGCCTTGGGGCGCGGCCTGCCCTAGGCAGCCCTCTCTCTTTCCCTTGAGGGCCCAATAAGGCCCAATACTTCTCCGGCGAATTCCCGTAACTCTCGGTACTCGAAAATACCGAACCACTCGGAACCTTTCCGAACTCCGAATATAGTCGTCCAATATATCGATCTTTACGTCTCGACCATTTGAGACTCCTCGTCATGTGCCCGATCTCATCCGGGACTCCGAACTCCTTGGTACATCAAAACTCATAAACTCATAATATAAGCATCATTGAAACCTTAAGCGTGCGGACCCTACGGGTTCGAGAACTATGTAGACATGACCTAGAACTATTCTCGGTCAATAACCAATAGCGGGACCTGGATGCCCATATTGGCTCCTACATATTCTCTGAAGATCTTTATCGGTCAAACCGCATAACAACATCGTTGTTCCCTTTGTCATCGGTATGTTACTTGCCCGAGATTCGATCGTCGGTATCCAATACCTAGTTCAATCTCGTTCTTGGCAAGTCTCTTTACTCGTTCCGTAATACATCATCTCTAACTAACTTATTAGTTGCAATGCTTGCAAGGCTTATGTGATGTGTATTACCGAGAGGGCCCAGAGATACCTCTCCGACAATCGGAGTGACAAAACCTAATCTCAAATCGCCAACCCAACATGTACCTTTGGAGACACCTGTAGTACTCCTTTATAATCACCCGATTCGTTGTGACGTTTGGTAGCACCAAAGTGTTCCTCCGTAAGCAGGAGTTGCATAATCTCATAGTTACAGGAACATGTATAAGTCATGAAGAAAGCAATAGCAACATACTAAGCGATCAAGTGCTAGGCTAACGGAATGGGTCATGTCAATCAGATCATTCTCCTAATGATGTGATCCGTTAATCAAATGACAACTCATGTCTATGGTTAGGAAACATAACCATCTTGATTAACGAGCTAGTCAAGTAGAGGCATACTAGTGACACTCTGTTTGTCTATGTATTCACACATGTATTATGTTTCCGGTTAATACAATTCTAGCATGAATAATAAACATTTATCATGATATAAGGAAATAAATAATAACTTTATTATTGCCTCTAGGGCATATTTCCTTGATCTCCCACTTGCACTAGAGTCAATAATCTAGTTCACATCGCCATGTGATTTAACATCAATAGTTCACATCTATATGTGGTTAACACCCATAGTTCACATCGACATGTGACCAACACCCAAAGGGTTTACTAGAGTCGGTAATCTAGTTCACATCGCTATGTGATGAACACCCAAAGAGTACTAAGGTGTGATCATGTTTTGCTTGTGAGATAATTTTAGTCAACGGGTCTATCACATTCAGAGCCGTAAGTATTTTGCAAATTTCTATGTCTACAATGCTCTGCATGGAGCTACTCTAGCTAATTGCTCCCACTTTCAATATGTATCCAGATTGAGACTCAGAATCATCTAGATTAGTGTTAAAACTTGCATCGACGTAACCTTTTACGACGAACCTTTTTTCACTTCCATAATCGAGAAACATATCCTTATTCTACTAAGGATAATTTTGACCGCTGTCCATTGATCTACTCCTAGATCACTATTGCACTCCTTGCCCGACTTAGTGGTAGGGTATGCAATAGATCAGTACACAACATGACATACTTTATAGAACCTATGGCTGATGCATAGGGAATGACTTGCATTCTCTTTCTATCTTCTGCCGTGGTCGGGTTTTGAGTCTTACTCAATCTCACACCTTGTAACACAGGCAAGAACTCTTTCTTTGACTGTTCCATTTTGAACTACTTCAAAATCTTGTCAAGGTATGTATTCATTGAAAAACTTATCAAGCGTCTTGATCTATCTCTATAGATCTTCATGCTCAATATGTAAGCAGCTTCACCGAGGTCTTTCTTTGAAAAAACTCCTTTCAAACACTCCTTTAAGCTTTGCAGAATAATTCTACATTATTTCCGATCAACAATATGTCATTCACATATACTTATCGAAAGGTTGTAGTGCTCCCACTCACTTTCTTGTAAATACAGGCCTTTCCAAAAGTGCAGTATAAAATCATATGCTTTGATCAACACATCAAAGCGTATATTCCAACTCGAGATGCTTGCACGGTCCATTGATGGATCGCTGGAGCTTGCACATTTTGTTAGCACCTTTAGGATTGACAAAATCTTACGGTTGTATCATATAAAACTCTTCTTTAAGAAAACCATTAAGGAATGCAGTTTTGACATCCATTTGCCGATTTCATAAAATGTGGCAATTGCTAACATGATTCGGACAGACTTTTAAGCATCGATACAAGTGAGAAAATCTCATTGTATTCAACATCTTGACCTTTGTCTAAAACCTTTTTCGACAAGTCTAGCTTTGTAGATAGTAACACTACTATCGGCATCTGTCTTCCTCTTGAAGATCCATTTATTTAACATGGCTTGCTGATCATCGAGCAAGTCAATCAAAGTCCATACTTTTGTTCTCATACATGGATCATATCTCAGATTTTATGGCCTCAAGCCATTTCGCGAATTGGGCTCATCATCGCTTCCTCATAGTTCGTAGGTTCATCATGGTCTAGTAACATGACTTCCGAACATGATTACCGTACCACTCGGTGTGGATCTTACTCTGGAAGACCCACGAGGTTTGGTAGCAACTTGATCTGAAGTTTCATGATCATCATCATTAACTTCCTCACTAATTGGTGTAGGAATCACGGAACTGATTTCTGTGATGAACTACTTTCCAATAAGGAGAAGGTATAATTACCTCATCAAGTTCTACTTTCCTCCCACTCACTTCTTTCGAGAGAAACTTCTTCTCTAGAAAGGATCCATCTTAGCAACGAAAATCTTGCCTTCGGATCTGTGATAGAAGGTGTACCCAACATTTTGGGTATCCTATGAAGACGCACTTTTCCAATTTGGGTTCAAGCTTATCATGTTGAAACTTTTTCACATAAGCATCGCAACCCAAACTTTTAAGAAACGACAACTTTGGTTTCATGCTAAACCATAGTTCATACGGTGTCGTCTTTAGCGGATTTATATGGTGCCCTTTTAATGTGAATGCAGTTGTCTCTAATGCATAACCCCAAAGCGATAGTGGTAAATCGGTAAGAGACATCATAGATCGCACCATATATCTAATAAAGTACGGTTATGACGTTCGGACACACCATCACGCATTTGTGGTGTTCCGGTGGCGTGAGTTGCTTGAAACTATTCCGCATTGTTTCAAATGTAGACCAAACTTGTAACTCAATTATTCGTCTTTGCGATCAGATCGCAGAAACTTTATTTTCTTGTTACGATGATTTTTCCACTTCACTCTGAAATTCTTTGAACCTTTCAACTATTTCAGACTTATGTTTCATCAAGTAGATATACCCATATCTACTCAAAACATCATGTGAAGGTTAGAAAATAATGATACTTGCCGTGAGCCTCAACACTCATCGGATCGCATACATCAGTATGTATTATTTCCAATAAGTCAGTTGCTCGCTCTATTGTTCCGGAGAACGGAGTCTTTAGTCATCTTTCCCATAAGGCATAGTTCGCAAGCATCACGTGATACATAATCAAGTGATTCCAAAATCCCATCAGTATGGAGTTTCTTCATGCGCTTTACACCAATATGACCTAAACTGCAGTGCCACAAATAAGTTGCACTATCATTATTAACTTTGCATCTTTTGGTTTCAATATTATGAATATGTGTATCACTACGATCAAGATCCAACGAACCATTTTCATTGGGTGTGTAACCATATAAGGTTTTATTCATGTAAAGAACAACAATTTGTTCTCTTACTTAAATGAATAACCGTATTGCAATAAACATGATCAAATCATATTCATGCTCAAGCATAACGCTAAATAACATTTATTTAGGTTTAACACTAATCCCGAAAGTATAGGGAGTGTGCGATGATGATCATATCAATCTTGGAACTACTTCCAACACTCATCGTGTAGCGACCTGACCCAAAATCGGTCAAATCTACGTATGCATACCATCCCAAGATCATCTTTGGTACTCACGATTACATCGATAAGGTAATCAAAGTTCAATCACACCTGAATATCATTAATCGATTCTCATATAGAGTCTTTATTACAAGGGAATAAATTAGGCTCAAGGCCAACTCATGAGAAATAAACTATAATGCTGCGGAGCGTCGAAGGTAAGCGAGTCCATCCGACTCAAAGGGCAATCGCCAAGCGAGGGCGTAGCCTCACTCTGATCGGAATATATCTACGCAACATAATACGTTGCAGCCATGTAGGTCAGCTTTTGGAATAAGTGGCAAGTTATGAAGAACAACAATAATAAAGTTACTAACTCTATATGCATATTTGGCTGTGGAGCTCTAAGTTTCATAATTTTGCGTAAAGCCAATTTTATCCTACTACGATGGACTTATTGCAAATTACTACAAATTGTTGGTAGTTATTGAGATGGTTCCGCCAACCAATATCTCGTTCCCAAATTATTATTAAGTCATAAACCCATCAAATTAATCCATTAGTTTTGGTGTTGAGATATCCGAATACTTCCAAGGTCCAGATGCTCAAATGTCCGTAACCGGGGACACGGCTAATCGATTAGGTTATAACACTCTGCAGAGGTTTGTGCACTTTCCCCGCAAGAATCATTCCCTCCTTTAAAGTCTTCGCACTTCATGGTGTTTGAAGGCGGGACTAATAAACAGGTCTTCCAAAGAGTTCTTACGGCCCTTGCCGTACCCATCAATCCTACCGTTCGTCTACTTCTCGTAGTACCGTCCAGCCAGCTTCACTACAAGGGTCAACCCAGCCGAGCCCATAATGGCTTGCGGCTGCATTGTAAGCTTCGGTCGTGGGGCATCCATCCTTCTCTTCGTGGCTGGGTGAAGCTTTCCGCAAGATGTCATGGCGCTTCTCCATGCATCCCGGCCAACCACTGGGTGCTCCGGGGTGCCCGTCAACCGTCCTCCACCCGGTAGTGATTTTCCGAAGTCCATCTTGATCATTGTAGTCCATGGGGTCATCATCATCATCATTGACTCTCACATCTTACTTATGAATTTCTCTCATCCCCAAATCCCGTCTACGAGCATAGCAAAATAACTACTACGTCCGGGACCATGGTAACAAGGGGGTTGGTTCATCCTACCACATGATACTACTCAAGTTTAATGACTTCAAGATTATCACTACTGCATGCAATGGTGGGGTGGTGACAACTACTAATGCACAAAAACATAGGTATAGAAATAACATGATCAAAACTTGCCTTCTTGATGATCCTCGTAAGCTAAAGAGTCGTAGTAGCAAGCTTCGCACTCCGGGAACTCTACCGAGACAAACAATAACATAATAAGCACAAAGCAAGAGGATCACACAAGATAACAAAGATAACATAACACAACCAACCAATCAAAACCAAAGCAAAGGAAAACTTCAAAGAACTCAAATTCAAAGTTTTCCCTATTCCAAACAATAGCAAAAAGAGTTTTATTTAACAAAAATTCCTCAATATGACCTAATCATGGTTTTAGGTTAACTTAACAGAAAAGGATTAACTAAGCAATTAGGAGCAAAAAGAATTTATTAATTAGCTATTATAAAACTCAATTTAGGCCTAATCCAATTTCTATTAAGAAAAATAATTTAAAACTTTTATTAATTATAAATAAAAGTTCATCTAATGGAATGACAGAAACTAACCTAGGATAACTAATCACAAGTTAAAAATAAATTAATTTACTAATTTATTAATTAAGAAAACAGGAACTAATCAATTAATTAGGGTTAATAGGATTCTGCCTAGAATTAATTTTTTATTAATCCTAAAATACCAAAGTTAATTTCTAGGGTTTGGCAATATCAAAATAAAGTGATTGCAAAAAGAATCATGCAAAAATAATTTTTTTCTAACTAAAACTATAGCAGATTTGCTATTCTGACTAAAACAATATTAAAGCATTTTTAATTATTTTTAACATAGCTAAATATATGTTTTTCAGAAACTACATGAAATTTGCAATCCAACAAAAAAAGAATCACAAAAAAATATTAAACAGAACAAAAGATACACATTTTTGAAATTTGGAACAAATCGGCTAAAACAGAAAATCTAAATAAAAAGAAAAATGCCTAATGGGCCTAAACTGTGCACTAGGCGTCAGATAGACTAAATGGGCCTAGGGTTTAACTAACAGGACCGGGCCTAATAAATAAACCTAACTAATAAAAATAAACCGCGCGGGCCGGCCGGTTTTCTAACTAAAACATACCCCTTCGGGGGCTTCTAATCCTAACCACCCGATTGGGATCGGACGGTGGAGGGGAAAGCCGAGGACTCACCGGACTCCGGCGACGTCGGCGGCGGCGAGAGTGCTCCGGTGGCCAGGCGTCAGCGAGCTTGGGAAGGCGTCGGGAGACGCGGGAAGCTCGGGAAGGGTTGGTGGGGTTGGTGAGGCTCGGGGCACCAGGCGGCGACGGCGAGGGTTTTGGCGGCGGGTTGAGCTCGGGCTCCGTGAGCCGGGAGAGAGAGGAGAGAGGCTCGGCGTGGCTAAGGGGGGAATGGGGTGCGGAGGGTGGCTTATATAGCCAGGGGTCGGGTGAGGTTGGAAGGATCGGGCGTCGGGGCCCGGATTCTTGGGATCCAGCGGATCTCAGCGAGTCCGTTCGTGGGCGAGGGGGAAGACGACGGGTGGGGGCCACTGGTCGGTGAGAGAGAGGGGGTTTCCGTGCGATCGACCGGATCCTAAGGGATTGAGGCGGGGCGCTGGCTGTCGATTGGCCACTGTGGCCTAGTGGGCGGTGGTGGGCCTGGTCTTGTGGTGGCCGAGGGGTTAGGTGGCTGGCCTGGGCACAGGTGGCTTTGGTGGCGCCCAAAGGTTTTTCTTTATTTTTTAATAAAACCAAAAACAAAATAAAACCTAAACTAATAATATTTTATATAGGGTATATATATACCAAAATGATCAGGGAATATTCCCTTTCATTTGAACATTTTCCAAAGCCAAAATCAAACTTTATGAAAATCCATTTTTTCAAATTCAAATAAAATTCAGATTTGAATTCCAATTCTTTTAGCTTTGTTTCCTCGATATTTTTGGAGTGTCATGTTAGCTCCTCTCATACTTTTGAGCAAGTATTTATCGGGGTTAGTTTTGGAATTGTTTCCCACATGCCAAAGTTTGGAAATTCAAAATTCAAACTCAAAACTCTCTGAAACTTCAAATGGTATTCAAATTCAAGCAGGATGCATAGGATGCTTAGCTATAATTGTAAAACATTCCAAATAGGAAAATTTGGGATGTTACAAACCTACCACCTTAAGATGAATCTAGCCCTCGAGATTCGGGTTGCTAACAAATAGGTGCGGATGGTCTCGACGAAGGTCTTCTTCGCGTTCCCAGGTGGCTTCTTCCTCGGTGTGGTGACTCCACAGCACCTTGCAAAACTTGATAACTTTGCTGCGGGTGACTCTGCTTGCAGTCTCGAGAATTTTGACGGGTGTCTCCTTGTAAGTTAAATCACTGTCAAGCTGTATGGCCTCTAGGGGCACTGTGTCTCTCAACGGAACATCGGCCATGTCTGCATGGCACTTCTTCAACTGAGAAACGTGGAAAACATCATGAACTCCGGACAATCCTTCCGGCAATTCCAACTTATATGCAACTTCTCCACGACGTTCGAGGATTTTGTAGGGGCCAATGAATCGGGGTGCTAACTTTCCCTTGACTCCAAACCTCTTGATTCCACGAAGTGGAGACACACGAAGGTATGCTCGGTCTCCCACTTCGTAAGTCACCTCCTTGCGCTTACTGTCGGCATAACTCTTCTGTCGTGACTGTGCTATCTTGAGCCGGTCTCGAATTAGCTTGACTTTCTCTTCGGAATCCTTGATAAGATCGGAACCGAAAAGTGATCGATCTCCAACACTATCCCACAACAATGGTGTTCTGCACCTCCTTCCGTATAGAGCTTCGAAAGGGGCCATCTTCAAACTGGATTGATAACTGTTGTTGTATGAGAACTCTGCGTAAGGCAAGTTATCATCCCAGCTAGACCCATAGTCTAGCACACAAGCTCTCAACATGTCCTCCAGAATCTGATTTACTCTCTCGGTCTGTCCATCATGCTGCGGATGAAAGGCTGTCTTGAATTCCACCTCGTACCCAAAGTTTCATGCAATTGCTTCCAAAACTTTGAGGTAAACTGCGTTCCTCTATCGACACGATTTTCCTCGGAACTCCATGCGGACATACGATCCTGGTCATGTATATCTTGGCCAACTTGGCACTGGTATAGGTAGTCTTCACGGGAATGAAGTGAGCTACCTTAGTCAAGCGATCAACCACTACCCAGATTGAATCACTTTGAGCGGGTCTGGGTAATCTGTGATGAAATCCATACCAAGTTTCTCCCATTTCCAATCGGGAATCGGCAAAGGTTGAAGTAACCCTGCTGGCTTCGATGTTACGCCTTTACGTTGGCAAACATCGCATACGGCTACATACTCGGCAATGTCCTTCTTCATTCCTGTCCACGAAACTTTGCTTCAAATCCGGTACATCTTGGTGTTGCGGGGTGAATTAGTCTGGGAATCATGTGCCTCCTGTAGAATTAGCTTCCGAGCTCGGGATCATTGGGCACATAATCGATCCTCAAACCATATAGTTCCATGTTCATCCTTTCGAATCCTTTAGCTTTTCCATCCTCCATCTTTTGCTTAATCTCATCGATTTCCTTGTCCGACTTACGGGCTTCACGAATCCTTTCGGTCAAGGTGGACTGAACTTCGAGTTGCGACAAATCCTTTGGAACTATCTCCGATCGGAGATCTACGAGGTCATCGACCAACTCTGGGTAATCCTCCTGCGGTAAGAGTGTTCACATAACTCTTACGGCTCAAAGCATCTGCTACAACATTGGCTTTACCGGGGTGGTAATGTAGCCTCATGTCATAGTCCTTTATCAACTCTAGCCATCTCCTCCGCTCGAGGTTCAATTCCTTCTGCGTGAAGATATATTTCAGACTCTTGTGATCCGTATAGACATCACAACGATTTCCAATGAGGAAATGTCTCCAAGTCTTGAGTGCATGCACTCATTTGCTAACTCCAAATCATGCGTGGCATAATTCATCTCATGAGGCCGAGCTGTGCGGAGGCATACGCTACAACCTTGCCTTCCTGCATCAATACTCCTCCGAGTCCTTGACGAGAAGCGTCTAATAGACCTGGTATTCCTTATGTATGTCCGCAATATCAACCTTTGAGCTGTGACCAACCGTTTCTTCAACTCCCGAAAACTGGCTTCACATTCCTCGGTCCAAACATACTTGGCTTCCTTCTTCAACAGCTCAGTCATGGGCTTGGCAATCTTCGAAGTTCTCAATGAACCTCCGATAGTATCCTGCAAGTCCGAGAAAACTGCGGATCTCCTTGGTCGAGGTGGGTGGCTGCCAATCGGTGATGATTCAACCTTGGCGGGATCAACTGCTATTCCTTCTCCTGAAATAACATGTCCGAGGAATCCAACTTCCTTCAACCAAAATTCACATTTGCTGAATTTGGCATCTGGTGATGTTCTCGAAGTTTCTCCGAACTAGGCGCAAATGTTCCTTATGCTCTTCCTCGCTCTTGGAGAATATCAATATGTCATCGATGAACACCACGACAAACTTGTCCAAATACTCCATGAACACCTTGTTCATCAAATTCATGAAGTATGCAGGAGCATTAGTCAAACCAAATGACATGACGGTATACTCGTATAAACCATACCTGGTGGTGAATGCTGTTTTGGGTATATCCTTCTCACGAATTTTCAATCGGTGATACCACGATCAAGATCGATCTTAGAGAATACCTTGGCTCCAACAAGCTGATCAAACAAGTCATTGATCATGGGCAGAGGGTACTTGTTCTTGATGGTTACCTCGTTCAATGCACGATAATCCACAACCATCCTCAAGCTTCCATCCTTCTTTTCTACCAATAGAACTGGGGCTCCCCAAGGTGATGAGCTTGGACGAATATATCCTTTCTCCAATAACTCATTTATTTGTTCCTTGATCTCTTTCAACTCATTTGGTGGCATCCGATAAGGTCTCTTGGATATTGGGGCTGTAGGGCAATAACTCGATCGAAACTCAATGTCTCGTCCGGTGGCATTCTGGTAATTCCTCAGGGAACACATCGGAAATTCTTGCACGACAGGCACTTCCTCTGAACAACTCCGTGAGGGAATGCACCTGATTCTTCATCTGGCTGTGCCGGGCTACATACTTGATCCTCTTCTGCTCCGGGGTGGTGAGCAGAATAGACTTCTTGGCACGATCAATGTTCCTTCATACTTTGACAACCAATCCATGCCTAGGATTACATCCAAGGTCTGAGTTTCCAACACTATGAGTTCTACGGGAAATTTGTGGTTCCCGATGTTGAGGTTTGCAGGACAGCTTAAACCTGCCATCATTTCTCCTCCTGCGGAACTGACGCGGAGGGGGCTTCTAAGGGTTCTAGTGCGTAATCCGTACTTATCCACAACTACCCTTGATATGAATGAATCGTTGCACCGAATCAAGCAGAACCAAAACTGAGCGTGAATTCAATAAAACTTACCAACCACGATTATCCGGCTGATCATAGACGTTCTCCACGTCGATGTGATTCACTTGAGCACGAGGAAAGGATTGGGCTTCTTATTTGAGCCTCCATTACCATTCCGTTCCTCTGCTTGGCCTCCGGGCGGTCGGTGGCGTAGTGCCCCGCCTTCGGCACTTGAAGCGGTGATGTGGCTCAGATCCTTTGAGCCGGGCAGAACGGTGCTGATTGCCATTACCATTGCCATTGCCATTGCCATGGCCTGACTTGCTGTCCTGGTTGCGGTTGTTTCCATTTCCACCATGATTATGACCTCCATGGTTATGATGGATGTGCCCTCCTGAGTACGGTGCATAGCGGGGCTTCTGCTGAGCTCCTGAATTGTGCTTCCCCTGGCTGTACTTCCTCTTGCGGCTTTCTATCTGCTGCTGCTTGCCTTCCAGAATCGTGGCCTTGTCTACCAGCTCCTGGTAGTTGTTGAAAGTAGCCACAATAAGCTGCATGCTCAATTCATCATTGAGTCCCTCCAGAACTTCTCACCTTGGCGGCATCGGTGGCCACATCATCGAGGGCATAGCGTGCAAGTTTGCTGAATTCCTCCACGTCTTGTGCCACAAGACGATTCCCTGGCGCAAGTTTCGAACTCACGCTTCTTGAGACTCATGGCTCCAGATGAGACATGAGCGGTCTGAAGGCCTGCTGGAATTGATCCCAAGTGATGCCACCCAAAGGAAAAGTGGCGGTATAATTCTCCCACCAAGAAGCTGCAGTCCATCCAGTTGATGCTGCAAAGCGCACCTTCTCGACATCGGTGCATCCAACGGTGACTAGCTCTCTTCCAATCTTGCGGAGCGATCGTCACCACAATCGGCTCGGTGCTACTAGAGAACACTGGCGGATTCAACCTCGTAAATCGAGTCAAATTGTCCACGGTGGGTGGTGGTGGCGGTGGATTGTTGGCGGGGTTGTTACGATTACGAATCGGGAGCTGCATCGATGCATTCTGCTGTTGGAGCAGTGGGTGAGCTCGGCGGGAAACCGATTGTCACGTCTCGGAGGCATCTGGTGTTTTGGAGTGGATGAGAAAATTAGAATAGAACAAGGGTCTATGAGAATAACACTACCCATATGAATGCACAATCATAACACACCAAACATTTATTCATTCCACTCAAACATGGTTCAAACTCGATTACAAAGCTCATGACTAATCGAAGGAAAACATCGGCCTAACTGATCGGCGAAAAAGTAAAAGATAACATGGTGGTCGACTAAAAGTCTTCATCGATGGCGCCTCCTCTTGGGGTTTCCTTGGTGGTACTCCTTGAAATCCTCGATCATTGCTCACGAGGGTGCTTCATCTCCACTCGGGTAAAGGTCCTCACCCAAGTCCATCTTCTCCTCAATTGCGGCAAGCTTCATCTTGGTCGTCGACTATCTCCATGAAGTCCGTGATTTCTTCCTCATGGCCAAGGAAGTCTGCGCGTGCCTTCTCCTCCAGTTCCATTCGCGGAACAAAAGCTTCGGTGTGTCTTGAGTTACGGCGAGCCTGAATCTCCGTTTCACGAGAAGACACTCCAAGTCTGAATGTACGAGAGGGTGGAATCGTCCTCGATGGTGCGGATGATATCTCCATTCCTTGCCTGCGAGAAACCATGGCGAGGTCCGAGTGATCGAGCTCATCCTGTACTCCTCTCGGAGATGTCCAAGTGCTCGGTAGATCGCCACGTCTCTTCCGATGATCCAGTTGAACTCGGTGAACTCAAAGTTGATAGGCTCGTCGTCCTCCAAAGGTCCTCCCAGGATATGCACCTCAATCAGAAGCGGGTGTCCGTCGGAAGTGCATTAGTGGGTTTCCAAAGTGATCGAGGGCAGAGCGATCTTCAGCAGCTTCACCATCTGGACCAGCTTCCTTCGAAGGGCATCGTCTCATCGGGTGGCGAACTCCGTAGCAAAACTGGGGTGAATTCGACGCCATCTAGAATGTTGCAAAGGAGAGAAGAGTCGAATAGATCAGGGAAGAAATATAGAATGAAAGAGGGTTCAAAGTAAATGGTCTCGCTAAGGCTTTCCGATCCTAGGGGTTACGATCCTACGGTCGGCGTGTGCTCGATACCATCTCAGAGCGACCTGACCCAAAATCGGTCAAATCTACGTATGCATACCATCCCAAGATCATCTTTGGTACTCACATTACATCGATAAGGTAATCAAAGTTCAATCACACCTGAATATCATTAATCGATTCTCATATAGAGTCTTTATTACAAGGGAATAAATTGGCTCAAGGCCAACTCATGAGAAATAAACTATAATGCTGCGGAGCGTCGAAGGTAAGCGAGTCCATCCGACTCCAAAGGGCAATCGCCAAGCGCGGGCGTAGCCTCACTCCGATCGAATATATCTACGCAACATAATACGTTGCAGCCATGTAGGTCAGCTTTTGGAATAAGCTGGCAAGTTATGAAGAACAACAATAATAAAGTTACTAACTCTATATGCATATTTGGCTGTGGAGCTCTAAGTTTCATAATTTTGCGTAAAGCCAATTTTATCCTACTACAGTGGACTTATTGCAAATTACTACAAATTGTTGGTAGTTATTGAGATGGTTCCGCCAACCAATATCTCGTTCCCAAATTATTATTAAGTCATAAACCCATCAAATTAATCCATTAGTTTTGGTGTTGAGATATCCGAATACTTCCAAGGTCCAGATGCTCAAATGTCCGTAACCGGGGACACGGCTAATCGATTAGGTTATAACACTCTGCAGAGGTTTGTGCACTTTCCCCGCAAGAATCATTCCCTCCTTTAAAGTCTTAGCACTTCATGGTGTTTGAAGGCGGGACGAATAAACAGGTCTTCCAAAGAGTTCTTCCGCCACCGCGGTACCCATCCAATCCTACCGTTCGTCTACTTCTCGTAGTACCGCCCAGCCAGCTTCACTACAAGGGTCAACCCAGCGAGCCCATAATGGCTTGCGGCTGCATTGTAAGCTTCGGTCGTGGGGCATCCATCCTTCTCTTCGTGGCTGGGTGAAGCTTTCCGCAAGATGTCATGGCGCTTCTCCATGCATCCCGCCAACCACTGGTGCTCCAGGTGCCCCGTCAACAAATCCTCCACCCAAGAGTGATTTTCAAGTCCATCTTGATCATTGTAGTCCATGGGGTCATCATCATCATCATTGACTCTCACATCTTACTTATGAATTTCTCTCATCCCCAAATCCGTCACGAGCATAGCAAAATAACTACTACGTCCCGGGACCATGGTAACAAGGGGGTTGGTTCATCCTACCACATGATACTACTCAAGTTTAATGACTTCAAGATTATCACTACTGCATGCAATGGTGGGGTGGTGACAACTACTAATGCACAAAAACATAGGTATAGAAATAACATGATCAAAACTTGCCTTGCTGATGATCCTCGTAAGCTAAAGAGTCGTAGTAGCAAGCTTCGCACTCCGGGAACTCTACCGAGACAAACAATAACATAATAAGCACAAAGCAAGAGGATCACACAAGATAACAAAGATAACATAACACAACCAACCAATCAAAACCAAAGCAAAAGGAAAACTTCAAAGAACTCAAATTCAAAGTTTTTCCCTATTCCAAACAATAGCAAAAAGAGTTTTTATTTAACAAAAATTCCTCAATATGACCTAATCATGGTTTTAGGTTAACTTAACAGAAAAGGATTAACTAAGCAATTAGGAGCAAAAAGAATTTATTAATTAGCTATTATAAAACTCAATTTAGGCCTAATCCAATTTCTATTAAGAAAATAATTTAAAACTTTTATTAATTATAAATAAAAGTTCATCTAATGGAATGACAGAAACTAACCTAGGATAACTAATCACAAGTTAAAATAAATTAATTTACTAATTTATTAATTAAGAAAACAGAACTAATCAATTAATTAGGGTTAATAGGATTCTGCCTAGAATTAATTTTTTATTAATCCTAAAATACCAAAGTTAATTTCTAGGGTTTGGCAATATCAAAATAAAGTGATTGCAAAAAGAATCATGCAAAAATAATTTTTCTAACTAAAACTATAGCAGATTTGCTATTCTGACTAAAACAATATTAAAGCATTTTAATTATTTTAACATAGCTAAATATATGTTTTTCAGAAACTACATGAAATTTGCAATCCAACAAAAAAGAATCACAAAAAATATTAAACAGAACAAAAGATACACATTTTTGAAATTTGGAACAAATCGCTAAAACAGAAAATCTAAATAAAAGAAAAATGCCTAATGGGCCTAAAGCATGCACTAGGCGCCGATAGACTAAATGGGCCTAGGGTTTAACTAACAGGACCGGGCCTAATAAATAAACCTAACTAATAAAAATAAACCGCGCGGGCCGGCCGGTTTTCTAACTAAAACATACCCCTTCGGGGGCTTCTAATCCTAACCACCCGATTGGGATCGGACGGTGGAGGGGAAAGCCGAGGACTCACCGGACTCCGGCGACGTCGGCGGCGGCGGCGAGAGTGCTCCGGTGGCTTCTGGCGTCGGCGAGCTTCGGGAAGACGTCGGGGAGACGCGGGGAAGCTCGGGGAAGGGTTCGGTGGGGTTGGTGAGGCTCGGGGGGCACCAGGGCGGCGACGGCGAGGGTTTTGGCGGCGGGGTTGAGCTCGGGCTCCGTGAGCCGGGAGAGAGAGGAGAGGGCTCGGCGTGGCTAAGGGGGGAATGGGGTGCGGAGGGTGGCTTATATAGCCAGGGGTCGGGTGAGGGTTGGAAGGGATCGGGCGTCGGGGTGCCCGGATTCTTGGGATCAGCGGATCTCAGCGAGGTCCGTTCGTGGGCGAGGGGAAGACGACGGTGGGGGCCACGGTCGAGTGAGAGAGAGGGGGTTTCAGTCGATCGACCGGATCCTAAGGGATTCGGGCGAGGGGGCGCGGGTGTCGATTGGCCGGCCTGTGGCCTAGTGGGCGGTGGTGGGCCCGTCTTGGGTGGCCGAGGGGTTAGGTGGCGCTGGCTGGGCCTGGGTGGCCTGGCTGGCGCCCGAAAGGTTTTTCTTTATTTTTTTAATAAAACCAAAAACAAAATAAAACCTAAACTAATAATATTTTATATAGGGTATATATATACCAAAATGATCAGGGGAATATTCCCTTTCATTTGAACATTTTTCCAAAGCCAAAATCCAAACTTTATGAAAATCCATTTTTTTCAAATTCAAATAAAATTCAGATTTGAATTCCAATTCTTTTGGCTTTGTTTCCTCTGATATTTTTGGAGTGTCATGTTAGCTCCTCTCATACTTTTGAGCAAGTATTTATCAGGGTTAGTTTTGGAATTGTTTCCCACATGCCAAAGTTTGGAAATTCAAAATTCAAACTCAAAACTCTCTGAAACTTCAAATGGTATTCAAATTCAAACAGGATGCATAGGATGCTTAGCTATAATTGTAAAACATTCCAAATAGGAAAATTTGGGATGTTACACATCGTTACTTCCCCTTCAACTAGTTTCTGTTTATTCTGTAACTCCTGTTTCGAGTTACTAATCTTAGCAACCGAACAAGTATCAAATACTCAGGGGCTACTATAAACACTAGTAAAGCACACATCAATAACCTATATATCAAATATACCCTTGTTCACTTTGCCATCCTTCTTATCCACCAAATATTTGGGGTATTTCCGTTTCCAGTGACCATTTCCTATGCAGTGTAAGCACTCGGTTTCAGGCTTTGGTTCAGCTTTGGGTTTCTTCGTGGGAGTGACAACTTGCTTGTCATTCTACTTGAAATTCCCTTTCTTTCCTTTGCCCTTTTCTTGAAACTAGTGGTCTTGTCAATCATCAACACTTGATGCTCTTTCTTGATTTCTACCTTCGTTGATTTCAACATCACGAAGAGCTCGGGAATCGTTTTCGTCATCCCTTGCATACTATAGTTCATCACGAAGTTCTAGTGACTTAGTGATGGTGACTAGAGAAATTCTGTCAATCACTATCTTATCCGGAAGATTAACTCCCACTTGATTCAAGCGATTAAACTACCTGCACAATCTGAGTACATGCTCACTAGTTGAGCGATTCTCCTCCATCTTTTAGCTATAGAACTTGTTGGAGACTTCATATCTCTCAACTCGGGTATTTGCTTGAAATATTAACTTCAACTCCTGGAACATCTCATATGGTCCATGACGTTCAAAACGTCTTTGAAGTCCCGATTCTAAGCCGTTAAGCATGGTGCACTAAACTATCAAGTAGTCATCATATTGAGCTAGCCAAGCGTTCATAACGTCGCATCCGCTCTGCAATAGGTCTGTCACCTAGCGGTGCATTAAGGACATAATTCTTCTGTGCAGCAATGAGGATAAACCTCAGATCACGGATCCAATCCGCATCATTGCTACTAACATTTTTCAATATAATTTCTCTAGGAACATATCAAAACAAACATATGAAAGCAACAACGCGAGCTATTGATCTACAACATAATTTTTGCAAAATACTATCAGGACTAAGTTCATGATAAATTAAAGTTCAATTAATCATATTACTTAAGAACTCCCACTTAGATAGACATCCCTCTAATCCTCTAAGTGATTACGTGATCCATATCAACTACACCATGTCCGATCGTCACGTGAGATGGAGTAGTTTCAACAGTGAACATCAATATGTTGATCATATCTACTATATGATTCACGCTCGACCTTTCGGTCTCCGTGTTCCGAGGCCATATCTGTTATATGCTAGGCTCGTCAAGTTTAACTGAGTATTCGCGTGCGCAACTGTTTTGCACCGTTGTATTTGAGCGTAGAGCCTATCACACCCGATCATCACGTGGTGGCTCAAAGACGAAGAACTTTTCATAACGGTGCATACTCGGGAGAACACTTCTTGATAATTTTAGTGAGAGATCATCTTAAAATGCTACCGTCAATCAAAGCAAGATAAGATGCATAAAGGGTAAACATCACATGCAATCAATATAAGTGATATGATATGGCCATCATCATCTTGTGCTTGTGATCTCCATCTCAAGCACCGTCATGATCACCATTGTCACCGGCGCGACACCTTGATCTCCATCGTAGCATCGTTGTCGTCTCGCCAACTATTGCTTCTACGACTATCGCTACCGCTTAGTGATAAAGTAAAGCAATTACATGGCGTTTGCATTTCATACAATAAAGCGACAACCATATGGCTCCTGCCGATTGCGATAACTCGGTTACAAAACATGATCATCTCATACAATAAAATATAGCATCACGTCTTGACCATATCACATCACAACATGCCCTGCAAAAACAAGTTAGGCGTCCTCTACTTTGCGGTTGCAAGTTTTACGTGGCTGCTACGGGCTGAGCAAGAACCGTTCTTACCACGCATCAAAACCACAGCGATAGTTTGTCAAGTTGGTGTTGTTTTAACCTTCGCAAGGACCGGGCGTAGCCACACTCGGATCAACTAAAGTGAGAGAAAGCAGACACCCGCCGGTCACCTTTAAGCAACTAGTGCTCAAGCGGTGAAACCAGTCTCGCGTAAGCGCACTGGCGTAATGTCGGTCCGGGCGCTTCATCTCACAATACCGCCGAACCAAAGTATGACATCTGGTAAGCGGTATGACTTATATCGCCCACAACTCACTTGTGTTCTACTCGTGCATATGACATCAACGCATAAAACCTGGCTCGATACCACTTTGTTGGGGAACGTAGTAATTTCAAAATTTTCCACGCACACACGGGACCATGGTGATGGCATAGCAACGAGAGGAGAGATGTCTGTCCACGCACCCTCGTAGACCGAAAGCGAAGCGTTATAACAACGCGGTTGATGTAGTCGACGTCTTCACGATCCGACCGATCCAAGCACCAAGCGACGGCACCTCCGAAGTTCTGCACACGTTCAGCTCGATGACGATCCCGGGCTCCGATCCAGCAAAGCGTCGGGGATGAGTTCCGTCAAGACGACGGCGTGGGACGATGATGATGCTCCACCGACGCAGGGCTTCGCCTAAGCTCGCGACGATATGACTTCTCCGCGCAGGCTTCGCCTAAGCTCTGCTGACGATATGACCGAAGTGGAATATGGTGGAGGGGGGCACCGCACACGGCTAAGGAACGATCCGTAGATCAACTTGTGTGTCATGGGGTGCCCCCCTGCCCCCGTATATAAAGGAGCAAGGGGAGGGCCGGCCAAGGAGGAGGAGGCGCGCCCAAGGGGGGAGTCCTACTCCCACGGGAGTAGGACTCCTCCTTTCCTAGTAGGAGTAGGAGAGAAGGAAGGGGAAGGGAGGAAGGGTGTGCCCCTCCCCTAGTCCAATTCGGACTAGGCCTTGGGGGCGCGGCCTGCCCTAGGAAGCCCCTCTCTCTTTCCCTGCAGGCCCAATAAGGCCCAATACTTCTCCGGCGAATTCCCGTAACTTTCGGTACTCAAAAATACCGAACCACTCGGAACCTTTCCGAACTCCGAATATAGTCGCCCAATATATCGATCTTTACGTCTCGACCATTTTGAGACTCCTCGTCATGTCCCCGATCTCATCCGGGACTCGAACTCCTTGGTACATCAAAACTCATAAACTCATAATATAACCATCATCGAAACCTTAAGCGTGCGGACCCTACGGGTTCGAGAACTATGTAGACATGACCTAGAACTATTCTCGGTCAATAACCAATAGCGGGACCTGGATGCCCATATTGGCTCCTACATATTCTACGAAGATCTTTATCGGTCAAACCGCATAACAACATACGTTGTTCCCTTTGTCATCGGTATGTTACTTGCCCGAGATTCGATCGTCGGTATCCAATACCTAGTTCAATCTCGTTACTGGCAAGTCTCTTTACTCGTTCCGTAATACATCATCTCGCAACTAACTTATTAGTTGCAATGCTTGCAAGGCTTATGTGATGTGTATTACCGAGAGGGCCCAGAGATACCTCTCCGACAATCGGAGTGACAAAACCTAATCTCGAAATACGCCAACCCAACATGTACCTTTGGAGACACCTGTAGTACTCCTTTATAATCACCCGATTACGCGTTGTGACGTTTGGTAGCACCCAAAGTGTTCCTCGTAAACGGAGTTGCATAATCTCATAGTTACAGGAACATGTATAAGTCATGAAGAAAGCAATAGCAACATACTAAGCGATCAAGTGCTAGGCTAACGGAATGGGTCATGTCAATCAGATCATTCTCCTAATGATGTGATCCCGTTAATCAAATGACAACTCATGTCTATGGTTAGGAAACATAACCATCTTCGATTAACGAGCTAGTCAAGTAGAGGCATACTAGTGACACTCTGTTTGTCTATGTATTCACACATGTATTATGTTTCCGGTTAATACAATTCTAGCATGAATAATAAACATTTATCATGATATAAGGAAATAAATAATAACTTTATTATTGCCTCTAGGGCATATTTCCTTCAGGTATATCTGGTACAGAGTGCTCCTGGAGCTGTATCTAAAAGCAGTGCCACATGCATTTGGTTTCATATATGCATGTATGTGGCATGCTCTAGTGGCCGGCCATGCTCATGGCTCATGGCCGTGAGCATGTGTATGCTCATGCGTGTGTGTGTTGTGTCCTTGTGGCCAAATGAATGTGGCGTGAGGGAGTGGATGGATGGATGTGTGCCTTATATAGGCATGGGGCTAGCTTACTACCTAAGCTAAGGTGGTGACGTGGGGGGCAAGGGGGCATGGGGCACCATGCCCATGAGAGGTGTGGATGTGACGTGCATGCCTCCTTGTCCCTGGTGCACTTTATAAAATAGTGCCCAGGGACAGATACATTGTAGATGATGTCGCGGTACGGTTGTCTCGTCAGTGTCGGGTCGGGCTGCAGTTGGCAGCCGGCTGGTCGGTGCAGTCAACTGCCGGTAGCCAGCCGAGCAGAGCAGTCGAACGGGCAGCCGGCAGGAGCGGCCGGGCAGTCGAACTGAGGGGCTTTGCTAGCTCCGATGTCTTGAAATATCGTCTTGCTGTCTTCAGGATACCCGTCGCCAATAACTCCGACAGTAGCCCCCGAGCCTCCGGGCAACTTGGCAAAGTTGGGCGGAGGTTCCTTGGCAGGTGTTAATGTAGTCTCCGAGCCTCCGAGCGAGGAGGGGGGGTTCCCCACGGAAATGATCATGCAAAAAGACGAAGTTAGTCCATGCAGATATATCAAATGTTTGCTTTTAGCATTGCAAGTTTTATGCGGAGGGTGCCGACTCGGTTTCGTCCGAGCCCCCTTAATATTTTTCGTGTTCCCTCCGCTTTTTAGCTTGTGCTCTTGCTTGCCGGACAGCCGCTCTGCGGTCTGTGGCTGAGAGTGGGCTGCGAAGTGGAGTGTACATTACTCAGAGTCTGGGAGCAGATTCAACCAAGTAGGTACTTGTAAAGGAAACGGCCGGGTCACCCGAACCATTTTTCTTCCCGGACGTTTTTCGCGTGGGTGGCCTCCAGCATTCACTCTTGCTAGCCGGACAGCCGCTCTGCGGTCTGTGACTAAGAGTGGGCCTTTTGTACCGCGCACGCTACTAAGCTGTCTGCGGGAACTAACGTCTCAGGCTAAGCGGCCAGCCCCCAAGCCAACTATGGCTGGCACCGGGGCAAACATTGGTGCAACTGTAATAAAATGCGGAGATAGCCCTCGAGCATCGCTCGGGGTTATCCTTGCTTGCATGTTGCAAAAATATGCGGGTAAGGAGCTCACATTGATTTTCGTGTAGTCGAGGCAGAGGTTGTCGAAGACAGCCGGCGCGGCTCAACGCTCGCGGAGCGCGCCGGCGCACCCGTTGGGTGTAGCCCTCGAGCCTCCGGGTGCTCGAGGAGGGTCCAGCCGGTCGGGCTTGACCGGCCAGGGAGCAAGCAGAACACGGCCGAGCCGACTTGGCACAGCCGGCCAGGCAGCGAGGCGTCTGGCAGCGCCTTTTTCTTCTTTTTTCTTCTCTTCTGCCGGCTGCTGGCAGCCAGACATAACTCTTCTTTTGTCTCTTGTTTTTGTTTCTTGTAATCTTCCGTGGGGCGCCAACAAGACTCCACTGGTGTAGCCCCGAGATTCGGGCCGATCGCTGAAAGCGGTCGGGTCGGATCTCCGGTGACTTCTCGTCTTCTTCCTCGCAGGGCGTCAACAAGATCCGCTGGATGTAGCCCCAGATTGGTCGATCGCTGAGTAGTCGGGCGGATCTCCAGCAACTACTTTGTCTTCTTCTTTGCGGGCGCTACAACAGCACCGCTGGGTGTAGCCCCCGTGATTCGGGCCGACTGTCGAGCAGTCGGGCGGGATCTCCCGGCAAGTACTTTGTCTTCTTCTTTGCGGGGGCGCGTCAGCGCACCCGCTGGGTGTAGCCCACGAGCCTCTGGGCAGTCGAGGAGGGTCCAGCCGGTTGGGCTTGACCGGCCAGGGGGCAAGCGGGACGCGGCCGAGCCGGCGCTCTTACCGGCGAGACGTTGAAGCGGGCAGGCAGGCCGGGTCGCGTCTGGCAGTCCGAGTGGCGAAGCAGGCGGGCGGACAGACAGACGTTTTTTTCTTTTCTTTTCTTCTCTTTGCCCAGCCGACCTCTTTCTCTTGTCTCTCTCTTTTTCTTTTTTCACCAGCCGACTGTGGGAAGTCGGCCCTTTCTTTTTCTCGTAGCCGGCCTTGAGCAGTCGGACACAACTATTTTTTTATTTTATTTTTCTTCACCAGCCGGCTGTTGACTTTTCTTTCTTTTGTCTCCAGCCGGCCCGAGAGCACACAGATGTAGCCGGCTGGCGCGCGCGCGGGGGTGGAGTGAAGAGCCAGCCGAGGGGGCGCCTGCGGGGAGGAGCCGGAGGCGCGGGGCGGTGAGTGTTGGAAATATGCCCTAGAGGCAATAATAAAATGGTTATTATTATATTTCCTCGTTCATGATAATTGTCTATTGTTCATGCTATAATTGTGTTATCCGGAAATCGTAATACATGTGTGAATACATAGACCACAACATGTCCCTAGTGAGCCTCTAGTTGACTAGCTCGTTGATCAACAGATGGTCATGGTTTCCTGACTATGGACATTGGATGTCATTGATAAGGGGATCACATCATTAGGAGAATGATGTGATGGACAAGACCCAATCCTAAGCATAGCACAAGATCGTGTAGTTCGTTTGCTAGAGCTTTTCTAATGTCAAGTATCATTTCCTTGGACCATGAGATTGTGCAACTCCCGAATACCATAGGAATGCTTTGGGTGTACCAAACATCACAACGTAACTGGGTGGCTATAAAGGTGCACTACGGTATCTCTCGAAAGTGTACATTGGGTTGGCACGAATCGACATGGGATTTGTCACTCCGTATGACGGAGAGGTATCTCTGGGCCCACTTGGTAATGCATCATCATAATGAGCTCAATGTGACTAAGTATTTGGTCACGGGATCATGCATTACGGAATGAGTAAAGTGAATTGCCGGTAACGAGATTGAACGAGGTATTGGGATACCGACGATCGAATCTCGAGCAAGTAACGTACCGATTGACAAAGGGAATTGTATACGGGATTGCTTGAATCCTCGACATCGTGGTTCATCCGATGAGATCATCGTGGAACATGTGGGAGCCAACATGGGTATCCAGATCCCGCTATTGGTTATTGGGCGGAGAGTTGTCTCGGTCATGTCTGCATGGTTCTCGAACCCGTAGGGTCTACACACTTAAGGTTCGATGACGCTAGGGTTATAAAGAAGATTTGTATGTGATTACCGAATGTTGTTCAGAGTCCCGGATGAGATCCCGGACGTCACGAGGAGTTCCGGAATGGTCCGGAGGTGAAGATTTATATATGGGAAGTCATCATACGGTCGCCGGAAATATTTGGGGGTATACTGGTATTGTACCGGGACCACCGGAGGGGTTCCTGGGGTCCACCGAGAGGGTCCACCTGCCCCGGAGGGCCTTATGGGCTGTAGGTGGAAGGGAACCAGCCCCAAGTGGGCTGGGGCGCCAACCCCCCTAGGGCCCATGCGCCTAGGGTTGGGGGAACCTAAAGGCGCCCCTTGGCTTGGGGGGCAAGCCCCCTCCCCCTTGGCCGCCGCCCCCCTCTAGATCCCATCTAGAGGGGCCGGCCCCCTTCCCCCTTCTCCCTATAAATAGAGGGGCGAGGGGATGGATGTAGCACCACATCCAAGGCGCAGCCCCTCCCCTCCCCAACACCTCTCCTCCTCCGCAAGAGCTTGGCGAAGCCCTGCCGAAGAACTGCCACTTCATCACCACCACGCCGTCATGCTGCTGTTGGAGCCCTCTTCCTCAACCTCTCCCTCCTCCTTGCTGGATCAAGGCACAGGAGACTGATGTCTACTACACAACCTTCTTCTTGTAGACGTTGTTAGGCCTCCAAGTGCAGAGGTTTGTAGGACTGTAGCAAATTTCCCTCAAGTGGATGACCTAAGGTTTATCAATCCGTGGGAGGCGTAGGATGAAGATGGTCTCTCTCAAGCAACCCTGCGACCAAATAACAAAGAGTCTCTTGTGTCCCCAACACACCCAATACAATGGTAAATTGTATAGGTGCACTAGTTCGGCGAAGAGATGGTGATACAAGTGCAATATGGATGGTAGATATAGGCTTTTGTAATCTGAAAATATAAAAACAGCAAGGTAACAAGCGATAAAAGTGAGCGTAAACGGTATTGCAATGCTTTGAAACAAGGCCTAGGGTTCATACTTTCACTAGTGCAAGTTCTCTCAACAATAATAACATAGATAGATCATATAACAATCCCTCAACATGCAACAACGAGTCACTCCAAAGCCACTAATAGCGGAGAACAAACGTAGATATTATGGTAGGGTACAAAACCACCTCAAAGTTATTCTTTCCAATCAATCCGTTGGGCTATTCCTATAAGTGTCACAAACAGCCCTATAGTTCGTACTAGAATAACACCTTAAGATACAAATCAACCAAAACCCTAATTTCACCAAGACACTCCAATGTCACCTCAAGTATCTGTGGGTATGATTATACGATATGCATCACACATTCTCAATTCATCTATTCAACCAACACATAGAACCTCAAAGAGTGCCCCAAAGTTTCTACCAGAGAATCACGACGAAAACGTGTGCCAACCCCTATGCATAGGTTCATGGGCGGAACCCGCAAGTTGATCACCAAAACATACATCAAGTGAATCACGTGATATCCCATTGTCACCACAGATACGCACGGCAAGACATACATCAAGTTGTTCTCAAATCTTTAAAGACTCAATCCGATAAGATTACTTCAAGGGGAAAACTCAATCCATTACAAGAGAGTAGAGGGGGAGAAGAAACATAAGATCCAACTATAGTAGCAAAGCTCGCGATACATCAAGATCGTATCACCTCAAGAACACGAGAGAGAGAGAGAGAGAGAGAGAGAGAGAGAGAGATCAAACACATAGCTACTGGTACATACCCTTAGCCCCGAGGGTGAACTACTCCCTCCTCGTCATAGAGAGCCCCAGGATGATGAAGATGGCCACCGGTGAGGGTTCCCCCCTCCGGCAGGGTGCCGGAACGGGATCCCGAGAGGTTTTTGGTGGCTACAGAGGCTTGCGGCGGCGGAACTCCCAATCTATCTTCTGTTCTGGAAGTTTTATGATACGTAGGTATATATGGGTGCAGGGGGTAAGTCGGTGGAGCTACGGGGGCCCCACGAGGCAGGGGCGCGCCCCCACCCTCGTGAGCTCCTCCCGTATCTCCTGACGTAGAGTCCAAGTCTATCCGGTGGCTTTCCTTCCAAAAATAACTTCTCCAGTTGATTTCGTTCCGTTTTGACTCCGTTTGATATTCCTTTTCTTCAAACACCAAATAGGCATAAAACAAAGAATCAGGTTGGGCCTCCGGTTAATAGGTTAGTCCCAAAAAATATAAAAGTGGAAAATAAAGCCCAATATTGCCCAAAACAGTAGATAATATAGCATGGAGCAATCAAAATTATAGATACGTTGGAGACGATCAAGCATCCCTAAGCTTAATTCCTCGCTCGTCCTAGTAGGTAAATGATAAAAAGATAATTTTGATGTGGAGTGCTACTTGGCATAATTTCAATGTAAATCTTCTTAATTGTGGTATGAATATTCAGATCCATAAGATTCAAGACAAAAGTTCATATTGACATAAAAATAATAATACTTCAAGCATACTAACAAAGCAATTATGACTTCTAAAAACAACATGGCCAAAGAAAGTTATCCCTACAAAATCATATAGTCTGGCTATGCTCTATCTTCACCACACAAAGTATTTAAATCATGCACAACCCCGATGACAAGCCAAGCAATTGTTTCATACTTTTGATGTTCTCAAACTTTTTCAATCTTCACGCAATACATGAGCGTGAGCCATGGATATAGCATTATATGTGGAATAGAATGGTGGTTGTGGAGAAGACAACAAGAGGGGAAGATAGTCTCACATCAACTAGGCGTATCAACGGGCTATGGAGATGCCCATCAATAGATATCAATGTGAGTGAGTAGGGATTGCCATGCAACGGATGCACTAGAGCTATAAGTATATGAAAGCTCAACAAAAGAAACTAAGTGGGTGTGCATCCAACTCTCTTGCTCACGAAGACCTAGGGCAATTTGAGGAAGCCCATCATTGGAATATGCAAGCCAAGTTCTATAATGAAAAATTCCCACTAGTATATGAAAGTGACAACATAGGAGACTCTCTATCATGAAGATCATGGTGCTACTTTAGTAGCATTGTCCCTTCTCTCTTTTTCTCTCATTTTTTTAATATTTTTTTGTTTGGGCCTTTTCTCCCTTTTTATGGCCTCTTTTTTTTCTTTTTTTTTCTTCCGGAGTCTCATCCCGACTTATGGGGGAATCATAGTGTAAGTGCATCTAGTGCCACCCCTAGTTGGTTTTGGAGTATTGACGACAAATGTGGTTGAGGGACTAATGCGTTTGTGAGAATTGCAGGATAACGCAGGTAGTGTCCCTCATTGATTCGGTTTACCTACCGGAGATGACCCCTAAAAATGTATGAAGACATTGACTACAATGGTGGTATGTGAAGATATTCACGTTGAAGACTATGACATGAGAAGACATCGAGTGAAGACTATGGAGCGCGAAGACTGTGTTGTTTCGTTGTTTCCTTTTCTTCTTTGTTGAGTCATAGGAACCACCGTACTGTTAAGTGGGGTCCAAGTGATCATAGTCAGAATGCCTGAAGTGATGCTCAACCCAAATCCTATGTCTTTGAGCGAAGACAATGAGAGCAAAACTTATCCAGAGCTGGATGAGTCAGCTTTGCTTGTAGACCAAGTAAAGTTGCAGTGTGTGTTTGAAATCTAACCGTTGGAACACGTGTCAGTTCCTTAGTGACCCAGGGTCATTTCGGACATAACATGTCGGGTTGCCTAGTGGCTATAAATAGCCCACCCCCTACACCATAAATTGGTGGCTGCTCAGAGTTAGTGCACGACTTTTGTCGTTTGAGAGCAACCCATCTCGAAGCCTTTGAGAGAGAGAAATCCTTGCGAGGACAAAGCCCAAACACCCAGAGCCAAAGAGTGTTAGGCATCACTAAAGTCTTTCTTGTCTGTGTGACCTGGAGACTTATTACACTTGAGGACTGTGAATCCTCCAGCCGGTTAGGCGTCGCGTTCTGAGCATCCAAGAGTCATTGTGGATTGCCGGTGAACGCAGTCTGTGAAGGTTCGGGAGTCTACCTTGAAGACTTACCAGAGTGATTGGGCGAGGACTGTGTGTCCTTAGCTCAAGGGGAATAAGGTGAAGACGCGGTCTTCTGAGTTGAATCTCAGCCTCCCTAACCAGATGTACAGTTGTCACAAAGAATCGAACTGGTCCAACAAATCTCGTGTCTTCAACAAGTGACTGGTTCTATCCCTTCCCTCCTTTACTTTGAGTTAGTCTTCGTGAAGTCATTGCTTATATGCCTTATCTGTTTGACTTCATTGCTTGACTACTACCGTTGTTTGGCTTCATACTATCTTCCATCTTGATCCTACTACCAAGCTGCCATTAGTCTTGTTCTTTCACGTTATTGCATACTAGACTATGGTTTGCTTGTCGTAGTTCATCTTCCGCTGCATATCAATTAGGTCATTTCTATTGTTTGTCTTCGAAACATCCGTGTTTTGAAGACTTTCGTTAAAATCGCCTATTCACCCCCCCCTCTAGTCGATAACTAGCACTTTCAATTGGTATCAGAGCAAGGTACTCCCTTGTTCTGTGTGATTCGGTTTAACCACCTGGAGTTTTAGCTATGTTGACTGCAGGGATAATCAAAGTCTCCGCTGCTTGTCCCATGTTCGATGGAACTGACTATCCCTACTGGAAGAACAAGATGCGCATGCATCTTGAAGCCATTGATGTCGACCTCTGGTATGTCGTCAAGAACGGCGCTCCTAAATCCGTGAAGGTGTCACCCCGCCGATGTCAAGAAGTTCATTCAACTGGACTCCACCGCAAAGAACATCATCTGTGGTCATCGACCAAAGGACAAGATGGCCGTGTGAGTGCTCGAAACGCCGAAGCTAGTCGGGACTGGCTATCCAAGGTCAACGGCGCCTCAACCCGAGAGATCAAAGGATCGGTGTTCTTCGCAACCTCTTCAACCGCTTCAAGAGAGACGACAATGAAAATGTCCAGCTCACGTTTGATCGCCTCACTGACATCACAAATGAGCTTCATGCTCTCGGTGCCACTGAGGTCACCAAGCATGAAATCGTCAAGACACTACTGAGATCACTTGACAGCTCTTTTGACACTCTTGCCCTCATGATACAAGAACGTCCTGACTTCAAGACACTCAATCCGTCTGATATACTTGAGAGGCTCAACACACATAAGTTCCAGCCTTCTGAGAAAAGAGATATCTATGGTCCCAACTATGGCCGAACTCGCGCTTTGAAGGCAAAAGTTGTTTCCTCATCTGAAGAAGAATCTGACTGTGGTTCTGATGATCCTGAAGACATTGGAAAGGAACTTGCTATGCTTGTGAAGAAGTTCCAGAAGTTCACTAGGAAGAAAGGCTTCAGAAAGTCTTCACGATCCAGCTCAAGAGATGATGAAGCTTCCACTCATGACTACAAGAAGAGAACCTGTCACAAGTGCAAGAAAACTGGACACTATATCTCTGAATGTCCACAGTGGGACAATGAGAAGAAGAAGAAGAAGAAGAAGAGCAAGGAATATGATTCTGATGACAAGAAAAAGAAGAAATCTTCAAAGTCTTCTTCCAAGTCCTCATCAAAGTCTTCATCTCATAAGAAGAGCTCATCCGCAAGGCTCGAGCTTTTGTTGGCAAGGAAATGGATTCAGAGGAGGAGTCTTCCGAGGAGGTGGAGGTGGAGTCTCAAGAGGAGTCCGACCAGGCGTTGTAAGTCCGGCTTTAGCCACAGCCTATGTTGCCAAGTCCATCTTCAACATCAAGACAATGACTTCCACACCAACGCTCAAGCTGATGACAAGGACGACCCTGCTCCCACTCTATCGCTTCATGGCACGCGGTGCCAAGGTAAAATCACGTGATGCTTACTTTCAAACATCAAGTGAAGATGACTCTGATTGTGAATCCAAACCCAGCTACAAAACACTTGCTAAAATTGCAACTGAACAACAAAGAGCTATGGAACATACTCAAAACTGTTAGACAAAAGCGATGACCCGTTGGACGCGGAAATGACACGCTCACAGTCCTTAGTTGAAGACATTAAAATCTTCATGCTAAGTACCAAGAACTTGAAAGTCGCCATGAAACGCCTCAACTACTCATGAAAAGCTCTCCTATGATTATCTTCAAAGGAAGCAAGAGCTTGAGAAATTGAGAGCGGCTCATGAAGATCTTCAAAGGAGAATGAGTCACTTCGCTACCAACATATCAGTTCTCTTTCCAGATGGATTTGAACCACCATGTCTAAAATGTCTTGAGCATGATGTAGCTACCTCTGTTGTTGAATGTTCAACTGCTGCTACTGTTGCATTGTCTTCAACTACTAATGTGGTAACTAACCCTCTGCGGAGGATACCACTCGCTATTGTCGATGAAAATGCTAGGTTGAAGACATTGCTTGAAACAGGATGTATAAAAGTGCGAAAGGGCATCGACACTTTGCGATGTCCTCAAAAGCAGATTTTGAACCGAAACCCTAGGAAAGAGGGTGTTGGGTTCGAGAGGAAAATGAATGTTGATGGTTCCTCTTGAAGCCCGAGCAAGATCCCAAAACCACATGGGTTTTGCAAAGGGACCTTCAAAGGATCCATCCACCTTATCCGGCTTTACCTGTGCTAACCCTATTATCATTGATGAATCCTTTGATGCAAACTATAAGCTGTTCAAGAATCGAATGGTGAAGTGTTTGCTGTATATTGGTACTAATCGCAGGAATGGACCGCCTATGAAGAAGATCTGGGTTTCCAAAAGCTGTCTTGAAAATCTTCCAATGAATGTCATCATGACACCACCAGGAAGAAGACAAACCCTGCACCTAAGGCGTCATATGGTCCAAAGGCTTCATATGCATCGAGGACTCACCTGAGTCACCCTAACGCCAATATTTTGCAGGGAAACCGTACTCAAATTTATGAATATGAGCGTGTGTCTTCAAACCGCTATGTTCATAGAACTAAGAACTTTTCTGTGTATTCATATGAGTATCATTCATCTCCTGCAAGGCTATTTGCAAGGGCTCCAAAGCCGAAGTTCTCAGATGCTGCACTTAGACTCATTGCTTCTAAACCACCCCTGAAGATGTGGGTGGTTAAGAAGAATTAACTCTCTTTTGCAGAAAGGGTCTCCACCAAAAATCAAAGGCGTCGATGCTATTGTGGGGACCTAAAACATCTTGTAGGAACAAGATCAAATGCCCAAATGGTCTCACTATGTATTTTGTTCTGAATCGATTGCCATTCATCCTATCAGTCCTAATCTTGATTTGAGCTTCAATAATCCACTTGCTCGTCAAATGTTTATGCTTCACAATGCTCTTGGTGAAGCCTATCCCCTAACTGCATCAGAGGGTATGACACCACATGCTTCGTAATGGATTATGGACGGTGGATGCACTAATCATATGACGGTGATCAAGTCTTCTCATGGACTCAACCTTACGCCCATCGACAAGAGTCACATCACATTTCTTGACCTTTGGTAAAAGCAAGGTATTGGGTCTAGGTAGAGTTGCAATCTCAAAGGATCAACACATGGATAAAGTGATGCTTGTTGAATCCCTTGGTTTCAACTTGATGTCATCTCAATGCTTTGTGACTTGAACATGATTGTGATATTCGGAAAATATCGTTGCATTGTACTAATGGAATCGACAAGTCTCTTGTCTTTGAAGGGTATAGGAAAGATGATCTATATATGGTAGATTTCAAAGAGGTCCACAGCTTGTCGTATGTCTTCTTGCAAAAGCTTCGAATCTCGGCTCGCATCGGAGGCAGGGGCATCTTGGCATGAGGAACTTACACACACTCGCCAAGAAGAAGCATGTCATAGGCATCGAAGGTGTCAAGTTCAAGACGGATCATTTGTGTGGTGCCTGCGAAGCTGGAAAAATGACTAGGGCAAAGCACCCCTCGAAGACAATCATGATGACATCTCAACCCTTCGAGCTGTTACACATGGATTTGTTTGGCCCTACTCATTACTCTACCCTCACAACAACTGCCTATCTCTATGGCTTCGTCATTGTTGATGACTACTCAAGATACAAATGGGTGCACATAATTCTCTACAAGACTGAAGTGCAAGATGTCTTCAGACGCTTCGCCAATCGAGCAATGAACAATTATGGCGTCAAGATCAAGCATATCATAAGTGATAACGGCACTGAATTCAAGAACACCGGACTTGATCTTTATCTGGATACCATGGGAATCACTCATGAGTTCTCTGCTCCATACACACCTCAGCAAAATGGCATCGTGGAGCGCAAGAACAGAACCCTCATTGAGATGGCTCGAACGATGCTCGACGAGTACAAGACACCAAGAAAGTTCGGCCCAAGCCATTGATACAGACTTGTCACGCCATCAACCGTGTTTATATCCATAAGCTTCAACAAAACATCCTATGAGCTCCTTCATCGCAAGAAGCCAAATGTCGCCTACTTTGAGTATTTGGGGCTAAGTGTTGGATCAAGGATCCCCATCACAAGTCAAAATTTGAACCCAAAGCTCACGAAGGCTTCATGCTCGATTACGGAAAGGACTCGCACTCCTACTGTAGTCTTCAACCTTTATCTCTACAAAATCGTCAAATCTGTAGACGTGCGATTTGATGAAACCAATGGTTCACAAAGAGAGTTCCTGCCAAGCACACTAGACGAAGCTCCGCCCAAATAATCTATCAAGCTGATGGGAACTGGTGAAATCATGCCTTCAAGCACAACTCAAGAGGAACTTATCATTTCTGCACCGACCAACATGAAGACAATGCTCACCAAGACAATCCTCCCAATGATGACAATGATCAGCATGAGCAAAGTCTTCGCCCGATTCATCCTCGAGTTGCAAATGAAGTACAAATTGAGAAGATAATTGATAGCATCAATGCACCTGGTCCGCTTACGCGCTCAAGAGCAACACAGCTAGCAAATTTCTGTGGGCACTTTTCTTTTGTGTCAATATCAGAACCCAAGAAAGTTGCTGAAGCCTTTATGGAACCAGAATGGATACAAGCTATGCAAGAAGAACTTCAACAGTTCAAGCTGAATGATGTTTGGGAACTTGTCAAGCGTCCTGACCCTCGCAAGCATAACATTATTGGCACCAAATGGACATATCGAAACAAGCAAGACGAGCATGGTCAAGTTAAATGAGAAACAAAGCACGCTTGTGGCTCAAGGATATACTCAAGTTGAAGGAATTGACTTCGATGAAACATTTGCTCCTGTAGCTAGGCTTGAAGCCATCGCATACTACTAGCCTATGCTAACCACCACAACATCTTGCTATATCAAATGGATGTGAAGAGTGCATTTCTCAACGGCAAGATTGAAGAAGAAGTATATGTCGCTCAACCACCTGGCTTTGAAGATCCAAAACATCCTGATATGGTGTACAAGCTAAATAAAAGCACTGTATGGCCTCAAACAAGCTCCTCGCGCCTGGTATGATACGATCAAAGACTTCTTGAAGAGCAAAGGCTTCAAACCTGGATCCCTTGATCCCACACTCTTCACAAAGACATATGATGGTGAACTGTTTGTATGCCAAATATATGTGGATGACATTATCTTCGGCTGCACCAACCAGAAGTATAGTGATGAATTTGGATACATGATGCAAGAGCAATATCAGATGTTCATGATGGGAGAGCTCAAGTTCTTCCTTGGTCTTTGTCGGTGTCAAAACCGGCGGATCTCGGGTAGGGGGTCCCGAACTGTGCGTCTAGGCGGATGGTAACAGGAGACAAGGGACACGATGTTTACCCAGGTTCGGGCCCTCTTGATGGAGGTAAAAACCTACTTCCTGCTTGATTGATATTGATATTGTGGATGTTTACAAGAGTGGATCTACCACGAGATCAAGGAGGCTAAACCCTAGAAGATAGCCTATGGTATGATTGTAAGGGTTGTTGTGATTGTTGTCCTACGGACTAAAGCCATCCGGTTTATATAGACACCGGAGAGGGCTAGGGTTACATAGAGTCGGTTACAATGGTAGGATATCTACATATCCGTATCGCCAAGCTTGCCTTCCACGCCAAGGAAAGTCCCATCCGGACACGGGGGAAAGTCTTCAATCTTGTATCTTCATAGTCTTGGAGTCCGTCGATGATGATAGTCCGCAAATGATAGTTCGGTCGATGAAGGTAGTCCGCTATCCGGACACCCCTAATCCAGACTCCTCAAGAGCCCTGAACCAGGCTCCAATGACGATAAGTCCGGCGTGTATATGGCTTGGCATTGCAAGGCGGGTTCCTCCTCCAAATGATAAAAGATTGGGAACACCAGATAGTGTCCGCTCGCAAAATAAATTCCACATTCCACCGTAGAGAGAATAATAATATACACAAGTTCAATCTGCCGACATTTTTCGTGGCATGACGTCACACCACTACCAAGTCATTACTCAATTGTTTTTACTTTGCCACCTCAGCAGATTTAGCGAAGCGGTTTCTTGGCACGCCTTGTTGAAGCAGAGATCGTGTTTCCCTTAATCCGGGATTCTCATCAATACGGGCGCGGTAACCCAACGCGCCATTGATGGTGACGCTTGGGAGATAAGCGAGTTTTATCAGGCCGGTGGGGGACGCGTGAGATTTCGCCCGCCCATATAAGGGATAAGGATTCACCTTCTCACCTACGCCTTCTTCCTCCTTTGCTTATCCATCTCCGCGCACTCGAGCTCCAGCGCCCAAGTTCGTGCATCTCGTCTCAACCTTCTCCGACCATGTCCGGAGCGGGAGGTAAATGGTTGGCCTCCACCGTTAAGGAGGACCAAATTGTCAAACTGCGCGACGCCGGATACCTTTCCGGCAACATTGCGCATCGGCTGCCCGACGAGGGGCAGCTCATCCCCACCCCCAGGCCCCATGAGAGGGTCGTCTTTCTTTCCCATTTCCTCCGCGGACTGGGCTTTCCACTTCACCCTTTTGTCCGGGGGCTCATGTTCTACTACGGCCTGGATTTCCATGATCTGGAGCCGAACTTCATCCTCAACATCTCGGCGTTTATCGTTGTGTGCGAGGCCTTCCTTCGCATCCAGCCCCACTTCGCCAGGCTCAAGACCTTCAATGTCAAGTCAAGGTAGTGAAGGGCATTCAAGCGGAGTGCGGAGGGCGCCATGTTGGGCAAGATGCCCAACGCCCTTGGTTCAAGGGCCTTCGTGGAATCCGTCAAGGGGTGGCAATCGGGTGGTTCTACATCACCGAGCAGCGTGACCCTAAGTGGGCGGCGGCCCCGAAGTTTAGATCTGGTATCCCCACGCAGCTCACCTCCGGAAAGAGAAGGGCTTGTGGGGTAGTTCGACAGAGCCGACGGGACTCTGTGCCTGTATCAAGAAGCCGTGAAGAAGCTTAGGCTGGTTAACGTGGTCCAAGTCATGCTCGTCCGCCGGATACTCCCATGCCAAGAGCGGGCATTCAAACTGTGGGAGTTTGATCCGGAACAGCACCAGGCGCTGAACAAGCTCTTCGACACAACGTATGAAGGCGCCTGGAAGGTGCTGTTCAAGGGCGCTGAAGCCCCCGCATCCGCGATGGAAGATCGCGGATTTCACTCGCAGCGCCAGGCTGACGAGCTAAGTGATTCTACCCCTTTACGGGGCACTTGTTTTTCATAGTTTGACTCTATGCGGGTTTTAATTCCCCCTTTTCCTTTGACAGGACTGGATGGAGAAGGCGGAGCAGATTACCTGTCCGGCTCCTATGCCAGAAAACCCAGTAGACGCTCGTCTAGCGAGGCTGCTGGTCTCGGCACCTCACGTGGTGCCGGAGAAGAAGGCCAAGAAGGAGGCCACGGGTGCTCGAAAGAGCTCCCGTTTTCAGGTGTCCGACGACTCCGGGGCGGACTCCTTCCCCAAAAGTGAGGAGGAGGAAGAGGACTCTCTCCCAGAGGAGGGAGAGAGGAAAAGGAAGGCTCCCCCAAAAGGGGAGGCCGAAAGGTCCAAGAGGGGAAGGACTATTCCCCCGGACAGCTCCGCCAACATCAACGTTGGCGAGGAAGAATGGCCTTCAAGGGCCAGGCCTCCAGCGAGATCGTAAGTATCCGGATTTCTGAATAATTTATAATTTCTTTTTCTCGCCACATAGTGTCATTCTAATGCCGATACCGCTGCAGTCCGCCAGTGATGATCTCCCGCTTCATCGAAAGCGGGTCGTTGGCTTCGCCGGATGTAGACTCCATCCCGACCGCCCACCCTCGCGACGCCGAGGACGCCGAGGCGGGAACCCAAGAGGGGACCCATCGGGGAGGCTCCGAGGCGCCACAAGGCGCCCTATCGGACTGCGCCGGACTCCACAATGTAACCCGCAGTGGTTCCAGAGTCCGGCGGCGGCACCTTCGATCAAGGGCAAGACTGCGGACGGCGCGGCTTCCGCCCAACCGAGGCGCGGGTAATTTGTTGAGGCGCTGCAGAGCGCCCATCGAAGAAGAACACCGCACTATTATGAGTGCGGTGATTGAAAGGTGCAGCCGCCAAGGGCGGGCTGACCAAGCCTCGCAATAGCCTTCTATCAGGCTTTGAGGTAAGAAGTTAAAAATATGCAATGTAATACCGCATAGACAGTAGCCCCTGATGCTCGGTTCGGTGTTCGGAAAGAAAAGCCGGACTGAGGATCTAAAAAGATATACGCAGGGTTGCTAAAAAATTATGTCAATATGGGTTGCAGGCTGCGCTGCTGACCTCTGCCGCACTGACGGCGGAGGTCGGTGCTGTGAAGCAGGAGCTCGAGCGGTCCGAGCAAGAGCTCGGCCGCGCCAGGAAGCAGCTCCAGGACAAAGAAGGTGAGTAACACCACTTTGAATTTGTACCTTACAGAAAAGGATTTAGGTTGCGATAAAAATAACAAGGATAACATGGTACTGCAGGGCCACGAACCAGGTGGCGGCCTCAAGGAGGCCGTGTCCATGGTCGAACACAATGCGGCCACGGAACGGGCAGAGCGAGAAAAGCAAGAGGCGAAGGTGACGGTGGTTCAGCAGGAGCTCCAGGCTCTCATGGAAAAGCATGAGAGTTTGGAGCGTGACTCAAAGACTCGAGAGTCCGAGCTTGCCTCGGCTCTCGAAAGTGCCAAAACCGCCAAGGCCGAGGCCCATAAGGCCCTTCAGGAGGTTGAATTGATGAAGAAGATAGCGGCGGGTAAGGCATTTTTCATGCAAAGCAAGCATGTGAATGTAAATTACGTGATACTTACCCGAGTTCGGAGCTCTCCAGGGGCGTTTGCAGATCTGCCTCGCAGCGTGTCTGATGCCGCCGCGTTCTACCGAGCCGAGGAGGGGAGCTCGACGGAGAAGGTCTTCTGGTCTCAGTATGCTGAGGCCAGCCATCCGGTGCCTCCTAGTGACCAGCTGAAGCAGCTGGTCGAACTGCACAAGGCGGCCGAGCAGGCCATGAAGGGCCTCATAGTCCGGCTGTGGCCTGGAGAGGCCATGCCTGGGAGCTACTTCGGCCTCGTGCGATGGCTGGTGGATGCGTGCCCCTGGATGGAGGTTATCAAGCGCTCCGCCTGTATTGAAGGTGCTCGTCGGGCCCTTGCCCGCGCAAAGGTGCATTGGGGCAAGCTGGATGCGGAGAAGCTAATCAGCGACGCGCCACCAGCAGGCAAGGAGCATCGACGCCGAACTTTATTATAAGGCTGTCTGAAGGGTGCCCGCAAGATTGCGGATGAGTGCCCTGTGGATGTAATTTTGAATGAATTCGCAATGTGTTATCCTATGCGCTGAAAACTTTGTTCATATGCGCTAAGCAACGCTTGTTTAATTTAAAATATTACCTTCAGGCGGCCGCTTTTTAAATCGAGAGATGGCAAGTCGTCGGCTTCAGCCCCCATGCCACGAAAGTTTGGGGTGTTGGGATAAACTTGAGCACTCTTGTTCCCATTTTGGGTCCATCTAGGAGGCGCCAACACAACGAACCAGGCAACCGGACTTATAGTGCTTGAACACTCTCACTTAGCCATAGAATTCTATAATTTTAAATTTCGTGAAGCCCCTAGTATTCGAAAGACCAAGTGGGGCGCTATCCACGCCTTCATCGGACATAATCCGAACTTTGCTCAAGCGGCGAGGTCTTTAGGGACCCGAAAGGACCTCTCGAACAGCGACCAGTCTCTCGCCTTATCGTGCCGGTCAGTTTTAGCTTTCTCCACTGAGGCGTTAACCCGGCTGAACCGGGGCGCAATCGCAGTGGTTCTCCCAGTGCTACCTTAGCCGATAGAACGGAAACGTAAGGTGCCAAACATGGGAGCCGGGCAAACCCAACTATTGACCCAAGGCAGGATTCGGAGCTGATTCATATAATGCTATAAGTTCGGGGTGCCGCACTTGTGAAAGTGTGCGGACTTTATCACACCATAAAGCGGAGGCCATAAGCCCCTGGTGTGTTTGGCCGTACCAAGATGCACGGGTGCAACATGTTGTAAATCATATATATATATATGTATAAAGTAATGCAATTAAAGGCAAAAAGTGCTGCATTTAACAGGGGCGCAGGAGGTTCGGAGTCCGGCAGGGAGTCCGGCACCTCGGAGTCATGGGCTTTACGTGGGACAAGGTAAGTGTTCGGCTCCATCGCTGTAGGAATTGCGGCTCCCGAGGCGGTGTCCAGCCATCCGCCCTCGATTCGAGCGATCGGCTCCGGACTATGAGTCGGAGCGGATCCGGTGCGACCTCAAGGTGCTGTCCGCGGCAGAGTTAGGTCATGCCCATTGTGATAGCGCAAGCGCTTCGGCTATGGCTCAGATCCATCGAGGATCAAGTCCCGCGGATATCGGCCATGAAGTTTAAGCTTCAAACCTGACCTGACGGCCAGGGGCGAGCTTCGATCTGCTCCAGATGGCCAAGGAGTTGGCCCGCGAGACGAAGCCGCGAACACGAAGATCTGTCCGGGAGAAAGGTCTCACCCGGGCTGCGCTGTTGTTGATTGAAGAGGCCATCAAGCCTATCGGTGACGATACGAGGAACTCTCAATGAAAGCACCAATGTCGGTGTCAAACCGCGGATCTCGGGTAGGGGTCCCGAATCTGGCGCCTAGGCGGATGGTAACAGGAGACAAGGGACATGATGTTTACCTGTGTTCGGGCCCTCTTGATGGAGGTAAAACCCACGCCCCTGCTTGATTGATATTGATATTGCGGATGTTTACAAGAGTGGATCTACCACAAGATCAAGGAGGCTAAACCCTAGAAGCTAGCCTATGGTATGATTGTAAGGGTTGTTGTGATTGTTGTCCCACGGACTAAAGCCATCCGGTTTATATAGACACCGGAGAGGGCTAGGGTTACATAGAGTCGGTTACAATGGTAGGAGATCTACATATCCAGATCGCCAAGCTTGCCTTCCACGCCAAGGAAAGTCCCATCCGGACACGGGGAAGTCTTCAATCTTGTATCTTCATAGTCTTGGAGTCCAATGATGATGATAGTCCGCAAATGATAGTTCGCTAATGAAGGTAGTCCGCTATCCAGGACACCCCTAATCCAGACTCCTCAAGAGCTCTCGAACCAGGCTTCAATGACGATAAGTCCGGCGTGTATATGGCTTGGCATTGCAAGGCGGGTTCCTCCTCCAAATGATAAAAGATTGGGAACACCAGGATAGTGTCCGGCTCTGCAAAATAAATTCCACATTCCACCGTAGAGAGAATAATAATATACACAAGTTCAATCTGCTGACGTTTTCCGTGGCATGACGTCACACCACTACCAAGTCATTACTCGAATTGTTTTTTACTTTGCCACCTCAGCAGATTTAAGCGGCGGTTTTTGGCACGCCTTGTTGAAGCAGAGATCGTGTTTCCCTTAATCCGGGATTCTCATCAATACGGGCGTGGGTAACCCAACGCGTCATTGATGGTGACGCTTGGGAGATAAGCGAGTTTTATCAGGCGGTGGGGACGCGTGAGATTTCGCCCGCCCATATAAGGGATAAGGATTCACCTTCTCACCCACGCCTTCTTCCTCCTTTGCTTATCCATCTCCACCTTTTCGAGCTCCAGCGCCCAAGTTCACAAGATCTCGTCTCAACCTTCTCCGACCATGTCCGGAGCGGGAGGTAAATGGTTGGCCTCCACCGTTAAGGAGGAGCAATCGTCAAACTTCGCGACGCCGGATACCTTCCGCAACATTGCTGATCGGCTGCCCGACGAGGGCAGCTCATCCCCACCCCCAGCCCCATGAGAGGGTCGTCTTTCTTTCCCATTTCCTCCATGGACTGGGCTTTCCACTTCACCCTTTTGTCCGGGGCTCATGTTCTACTACGGCCTGGATTTCCATGATCCGCGCCAACTTCATCCTCAACATCTCGGCGTTTATCGTTGTGTGCGAGGCCTTCCTCTCGCATCCAGCCCCACTTCGCTTGTGGCTCAAGACCTTCAATGTCAAGTCAAGGTAGTGAAGGGCATTCAAGCGGAGTGCGGAGGCGCCATGTTGGGCAAGATGCCCAACGTCCTTTGGTTCGAAGGGGCCTTCGTGGAATCCGTCAAGGGGTGGCAATCGGGGTGGTTCTACATCACCAAGCCGCGTGACCCTAAATGGGCGGCGGCCCCCGAGTTTAGATGTGGTATCCCCACGCAGCTCACCTCCTAGAAAGAGAAGGGCTTGCTGTGGGGTAGTTCGACAGAGCTGACGGGACTCCAGGCCTGTATCAAGAAGCTGGTGAAGAAGCTTAGGCTGGTTAACGTGGTCCAAGTCATGCTCGTCCGCCGGATACTCCCATGCCAAGAGCGGGCATTCAAACTGTGGGAGTTTGATCCGGAACAGCACCAAGCGGCACCAAAGGAATCACATCACTTAGCTGTGAAGCGAATTCTTCGATAATTGGCTCACACCCCAATACTCGGGTTATGGTATCCAAACGGCTCAAAATTTGATTTGGTTGGATTTTCGGATGCTGATTATGCTGGTGACAAGGTGGATCGCAAGTCAACATCAGGCACATGTCACTTTCTGGGATGATCACTCGTCTGTTGGTCTTCAAAGAAGCAAAACTGTGTATCACTCTCAACTGCTGAATCTGAATACATTGTTGCTTTGGATCCTGCTGTGCTTTCACGTGGATGAAGCAAACTCTCAAGGACTATGGCATCATCGACACAAGTACCTCTCTTCTGCGACAATGAAAGCGCCATCAAGATTGCCAACAATCCAGTCCAGCACTCAAGACAAAGCACATTGAAATTGGCCATCATTTTCTCGTGGATCATGTCATGAAGAAAGATATTGACATCATTCACGCCAACACCAAGAGCAATTGGCAGATATCTTCACAAAGCCCTTGGATGAGAAAAGGTTTTGCAAGTTACGGTGTGAGCTAAATATCTTGGAATCCTCAAATGTCCTGTGATCAAGCACACATCCTAACACTTATGCATGTTGGTGACTTAGATGTGCAACACACGAAGTAACGTATGTCTTCAATCTAATGAAGACTTACATTCTGTGTGTGAATACATCAACGTGGAATTTGACTTCGGAGCGCCACGATAATTGTGCGCCGTGTCTGGGTCTAATACTTCCTATACGGTGGGTCACGCCACCACCAAATTTCTTTGTTTGAAGTGTTTCACTCATGGCGTTATTTCTGCAATATCTTCGCATTTGATTTGTCTTCAACTTCAACCTATCTTCATGATTTTCTTCACTATGTTGATTTGGTTGTTGTCGATATATATATATATATATATATATATATATATATATATATATATATATATATATATATATATATATATATATAGTTCTGTCTCTCTACAAAGATTCACTTATAGCTATGTCTTCAAGTTGAATCTTTTGAACTAAGTGAATGTGATCGGACCCCAATCTCTCTATGCTTCCTATCTCAAACTCTATCTGTCCAAATCATATGCATTCTATTGAAAATGTCGAATGTCTTCTCTGCGTCCTTGTCGGCAGAAGACACAGAGACAAACTTTAAGTCTGTTTTAAATGATTCATCCTTACTGTTGAAATCCGGAGAAGCCGGAACGACCATCCGACAAACCTGGCGGGCGTGGGAACGTGGGACATCTCATTGCATGTTGCATGCTTGCCACGTGCCCCTCAGATGTGAACCGCCAGGGGCACCTGCGTAATTGCGCTGTGCCGCACACCTGCTTACAAATATGTGTCCTCTGCGGTAAAGAAAATCTTCTTCCACCTCTCCACCTCGTCAAAACCCTAGCGCCACCGCTAGCTCTCGACGACGCCAGCGACGAAGCGCTTAGCTGCCACAACTTCTCAGACGCTGTCCTCACGCCGGCCGCGAACATCATCATCTCCGCCGCCGCCGTAGGTGTCCTCCGTCGCCAAGTTAGGGCACGGTGGACTGAACTGCTCGGCTTCCTCTTCTCCCCGTCTAGCAGTTCTTCGAAGTGGTAAATATAACTCCATTTTTACCATCTTTTTGATCTTCAAGATTCATCCTACTCGCCAAAATTGGTTTCTGCCCATACTATGTTAGATCTATTTTGTGCTGATCTCGATCGCCTAGTATATTCACTTAAGCTTCACAGCTAGTTAGATTCCTCACTTGTACTTATTCACGGATTCTTACAAATCGGAACCAACTCCCGGCAGATAAGTGAATGTCTTCGCATCATGAGGTCAATGTCTTCAAACTGATTTATCTTCAAAATCTTACGAGAATGCATATGACCTCTTCCCTTCCTCGCACCTCTAATCTGTCACGATTACATGTCCGTGGAGAATCCTTGGTTCTCATAGTCTGCATTCGTTTGCAGAATTCTTACAGCATCAAACTAATTCTCCTGAAGCCAGTTCCTGTTTGTCCAGCAAACGCAAGCCTCTGAAGCCTTTGAACGTGAAGCCATTCAGTTTGAAGCTCATGGCTACAGATAAATCAATCAGGAAGGGCGGCAGACAGCGTCGTGAGGGAACCTCAAAAGATCTGCCTGATGACCTCGCAGCGTTGTACAAGACAGATCCCGAAGAGACTTACAATCAGCGCAAGACGCAAATCCAATGGATTCGGCGATATTGGGCTGAACAGTGGTTCAAGTACAATTTCGTCACACAAGAATATGCCGAGAAGAATGCTATCATAAGCCCTTGGGGTGATATTCTCTTTCGAGGCCTTCCTCCCAAGAACATGGCTGAAGCTATTGCACAAGGTTTCTATCCTTGTATGGTCCATGGACCTCAGCCTGAAAATGCTGACCCAACGTCTTTGCTCTGGTGTCGCGACGATAATCTCTTCAAGCGCAACTTCCAGCACGCAAAGGCTTCGCAAAGGAAAACAAGAAGTCATTGGGATTAGACTTCAACCCTGGTCCCTCCGCTCCCGCGGCCGACGGCTCACGTGATGTCGAACCCAATGTCATCGGTCCCTTTTCAAACCTTGATGGCCTCATCACCTACATCCTGGTCCAAGGTGCCAAAGTGGATCACTCGATGACGATCTTGAGTCCGATGAAGCCCCAGCCCAGCTCTGCTCCTGCTCCAAAGCCGCAGAAGCTTAAGAAAGTCAAGGCTTCAAAGTCAGCTGCTCCTCCAAAAGCTTCACGTGTGAAGCCACTGGCCACTGCACCTCCTGAAGCCAGTGTGCAGTCTGAGATCAATCCCGCATCTCCAAGAAGACGGAGAAGAGAAAGAAAATTGTCAAAAACACTGAATTGACACTGACTCCTGCTGCCATTCTGCGTGAAGAGCACATTGATCTGTCAAGTGATGAAGATCTAGCAGATGATGCCCTTGAGCAACTTATCAAGAGCAAAGAAGAAGCAGAAATCTTCAACAATTTGCCTCTCTTTGATGTGGCAATCATCCATCACTTCATTGATGAGTGGTTTGACACCCCCAACATCAGCTTTGAAGATCTGCAACTTCCTATTGGCCTCAGCGTCTCCTTCAATGGAGCCATTGCTTCTGAGCTAGCTCTTGCTCAGCGGATTGTTGAACTGAAGCACAAGATTGACTATGAGAAGGCTCAGTTCAAGAAGCATATGGCTGCACTCAATGTGCAAGATGTCAAAAACTTCAAGGTCATGTTGCACGACCTCAAGGAAGCCTTTGTCAAGAAGCGTGAAGAAGCCAGAGGCTCTCGCGAGCGCATGAAGGCTCTGGCCGACAAGTGTGTGCTTGCCTACAATGAGGCTGAGAAGCGCAAAGCACTTGGCCGTCCTGGCATTGACCCTAGAATGGCTGCAAAGAAAAAGAAGTCTTCAACTGACCAAGCTGCACCTTCAAGGCAGGAAGAACCCCTCATAGTCTTCCCAAGTAGCATGACTGGCTCGAAGCCAAAGGTCCGGTCAACCGCTTCTGAACAGAAGAAGACGAGGGCTGCCGAGGCTAAAGCCAGAAAAAGGAAAAATCCTGACGCCTCTGATGCTGCTCCCTCTAAGAAGAAGCTAAAGACCAAGAAGAATCGGGCTGCTCCTACAGAGCCCTTGGTTGTTGAACCTATTTCTATGGTTCGCCCTGCCTCTGCTGTCCAAGAACGACGGATGATAGTTCATGAGCCTGCTCCCACAGAGGCTCATGAAGCTGAAGACATTCCAGCAGTTGACCCCATCGCTGCTGAAGACATTGGTCCCCAAGACAATGTTGAAGATGATGACGTTCTTCCTCAGATCGAACCAAACCCGGTATCATCGCATGTTCTGACGAACAGCGAACTCATCAGCATTGGTCGTCCTCTGCGCCAATTGCTCAGGATGCATCGTGGGCTGATCACCCACAGCAACAAGACTCCCCAAGTACCCCCCAACAACAACAAGTCACTCCCCAACAGCAACAAGAAGAAGAAGAGGAAGACTTTGAGGCCCAGCCAACTCCATCTCCAAAGGCGTCGCCAGCATTCCGCAGGCTTCGCAAAGGAAAAAGGCCTCAAGCCCCTCTTTCGAGCGTTCCAGAAGGAGAAGTGCACCACCAACCTGTTGCACATCAAGTGTTTTCAGAAGCCACTCCAACTGTGAATGTCTCTGAGTCTGAAGCTAAAGCTGCTGAAGACAATCCGGTTGCATCAGCCGATGAACCCCAAGAAGAAGCAGATCGTGTCCCTACACCCCCTGTCATTGAAGAAGTTATTCCTGATATCAACGTGCCAGTGCCCGAACCTCCAGCTCAGCAAGTGGAGGTTGAAAACATTGAGGCTGCCACCACCAACACCAATGAAGCCACTGACGTTGTCATGGCTGAAGCGAATGTGGAGCCTGCACCAACTGCTCATGAAGCCGATGAAGCACATGCTCCTGAAGTCAATGAGGCTAACGTGCCTGAAGCCAATGAGGCAACTGCTCCCAAGCATCTGGCCGAGCAGCTCAAGCCTCGCTTGTTGCCACTGCCCGATCCGCCACCAAGGCCCTACACAATTGAGCAAGCATACAACTATGGTCAGCTAGTCACGAGAAGATGGCATGTTCGGTCCCTCCGCCTCATGCCTCTCGGGTCCTCGGCTCGACTATCACATTGCGCATAGGCCTCGTGTCCGTAAACCAAAGCCAAGACTGCCAAGATTCCTGTGCACCGCCACATCTCTGGGTCGTTCAATGCCAATGGCTTCAATGCCCACAACACTTTCTTTGTGAGCAAAGAACCCCTATACAAGGCCAAGGATATCATCTGATCGCTTCTGGAGTTATCAAAAACGAAGCTATTACTCATGTGTTCTGTATGATCAAGGGCGCATTTTTCCTCATATGCGCCTCGACACTGAAGCCATTGCCGGACTGTCGTGCTTAGAAGAAGCACTTGATTGCTTTCGTGATGCAGGTCTGCTTGGTTTCGTAATAGAAAAAGAGCACTGGAATGAAGAACTTGTGCTTCAATTCTATGCTACCCTCCACATCCGCGGCTACAACAGAGATACGAAGACATGGGTTCTCGAGTGGATGACAGGAAATGTTCATCATGAAGCCAAAGCTCTTGACATCATTGAGCTCACATGCCTACCCACTCCCGGAGAGCTGTTTGAACCTGGATGTCAACTCCACCGCGATGCCTTGGAGAGCATATTTCATAAGCCAGAACCCGACATGAGTGAGATGCTAAGCATGATGAAGCCACTGCCACATGACGCTGAATACCCTCAGCACTTCTTTGTTGATGACCTTGAGTATCTGTCTCGCACAATATATCACATCATCAGGCGAACTCTATGGCCTATCAAAGGGCATTCATCGTCTGCAAAACTGGAAGGAGCAATGAAGACATTGGTCTTCTACATCCTCAATGGCATCAGCTTCAACACGCAAGAATTCTTCATCCAGCAATTGGCTGCGTCTGGATCTGATCTGTTTGGTCTGAAGTTCTATGCTCCATGGGTCATGCGCCTCATCAAGATGCACTCTGCTATCAACTATCAACCCTCCGCCGCAATCATCCGATCTTTCTACCGTGAGGTTGATATGTCCGAAGCCATATACCCCGAGCCCGCCAAAACGCCACTTTGTCTTCAGAATGCAGATCACCACAGCTTCTCTCAACCTATGGAAGGCGTCCAAGCGGTATCTCGTGTCTATCCCCTGGTTGGGAACACACGTCTGCCTCATCGTGCGCAGACTGAAGCCACTGAGAGCACAATTGGCCAAAGGCCTCGGAAGCGCTCTCGAGTCCTCAATGATCGAGAACTTCTTGTGGCGCTGCATCAAAAGCAAGATAAGCATCACTCCTGGCTCAAGCATCAAATGCAAAGCCTCTTGCTAGACGTCAATCGCATTCGAAACCTTGCCACCAAGAATGCTTTTGTCACTCACGAGACCTGTCGGAGATCATGGAAGAGTTTGACCCTGCTCAGTGCTGAAGCAGATCTTCAAGACGATGGCTTCACTGAACGCTTCAAGTTTGACTCCACTCCTCCACGGAATGCAGTCCCACGATTTAACTCCATCCCTTGAAGACTCGACTATTCTTCCTCCGCGGCAACTGTCAATGCCAGAGTGATCGATGATGAAGCCGATGCTACTTCACCGTCCCCTACTTCTGCACGCATCGACACTGCACCAAGCTCGTCTGCACCGCCAACCAACACCGACAAGTAGATGACGAGTTATCAAGAATGAGGTATTTTAAATCCATTAATCTCTCCGTTGGAGTTATCTTGGGTTATATTTCACCTAAAGCTTTCCCTAAGGATTGTTGCTATCATGGTGCTTATAAATGACCCAAGTTCTTCACTTATCCTCCCGGTGGAATAAGTTTCTTGTCTCCTTGTTCATATCAATCCAATCTATTGTTTCCATTAGTGGCAGAATTTCACCTCATAATTTCGAGATGTTTTCCTTAAGCCCACAACAAGCTTGCTCCTTTCATTGTTGGTTTTTCCGACAACTTCGTTCGACCCTTCTCCTAAAGATGCCTTTTCAATATCATTTGAGGTAGAAGATGTTGTTTTTCTCCTTCGCTCTTCTGATTCAATTCTTACATTTTGTTTCCGGAGGCATTATGATGTTGCTCTCTTCACCCATCACCTCGTTTTGTAAAGATCATGTTCTTTTTCTTGCATTATCCATTTAACCGGAGTGTCGTGTTTTCATTCGAGCTCTCTCATCTTATCAAGTTTTGCCTCCCTTCTCAACCAGAGTGTTGTCTGAAATCTTTCTTACCCCTTGTGCCATTTTTCAATAGTTCCGGAGGCAGTGTGTTGTTGATTTCATCAAGTATCATCCCATCTTCTAAAGTTCATGTTAATTCCTTCCATTTTCAGTCCGAGTGCTGTCCAAATTATGTCATTCTTAATCCTACTCTATCTTGTTTTAACAGGAGTGGCTTCAAAATCTATCTTGTCCCCTAGCTCTTGGTTCTCATCATGTTCTTTGTTCTTCTCTGCTAATGCAGTGTTTGCAATCTCGTTCACCTCCATTGTATTCTTTCTTTCGATTTGCTCAACCTCTCAAGGTTCATGGTTTCACTCATTTGTCGTAGAAGCAACTTTGTTTTACCTCTTTCTCTTCCGCTTCTCTCCAGTGCCATCCTAGATCTCGGGACGAGATCCTCTCGTAGTGTTGGAGTGTTGTAACGCCCCAAGACCGATGCTTCAGATGCCTTCCATGTTTTCGTTGTTGCCATGAGTTTTATTTGTTTGTTGCATTCCATCATCGCATCATCCGCATTGCATCGGCACTTCATTGCCGTCATTTTTCAAAACTTGCATCCCCTCATAGTTGTTGTGTTCCCCCTTGCTTTCACTAACCATTTCGAGATCAACCTTGTTCTTTGTTTTCCTTCTTGCCTAAACTGGAGTCTCTTTGCACAGTGCATCGACCCCTCGCCCGTCCTCCCGACCTGCTGAGTCATCATCGTTGGATTCGGATCATCCCCATGCCCAACTTCTTTCCCTAACCCTCTCTTTATTTTCTTTCTCATCTCTGTTTTGTTTTCATTTTTTAGACTGAGAGAGAGCCCACCAACCAGGCCGGCCTAACCATCCCTCGCAGCCCACCTAAACCCTATCTAACCCTAGCGAGCTCTGCTCGATCCCATCTCCTCCTCTCGTTCCCTCTGCCCACCGCCACACACCCATCGCTCGATCCCATCGCCCCTCCTCTCGATCCCCTCTCCCCATCGTCCTCCTCCTCCGCTGCCACACGCAGAGAGGAGTTCAGCCCCGCGCCCGGCCTCTGCAACACCACCGGGGTGGCCAACTCCGGCGGCCCTCCGTCGCCTGCGCCTGTGCGCCTCCTCCTCGCCAAGTCCCCGTCACCCCGAAGGCCGAGGAGAGGAGCTCGAGCACCTGCGCCCGCATCCGTCGTCCTCCGCGCCCAGTAGGAGCCCCGCGCCGCTCGTCCCCTTGCGCCAAGCCCTCTCCATCGACCCCAGCGTCATCGCAGAAACTCCATCGCCGTCACCCGGTGCAGCAGCGCCACCGCAGATACTACCCGACCTCCGCGACCACCACCTCCGGCCTCCCGTCCTCTGCCGCCGCCTCGCACCCTGCTTCCGCCTCGACAGCCTCCGTGGATGCAACCACCTTTATGCCAAGGCCAACGCGGCTACTTCTTCCGGCCGCTGCTTTCGCCATGCGCCAACATCAGCAGCTCGGCGGTCCCGGTGACCTCCCGAGGCAGAGCCTTGCAAGTCCCTCGATGCCCTTTCAGTTCTTCAAGATTGCCAAGTCCAGTGATGCACCAAGTATGCGTGTACGTCTACCGTTGCTATGGGTCCGTCAAAACCAAGTGCATCGACCGTCGTCCAGAGCACCGGGGCACTGGTTGCCTCTAGTTGCGGGTGCTTCGTTTGAGCTTCATTGAAACGTCGCCAAGTACCTCTACGCACGGATACGCAAGACCGTCTCGGATATCGCAAGTACCACGACAATATGAGTACAACTACCGTCGACCTGCTTTTCGCCAAGTACCTCTCGGATCCGCCAAGTACCCCGACGATACGCCAAGTACCTCTACTGTCGCCAAGATCACGAGTACCTCTACCGCCGCCGTGAACGACTACTTCCACGACGTCCGTGAACCACTACTTCCACTACCGTCGCGAGAACAACTACTTCCCACTACGACCCACGAGTACCACTACTTCCTTCGACGAACTCGTTCCGCCCAAAACACACGCTTCAAAGGTATAACCGCTGAGACGACCTTTCGAGAATGAATGTGTGTTGTATGAGATGCTCGTGTTTGCACCGTGTCCGAATTGTCACTCGTTTCCATGCCACTAACCCGTGGGAACCCGGTAACCGGGATCACCCCATCATCTTTTGCATGTTCCGCACGTCCACACTTTCTTTTGCACCGACATCTCGACGAGTTGTCGGATCATCGGAATGTTGCCGTAGCACCATTTCTGTTGTCGTTGCCGTGGCACCCCTTTCGTTCCGCCATGGTGACCAAATGCTTCATAACATGCTCATGTCAACATTTTCTTAAAAATTGCTTAAAACTTGCATATGTCATCCGCATCATGTTAACAACATTTAAATGGTTAAAATTGTTGTTGCATTAAATTGCTAAATGCATATGGGGATTTTCCGGAATTGTTGTTTGTGTTTCCGGCCTCACTTAAACTTGCCTAAATAGTCAGTTTAATTATGCTTCATCTCTTGCCATGTTTAATAACATTTAATATTGTTGAGTACCTAAACGAGATTAAACTAAATAGTTGATGTGGTGTAGCCATCAATATGCAACTTCGTTGCATATTGGGCTCCATTAACTTGTAGTTTTGTTTGTGCATATTGCCATGCCATGCTATTTAAACCGGACATGCATCATCCTTGGTTGTGCATCATGCCACGTTTGTGCTTGTTGGTTTACCATGTTGTTTGTTTGTTTCTGGGTTGCTTCTCTCGTTAGCTTCGGTTTCGTTCCGGAGTTGTGAGGATTCGTTCGGCTTCGTCCGTTTGTCTTCTTCTTGGACTCGTTCTTCTTCCTTGCGGGATTTCAGGCAAGATGACCATTACCGTCGAAATCACTTCTATCTTTGCTTGCTAGATGCTCGCTCTTTTGCTATACCTATGCTACGATGCCTACCACTTGCTTATCGTGCCTCCCATATTGCCATGTCAGCCTCTAACCTTTTCACCCTTCCTAGCAAACCGTTGTTTGGCTATGTTACCGCTTTGCTTAGCCCCTCTTATAGCGTTGTTAGTTGCAGGTGAAGTTGAACATTGCTTCATGATGGACAAGATTATGTTAGGATATCACAATATCTCTTATTTAATTAATGCATCTATATAGTTGGTAAAGGGTGGAAGGCTCGGCCTTATGCCTAGTGTTTTGTTCCACTCTTGCCGCCCTAGTTTCCGTCATACCGGTATTATGTTCCCGGATTTTGCGTCCCTAACGCGGTTGGGTGATTTATGGGACCCCCTTGACAGTTCGCTTTGAATAAAACTCCTCCAGCAAGGCCCAACATTGGTTTTACCATTTTCCTACCACCTATACCTTTCCCTTGGGAGTAATTAACCCAAGGGTCATCTTTATTTTAGCCCCCCCGGGCCAATGCTTGTCTAAGTGTTGGTCCGAACTAGAACTCTTTGCGCCTCCTCGGGAAACTCGAGGCCTGGTTTTAGTTGTACGGACTGCTCATCCGGTCGTGGCCTGAGACGAGATACGCGCGGCTACTATCATGGTGTCGGCACGCCGGTAGGTCTTGCTGGTCTTGTTTTACCATTGTCGAAATGTCTTGTAAACCGGGATTCCGAGACTAATCGGGTCTTCCCGGGAGAAGGAATATCCTTCGTTGACCTTGAGAGCTTATAATGGGCTAAGTTGGGACACCCCTGCAGGGTATTATCTTTCGAAAGCCGTGCCCGCGGTTATGTGGTAGATGGGAATTTGTTAATGTCCGGTTGTAGATAACTGGACACCAGATCCGAATTAAAACGCATCAACCGTGTGTGTAGCCGTGATGGTCTCTTTTCGGCGGAGTCCGGGAAGTGAACACGGTTTTGGGTTATGTTTGACGTAAGTAGGAGTTGAGGATCACTTCTTGATCATTACTAGTTGACGACCGTTCCTTTTGCTTCTCTTCTCGCTCTTATTTGCGTATGTTAGCCACCATATCATGCTTAGTCGCTGCTGCAACCTCACCACTTTAACCCTTCCTTCCCCATTAAGCTTTGCTAGTCTTGATACCCATGGTAATGGGATTGCTGAGTCCTCGTGGCTCACAGATTACTACAACAACAGTTGCAGGTACAGGTTATGCGATGCTCATGACGCGAGAGCGATGTTTACTTGTTTTGGAGTTCTTCTTACGCTTCTTCGATCGGGGATAGGTTCGGTCGGCAGCTTTGGGCTAAAGGTGGTGGATGTCGTCGAGTTTCTGTTTATGTTTCATCCGTGGCGGATGTTGATCTTGTATATGATGTATTGTTGTATTCATGTGACATTGTATGTCTTGGATGTATCCCCACTATTATGTAATGTTGATGTAATGATATCCACCTTGCAAAAGCGTCTTCAAGATGCGCTTCTATCCTTGGTGGGACCTTCGAGTTCCTTTAGGATAGGGTCGCATCTTGGGCGTGACAAACATTGACAAAACAAAAGCACGTCCATGCTTCTGACATAGATAACACCGTGGGCTATCATACATATTCCCGCCTGAAGCCAGCGTACATAAAAACAGTGACTCCCCTGGGTCAACGACTGCCTGAAAAAAAATTGCAATACCAAAGTCACGAACCGTGACGCGATTTCAGATGCAAACGTGCCTCTCATTAGGAACCATCATGCCTCCCATCAAAAAATTTGCATCCCCCGACATATCGACCATGCCACTCCTGTTACAAAAACCGTGCATCTAATAACATCATCACCGATCCTCTCCTAAAGAAACACCCAACCATATCTGATTAAACATGTGATTAAAAAAACACAGAACCACAGTCTACAGCTGTACAACTACAGTGAGAGGCAGCTGGACGAGTCAAACGTCTCGCGTCCCCATAAAACCTCGGAATGCACGCACACCATCCACAAACCAGCATTCATTCCATTTCACAGGATAAAAAATAAAATAAGAAGAACTCATTACTACTCTTGCTCTCTCAAGACTGCTTTATATTTAAATAAGCTCCGACTCCCTCAGCCAAATCACAACTCACTTGCCTTCTCTGTGCCCTGCTTCTAGCCTAGGGTTCGTGCTTCTTCCCCGCACATGATGTCTACTACACAACCTTCTTCTTGTAGACGTTGTTGGGCCTGCAAGTGCACAGGTTTGTAGGACAGTAGCAAATTTCCCTCAAGTGGATGACCTAAGGTTTATCAATCCGTGGGAGGCGTAGGATGAAGATGGTCTCTCTCAAGCAACCCTGCAACCAAATAACAAAGAGTCTCTTGTGTCCCCAACACACCCAATACAATGGTAAATTGTATAGGTGCACTAGTTCATGAAGAGATGGTGATACAAGTGCAATATGGATGGTAGATAAAGGTATTTGTAATCTGAAAATATAAAAACAGCAAGGTAACAAGTGGTAAAAGTGAGCGTAAACGGTATTGCAATGATAGGAAACAAGGCCTAGGGTTCATACTTTCACTAGTGAAAGTTATCTCAACAATGATAACATAGATAGATCATATAACAATCCCTCAACATGCAACAAAGAGTCACTCCAAAGCCACTAATAGCGGAGAACAAACATAGAGATTATGGTAGGGTATGAAACCACCTCAAAGCTATTCTTTCGGATCAATCTATAAAAGAGTTCGTACTAGAATAACACCTTAAGATACAAATCAATCAAAACTCTAATGTCACCTAGATACTCCATTGTCACCTCAAGTATCCGTGGGCATGATTATACGATATGCATCACACAATCTCAGATTCATCCAACCAACATAAAAGTACTTCAAAGAGTGCCCCAAAGTTTCTACCGGAGAGTCAAGAACGTGTGCCAACCCCTATGCATAGGTTCATGGGCAGAACCCGCAAGTTGGTCACCAAAACATACATCAAGTGGCACATGATATCCCATTGTCACCACAGATAATCACGGCAAGACATACATCAAGTGTTCTCATAAAAGACTCAATCCGATAAGATAACTTCAAAAGGGGAAACTCAATTCATCACAAGAAAGTAGAGGGGGAGAAACATCATAAGATCTAACTACAATTGCAAAGCTCGGGATACATCAAGATCGTGCCATAGGGAACACGAGAGAGAACATGAGAGAGAGATCAAACACGTAGCTCTTGGTACATACCCTCAGCCCGAGGGTGAACTACTCCTCCTCGTCATGGATAGTGCGGGATGATGAAGATGGCCACGGTGATGGGTTCCCCCTTGGCAGGTGCCGAATGGGCTCGAGAGGTTTTTGGTGGCTACAGAGGCTTGCGGCGGCGGAACTCCCGATCTATCTTCTGTTCTGGAAGTTTTAGGGCACATAGGTATATATGGGTGAAAGGAGTATGTCGGTGGACCGAAGGGGGGGGGCACGAGGCAGGGGGCGCGCCCAATGGGGGGGGGCGCGGCCCCCACCCTCGTGAGCACCTCCCTTCTTTCTTGACGTGCACTCCAAGTCCATCGGATGGCTTTCCTTCCAAAATAACTTCTCCAGATTGATTTCATTCCGTTTTGACTCCGTCGTATTCCTTTTCCTCAAAATCTTGAAATAGGCATAAAACAACAAATCTGGGCTGGGCCTCCGGTTAATAGGTTAGTCCCAAAAATAATATAAAAGTGGATAATAAAGCCCAATATTGCCTAAAACAGTAGATAATATAGCATGGAGCAATCAAAAATTATAGATACGTTGGAGACGTATCAGGCATCCCCAAGCTTAATTCCTGCTCGTCCTCGAGTAGGTAAATGATAAAAAAGATAATTTTTGATGTGGAATGCTAGTTGGCATAATTTCGATGTAATTCTTCTTAATTGTGATATGACTATTTAGATCCATAAGATTCAAGACAAAAGTTCATATTGATAAAAGAAATAGTAACACTTCAAGCATAATAATCAAAATAATCATGTCTTCTCAAAATAGCATGGCAAAAGAAAGTTCATCCCTAAAAAATCATATAGTTAGGCTATGCTTCATTTTCGTCACACAAAGATGTTCCCAACTTCTATACCCCCGATGACAAGCCAAGCAATTGTTTCATACTTAAATAATCTCAAACTTTTTCAACCTTCACGCAATACATGGATATAGCACTATGGGTGGAATAGAATATGATGATGGGGATTGTGTGGAGAAGACAAAAAGGAGAAAGTCTCACATTGACGAGGATAATCAACGGGCTATGGAGATGCCCATAAATTGATGTCAACATGAGGAGTAGGGATTGACATGCAACGGATGCACTAGAGCTATGAATGCTCAACAAAAGAAAACTAGTGGGTGCGCATCCAACTTGCTTGCTCATGAAGACCTAGGGTATTTGAGGAAGCCCATCGTAGGAATATACAAGCCAAGTTCTATAATGAAAAATTCCCACTAGTATAAAAATACAACTTATGAGACTCGCTATATGAAAAACATGGTGCTACTTTGAAGCACAATATATGAGACTCACTGCATGAAGAACAAGGTGCTACTTTGAAGCACAAGTGTGGAAAAAGAGATAGTAGCATTGCCCTTTTTATTTATTTTCTTTTTTTGGGCCTTTCTTTTTTTTCTTTTTGGCCTTTCTTTTTTGGGGGGCAATGCTCTAATAATGATGATCATCACACTTCTATTGATTACAACATAAGGATTACAACTCGAAACTAGAACAAGATATGACTCTATATGAATGCCTCCGTGATGTACGGGATGGTGCAATGAATCAAGAGTGACATGTATGAAAAATAATGCATGGTGGCTTTGCCACAAATACGATGTCAACTACATGATCATGCAATGGCAATATGACAAAAGTAAAGTATGTCATGATGATGATGAACGGAACGGTGGAAAGTTGCATGGCAATATATCTCGGAATGGCTATGGAAATGCCATAATAGGTAGGTATGGTGGCTGTTTTGAGGAAGATATAAGGAGGTTTATGTGTGATAGAGCATATCATATCACGGGGTTTGGATGCACCGGCAAAATTTGCACCAACTCTCAAGGTGAGAAAGGGCAATGCACGGAACCGAAGAGGCTAGCAAAGGCGGAAAGGTAAAAGTGTGTATAATCCATGGACTCAACATTAGTCAAAAGAACTCATATACTTATTGCAAAAATTTAGAAGTCATAAAAATCAAGTACTACGTGCATGCTCCTAGGGGGATAGATTGGTAGGAAAAGACCATCGCTCGTCCTCGACCGCCACTCATAAGGATGCACAAGCCAGGTACACTTCATGTTTCAAATTTGTTACACAACTTTAACCATACGTGCATACTACAGGACTTGCTAACTTCAACACAAGCATTCTTTAAATTCATAATCACCCAACTAGCATGACTTTAATATCACTACCTCCATATCTCAAAACAATTCTCAAGTATCAAACTTCTCTTAGTATTCAACACACTCATAAGAAAGTTTCACATATCTTGAATACCAAGTATATTAATATTAAGCAAATTACCATGCTATTTAAGACGCTCAATAATATAAGTGAAGCATGAGAGTTCATTAATTTCTACAAAATAAAACCACCGCCGTGCTCTAAAAGATATAAGTGAAGTACTAGAGCAAATGACAAACTACTCCGAAAGATATAAGTGAAGATCAATGAGTAGTCGAATAATTATGTAACTATGTGAAGACTCTCCCATTTAATAATTTTAGATCTTGGTATTGTATCCAAACAGCAAGCAAAGCTAAATAAAACTACATTGCAAGGATAGCACAACTCAAGTGAAGAAGCAAAAACTTAAGTTCAACCGATACTAACCGATAGTTGTTGAAGAAGAAAGGTGGGATGCCTACCGGGGCATCCCCAAGCTTAGATGCTTGAGACTTATTGAAATATTATCTTGGGGTGCCTTGGGCATCCCCAAGCTTGAAATTTTGTGTCTCCTTAATTCCTCTCATATCATGGTTTCTCTTTTTCTCAAAAGCTTCATACACACCAAACTCAACAAGAACTCGTGAGATAGGTTAGTATAAACCAGTGCAAAACCTTATCATTCTCTACTGTAACAAATCACTAACATTATTCAACATTGCATACTAAATGCCTCTGCATATTTAATACTCCTATCCTCAAATAGAGTCATTAAACAAGCAAACATATGCAAACAATGCAACCATAACAGCAATCTGCCAAAACAGTATAGTCTGTAAAAAATGGAAGATTCATCATACTTCCCTAACTCTAAAAATTATGAACTAAAATTCACACTGTAATAAATTTATCATATCTCAATATGCAAAAAGATTCAACATTATACCACTCTCTGAATTTTCTAGGGAATTTTTTCAACAGCGGTAAATTTTCTGTTTTCAAACAGCAACATGTATACTAGCAAAATAAGCATGGCAAGGGATATCCTTGACTTTTTTTATTGAAAATAAATATGCAAAACATTATTCTAAATAACAGAAAGCAAAAACTAACAAGATAAAATGACGCTCCAAGCAAAACACATATCATGTGGTGAATAAAAATATAGCTCAAAATAAAGTTACCGATGAACGAAGACGAAAGAGGGGATGCCTTCCGGGGCATCCCCAAGCTTAGGCTCTTGGTTATCCTTGAATATTACCTTGGGGTGACTTGGGCATCCCCAATCTTGGGATCTTGCCACTCATTATTCCATAGTCCATCGAATCTTTACACAAAACTTGAAAACTTCACAACACAAAACTTAACAGAAAACTCGTGAGCTCCGTTAGCGAAAGAAAACAAAACCACCACATAAGGTACTATAATGAACTCATTATTTATTTATATTGGTATTAAAACTACTGTATTCCAACTTATCTATGGTTTATAAACTATTTTACTAGCCATAGAGTCATCAAAATAAGCAAACAACACACGAAAAACAGAATCTGTCAAAAACAGAACAGTCTGTAGTAATCTGTAACTAACGCAAACTTATGGAACTCCAAAAATTCTAAAATAAATTGGTGGACCTGAGTAATTTGTCTAGTAATAATCTGCAAAAAGAATCAACTAAATATCACTCTCCAGTAAAAAGTTCTAGCTAATCTCGTGAGCGCTAAAGTCTCTGTTTTTTACAGCATGATCATAAAGACTTCACCCAAGTCTTCCCAAAGGTTCTACTTGGCACAAACACCAATTAAAACACAAAACCACATCTAAAAAGAAGCTAGATGGATTATTTATTACTAAACAGAACCAAAAAGCAAGGAACTAAAATAAAATTTGGTTGCCTCCCAACAAGCGCTATAGTTTAACGCCCCTAGCTAGGCATGATGATTTCAACGATGCTCACATAAAAGATAAGAATTGAAACATAAAGAGAGCATCATGAATAATATGACTAGCACATTTAAGTCTAACCCACTTCCTATTCATAGGGATTTTGTGATCAAACAACTTATGGGAACAATAATCAACTAGCATAGGAAGGCAAAACAAGCATAACTTCAAGATTTTAAGCACATAGAGAGGAAACTTGATATTATTGCAATTCCTACAAGCATATAATCCTCCCTCATAATAATTTTCAGTAGCATCATGAATAAATTCAACAATATAACCAGCACCTAAATCATTCTTTTCATGATCTACTTGCATAGAAATTTTACTACTCTCCACATAAGCAAAATTCTTCTCATTCGGAATAGTGGGAGTATCATAAGAGACTTGAATACTATAAATTGTTTCCACATTAAAAGAGTAATGTTAAGATAAAGGGTACTCATAATCATGACAAGTTTTATAAATATAATCATCACTACTCTTTATAGCATAAGTTTTATCACAATAATCATCATAAGTAGCAACTTTGTTCTCATCATAATCGACTGAAACCTCTTTCGAAATAGTGGATACATCACTAAATAAAGTCATGACCTCTCCAAATCCACTTTCATAAATATTATAAGATTCAACATCCTCCAATATTGTGGGATCACTACTTCCTAAAGTTGACACTCTTCCAAACCCACTTTCATCAATATATTCATCATAGGTAGAAGGCATGCTATCATCATAACTACTTTGCATATCAAAACTTGAGAGGCTAAAAATATCATCATTATTAAACATAGCATCCCCAAGCTTGGGACAAACATTAATTGCAGCAAATATATTCTCAAATATGTCATCCTCATCAAACATAGCTTCCCCAAGCTTGGGCCTTTTCATATCATAAGCATAGTCACTCTCATCATTAATAGTATGGATAGCACCAATAGTATAGAAATTATTATATTCTTCCAAGCAAGTGCAAAAAAGATTTTCAAGATCATAATAAGTATCATTATCTTCCCAATCATAATCATCACAACAAGCAATAGGCACAACGAGATCATCATCAAGTGTATCATCTTCATTTTCATGAGGCACGGCAATAGTAGGAGCAACTTTATTTGGGAGAGATACCTTTTTACCTCTCTTCCTTTTTATTTTCTTCTTCTTCACCACATCATGTGTGGGTTCAATCCTCTTTTTGGAGCTCCTTATTGATGAGATTGGTTGGATAGAAGGATCCTCTTCATTACCTGATTCATCATAAGAAATAATAGGAGGATATTGGGAAGTCTCTTCCCTTTCATTAGTATTCTCTTCATCTTCTATTTGTTTTCTTTTCTTTATGTAATTGGCAATATAAGGATTTTCAATGCAATTCACCGCACAATACATATAAATCTTTTCTAGATCAAAATCAAGAATTTTATCAAGATTAAATTTTGGAATACCCTCAGTTATACGTTTCATTTCTTCATAACCCAAAAGAATGCTAAGTTCTTTATGATGCTCAAGGGTAATCAAATTATCACAATATTTGGACACGACTTGATCATGAAACAAATAGCATTGGAGCTTAAAATGACCATGTTCATTGCAAAGTTCACAAGGGGCATGAAAAATATTGAATCTTTCAGCACATTCATCTAGCTCTTCTTGCAACAATTTGGTTTCTAAGTACTTATGCCTCTTGCAATATATATATATCTTCTTTATTTGGTGTGTTAATGCAAACATGCACTCCACAAAAGTTAACATGCTTATGAGGGATATTTTCATCATGACTAGAGCAATCATCATTAGTACTATGGATATTCAAGGAGTTTATACTAACAACATTGCAATCATGCTCATCATTCAAAGATTTAGTGCCAAACAATTTAATGCATTCTTCTTCTAACACTTTGGCACAATTTTCCTTTCCATCATACTCACGAAAGATATTAAAAAGATGAAGCGTATGAGACAAACTCAGTTCCATTTTTTTGTTTTCTTTTATAAACTAAACTAGTGATAAAACAAGAAACAAAAAGATTCGATTGCAAGATCTAAAGATATACCTTCACTTACCTAGCCTCCCCGGCAACGGCGCCATAAAAGAGCTTGATGTCTACTACACAACCTTCTTCTTGTAGACGTTGTTGGGCCTACAAGTGCACAGGTTTGTAGGACAGTAGCAAATTCCCTCAAGTGGATGACCTAAGGTTTATCAATCCGTGGGAGGCATAGGATGAAGATGGTCTCTCTCAAGCAACCCTGCAACCAAATAACAAAGAGTCGCTTGTGTCCCCAACACACCCAATACAATGGTAAATTGTATAGGTGCACTAGTTCGGCGAAGAGATGGTGATACAAGTGCAATATGGATGGTAGATAAAGGTATTTGTAATCTGAAAATATAAAAACAACAAGGTAACAAGTGGTAGAAGTGAGCGTAAACGGTATTGCAATGATAGGAAACAAGGCCTAGGGTTCATACTTTCACTAGTGCAAGTGTTGGGGAACATTGCAGAAAATAAAAAAATTCTACGCTTCACCAAGATCAATCTATGAGTTCATCTAGCAACGAGAGAAAGGAGTGCATCTACATACCCTTGTAGATCGCGAGCGGAAGCGTTCAAGAGAACGGGGTTGAGGGAATCGTACTCTACGTGATCCAAATCACCGATGATCCTAGTGCTGAACGGACAGCACCTCCGCGTTCAACACACGTACGGTTGAGGAAGATGTCTCCTCCTTCTTGATCCAGCAAGGGGGAGGAGAGGTTGACGGAGATCCAGCAGCATGACGACGTGGTGGTGGATGCAGCAGTGATTTCGGCAGAGCTTCGCCGAGCTTCTACGAGAGGGAGAGGTGTAGCAAGGGGGAAGGGAGGCGCCAAGAGCATGGGTGCGGCTGCCCTCCTCCCCCTTTATATAGGCCCCTAGGGGGCGCCGCCCTAGGAGATGAGATCTCCAGGGGGGCGGCGCCAAGGGGAGGCTTGCCTCCCAAGGCGGGGAGGCGCCCCACCCTAGGGTTTCCAACCCTAGGCGCTAGGGGCCCAAGGGGCGCACCAGCCCACCAGGCTGGTTCCCTCCCACTTCAGCCCACGGGCCCTCCGGGATAGGTGGCCCCAACCGGTGGACCCTCGGGACCCTTCCGTGGTCTGGTACAATACCGCCGACCTCAAACTTTCCGATGGTCAAACTGCACTTCCTATATATAATTCTTCACCTCCGGACCATTCCGAACACCTCGTGACGTCCGGGATCTCATTCGGGACTCCGAACAACTTTCGGGTTACTGCATACTCATATCTCCACAACCCTAGCGTCACTGAAACTTAAGTGTGTAGACCCTATGGGTTCGGGAGACAAGCAGACATGACCGAGACGCCTCTCCGGTCAATAACCAACAGCGGGATCTGGATACCCATGTTGGCTCCCACATGCTCCTCGATGATCTCATCGGATGAACCACGATGTCGAGGATTCAATGTATCCCGTATACAATTCCCTTTGTCAATCGGTACGTTACTTGCCCAAGACTCAATCGTCGGTATCCCAATACCTCGTTTAATCTCGTTACCGGCAAGTCACTTTACTCGTACCATAATGCATGATCCCGTGACCAGACACTTGATCACATTGAGCTCATTATGATGATGCATTACCGAGTGGGCCCAGAGATACCTCTCCGTCATACGGAGTGACAAATCCGATCGCGATTCGTACAACCCAATGAGACACTTTCGGAGATACCCGTAGTGCACCTTTATAGTCACCCGATTCGTTGTGACGTTTGGCACGCCCAAAGCACTCCTACGGTATCCGGGAGTTGCATAATCTCATGGTCTAAGGAAATGATACTTGACATTTGTAAAAGCTCTAGCGAAACGAACTACACGATCTTTGTGTTGTGCTTAGGATTGGGTCTTGTCCATCACATCATTCTCCTAATGATGTGATCCCATTATCAATGACATCCAATGTCCATAGTCAGGAAACCATGACTATCTGTTGATCAACGAGCTAGTCAACTAGAGGCTTACTAGGGACATGTTGTGGTCTATGTATTCACACGTGTATTACGATTTTTTGGATAACACAGTTATAGCATGAATAATAGACAATTATCATGAACAAACAAATATAATAATAACCATTTTATTATTGTCTCTAGGGCATATTTCCAACAGTCTCCCACTTGCACTAGAGTCAATATTCTAGTTACATTGTGATGAATCGAACACCCATAGCGTTCTGGTGTTGATCATGTTTTTCTCTATGGAGAGGTTTAGTCAACGGATCTGCTACATTCAGATCCGTATGTACTTTACAAATATCTATGTCTCCATCTTGAACATTTTCACGTATGGATTTGAGCGGCGCTGATGTGCCTGGTCTTCTTGTGAGACTGGGCCTTGGCAAGTGCAATAGCTCGGTGTTGTCACGGAAGAGTGCGATCGCCCCGACGCATTTGGTATGACTCCTAGGTCGGTGATGAACTCCTTCACCCAGATTGCTTCATGCGCTGCCTCCAAGGCTGCCATGTACTCTACTTCACATGTAGATCCCGCCACGACGCTTTGCTTGCAATCGCACCAGCCATCGCCCCACCATTTAAAATATACACGTATCCGTCTGTGACTTAGAGTCATCAGATCTGTGTCGAAGCTAAGCGTCGACGTAACCCTTCTGACGAGCTCTTCGTCACCTCCATAAACGAGAAACATATCCTTAGTCCTTTTCGGTACTTTAGGATGTTCTTGACCGTTGTCCGTTGTTCCTTGCCGGGATTACTTTGGTACCTTCATACCAAACTTACGACAAGGTTTACATCAGGTGCGGTACACAGCATGGCATACATAATAGACCCTATGGCTGAGGCATAGGGGATGACACTCATCTCTTCTTTATCTTCTGTCGTGGTCGGGCATTGAGCCGAGCTCAATCTCACACCTTGCAATACAGGCAAGAACCCTTTCTTGGACTGATCCATATTGAACTTCTTCAATATCTTATCAAGGTATGTGCTTTGTGAAAGACCTATGAGGCGTCTCGATCTATCCCTATAGATCTTGATGCCTAATATGTAAGCAGCTTCTCCAAGGTCCTTCATTGAAAACACTTATTCAAGTAGGCCTTAATGCTGTCCAAAAGTTCTATATCATTTCCCATCAAAAGTATGTCATCTACATATAATATGAGAAATGCTACAGAGCTCCCACTCACTTTCTTGTAAACGCAGGCTTCTCCATAAGTCTGCGTAAACCCAAACGCTTTGATCATCTCATCAAAGCGAATGTTCCAACTCCGAGATGCTTGCACCAGCCCATAAATGGATCGCTGGAGCTTGCATACTTTGTTAGCATTCTCAGGGTCGACAAAGCCTTCCGGCTGCATCATATACAGTTCTTCCTTAAGATGGCCGTTAAGGAATGCCGTTTTGACGTCCATTTGCCATATCCCATAATCATAGTATGCGGCAATTGCTAAGATGATTCGGACGGACTTCAGCTTGGCTACGGGAGAGAAAGTCTCATCGTAGTCAATCCCATGAACTTGTCAATAAACCTTAGCGACAAGTCGAGCTTTATATATGGTAACATTACCATCCGCGTCCGTCTTCTTCTTAAAGATCCATTTGTTTTCTGTTGCTCGTCGATCATCGGGCAAGTCTGTCAAAGTCCATACTTTGTTTTCATACATGGATCCTATCTCGGATTGCATGGCTTCAAGCCATTTGTTGGAATCTGGGCCCGCCATCGCTTCTTCATAGTTTGAAGGTTCACCGTTTTCTAACAACATGATTTCCAAGACAGGGTTGCCGTTCTACTCTGGTGCGGAACGTGTCCTTGTGGACCTTGAAGTTCGAGAGGAGCTTGATCCAAGTATCTTGATCATCATCATTAACCTCCTCTCTTGTCGGTGCAGGCACCACAGGAACATCTTCCTGAGTTGCGCTACTTACCGTTTCAAGAGGTAGTACTTCATCAAGCTCTACTTTCCTCCCACTTAATTCTTTCGAGAGAAACTCTTTCTCCAGAAAGGACCCGTTCTTGGCAACAAAGATCTTGCCTTCGGATCTTAAGTAGAAGGTATACCCAATGGTTTCCTTAGGGTATCCTATGAAGACGCATTTTTCCGACTTGGGTTCGAGCTTTTCAGGTTGGAGTTTCTTGACATAAGTAACGCATCCCCAAACTTTTAGAAACGACAGCTTAGGTTTCTTCCCAAACCATAATTCATACGGTGTCATCTCAAAGGATTTAGACGGTGCCCTATTTAAAGTGAATGTAGCTGTCTCTAGAGCGTATCCCCAAACTGATAGCGGTAAATCGGTAAGTGAAGGAAATATGCCCTAGAGGCAATAATAAAGTTATTATTTATTTCCTTATACCATGATAAATGTTTATTATTCATGCTAGAATTGTATTAACCGGAAACATAATACATGTGTGAATATATAGACAAACAGTATGTCACTAGTATGCCTCTACTTGACTAGCTTGTTAATCAAAGATGGTTATGTTTCCTAACCATGAACAAGGAGTTGTTATTTGATTAACAAGGTCACATCATTAGTTGAATGATCTGATTGACATGACCCATTCCGTTAGCTTAACAGTTGATCGTTTAGTTTGTTAATGCTTTCTTCATGACCCATACATGTTCCTATAACTATGAGATTATGCAACTCCGTTTACGGAGGAACACTTTGGTACTACCAAACTCACAACGAATCGGGTGGTTATAAAGGAGTACTACAGGTGTCTCCAAAGGTACTTGTTGGGTTGGCGTATTTGAGATTAGGTTTTGTCACTCCGATTGTCGGAGAGGTATCTCGAGCCTTCTCGGTAATGCACATCACTTAAGCCTTGCAAGCATTACAACTAATGAGTTAGTTGTGAGATGATGTATTACGGAACGAGTAAAGAGACTTACCGTAGCGAGATTGAACTAGGTATTGGATACCGACGATCGAATCTCGGGTAAGTAACATACCGATGACAAAGGGAACAACGTATGTCGTTATGCGGTTTGACCGATAAAGATCTTCGTAGAATATGTAGGAACCAATATGGGCATCCAGGTTCCGCTATTGGTTATTGACCGAGAATGGTTCTAGGTCATGTCTACATAGTTCTCGAACCCGTAGGGTCCGCACGCAACAAGGTTTCGATGATGGTTATATTATGAGTTTATGAGTTTTGATGTACCGAAGGAGTTCGGAGTCCCGGATGAGATCGGGGACATGACGAGGAGTCTCGAAATGGTCGAGACGTAAAGATCGATATATTGGACGACTATATTCGGAGTTCGGAAAGGTTCCGAGTGATTCGGGTATTTTTCGGAGTACCGGGTAGTTACGGGAGAAGTAATGGGCCTTGATGGGCTTTAGTGGGAAGAGGAAAAAGGCTGCTGCGCCCCCCCTTCCCTCTAGTCCGAATTGGACTAGGGAAAAGGGGGCCGGCCACCTTTCCTACTCCTCCACTTCCTTCTCCCTTCCTCCCCCTACATGGAAGGATTCCTAGTTGGACTAGGAAAGGGGGAATCCTACTCCCGGTGGGAGTAGGACTCCCCTTGGCGCGCCAAACATAGGGCCGCCTCCTCCTCCCTTGCTCCTTTATATACGGGGCAGGGGCACCCCATGACACACAAGTTGATCTACGGATCTTTCCTTAGCCGTGTGCGGTGCCCCTTCCACCATATTCCACTTCGGTCATATCGTCGCGGAGCTTAAGCGAAGCCTGCGCCGGAGAAGTCATATCGTCGCGGAGCTTAAGCGAAGCCCTGCGTCGGTAGAGCATCAACATCGTCACCACGCCGTCAGGTCGACGGAACTCATCCCCGACACTTTGCTGGATCGGAGTCCGGGATCGTCATCGAGCTGAGCGTGTGCAGAACTCGGAGGTGCCGTCGTTCGGTGCTTGGATCGGTCGGATCGTGGAGACGTCGACTACATCAACAGCGTTGTTATAACGCTTCGCTTTCGGTCTCGAGGGTGCGTGGGACGGACACTCTCCCCTCTCGTTGCTATGCCATCACCATGGTCTTGCGTGATCGTAGGAAATTTTTGAAATTACTCGTTCCCCAACAAATGGCATCCGAGCCAGGTTTTATGCGTTGATGTCATGTGCACGAGTAGAACACAAGTGAGTTGTGGACGATACAAGTCATACCGCCTACCAGCATGTCATACTTTGGTTCAGCGGTATTGTGAGATGAAGCGCCCGGACCGACATTACGCGACGCTTACGCGAGACTGGTTTCACCGCCCGAGCACTCGTTGCTTAAAGGTGACCGGCGGTGTCTGTCTCTCTCACTTTAGTTGAACTGAGTGTGGCTCGCCGGTCCTTGAGAAGGTTAAACGAGTCTATTTGACGAAATATCGTTGTGGTTTTGATGCGAGGTAAGAACGGTTCTTGCTCAGCCCGTAGCAGCCACGTAAAACTTGCAACAACAAAGTAGAGGACGTCTAACTTGTTTTTGCAGGGCATGTTGTGATGTGATATGGTCAAGACATGATGCTGAATTTTATTGTATGAGATGATCATGTTTTGTAACCGAAGTTATCGGCAATGGCAGGAGCCATATGGTTGTCGCTTTATTGTATGAAATGCAAACGCCTGTAATGCTTTACTTTATCACTAAGCGGTAGCGATAGTCGAGAAGCATAAGATTGGCGAGACGACAACGATGCTACGATGGAGATCAAGGTGTCGCGCCGGTGGCGATGGTGATCATGGCGGTGCTTCGGAGATGGAGATCACAAGCACAAGATGATGATGGCCATATCATATCACTTATATTGATTGCATGTGATGTTAATCCTTTATGCATCTTATTTTGCTTTGATCGACGGTAGCATTATAAGATGATCCCTTACTAAATTATCAAGAAGTGTTCTCCCGAGTATGCACCGTTGCGAAAGTTCTTCGTCTGAGACACCACGTGATGATCGGGTGTGATAGGCTCTACGTTCAAATACAACGGGTGCAAAACAGTTGCACACGCAGAATACTCAAGTTATACTTGACGAGCTATGCATATAAGATATGACCTCGGAACACGGAGACCGAAGGTCGGCGTGAATCATATAGTAGATATGATCAACATATTGATGTTCACCATTGAAACTACTCCATCACACGTGATGATCGGTCATGGTGTAGTTGATATGGATCACGCAATCACTTAGAGAATTGGAGGGATATTTTTCTAAGTGGGAGTTCTTAAGTAATATGATTAATTGAACTTTAATTTATCATGAACTTAGTCCTGGTAGTATTTTGCAAATTATGTTGTAGATCAATAGCTCGCGTTGTTGCTTCCCTGTGTTTTCATATGTGTTCCTAGAGAAAATTGTATTGAAAGATGTTAGTAGCAATGATGCGGATTGGATCCGTGATCTGAGGTTTATCCTCATTGCTGCGCAGAAGAATTATGTCCTTAATGCACCGCTAGGTGACAGACCTATTGCAGGAGCAGATCACGGGCGTTATGAGCGTTTGGCTAGCTCAATATGAGCAGATCTGAGGCGTTATGAGCGTTTGGCCAGCTCAATATGATGACTACTTGATAGTTTAGTGCACCATGCTTAAACGGCTTAGAATCGGGACTTCAAAGGCGTTTTGAGCGTCATGGACCATATGAGATGTTCCAGAATTGAAGTTAATATTTCAAGCAAATACCGAGTTGAGAGATATGAAGTCTCCAACAAGTTCTATAGCTAAAAGATGGAGGAGAATCGCTCAACTAGTGAGCATGTGCTCAGATTGTTTGAGTACTTCAATCGCTTGAATCAAGTGGGAGTTAATCTTCCAGATAAGATAGTGATTGACAGAATTCTCTAGTCACCATCACTAAGTTAGTAGAACTTCGTGATGAACTATAGTATGCAAGGGATGACGAAAAAGATTCTCGAGCTCTTCGCGATGCTAAAATCGGCGAAGGTAGAAATAAAGAAAAACATCAAGTGTTGATGGTTGACAAGACCACTAGTCTCAAGGAAAATGGCAAAGGGAAGAAGGGGAACTTCAAAAGGAACGGCAAGCAAGTTGCTGCTCGAGTGAAGAAGCCCAAGTCTAGACCTAAGCACGAGACCGAGTACTTTTGCTGCAATGGAACTGGTCCTTTGGAAGCGAACTACCCTGAATATTTGGTGGATAAGAAGGATGGCAAAGTGAACAAGGTTATATTTGATATACAGGTTATTGATGTGTGCCTTACTAGTGTTTATAGTGGCCCCGAGTATTTGATACTGTTAGGTTGCTAAGATTAGTAACTCAAACAGGAGTTACGAATAAGCAGAGACTAGTTGAAGGGAAGTGACGATGAGTGTTGGAAGTAGTTCCAAGATTGATATGATCATTATCGCACACTCCCCATACTTTCGGGATTAGTGTGGAACCTAAATAAGTGTTATTTGGTGTTGAGCATAAATATGATTTGATCATGTTTATTGCAATACTGTTATTCATTTAAGTAAGAGAATAAATTGTTGTTCTGCTTACATGAATAAAACCTTATATGGTTACACACCCAATGAAAATGGTTCATTGGATCTCGATCATAGTGATACACATATTCATAACATTGAAACCAAAAGATGCAAAGTTAATAATGATAGTGCAACTTATTTGTGGCAATCGCCGTTTAGGTCATATTGGTGTAAAGCGCATGAAGAAAACTCCATCTCGATGGACTTTTGGAATCACTTGATTATGAATCATTTGATGCTTGTGAACCGTGCCTTTTGGGCAAGATGACTAAAACTCCGTTCTCGGAACAATGGAACAAGCTCTTGACTTATTGGAAATAATACATACCGATGTATGCGATCCAATGAGTGTTGATGCTCGTGGCAAGTATCGTTATTTTCTGACCTTCACAAGATGATTTGAGCAGATATGGGTATATCTACTTGATGAAACATAAGTCTGAAATAGTTGAAAGGTTCAAAGAATTTCAGAGTGAAGTGGAAAATCATCGCAACAAGAAAAAAAAGTTTCGCGATCTGATCGTGGAGATGAATATTTGAGTTACGAGTTTGGTCTTTAATGAAAACAATGTGGAATAGTTTCACAGCTCACGCCACCGGAACACCACAACGTTATGGTGTGTCCGAACGTCAGAACCGTACTTTATTTTGATATGGTGCGATCTATGATGTATCTTACCGATTTACCACTATCGTTTTGGGGTTATGCATTAGAGACAGCTGCATTCACGTTTAATAGGGCACCATCTAAATCCGTTGAGATGACACCGTATGAACTATGGTTTAGCAAAGAAACCTAAGTCGTCGTTTCTTAAAGTTTGAGTTGTGATGCTTATGTGAAAAAGTTTTCACCTGATAAGCTCGAACCCAAATCGGAGAAATGTGTCTTCATAGAATACCCAAAGGTAACTATTGGGTACACCTTCTATCACAGATCCGAAAGCAAGATATTTGTTGCTAAGATGGATCCTTTCTAGAGAAGAAGTTTCTCTCGAAAGAAGTGAGTGGGAGGAAAGTAGAACTTGATGAGGTAATTGTACCTTCTCCCTTATTGGAAAGTAGTTCATCACAGGAATCAGTTCCAAAGTGATTCCTACACCAATTAGTGAGGAAGTTAATGATGATGATCATGAAACTTCAGATCAAGTTGCTACTAAAACCTCGTAGGTCTTCCGAGTAAGATCCGCACCTGAGTGGTACGGTAATCTTATTCTAGAAGTCATGTTACTAGACCATGATAAACCTACGAACTATGAGGAAGCGATGATGAGCCCAGATTCGCGAAATGGTTTGAGACCATGAAATCTGAGATGGGATCCATATATGAGAACAAAGTGTGGACTTTGATGGAGTTGCTCGATGATCGGCAAGCCATATTATATAAATGGATCTTCAAGAGGGAGATGATCTTGATAGTAGTATTACTATCTACAAAGCTCGACTTGTCGCATGAAAGGTTTTCGACAAGTTCAAGGTGTTGACTACAATGAGATTTACTCAACTGTAGCGATGCTTATGTCTGTCCGAATCATGTTAGCAATCGCCACATTTTATGAAATCTGGCAAATGGATGTCAAAAATACATTCTTTAATAAATTTATTAAAGAAGAGTTGTATATGATGCAACCAGAAGGTTTTGTCAATCCTAAAGGAGCTAACAAAATGTGCAAGCTCCAGCGATCCATCTATGGAACTGGTGCAAGCATCTCGGAGTTGGAATATACGCTTTGATGAGTTGATCAAAGCATATGGTTTTATACAGACTTTTGGAGAAGCCTGTATTTACAAGAAAGTGAGTGGGAGCACTACAGCATTTCTGACAAATATATGTGAATGACATATTGTTGATCGGAAATAATGTAGAATTATTCTGCAAAGCATAAAGGAGTGTTTCAAAGGAGTTTTTCATAGAAAGACCTCGGTAAAGCTGCTTACATATTGAGCATCAAGATCTATAGAGACAGATCAAGACGCTTAATAAGTTTTTCAATGAATACATACCTTGACAAGATTTTGAAGTAGTTCAAAATGGAACAGTCAAAGAAAGAGTTCTTGCCTGTGTTACAAGGTGTAAGATTGAGTAAGACTCAAAACCCGACCACGGCAGAAGATAGAAAGAGAATGAAAGTCATTCCCTATGCATCAGCCATAGGTTCTATAAAGTATGTCATGTTTGTGTACAGATCTATTGCATACCCTACCACTAAGTTTGGCAAGGAGTGCAATAGTGATCTAGGAGTAGATCAATGGACAGCGGTCAAAATTATCCTTAGTGGAATAAGGATATGTTTCTCGATTATGGAAGTGAAAGAAGGTCTGTCCGTAAAGGGTTACGCCGATACAAGTTTTAACACTGATCTAGATGACTCGAGTCTCTATCTGGATACATATTGAAAGTGGGAGCAATTAGCTAGAGTAGCTCCGTGCAGAGCATTGTAGACATAGAAATTTGCAAAATACTTACGGCTCGAATGTGATGCAGACCCGTTGACTAAAATTATCTCACAAGCAAAACATTATCACACCTTAGTACTCTTTGGGTGTTAATCACATAGCGATGTGAACTAGATTACTGACTCTAGTTAACCCTTTGGGTGTTGGTCACATGTCGATGTGAACTATGGGTGTTAACCACATATAGATGTGAACTATTAATGTTAAATCACATGGCGATGTGAACTAGATTATTGACTCTAGTGCAAGTGGGAGACTGAAGGAAATATGCCCTAGAGGCAATAATAAAGTTATTATTTATTTCCTTATACCATGATAAATGTTTATTATTCATGCTAGAATTGTATTAACGGAAACATAATACATGTGTGAATATATAGACAACAAGATGTCACTAGTATGCCTCTACTTGACTAGCTTGTTAATCAAAGATGGTTATGTTTCCTAACCATGAACAAGGAGTTGTTATTTGATTAACAAGGTCACATCATTAGTTGAATGATCTGATTGACATGACCCATTCCGTTAGCTTAACAGCTTGATCGCTTAGTTTGTTAATGCTTTCTTCATGACCCATACATGTTCCTATAACTATGAGATTATGCAACTCCGTTTACGGAGGAACACTTTGGTACTACCAAACGTCACAACGTAATCTGGGTGGTTATAAAGGAGTACTACAGGTGTCTCCAAAGGTACTTGTTGGGTTGGCGATTTCGAGATTAGGTTTTGTCACTCCGATTGTCGGAGAGGTATCTCGAGCCTTCTCGGTAATGCACATCACTTAAGCCTTGCAAGCATTACAACTAATGAGTTAGTTGTGAGATGATGTATTACGGAACGAGTAAAGAGACTTACCGTAACGAGATTGAACTAGGTATTGGATACCGACGATCGAATCTCGGGTAAGTAACATACCGATGACAAAGGGAACAACGTATGTCGTTATGCGGTTTGACCGATAAAGATCTTCAGTAGAATATGTAGGAACCAATATGGGCATCCAGGTTCCGCTATTGGTTATTGACCGAGAATGGTTCTAGGTCATGTCTACATAGTTCTCGAACCCGTAGGGTCCGCACGCTAAGGTTTCGATGCGATGGTTATATTATGAGTTTATGAGTTTTGATGTACCGAAGGAGTTCGAGTCCCGGATGAGATCGGGGACATGACGAGGAGTCTCGAAATGGTCGAGACGTAAAGATCGATATATTGGACGACTATATTCGGAGTTCGGAAAGGTTCCGAGTGATTCGGTATTTTTCGAGTACCGGTAGTTACGGAGAAGTAATGGGCCTTGATGGGCTTTAGTGGGAAGAGGAAAAGGCTGCTGCGCCCCTCCCTCTAGTCCGAATTGGACTAGGGAAAAGGGGCCGCCACCTTCCTACTCCTCCACTTCCTTCTCCTTCCTCCCCTACATGGAAGGATTCCTAGTTGGACTAGGAAGGGGAATCCTACTCCGGTGGGAGTAGGACTCCCCTGGCGCGCCAAACATAGGGCCGGCCTCCTCCCTCCCTTGCTCCTTTATATACGGGGCAGGGGCACCCCATGACACACAAGTTGATCTACGGATCTTTCCTTAGCCGTGTGCGGTGCCCCTTCCACCATATTCCACTTCGTCATATCGTCATGAGCTTAGGCGAAGCCTGCGCCGGAGAAGTCATATCGTCATGAGCTTAGGCGAAGCCCTGCGTCGGTAGAGCATCAACATCGCCACCACGCCGTCAGGTTGACGGAACTCATCCCCGACACTTTGCTGGATCGAGTCCGGGATCGCCATCGAGCTGAACGTGTGCAGAACTCGGAGGTGCCGTACGTTCGGTGCTTGGATCGGTCGGATCGTGGAGACGTACGACTACATCAACCGCGTTGTTATAACGCTTCCGCTTTCGGTCTACGAGGGTACGTGGACGGACACTCTCCCCTCTCGTTGCTATGCCATCACCATGGTCTTGCGTGATCGTAGGAAATTTTTTGAAATTACTACGTTCCCCAACAGTAAGAGACATCATAGATCGCACCATATCCAATAAAGTGCGATTACGATGTTTGGACACACTGTTACGCTGAGGTGTTCCAGGTGGCGTGAGTTGTGAAACGATTTCACATTTCCTTAAGTGCGTACCAAATTCGTGACTTAAATATTCTCCCCCACGATCTGATCGTAAGAACTTTATCTTTCGGTCACGTTGATTCTCTACCTCATTCTGAAATTCCTTGAACTTTTCAAAGGTCTCAGACTTGTGTGTCATCAAGTAGACATACCCATATCTACTCAAGTCATCAGTGAGAGTGAGAACATAACGATATCCTCCATGAGCCTCAACGCCATTGGACCGCATACATCAAGATGTATGATTTCCAATAAGTTGGTTGCTCGCTCCATTGTTCCGGAGAACGGAGTCTTGGTCATTTTGCCCATGAGGCATGGTTCGCATGTGTCAAATGATTCATAATCGAGAGACTCTAAAAGTCCATCAACATGGAGCTTCTTCATGCGCTTGACACCAATGTGACCAAGGCGGCAGTGCCACAAGTATGTGGGACTATCGTTATCAACTTTACATCTTTTGGTATTCACACTATGAATATGTGTAACATCACGTTCGAGATTCATTAAGAGTAAACCATTGACCATCGGGGCATGACCATAAAACATATCTCTCATATAAATAGAACAACCATTATTCTTGGATTTAAATGAGTAGCCATCTCATATTAAACGAGATCCAGATACAATGTTCATGCTCAAAGCTGGTACTAAATAACAATTATTGAGGTTTAAAACTAATCCCGTAAGTAAATGTAGAGGTAGCGTGCCGACGGTGATCACATCGACCTTGGAACCATTCCCGACGCGCATCGTCACCTCGTCCTTCGCCAGTCTCCGCTTATTCCGCAGCTCCTGCTTTGAGTTACAAATATGAGCAACCGCACGGTATCAAATACCCGGAGCTACTACGAGCATCGGTAAGGTACACATCAATTACATGTATATCAAATATACCTTTGGTTTTGCCGGCCTTCTTGTCCGCTAAGTACTTGGGGCAGTTTCGCAAAGTGACCACTTCCCTTGCAATAAAAGCACTCGGCCTCGTGCTTGGGTCCATTGTTTGACTTCTTCCCAGTAACTGGCTTACCGGGCGCGGCAACTCCCTTGCCGTCCTTCTTGAAGTTTTCTTACCCTTGCCTTTCTTGAACTTAGTGGTTTTATTCACCATCAACACTTGATGTTCCTTTTTGATCTATACCTCCGCTGATTTCAGCATTGAATATACCTCGTGAATGGTCTTTTCCATCCCCCGCATATTGAAGTTCATCACAAAGCTCTTATAGCTCGGTGGAAGCGATCAAGGATTCTGTCAATGATCGCGCCATCCGGAGATTAACTCCCAGCTAAGTCAAGCGGTTGTGCAACCTGGACATCTTGAGTATGTGCTCACCGACAGAACTATTTTCCTCCATCTTACAATTTGAAGAACTTGTCGGAGACTTCATATCTCTCGACCCGGGCATGAGCTTGGAAAACCATTTTCATCTCTTCGAACATCTCATATGCTCCGTGTTGCTCAAAACGCTTTTGGAGCCCCGGTTCTAAGCTGTAAAGCATGCCGCATTGAACGAGAGAGTAATCATCAGCACGAGACTGCCAAGCGTTCATAACGTCTTGGTTCTCCGGGATTGGTGCTTCACCTAGCGGTGCTTCTAGGACATAATCTTTCTTGGCAGCTTTGAGGATGATCCTTAGGTTCCGGACCCAGTCCGTATAGTTGCTGCCATCATCTTTCACCTTGGTTTTCTCTAGGAACGCGTTGAAGTTGAAGGTAACGTGGGCCATTTGATCTACAAGACATATTGTAAAGATTTTAGACTAAGTTCATGATAATTAAGTTCATCTAATCAAATTATTTAATAAACTCCCACTCAGATTAGACATCCCTCTAGTCATCTAAGTGAAACATGATCCGAGTCAACTAGGCCGTGTCCGATCATCACGTGAGACGGACTAGTCGACATCGGTGAACATCTCCATGTTGATCGTATCTTCTGTACGACTCTTGCTCGACCTTTCGGTCCTTCGTGTTCCGAGGCCATGTCTGTACATGCTAGGCTCGTCAAGTTAACCTAAGTGTATTGCGTGTGTAAATCTGGCTTACACCCGTTGTATTCGAACGTTAGGATCTATCACACCCGATCATCACGTGGTGCTTCGAAACAACAATCCTTCATAACGGTGCACGCTTAGGGGAACACTTTCTTGAAATTATTATGAGGGATCATCTTATTTACTACCGTCGTTCTAAGTAAACAAGATGAAAAACATGATAAACATCACATGCAATCAAATAGTGACATGTAGCTCCTTGGATTTCCATCTTCGGGGCTCCATGATCATCTTCGTCACCGGCATGACACCATGATCTCCATCATCATGACCTCCATCATCATGACCTCCATCATCGTGTCTCCATGAAGTTGCTCGCCAACTATTACTTCTACTACTATGGCTAACGCGTTTAGCAATAAAGTAAAGTAATTTACATGGCAATTCTCAATGACACGCAGGTCATACAAAAAATAAAGACAACTCCTATGGCTCCTGCCGGTTGTCATACTCATCGACATGCAAGTCGTGATTCCTATTACAATAACATGATCTCATACATCACATATATATCATTCATTATTCATCACAACTTTTGGCCATATCACATCACAAATCATATGATGCAAAAACAAGTTAGACGTCCTCTAATTGTTGTTGCATGTTTTACGTGGCTGCAATAGGGTTCTAGCAAGAACGTTTTCTTACCTACGTAAAAGCCACAACGTGATTTGCCAACTTCTATTTACCCTTCATAAGGACCCTTTTCATCGAATCCACTCCAACTAAAGTGGGAGAGACAGACACCCGCTAGCCACCTTATGCAACTAGTGCATGTCAGTCAGTGGAACCTGTCTCACGTAAGCGTACGTGTAAGGTCGGTCCGGGCCGCTTCATCCCACAATACCGCTGAAGCAAAATAAGACTAGTGGTGGCAAGAAAGTTGACAACATCTACGCCCACAACAAATTTGTGTTCTACTCGTGCAAAGAGAACTACGCATAGACCTAGCTCATGATGCCACCGTTGGGGAACGTTGCAGAAAATAAAAAATTTCTATGCTTCACCAAGATCAATCTATGAGTTCATCTAGCAACGAGAGAAAGGAGTGCATCTACATACCCTTGTAGATCGCGAGCGGAAGCGTTCAAGAGAACGGGCTTGAGGGAATCGTACTCGACGTGATCCAAATCACCGATGATCCTAGTGCTGAACGGACAGCACCTCCGCGTTCAACACACGTACGGTTGAGGAAGACGTCTCCTCCTTCTTGATCCAGCAAGGGGGAGGAGAGGTTGACGGAGATCCAGCAGCACGACGGCATGGTGGTGGATGCAGCAGCGATCTCGGCAGAGCTTCGCCGAGCTTCTACGAGAGGAGGAGGTGTAGCAAGGGGGAAGGGAGGCGCCAAGAGCATGGGTGCGGCTGCCCTCCCTCCCCTCCCCTTTATATAGGCCCCCTAGGGGGGCTCCGGCCCTAGGAGATGAGATCTCCAAGGGGGGGCGGCGGCCAAGGGGGAGGCTTGCCCCCAAGGCAGTGAGGCGCCCCACCCTAGGGTTTCCAACCCTAGGCGCAGGGGGCCAAGGGGCGCACTAGCCCTGTGGGCTGGTTCCCCTCCCCACTTCAGCCCACGGGGCCCTCCGGGATAGGTGGCCCCACCCGATGGACCCCCCCGGGACCCTTCCGGTGGTCCCGGTACAATACCGGTGACCCCGAAACTTTTCCCGATGGTCGAAACTATACTTCCTATATATAATTCTTCACCTCCGGACCATTCCGGAACTCCTCCTGACATCCGGGATCTCATTCGGGACTCAACAACTTTCGGTTACGCATACTCATATCTCTACAACCCTACCATCACCGAACCTTAGTGTGTAGACCCTACGGGTTCGGGAGACATGCGAACATGACCGAGACGCCTCTCCGGTCAATAACCAACAGCGGGATCTGGATACCCATGTTGGCTCCCTACATGCTCCTCGATGATCTCATCGTATGAACCACGATGTCGAGGATTCAATCAATCCCGTATACAATTCCCTTTGTCAATCGGTACGCTATTTGCCCGAGAGTCGATCGTCGGTATCCCAATACCTCGCTTAATCTCGCTATCGCAAGTCACTTTACTCGCACCATAATGCATGATCCCGTGACTGACACTTGGTCACATTGAGCTCATTATGATGATGCATTACCGAGTGGGCCCAGAGATACCTCTCCGTCATACGGAGTGATAAATCCCAGTCTCGATTTGTGCCAACCCAACAGACACTTTCGGAGATACCCGTAGTGCACCTTTATAGTCACCCAGTTACGTTGTGACGTTTGGCACACCCAAAGCACTCCTACAGTATCCGGGAGTTGCACAATCTCATGGTCTAAGGAAATGATACTTGACATTTGGAAAAGCTCTAGCGAAACGAACTACACGATCTTTGTGCTATGCTTAGGATTGGGTATTGTCCATCACATCATTCTCCTAATGATGTGATCCCGTTATCAATGACATCCAATGCCCATAGTCAGGAAATCATGACTATTTGTTGATCAACGAGCTAGTCAACTAGAGGCTTACTAGGGACATGTTGTGGTCTATGTATTCACACGTGTATTACGATTTCCGGATAACACAGTTATAGCATGAATAACAGACAATTATCATGAACAAAGAAATATAATAATAACCATTTTATTATTGCCTCTAGGGCATATTTCCAACAACAAGTTCTCTCAACAATAATAACATAGATAGATCATATAACAATTCCTCAACATGCAACAAAGAGTCACTCCAAAGCCACTAATAGCGGAGAACAAACGTAGAGATTATGGTAGGGTACGAAACCACCTCAAAGCTATTCTTTCGGATCAATCTATAAAAGAGTTCGTACTAGAATAACACCTTAAGATACAAATCAACCAAAACCCTAATGCCACCTAGATACTCCATTGTCACCTCAAGTATCCGTGGGCATGATTATACGATATGCATCACACAATCTCAGATTCATCCAACCAACATAAAAGTACTTCAAAGAGTGCCCCAAAGTTTCTACCGGAGAGTCAAGAACGTGTGCCAACCCCTATGCATAGGTTCATGGGCGGAACCCGCAAGTTGGTCACCAAAACATACATCAAGTGGCACATGATATCCCATTGTCACCACAGATAATCACGGCAAGACATACATCAAGTGTTATCATAAAAGACTCAATCCGATAAGATAACTTCAAAAGGGGAAACTCAATTCATCACAAGAGAGTAGAGGGGGAGAAACATCATAAGATCCAACTACAATAGCAAAGCTCGGGATACATCAAGATCGTGCCATAGAGGGAACACGAGAGAACACGAGAGAGAGAGAGAGAGATTAAACACATAGCTCTTGGTACATACCCTCAGCCCCGAGGGTGAACTACTCCTCCTCGTCATGGATAGCGCCGGATGATGAAGATGGCCACCGGTGATGGTTTCCCCACCGCGTGGTGCCGGAACGGGCTCGAGAGGTTTTGGTGGCTACAGAGGCTTGCGGCGGCGGAACTCCCGATCTATCTTCTGTTCTGGAAGTTTTAGGGTACATAGGTATATATGGGTGAAAGGAGTACGTCGGTGGACCGAAGAGGGGCCACGAAGCAGGGGGCGCACCCAAGGGGGGTGGGCGCGCCCCCCACCCTCGTGAGCACCTCCCTTCTTTCTTGACGTGCACTCCAAGTCCATCGGGTGGCTTTCCTTCCAAAAAAACTTCTCCACTTGATTTCGCTCCGCTTTTGACTCCGTCTCGTATTCCTTTTCCTCAAATACTGAAATAGGCATAAAACAACAAACTGGGCTGGGCCTCCGGTTAATAGGTTAGTCCCAAAAATAATATAAAAGTGGATAATAAAGCCCAATATTGCCTAAAACAGTAGATAATATAGCATGGAGCAATCAAAAATTATAGATATGTTGGAGACGTATCAGCACACAATCTGATTTCAAACAAGTTATTGTAGATTTTTTATTGGATCTCTCGATTAATTTCTAAGCCGTGCTTCTCTTGTAGATTGCTGGTCGTGGGTGCTTGCCATAAGCTTCCCATCACAACCCATCTGGCTTATCCGTCCGCCTACTTCTAGGGTTCGTGCTTCTTCCTCGCACACAGTCTCATTTCAAACAGGTTATTGTAGTGTTTTTATCGGGTCCCTCGATTAACTTCTAAGCCATGCTTCTCTCGTAGATTTGCTGGCCGTGGGTACTTGCCCTAAGCTTCCCATACCCCAATCTCCGTTCGTCGACGCCCGTTCTTCTTCTCTCGCAGGTAAAAAGCATATGCATAAGCAGCATGCTCCGATCCGTATCTTTGAAAAAGATATTTAAATTATTATTATTTTATGTTTTGGTTTTTCATTTGATAGTTATTGAAGCATCAGATCCGGTACCACGACTTCATTCTCTAAAGCAATAAAAAAACCATTTGAAAATTTAAACAAGTGATCTAAACTCTGTCATACTGCTTTTCTGGAAGGACCAGATTAGAAGTTTTATGGTAAATTTGTAGTTGTTCTCTGCCTTCGTACGGATATTTTTAATACGGCTAACGTAGCTGAAGCTAGTCGTTGTCTACCTTTAACATTGAAGCTTGTTTTAAGTTGTTATGATATTCTTGTTTTCTTAACATAGTTGTTCTGAATTATTTAGGTATGATTTTCCCTACCTGCCGCCAACCAAAGTGCCCTCGCGAATCCACACCTCAAGTTCTCCAGCACTTTGAGGTTATTCTTGATGAAAATTGCTGGAGCCGCATGGTTAGTAAGCATTACTAATGTATTAGTTGCTTACAACACAGTAGAAATCGTCGCTGCTACTCATACCCCCTTGCACCTACACTAGGTTCCCATGTTGTCACTTCTTCGCACTTGTCTTGTGTTTTCATTTTCCATTAATTTGCCTGCCCATACCTTGATTACTATAGTGCATCTTCAGTTCTAATTAAAATTAGTCAACATATGCCAAAAATCTGTAATTCTTATCAAAAATTCATATCCAATTTAAGAAAACTTTCAACATTAATAATACGCGAGTTCAAATTTATACTTACAGGTTGTTGTTTGTACTATTTTTTTCCAGTATGTACCTTGTAATGTCAGAGCCTTTCTCGCTGAATACATCGACGAGAGGAAGAAAGAAGCAAGAAAATTGCGTAAAGAGCAGGTAGAGCCAGCCCTTCTTACACATGAAGAAAAGTCTTACAATGCTTTGTTTAAGCATAGGGCGAACTACACAAAGTTCTGCGGTGGTGAGTGGAACACCTTTGCGGATGATTATGAACTTCGTGCTGGAGACCGATTAGAATTTGAACTACCAGACGAGGGTCTCAATCTCGAAATACAAACATATTGGGATGACAAAAGGCTGCTTCCATTACCCCACGTTGGTAGGTATTTAATATTACAAACTTATCTTCTTTCGCTATATTTTTATATTACAAACTTATCTTCTTTCGCTGTAATTTTATATGCATGAATCGAACTGAATAATATTAACCCCGTGTTGGATATAACTTTATCTAACTTTAAAATCTTTTTCTTTTTCTAGCTCTCGACGATCTTTCTTCTGACGATTTCGACCATGTTCACTGATGTGTCTACTCTAAGGATATTGAGCTTACCTACGACCAGACACGATTTTTTCTACAATGCCTTTTCGGATATACTTTCATCCGTTGCCGTCCATTTGTCCATGTCTTGACTCCCGCTAACACCAAAGACTACGTCATGGTTGGTTACAACTGTCCTTGTTAAAATACCAAACGTATATTGCTTATATGTAAAATTATAAAGAACCTATTTATTCAAACCTAAAACAACAAAACTTCCATTGTTCTCTTAATATGTTGTTTTATCTGTTTACACACAAACCTGAACATGCCAGGAATTATATTACTTCCAATATGGAATTTCTTAATGTTTGTGCACTCACCACATTCAGACATTCTTTTATTTATTGTCCAAGTGACAAATCAACGGTTTTAATTTCTATTTAATTTCGATTTTCTTCTAGAAAATTCCGAGGAGCGTTGTCTCAACACTGAAGAGATGGGTGGACATGTCAACCAATGGCAGGGTAACCCTTGAAGCTCCTGATGAACCTACACATGTCATCACTCCTTCATCGTACTACATCTCCAAAAACGACGGCAGGATGGTAATAGAAAAGTCTTCTTTCAGAGACTTCATATCAGCTGCATCCTTCGTTGAAAAGAACGTTGTCCTAATCACTTTCAAAGAGCGCCATGACTGTTCTGTGTCCATCATCATTCATCGCATTATGTAGATTCCGTCGGAACCAGCACCTAAAATGGAAGCAAACAGTGTATCTCCTAGAATGTTCAACGCTCGTTTCATGATGATGCCTCCAGGAGCAAAACACTAATTACTATAAGTTTGCTAGTTAGGATGGTAGAGTAATGTAATTATTATGGACCATGTGCTTACTTGAACTATCGGAATGATCTTTTGCAACTTATGTAGCTCTTACGGACACTCAACTTGTTGTTTCAACCATCGGAATGATCCTTTGAAACAAATGTTGTTCGAACTATCGAAATGATTCATTCGAAAAAATGTTGTTCTTATCCTTTCAAAAGTTCACAATTCAAAAAACCAAAAAACAAAAAGATTCATTTTTAAAAATCAAACAAAACAAGAATCAGTTTGTGATTCAAAACCTCTAGCAATGCCATGTTATCAAACTTATTCAAACCATCTAGCGAAACATATCTCAATTAAAAACCAAACAGGACTCCGTTTTCAAGTTCAAACTATATTTACTTCAACTTTTCCTAAACACACACTTGTGCACCGAATAACATAAAAACCGTGCCTCCCTAACCAAGGAAGATTATTAATTGAAAAAAACGTTTTCACAACAAAGGCACGACCATGCATCTGCTGAGTGTTCTACCGTTTACACTACTACTTTCACAGCCAAAGATGGATCACGCAGGCAGCACGCAACGAATACAAAAAATTCAATGAACAAGAGAAGTGAAAATCTTAAAAAAAACCCGATAAAACAAACCCCTGTTTCCGAAATTATACGCCTGGAACCGCCGCATGACTAGCAACTGCTCTTTGGCGGTTTCCTTTTTTGCACGACAAAAGAACCCTTTCACTTTTCTGACTCCATTTCATCCTCTTCCTCGAAAGTTTCTCGCCGGCCGCAGTTCACCACCGCACACCTCCAGCCATGGACGACGGGAAACTAACAACACTCACTGAACACATCACTACTCACGGTACAACCTTGCTCGCGGTGGTGTACACCAACAACCCAAGGACCATGGAGCGGATCATCAAAAAATACAAAGAATGGCTAAAGGAGGAGAAGAACAAGTTTGTCGGCCTCGACCTCGAGTACACACGTAAGAGTAGTTACATACGACAAGGGATCGTCGTCGTCCAACTTGCTATGCACGAGCATGTCCTTGTATACCACTACTGCAGATCCGAGCGCTCCCAGGCGTTAGTTGACTTCCTGCAACGGAAAGCGGTAACTTTCACTAGCGTCGACACCAGGAACGACAAGACCATGCTTGCCCATGCATGGATCAAAATTCCAGACGAGCACCACGTCGACATCCAGAGGCTATTCTGCATCAAGGGTGGTGGAGAAAGGGACTCCATGGGTGACCTTGCAGCGGCCATCATCGACCCCTCATACAAGAACATGAAGAAATCATTCCCAAAGGAGAAGCACCAGTTCTGGGAGCCCTGTTCAAGAATTCATCCGATTAACCAATTAACTTGCCGATTAATCCCTACTCATAGGATCACCGAGTAGCCGATAAACTGATAAATCGTCCGATTAATTGATTAAATGGCCGATTAACTTGCCGATTAGCCTATTAATCCCCTACTCGCCAACCAACCAAGCAGTTACCAGCTAACGATTTCCTCAACAATGTCTGGGAGTGGAAGCCACTTTCCCCGATACACCTTGAGTACGCGGCAAAGGACGGGTATGTTAGCTACGAGTTGTACCATAGAATACTAATCATCAAGAACGGGCTACGTCACCTCCACCAACAACCAATGAAAGAAAGACTCCGCCCACGTAAGAGCAATGACGAGGAATCTTCCAGCGGCTGAAAGCGCCGGAAGGGAAACAGTGGTTGGTAAATTGCGAGAAAATGGATGTCTACATTAAACTAGTAGGAACTACTATTATCATAATTTAGATTGTATGAACCTATGTTGTAAATATGTTTGTTGTTGCTCAAAGATGTTGTGTGTATTGTATTACTATTTTACGTTTGAACTTTGAACATAGTGGTGTGCTCATGTACAAATGCATACTACGTTTTGCATGTCTAAATGCAATTAGTAAGTTATGTCCCAAAGATCGAGCAAGCATATATTGTATCCATGATTATAGAACGAGAGATATCTCGCACGATATTGTATTATAATTTTCATACTCAACCTTTACAAGATGCATCGTGCATTTACAAGAATATGTGATGATATCGTTGTAAACTTTCAGTACAATGCTTATTAAACATTGGCTGAATAATTCATAAATATTGTAGAAGATCATTCGGTACACAGTCACAAGCGACGAGAACTTTGTTACTTTAACAACATTGGAAAAAAAATCATTGCCTCCATTTTACATCAAACACCGCTCCGTCCATTCAGAACATCCTTGCTATTGCACACAGGTTCCTCTCCGTACACCAGTTCTGCACGATGCCACAAAACTACACTACTGTGTGCAACTGACCTATGTACAAGTGTGGCTCAATAAGTGTCTACTCAATCCATGCCTGTGGTGCCACGCACCCGTGACCCTAGAGACTTCACACCTGTGCATCCACAACCGAGCCCCTCTAACCAGATATTTGGACCGATGCCTCTACTGCCGTACATCCGTGCCTCTAGAATCTTGACAGCAGCAAGAGGGTTCAAAACTGTGCCTCCACACAACTGTGCTTGTACTGACTTCACTTCCGTGCCTCTGTTTGCTTGATTAACGTGCCTCATATGAAACCCACAGTAACTCTACGTGCTCCGCACGCGTGATCACCAATGCAACTTTGGTGCTGCACAGACGCGTCCCTCAGTATACCCGTACCTCCACAACCGTGCTTGTACTGACTATAATTCCATGCCTCTGTTTTGCTCAATCCACATGCCTCACATAAAACCAACAGTAACTCTACGTGCTACACACACGTGCCTCTCGCATGAAACCCATAGTATCTCGCCCGTACAACTTTGGCGCTGCACACACGTACCTCTCAGTATACCCGTGCCTCCTCACGACCGTGCCTGCATTGACTTCAATTCCGTGCCTTCATTTGCTTAATCCACGTGCCTCACATAAAAGAGATGCACAGCCGTGTCTTAGAGTAAACAACACACGTGCCTCTACTGTATTGATAACTATGACCCCAGTTAAATAACATCCGTCCAAAAAAACATCTTTAAAAGAGATGCACAACCATACCTCTTCTACAAACATACAACAGCAATGAACACTTAGGTTCATATCGTTTCATATATCTACATAACATTAAACCGTAGCATAGATTTTTAAAAAAAATCCATTTATGTTCAAAGGCTATAACTAACATCACTGCGGCAGAAGATTGAAGATAACAACAAGCCTCCCATCACGCTCTTTGAAAGTTATCAGCACCAAGTTGTTTACTTCAATAGACGATGCTTGGAGAAAATCACTGAAACCTTCATGTTTGAACACCATTCTACTACCCAAGCCAATGAAGTAGGAGCAAGGAGCGCTCACATATATATCATCATCAGCGGATTCCAAAGTAACTTTAAGGGTTAAAACGCCAGTCCTAGGAAAAGTCACAAACTCCTTCAAACTCCTCACAACAATACCAGGAATAACCTGACATAAAACATCAAGCTATCAGAAATAGAACAAAAATTCAAAACTATAAATAAGAGAGATAATAAAAATAAATAAATAAACAAAAACAAAGAAAAAACAGTGGAAAAAAATTTGACCATACGATGACCATTAACATTCATGGAATCAATCCTGTGAACAAAAGGACAACAAGGTATGTAGACATCATCAAAGAGTTGACACCTCATAAAATACATCTGCTGATAATTAAGAAAAACACCACGGGTGTAATAACAACTCCCAAAAAGTTCCATCTCGAAGTCGCTCAAACAATCAAGAGCTACAAAATATAATTACACAGGCTCAAGGGAACAAAAAAATCATCATATGCAATAAAACAAGCTAAAAACTTCCTTAAAAATAAACCTTACCAACAGACGGTAAAGGAGACAACGCATCTCCACAACCAACACGATAAAAATCAATACCAATCCATGTTCCATAATGTTCAAGCCTAATGATCATTATATCACGAGGACGAACACCATAATCATCGACCAATCGTTCCTGTGAAGGATCATGGAATTTGCTCCTCAACCGACCATGACTAAACAGAACACCATACAAATAACCCTCATTGCAATCAAGAGCAAGATCAAGATCTTCGTCACCCCTCCTTATGGCTAAAGTCCTACACTCCTCGATGTAACGAGCAAGATGAGCTCTAACACGCATGGAACATACTTGCACAACAAATCAAAACAAGGATCATAATCAAAACCTAAACAAAGATGAGCAGCACCAAAAGAAATAAGCGTGTGCCAAAATTGAACAATTATAAAATGATATTCTTATAACACGCCCCAACAATGCCGATCCAGACCACACTGAACCCATCTACAGAAGAATCAACAGAAGAACACGGGCCATCAGGCATACGGCAAAAAGGACAAGCCATAACTGCAAGGAACACAATGATTATCAAGAACTAATCCCACAAAACCCAGTTGAAACTTGACATCTGATAGTGTTGGTAGTCCCCACCCGTAACTACCCTATAAATCTCCATATCCCGGAAATATAATGGGAATAAAAAGAGAAACGATAAAGGAAAACAGGGAACCCACGAAGGCAACCGGTAGGGAACAACGATATCACGAACGGGGAAACGAGGTCGACGCTAAAGAAGAAACGCTGTAAGAGCAGGCAACAAGCGCGGCGGCCGGAACAGGGGCCGCCATAACCACCCGACAATGGCGGGGGCCGCGACGGGCGGAGACAACGGCAAAGAAAGAACAGTGCTCCACGACGGTTCGCCCACACCAGAGAGAAACAGATCTCAAAACAGATCAAAAGTGTAATGTAATATGATCGGGCTGCTCAAGTGCACGCCTCGATTGATCTCATTGATTGGTATATATACAGGGTTACAAAACTTGTATCGCAAGTTCATCAAGTCGGTTTTAACCTTATATGGTAACCAACTATACAGGATCAATTACAACACGTGGTCGATCCGGTTGGGGATACGTAGAATCATCTAACACGCCCCCGCAGTCTGAACGTGGAGACATGCCGTCGCCGATGTGAAGACTGGACCGAAACTCAAGGAACAATGGTGTCGGCAATCCTTTAGTAAATATGTCCGCAAACTGTGATGACGATGGAACATGTAGTACGCGCAGGGCTCCGATAGCAACTTTCTCGCGAACAAAATGTATATCCAGCTCAATGTGTTTAGTACGGCGATGTTGCACTGGGTTTGCGGACATGTATACTGCAGATATGTTGTCACAGTAGACAACGGTGGCACTGTCAAGCGGGCAATTTAGCTCAAGTAACAAATGACGCAGCCAACAAGTCTCGGCTACGGCTGTAGCAACTGCTCGATATTCAGCTTCAGCACTGCTGCGAGAAACTGTCGGTTGTCGGCGAGAAGACCATGAGACTAGATTGTCTCCCAGAAATACACAGAAACCGGACGTAGAGCGGCGAGTATCCGGGCATCCAGCCCAATCAGCATCCGAATAGGCAACAAGAGTGTGTGAAGAGGAGGAATGAAGAATGAGACCAAGATCAAGTGTTCCTTTAAGATAACGAAGAATACGTTTGATTAGAAGAAGATGTGGTTCTCGAGGATCATGCATGTGAAGACATACTTGATGGACGGCATATGAAATTTCTGGTCGGGTAAGAGTGATATACTGGAGTGCCCCAGCAAGACTACGATACTAAGAAGGATCAGAGACCGGTGCACCGGCAGAAGCAGAAAGTTTGGATTTGGTGTCTATAGGTGTTGGAGAAGGATTACAGTCAATCATGCCGGCACGACGGAGAACATCAATGATGTACTGACGTTGAGATAAATGAATAGTGGAGGGACTGCGGGTGACGGAGATGCCAAGAAAATGATGAAGAGGACCAAGATCTTTCATGGAGAATTCACGGCTAAGTTGAACAATTATTTGATGAAGAGTGTGTTGAGAAGAAGCAGTAAGAATAATATCATCTACATAAAGGAGAAGATAGGCAGTGGTTGTGCCATGATGTAAGACAAAAAGAGATGCATCGGACTTAGATTCAATAAATCCAATGGAACGAGCATAGGTGGCAAAACGTTGGAACCATGCGCGGGGAGCCTGTTTGAGACCATAGAGAGATTTTTTAAGACGGCAGACATGTGTAGGAAAGCGAGTATCGATAAATCCAGATGGTTGCTGACTATAGACTTCTTCATTGAGATTTCCATGCAAGAAAGCATTTTTCACATCTAGTTGATGAATTGGCCAAGATTTAGAAAGCGCAAGAGAAAGAATAACACGTATGGTGGCAGGTTTGACAACAGGGCTGAAGGTTTCGTCGTAGTCGATGCCGGGTTGTTGTGTAAATCCGCGCACTACCCAACGAGCCTTATGACGAGCAAGAGATCCATCGGAGTTATATTTGTGGCGAAATATCCATTTGCCACTAACAATGTTAGCACCCAAAGGGGGAGGAACAAGAGTCCAAGTGCCATTTGTCATGAGAGCATCATATTCGTCTTGCATGGCTTGGCGCCATGAAGGATCACGAAGAGCAACAAGATAATTATGTGGAAGAGGGGAGCCAACCGTGACGAAAAGATTAAGACGATCGATGTGACCGGGTAGCTTACCGGTTGTGCGACGAGTGCGATGTATAGGAGGTGGTGGTGGCGGGGTAGGGATAGGAGAAGGGGTTGGTGAGTTGTTGGGAGTGTGTAATATGGAGGCGGTAGGAGAAATAGGAGAGGATGGTTCGGGTGGGGGCGCTGCCGTGGCAGGAATAGTGGAGGTGTTCTTTGCCACGGCAGATGGGTCGGCTGCTGCTGTAGGGAATGGAGGGGTTTTGGTTGTCGTGGTATGAATTGGGTCAATGATTAGAGGATCGAATATGTCATGGTGAGGTGGGTTGGGTGGGCTAGGTGTTGGAGCATACGGGAAGGTGTTCTCATCAAATGTAACGTGACGGGAGATGATGATTCGCCGGCTTTCAAGATCAAGACATCGGTAACCGCGATGCCGAGAAGGATAGCCGAGAAATAAGCAACGAGTGGCACGAGGAGCTAATTTATGTGGTGTGGTGGATGAGGTGTTGGGATAACAAAGGCATCCAAACACACGGAGATCATGATACCGAGGATGATGACCGTGGAGGAGAAAGAAGGGTGTAGTAAGGTTAGATGAATTGGTTGGTCTAATGTTAATGAGATAGGTGGCAGTGTGTAGGGCTTCAGCCCAAAAAGAAGAAGGAAGAGAGGCTTGAAATAGTAAGGTACGAACAACATCATTAGTTGTACGAATAGCTCGCTCGGCCTTGCCGTTTTGTTGAGATGTGTAGGGGCAGGAAAAACGGAATAGAATGCCATGGCTACCGCAGAAAACATCTAATTTAGTGTTGTCAAATTCTCTGCCATTATCACATTGGATGGATTGAATAGAGAGATTAAACTGTGTAGAGGCATAAGCATGAAAGGCGACAAATGTGTTATAAACATCAGATTTTTTTGAAGAGGAAAGCTCCAAAAATATTGAGTGAAATCATCGACAATTATTAAGTAATAGCAATAGCCAGACGAGCTGGGTACAGGGGATGTCCAAAGATCACAATGTAGACGCTCAAACGGACGAATAGTATAGGACTGTGATGGAAAAAACATGTTTTCCTAATTGACAAGCATGACATAAAGTAGAGCCGGCTTTATTGTAGGGGATGTGCTGAAGTTGATGAAGACGCGACATGGTGTGTGAACCGGGGTGACCTAGGCGACGATGCCAAATATCCGAAGGAGATGTGGTGACATGGGCTTCATGGCTGGCTTGGCGGACTGGATAGAGGGGACCGGAGCTATTGCATCGAAGAATCACGATCCCGGTGAGAAGATCCTTCACAGAGAAACCATAAGGGTCAAATTCGACGGAACAAGAGTTGTCAGTGGTGAATTGACGAACAGAGACAAGATTTTTGATAATTTGTGGAACGATGAGAATTTTGCGTAAATAAAGAGGAATAGATGTGCTTGTTAGAGAGTAGGAACCAATATGTGTAATGGGTAGAGTAGCACCGTTACCAACAGTGACAGATTGAGAAGCAGATGGTATTAGAGTCGAAGTTACCATGCTCTGATGCCATGTGGGAGGATGCACCAGAGTCCATATACCACTCATGTGTGCCGGGAATCTGCATGTTGTTGAGAGCCGCTAGAAGCGCAGGGTCGACCGCCGAGCTTGATGTAGGTGACTGCAGCATGTTGGAGTTGTTGTTGGCATGGCCGTATGCAGTGTAAGCTTGAGGAGCAGTGTTGGGGCGAGGACCAAGTAGACCTGGAGCAGGAGCCTGCCACGGACGTGACTGCCAGGAAGAGGAGGGCTGCTGCCATGGAGCCTGTGTGTGTTGTTGCTGAAGATATGCCCGCGTCGGAGCACCCGTCCATGGGTTGAACTGCCACGGATTGTCGCGGCCGCGGCCACGTCCACGGCCACTGCCGCGGTTGAAGGTGGAGCCCGTTCCGCGCCCTCCAGAGCCGACGCCCCCGGAGATGATAGGGAGAGGAGCACGTTCACCGCCAGCGCTCGGGATGATGCTATTCCCGCTAGCCCAAAGGGCAGTGGATGCCGCGTTCTTGGCATCAGTTTTCTTCTGGCTCTCTTCAAGGATCAACGCCGAGCGGGTCTGCAGGAACGAGGGGAAGGGCACCTGGAACGGAAGAAACGAGCGGAGGTGGGCGAAACTGTCGTTGAGGCCACGCAGGAGGGTGAGGACGAGTGTTTCGTCGCTGATCGTCTGGCCAACATCCACGAGAGAATCAGCAAGGGACTTGAGCTTTGTGCAGTAGTCACCGACGGTCATATCGCCTTGCGGGTGTTCCTGAACTCCGCTTCCAGCTGGATTGCCCGGTGCTTTTTATTGTCGCGGAAGAGATTCTCGATGGCGTCCCAGATCGCGCGCGCGGTGGATCCGGGGCGCATGACGATGCCAAAGAGGTCGATGGAGATAGAGCCATAGATCCAAGAGAGAACCGTGTAGTCGTCGCGGCCCCAATCCGAAGCCGGCGAAGTGTCGGAGGGAGTAGCGCAGGCATCGCCGATGACATGAGCTGTAAGGCCATAGCGGCCAAGGGCGACGAGGAACAACTCGCGCCAGTTGGTGTAGTTGGAGGCGGTCAGGTCGAGGGTGATGGGTACATGAAGTTTGATGGAGGTGGCATAGGTGGAAGGGCTGGGCGTGGAGGCTGCTGGGGAGGTTGCGGGAGCTTTGCCCATCTCGGCGGCGCGACGATCAAGTTCTTCCTGGCGTAGTTTGCAGGAGAGACTCGCGTTCCTTCAACTCGGCCTCGAGCTTCTTGAGATCGTCGGTTGTCATGGTGCAGGTAGAAGGCTAGGTTGGGATTCGATTGGAGAGGCTTATGTGTATTAGGATTTCAAAAGGAGGGAGGATACGGTGGTCTCTGATACCATGTAATGTAATATGATCGGGCTGCTCAAGTGCACGCCTCGATTGATCTCATTGATTGGTATATATACAGGGTTACAAAACTTGTATCGCAAGTTCATCAAGTCGGTTTTAACCTTATATGGTAACCAACTATACAGGATCAATTACAACACGTGGTCGATCCGGTTGGGGATACGTAGAATCATCTAACAAAAAGGTTTTACAAAACATTAAAAGTATAAGGACTAAAGTAAAAAAAAGGAAAAACTAGAAAGGGAAACCGAAAACCGGAAAACATGGAAGACGCCGTGCGCGCGACTTGTCGCGCGCGGAGCGCCTCGGAAAATTCTCACGACCGCTCCGCGCGTGACACTTGGCGCGTGGGGAGCGCTCCCCGACTAATTGTTGCGAGGAGCGCTCCTCAATTAGTGATTTCGCACGATTGCTTGCTGGCGCGGACTCATCCTCAAACTTGCACGCAAAAAAAAAAGTGTTCCGCTAACTGGGCCGAACCTGGGCCCCACATTCTAATACACACCACTCTACCATATATGTCCCTTCTATCCCTCTTTTTTTTGTACTTATATCCTTTCTGTTCTGTTCCATCCTGCCCGGCGAAATCACGGAAGCCGCTAACGGCAGCCGAGAAGGGAGGGGGAAAGAGCGGCAGTAAATCATTTCGTCAGCAGCTCTTGGGGCCTGCGGGAAATCTTCCGCCGCGTCACCTCCTCCCATGGCGGCGACCGCGGAGCTCGCCTGATCCTGATCGCGCCCGTGATTGTGAGTGCTCCAGTCCCCTCCGTGTCCTCTTTTGCTTGCGGGCTGTTTCCTCCTCCGGCGCCCCTCCCGTCCGCGCCCCTTCCATCTGTAACTGCAACGGCGGCTAGGGTTTCTGGCTGCTTGCCCTGAGTTGAGGGATTGAGGCGCCGGAGGGAGGGCGCGCAGCCGCTCCCATGATTGTTCCTTGGATTTGACACTAGTCTGCAGTTCGGGTACATGAGAGATGACGATAACATTAGAGTTTTTTTTTGGACCGCAAGATTGTGCTTTTGGCAATTGATAACATTGTTTTAGCGTGGAGACGGGAGAAGCGAATTTATTTTTCTAGTCAAAAGTTTGGACGCTGCAACAGAGCAGAGTTTTTTAGATGCCGTCAGTACCTTCCTTGGCGCATTGGCTGGTAAAGAGTAGATATTTGGAAGCGATACAGACATGGATATGCTTCATCTTCTTTCTTTTTGCGACAAAATAATTTTAATGACCGTTTTCTGTCTAGGAGTAATTTTTTAAGTCAAACTACAAGTGGTATGTCCTGTATCATTTCTCTTTTTGCGGGACTGCATCATTAACTGGAATGTGTGTTTGCAGAGTGGTTTGGCAGTTCAGCTGCCCCAGCATTGCGTGCTCACTATGGTTGCTGAAGAGCCCGAAGCAAAGAAGCAAATAAATGAGGGATGCATCATAAACCGCCTCCCAGGAGACCTCATTGAGCGGATATTTTTCAGGCTTCCAGTGAGCACTTTGTTGACGTGCCGCGGCGTCTGCAAGCAGTGGCAGAACTTCATCCGGGATCCACAGTTTGCCGCATCACACCTCCAGCTTGCATCCAGTTATGCTCTTCTCTTCTTCCCGCAAGGTTTGGTTTCCGGCGTGCTCTACCCTAGTGATGCTATCCTAATTGATGAAGCCTGGTCACCGTCGACATATGCGGTGCCAGTGATTGGTCCTGATGATTTCCTTTTTGGCTCATGCAATGGCCTTCTTGGGTCATACACAAAGACATCAACGATCAAGATAGCTAACCTTGCAACTGGTGAATGTCTACATCTTGAGAAACCTTCCAAGAATGTGAAAGGTGATCACTACTGTTTCTACAGCTTTGGGTTTCATCCCGTGACAAAAGAATACAAGATCACACACTTCCTTGGTGACTGCGTTAATGGTCGCCCCCATAATAAAGACAGGTTCAACATCATTCAAGTTTACACGCTTGGTGATGAGAAATGGAAAGATATCCGCACTCCAGAACCTCTTAGCTTGATCAGTGTGAGAAACTCTGGAGTTGTCAATGTTGATGGCAAAATGTATTGGTTAACTGAAGACATGCTAGTTAGCTGGCAGCATGCAGTTATTTCCTTTGATCTCAGTGAAGAAAGTTTTGCGACTATACAACTGCCGGCAGAGCGTGAAGATCAGGATCGTTATGGTCCTCGTAAGTTCTGGATCAGAGAAATGCATGGCAAAATATGCATACTAACTGCTCAACCAAGTCGTTATGATCCCAGAGCTCTTCTTGGTGAGCTGCAGATCTGGACACTTGAGAACACGGTAGAGCAACAAAGGTGGAGCAAGAAGTACAATATTAAGAACCCACCAAATTACATTCCAGGTCCACATTCTGTTCACAGGGATAGGATCATGACGCAACTTTACAACAGCGTGTGTTCATATGAGTTGTTTAGTGAAAACTTCGAGATTGATTTGAGCAAGAAGCTGAAGCTGTTTGATTCCAAACCCCGTTGGATGTACAACATGCAATCCTACATCGTTGTGAAATCACTTGTATCTTTAGATGTATATAAAAAGGCTGGCATTGTGCGCAGACCGAAACAGCAAGTAGGCTGGGAATTGAAGAAGTGGAAGGCATGGGAGGATAAGCGTCGTGAGGCAGAGAATATACGGTGCCGTGTCCACAAACACGAGCATGCCTTATTTGTACGTTGGCCAAACTGTTATTAGCCTTCAACCTTGATGAATGTTCCTTATTTTGGATTTTTTGACAAACCGCTTACTTGCCACTTTGTAGGGAAACGCAGAAAAAATGGGTAAAATGTATCAGTCTTTGCAGGATAAGCCACATGATGTAGCAGAACGTCTACGCGCAGAACTCAATCAGGTGTTACAGGACATGCCGGATAATCCAAGTCAGGTGATTCTCTACAAAAATGGTAGAATCGAGGGTACCACACTTTTCACATTTTAGTTGAAAGATCCATAATTATCTGACGGCAAAGGCGTAACAAGATTTTTTTTCTTGAGAAAGCACAAAGCTTGCATCTTGATGCCTTGACAGAAAAAATATAGTTACAAGGCCTAAGACTAGGCCAAACAACTGACCACTCAAGACAAGACCACAACTAACAACCACCGGACATACATTACAACCAACGCCACAAAACTATTTTAAGTGTGTTGTAACTAGTGCATTAACAAGTGTTTTGCAACTTTCCAATAGCTAAAGTCCCCCCGGAGGCTTAATTGGGTGGAGCAGAGGCAGGACTATGAGAAGTTGATGGCCCGTTCAGTGAAACTGAAAGAAAGGGCTCAGGTACAGTTTGCTTGCATTTGTTGATTTGCTAGCAAACATTATTTACTACTGTTGTTGAAGTATGTCAAATTTGACAAACTTGACCTTCCTATAGGTCATGAAGCAGGCACATGATAACATCTTGAGTATCATTGCAAGTTTTAAATTGGATAAGGTGAACTCTTCGGGTTTAAACTTTTAAATTATCCATGTTTTCTGCAACAACCTGCCAGCTTGTTACTCATTTCTTTTTTGACTACTTGTCCTATTTGCCATAATAATGAAGCCAATTAACTTATTTTCAGAAATAAGCAGCTTAACTGGGTTCTCTATTCATATAAATGAATGACTTGCATGTTCTTGAAAGAAATAAATGAATGTCTTGCCCACTAAAATGTGACTATTTTCCGCATCGTATGGAAATTAATTTATTCACTATGGTTTAAATACATGCAGTCAAAAAATTCATGTGATGCCTTTTATTTTAAAGAGTATATTCGGCATCCTAAAAAAGTTATATTCTCTTATTTAATATTGCAAACCCAACATGCATATGTAAGCCTTGTCTAGTACTCACTCCATTACTAAATATATGACGTTTTGGTAATTTAAATTGAACTACCAAAACGTCGTATATTTAGAAACGGAGGGAGTAGTTGCCTAGTTCTGTAAATTTCATGTTCTTGCATGCATTTCCAGTTTCATGTTTGCTGGAATACTTTGTACATGATGAGTAATGAGCATAGTCGTGCTAACTAAGCATCGGATTTTTTTTTCCGATTGTGCATCAGTAACTATAATGGATCATCATAAGCATGGAGTGAGTAGCCAAGAAGATCATTGTTACCGTCCGACAAAATTTCACTTTCGTCTGTATTGTTCTGGTTTTGAACTTCTCATCCTGAAATTTAGCAACAATGTGCCCCTTGTTTACTGTTAGAGAAGAACAATGAGGATATACGATAGCATGTCTCTTCTTTTATTGGAATTCTAAATGTTTCATGTTAGCACATGGGATGAAGTAGCGAACACTTTCTTGTATTTGATATCCTAATCCATATGAGGACGGGGCGTCGACCCGTTGGCTGGGTAGCTGAGGTTGTTGCCAGCCCACCCAAGTTCGAGTCCCGGCACGGACATGCGGTGCTCACGGAGTTTCTCCTATAAAGAAAAGCCAACGAGGGTTAGCCCTTGGGTTGGTCTCATTTTTTTATATCCTAATCCATATTCACTTTTGGCAGGGTAAATCAGCTGCTGGCGCTTCTTCTTCTTCCATTGCCCGTCTTGACGAGAAGAAGGAAGAAGAGAACATTTAAAATTGCACTTAGCTATCTGGGGCACTTCTTGTTATATTGTCTCTATTTCATCCTGAGAGATCCTGTAACCTCTGCCAAGGAGGCTCTTGTCCCCTTCGATTGGATGTGCGCAGCCGTTGTTGGTAGTCCGATTTAGCCTCTCGCTCCATCAGTTGCTTGTTGTCATTACATTGCACTTTCAGGTTTCTAGTTTCTATAAATGTTCAGCACAAAATGCCGCTTGGCCGAGAGATCCAACAGGAACGATGGCCTTGCCTTAAACAGGAATAATGATGTGATTTGAATGTTTTAAATACTTGGGATTAAGTGTCAGACTTCATGCTGGCTCTCTGCGCTGTAGTTCTCTTATTAGTTCTCACGATATGCATCTGATGTTGTGGACTAATCTGCCAAATCGTCTCCAACCAAAGTATGTTTTCGAATGCAAGATGGGCTGTGCTTGTGCATTAGTGTCCTCTGAGTGAGTAGAGGGCGAAAACATTCTGGAACGTCTGAAGGCTAAAAATGCGCCAACCTGGAACGAATGCGTATTTTGCCAAGATTTCTTTCTTTCTTTTGGGCCGAGAATGCCTAGTTACCGAGTTAATGGTGTTTCCCTTTTGTACTGGGTAAGCTTCCCCTGGTGAGTATTCTGTTTGACCCTTGATTATGTTTCAGAAGGGTACTTGTTAACTTGTCATTCCTGGCATTGCTTCACAGAAGAAGGGTACTTCAATTTCAAAAGCTGGCATTGCTTCACAGAATCACAGTGGCGAAGATGATGCAAACCTCGGACTCGAGAACTTGTCATGGCATTCTTCTTAGGTCGCTTAGACTCTTCCTACGGTCCAATTATTGCGTCTTTTTAGTCCCGAGTGATTGCTAGCTTTTCCAGCCAGTAAGCCGGTGGTTTATGTATCTGACATCTATCTGCTGTTATGTTCGAACGTCTGAACCGACTATTGCCACTATGAACATCTACTGAAGTTTCAGAGAACATCTTGACATGCAAAAACAACCTTGTTTGTGCATGAATTACAATTATCTCCCATACTAATGTTATGTAAGTTTCCAATTTGAGAAACAGTGCCTTTTTTTCTGAAGAAAATCATTCAAGGCAATGGAAGCAATGTACAGCTGGAAGCACACATTTCAAGTAGGTTCAGGCAAAAAAAAAGCAAGCTCAGAGCTTCTGAATTCTCAGCTGAGAAACTGTTGAACTATGGCCTTCCAGTAATACTGTATCAAATTAAGCTAAAAAAAGTGGGAGCAACTAGTTAACAAGCGCTCCTTCGGGAGCCTCGCAACGATCAGCGCCACTTGACGCGCTCCCAGCCATTCGCTACATGTCGCGGCGCGCTCTCAGCCATTCGCTACATGTCGCGCTCTGGACGCTCCCTCCGGATTTTGTTTTTTTATTTTTCCACACGTGTTTTTGGCTTTTTAAACGGTTTTTTTGATTTTTTCGATGTTTTGGTTTTCCCCCGGTCTTACTTAGCTTTTCGATCAACAAAAAAATTTGAAAAAAGAAATTTTGCACGAAAAAACGCGTTTTTTTTTTCTTTCGTGAAAGTCACGGATTTTTTTTTCCGTGAGAGGCACAGTTGTGCTTTAGCGAGTCACAGCCGTGCCTTTCGGAAATGAAAAAAAACGTGTTTTCTGCTTTTTTCCGCGAGAGTCACGGTTTTGCTTCCGCGAGAGGCACGGGTGTGCTTTCGCCAGAGTCACGGCCGTGCCTCTCAGAAAGGGAAAAACAAAACGCGTTTTCTGTTTTTTTTTCTTTCATGAGAGTCACGGTTTTGCTTCCGCGAGAGGCACGGTTGTGCTTTCGCGAGAGTCACGGCCATGCCTCTCAAAAAAGGAAAAAAATACGCGTTTTCTGTTTTTTTTCTTTCGCGAGAGTCATGGTTTTGCTTTCGCGAGAGGCACGGTTGTGTTTTCACGAGAGTCACGGCCGTGCCTCTCGAAAACGGAACACGTTTTTTTTCCTTCAACGAAAGTCACGGTTTTGCTTCCACGAGAGGCATGGTTGTGATTTCGCGAGAGGCACGGGCGTGCCTCTTCCGGAAAGGAAAAAACCGTGCTCCCGGTTTGGTTTTTTTGCCCGATTTTTTTCGTCCGGTTTTTTGTGAAAAAAAAGTTCGTCAAAATCTATCAACATGGGATCTAGTTTTGAAGATCTCGACGCGAGGAATCTAATGATGAAAACGGTTCGAGATTTGGAAACAAGGTTTAAAAGATAAAACGTTTTGAATAAACGGATCTACGAAAAAAGGGAAAACTCCCGGGTTGCGACAAGTGGCGTGCTGCATGTGCGCCACTTGTCGCGACCTGGGAAAGTGGAGTGTTCTTTGCAACGAATACTCCTTAATTAGTTTCGAAAAAAAGTACTGTATCAAATTTCCACAAAAGAAATCCCAAATTGTTTTCTTTTAGGGATATCCCAAATTGTTTGGGCTTGTGTCATCGGTTAAGGCCGTTTGGCTGGGCCCTTTGCTTGGTGCTGGGCCGCGCCCGACCCGACCGCGCTCCTAGTGCAGCAATCGTGCGCGAACCGCGAATCCTGAAAATCCCCAATCTCCATTTCCCCGCTCTAACCCTAGACACAGGCCGCCCGTGCGGTGCGGCGCGGCTGCGGCAGCCCTGTTGCGGCGGGAGACGAGCCTCTGCCGGCGAAGCGAGGCCGCGCGACTCGCGTGCTGGAGGGAGGGGAGGGGAGGGGAGGCGAGGTGGTCTTTGGCGGCGTGCAGGTCGACGCGGTGGCGGTAAGCTCGGGCCTCCTTTTTTCTGCCCTCACATTCACATGGCTGCGCAGAGGTAGAGATTAGAGAGCGTGCACTTGCAAGAACTTGAACTTCCATCTGGAAAACATGCCTCGGAATCAACTGATTCAGGGTACCATTTATGTTACTGTCTGTTTCTGCATATTACCGTAGTCACTGAATCTTACAAATAGTGCAGAGAGTGTTGTCCACCGTAACCACTGAAACCTATAAACGGCGCAGAAATTGCTGACCACAGCCGGATCTCTTTGTCGCCGATGAAGTTTTGGTTGGTTGATCCGGATTCATACCGTCTTTCCCAATGCCAAATGCGCCGTTTACTTGTTCTGTCCAATGTTTCAGTGTAAACTAGTATTTCTAAGTTGCATGGTTGTTGTGCTCATGCACACATTCTGCTGTGCAGAGAGTCACATTAAGGGCGTGTTGTGGTGGTGTAGTACTCACTTTGTATATTATCCGCATGTTGATATGTGTACTTGACCATGCCTTTAATTAGTTTTAAACTAGCTTGATTTTTCAACATTTTAGGCATCATATGTATATTCATTTGCTTATGATTATTTAGTCAATGGCCACACAAGGCTCCATATCTGCTGCTTAATTCCTTATTTACCCATTCTCAGTAGATAAACCTAAGCATCTGTTAAACTTTACCTAGACTTCATGTCACTTGCCAGCATATTACTCTTAGTTTAATCATAATTTTTACACAGTTTGGCCTTTTTTTATGTGTGTTTGCAGAAGGATTCGGTACCTAGGTTTCCCCGGGAGCCTAGATTTTGCTTACTATGGCTTCTGAGGAAATCAAATCAAAGAAGCAAAGAAATAACGAATGCATTATAAACAGTCTCCCAGGGGACCTCATTGAGCGGATATTTTTGAGGCTTCCAGTGAGCACTTTGTTGAGGTGCGTCAGTGTCTGCAAGCACTGGCACAACTTCATCCGTGATCCACAGTTTGTCTTATCACACCTTCAGTGTGCGCCCCGAGATGTCCTTCTGTTCTTCCAGCAAGAGTCGGTCTCAGGCGAGCCCTACCCTAGTGATGCTATCCTAATTGACGAAGCCTGGTCGCCATCGACACGCGCAGTGCCAGTGATTGGGCCTGATGATTTCCTTTTTGGTTCATGCAATGGACTCCTTGGCTTATACACAAAGACATCAACTATCAAGATAGCTAACCTTGCAACTGGTGAATGTCTACATCTTGAGAAACCTGTGAAGAATGTGAAGGGTGATCACTTCTCTTTCTACAGCTTTGCATTTCATCCTGTGACAAAAGAATACAAGATTACACACTTCCTTGGTGATTGTGTTGAGGGTCGCCCCCATAATAAAGACAGGTTCAGCACCATTCAAGTTTACATGCTTGGTGATGAGAAATGGAAAGATATCCGAACTCCAGAAGCTCTTAGCTTGATCAGTGTAAGAAACTCTGGAGTTGTCAATGTTGATGGCAAAATGTATTGGTTGACTGAAGAAATGTTAGCTAGCTGGCAGCATGCAGTTATGTCCTTTGATCTCTGGGAAGAAAGTTTTGCAATGATTCAACTGCCAGCAGCGTGTGAAGATCATGATTATTTTTGTCCTCGCAAGTTCTGGATCAGAGATATAGATGGGAAAATATGTATAGTAACTGCTCAAACAAGTCGTTATGGTCCCAAAGCTCTTGCTGGTGAGCTGCAGATCTGGACACTCGACAACACGGTAGAGCAACAAAGGTGGAGCCAGAAATACAATATTAAGAACCCACCAAATTACATTCCAGGTCCACATTTTGTTCACAGGGATAGGGTCCTCGCACAACTTTGCAGCGATAACGTATATGCGTATGAGTTGTTCGGCGAGAACTGTGATGTTAACCTGTGTAAGGGGGTAAACCTGTTAGATTTCAGCCCCCGCAAGCCGTACAACATGCAATCCTACATATGTGTGACTTGTACGTTTAGATGTATACAAGAAGGCTGGCATTGTACGTAGACCAAAACAGTGGGAAGGCTGGCAGTTGAAGAATTGGGAGACATGGAAGCGCAGGCTTAGCAAGTTAGCGGATTTGCAGTGCCGGATGCACAAATTTGAGCACCACTTACTTGTATGTTGGCCAGACTGTTATTATTAGGCCTTGATGAATATTAATTATCATTTTAAGATTTGACAAACTGCTAGTTTGCCATTTTGTAGGAAGTCGCAGAAAGAATGGGGAAAAGGTGCCAGTTTTTGAAGGATAAGCAACATAACATAGCAGAACATGTACTCACGGAACTCAAACAGGTGTTGCAGCACAAACCAGATAATCCAGATCAGGTAATTCTTTTACTGAAATGATAGCTTGTATGTTACCACACTTTTCACAGGTTAGTTCAAAACGTTTATAATTATTTAGGCCAAATGCATGATAATATTTTAAGTGCATTGTAACTACTGTGTTAACAAGTGTCTTGCAAGTGTCCAATAGCTAAGGTCCATCAGGAGGCTTAATTGGGTGGAGTACAGTCAGGCCCAGCAGAAGTTAGAGGTTCGTTTAAGTAAGACGGAAGACATGATGAAGGTACAGTGTGTTGGTGTGCTCACATTTGTTGATGTACTAACATTATTTACTACTGTTGCTGAAATATGCCACATTTGACAAAGTTGTCCTTCCTATAGGTTGTGCAGCAGGCACAGGATATGTTGGATCAGGTGAATTTGCATTGGTTCTTACTTGACTTCTAAATTATCCATGTTTTCAGCAACAACCTTCCAGTTCTCGTTTCTGTTCTGGCCTGCTGGTCTCATTTGCTGTAGTCACGATGCCTATTAACTTATCTTCAGAAATAAGCAACTTAGCCTACTGTCTATCTATTTTCTTGCATGCATTTCGAGTTTCATTGTTTGATGGAATACTTTGTACATGCTGAGCAGTGAGCATAGTTGTGCACTTGTGCTTGTGCTAATCGAGCACTGAAATATCTTACATCGATGGTGCATAAGTAACTATTCAGATGTTTCTGTTGGGTTCATCTCTAGCCTACCCCAACTTGCATGAGACAAGAGCTTTGTTGTTGTTGTTGTTGTTGTGCATAAGTAACTACTCCTATGAACAGCAGATTAAGTTACAAGAATGGAGTTCTGAAACAAAGAACTTTGTGAGTAGTAGCCAAGAAGATTATTTTTATCATTCACTACATAATTTTGTTTTAATCTGTATTGTTCTGGTTTTGATATCCTGATCCACGTTCACTTTTGGCAGGATGCGTCAGTTTCTTGCGCCTCTTCCAGTGACAGTCCTGACAAGGAGGAACAAGGGAGCCTTCAGCATTGAACCTGGCTTTCCTGGGGCAGTTCTTACCAATTGCCTCTGTTCCGTCCTGAGAGATTCTGCAACTTCTACAAGGAGACTCTTGCTCCCTTGGATTGGACGTGCGCAACCATTGTTCGCGCGCCGATTAGGCCTCTTGCTCCATCAGTTGCTTGTCATTGCATTGCACTTCCAAGTTTATGGTTTCTACAGATGTCGAGGGCACAATGCTGCTTGCCCCTAGAGATCCGACTGGAACATTGCTCCTTACCTCGAACAGAAACAGTGGTTCATTTTATGAATAGATTTTAAGCACTTTGCCATGTTTAAAAACTTGAGACACGCTACCAGACTTCATGCTGGTTTTCTGTGTCGTTGCTGATCCAGTTCTCACGGTATGCACTTGGCGCCGTGATTTAAACCTTCGCCGTGCTAGGTTTTGATGTCGCCGACGGCCTGTGTTACTAGGTCTCCGGATCTCATCTTGTCCTTCCTTTTGTTGTTTCCTGTCAATAATCTGACCTTCTGCTCACACCTTCTGTGTGTTCTAGGGCACATTGCCGTACACCACCCAAAACCCTAGCTCGTTCTGGCTTGGCGACTGGATCTAGGAGAACGTGGAAGGCCTCGTGAATAGAGAGAAAAGGACTCGAAATTGGGAGGGTTGGGGTAGTAGAAGTGCAGGCGATCAGTAAGCTCTTGTCCGTGAAGCCGGTGCAGCCGAGCAAGCAAAACTATAACAGAGAAGCTAAGCGTGCAAAACTACTAGAGAGAAGCAAATCACGAGCCGACGATTGTGTGTTTTAAAGCAGTACTAAAACCTCCGGTAGTTGTGACCTCTGATCGGCAACATAACTTTAAACGATTTTCTGAACGGAGTGGATGATGCAGTAACAATCAAACTGAAAAAGTGCCACTCCTAAAGCTCCATAACATAGATGGCGATCCTAGGCTAGGATCAAGCTCCGCGCCCATCTCCTCGCAAAATCTCTAGACAAGCAACATTTTCAAGACCTCTTCTTCCCAGACATTTCGCTTTGCAAAGTAAAATAAAATTCACCCTTAAATGCCTAACCCGAGAAGAAAGTTCAGATCACCGGCATTCATGCCAACTTGCACCTGTAGTCAGGTAGAAGCAGTAGACATGCAACAACTGCTAATGCAGGCCAGGATATGGCACACTGAATGGCGATGCGTGCACAAGAAATAAAAGAGAACAACTACATATTACAAAAGTGAACATAACAATGAGCAAGAAGAGAAGGGAATACAAGTATAAACATATTGGTCAGCAAACCTCTATCGTTTGTAGATGCGCCAATGGAAGGTACTCCCTCGGACCCTCCGTCCAAATATATAAGGCCACTTCGAGTTATTTAGCCTAATCCTGCCCAAAAAGTTGACTAACAAAATATGAGTTTACCATGACTACGAAGCTATAACTCGGGCGATTTATAGCGTTGTCGACATGATAAGAAGTGCTAGATAGATGATGGTAGATGTTTACATATGATGCCTTTCATCTTTAGTTCGCTAGTTTTCGTTACCTGTAGTATCTATTCTAGTTTCCTCTGCCATATTTAAATAAGCAAATTAGCTTATGTTTGAAATGTAAACATAACGAGTATGGCCATTCCTCTAGATGAATGACTTCCCCTATCTTACAATTATTTCTCCTTACAAACTTTATTATTATTAATCCATGCATATCTTTACAAGAAAGCAAGCTCACGCCTTTCGGGGAAAAAAAGAACTTCTGAATCCTGAACCTGAAAAACTTCCAAACAATGGCATTCAAATACTATCAAAATTTTCAACAAAATTATGTTTTTTTATAATCAACAACAAAAATATGTAATGCTTCCTCTCTCCCAGACGGACCCTTTCCGGGCCTAACCACCAGTGGGGAGTGTCCTGTTTCCCCAAGGAAAAAGGCCTCGTGGGTCCTTTGCTCCCTTCCCTGGCGGCCACTCAGGCCCCTGGTGCTGGGTGCTGGCCATGCGCTTTCCCTTCGCCGAGTGCCCGCCCGATCGCAGCCGTGCTCTTTGTCTCAAAAAACAAAAACAAAAAAGCAGCCGTGCTCTCTCGAAAAAAAATCCCCAATCTCCATTAACCGGCTCTAACCCTAGACACAGAGCGCCCGTGCGCTGCCGCTGCGGCGAGGGAGGAGCCTCTGCCGGCGAAGCGGGGCCTCGCGATTCGCGGGCTCCAGTGGGGCGACGCGAGGCGGCCTTCGGTGGCGGTAAGTTCCGATCCCCTCTTTTGCTGCCCTCACATTTCTCAGCATAGGTGGAGACTAGAGAGCGCGCAATTACCAGATTTACGCCCAGAAAACATGTTACTGTCTGTCTGTTCTGCGTATTACCTGAAACTTACAAATAGCCACTGAAACTTATAATTGGTGCAGAAATTGCTGTCCACGGCCGGTTCTCTTTGTCGCTGATGCACTATTTGCTTGTTCTGTCCAATGCTTCGGTGTAAATTATTTCTATGTTGTAGTATGAGTGTTGCGCTGATGCACACATTCTGTTGTGCACAGAGTCGGTAAGGGCATGTTGTGGTGGTGCACTTGACCATGCCTTTAGTTTTAAACTATCTTTATCTTTCAACATCTTAGGAATCATATGTATATTGATGTGCTTATGATTTTGCGTAAAATTATTAGTCAATGGCCATACAAGGCTCCATATTTGCTACAGATCCGCCACTTATTTCTTTCTTTACCTGTTTGCAGTAGATAAACTTAAACATCTGATAAACTTTACCTAAACTTCATGTCACTTGCCAGCAAATTACTATTAATCATAATCTTTACGCAGTTTGCCCTATTGTTTTTTGTATGTGTGTTTGCAGAAGGATTCGGTACCTAGGTCTCCTTGGGCAGGAGTCTAGATTTTGCCTACTATGGTTTCCGAGGAAAACAAAGCAAAGAAGCAAAGAAATGAGGAATGCATTATAAACAGTCTCCAGAAGACCTCATTGAGCGGATATTTTTTAGGCTTCCAGTGAGTACTTTGTTGAGATGCGTCGGTGTCTGCAAGCACTGGCACAACTTCATCTGGGATCCGCAGTTTGTCGCATCACACCTCCAGTGTGCGCCCCGAGATGCCCTTCTGTTCTTCCTGCAAGAGTCGGCCTCAGGCAGGCCCTACCCTAGTGATGCTATCCTGATTGACGAAGACTGGTCGCCATCGACATATGCAGTGCCAGTGATTGGGCCTGATGATTTCCTTTTTGGTTCATGCAATGGACTCCTCGGCTTATACACAAAGGCATCAATTATCAAGATAGCTAACCTTGCAACTGGTGAATGTCTCCATCTTGAGAAACCTGCGAAGAATGTTAAGGGTGATCACTTCTCTTTCTACAGCTTTGGATTTCATCCCGTGACAAAAGAATACAAGATTACACACTTCCTTGGTGATTGTGTCTAGGGTCGCCCCCATAATAAAGACAGGTTCAGTGTCATTCAGGTCTACACACTTGGTGATGAGAAATGGAAATATATCCGAACCCCAGAAGCTCTTAGCTTGATCACTGTGAGAAACTCTGGAGTTGTCAATGTTGATGGCAAAATGTATTGGTTGACTGAAGACATGTTAGCTAGCTGGTAGCATGCAGTTATTTCCTTTGATCTCAGGGAAGAAAGTTTTGCAACAATACAACTGCCGGCAGCACGTGAAGATCATGATCGTTATGGTCCTCGGAAGTTCTGGATCAGAGATATGGATGGGAAAATATGTATAGTAACTGCTCAAACAAGTCGTTATGATCCCGTAGCTCTTCTTGGTGAGCTGCAGATATGGACACTAGACAACACGGTAGAGCAACAAAGGTGGAGTCAGAAGTACAATATTAAGCGCACACCAAAGTATATTCCAGGGCCACATTTTGTCCACAGGGATAGGATCCTCACACAACTTTGCAGCAATAATGTATATTCGTGTGAGTTGTTCGGTGAGAACTTTGATGTTAACCAGAGTAAGTGGGTACACCTGTTAGATTTCAGTCCCCGCAAGCCGTACAACATGCAATCCTACATTTGTGTGAAGTCACTTGTACGTTTAGATGTCTACAAGAAGGCAGGCATTGTACGTAGACCAAAACAGCGGGAAGGCTGGGAATTGAAGAAGTCGGAGACATGGAAGTGTATGCTTGGCAAGGATGCGGATATGCGGAGCCAGATCCACAAATTTGAGCATGACTTACTTGTATGTGTGCCAGACTGTTATTATTAATCACTGATGAATATTTATTACTATTTTAAGATTTGACAAACTGCTAATTTACTATTTTGTAGTAACTCGTGGAAACATCGAGTAAAATGTGCAAGTTTTTGCAGAATCAGCAATATAACATTGCAGAACATGTACGCACAGAACTCAATCAGGTATTGCAGCGCAAACCAGATAATCCAGATCAGGTAATTCTCTGCTCAATGATAGAATGCATGTTATCGCACCTTTTCCGTGTTAGTTCAAAACATTAATAATTATCTGAGGCCAAATGCATAATAATATTTGAAGTGCATTGTAACTATGGTGTTAACAAGTTTCTTGCAATTATCTAATAGCCATTGTCCATCCGGAGGCTTAATTGGGTGGAGCAGAATCGGGAGCAGCTGAAGTTAATGGCTCGTTTAAGTAAGATAAAACACATGATTAAGGTACAGTGTGACAGTGTGCCTGCATTTGTTGATGTACTAACATTATTTACTATTGTTAGTGAAATATGCCATATTTGACAAAGTTGTCTTCCGTATAGGTCGTGAAGCAGGCAATGGATAACATCTCTGGTATTACAATGTTGGATAAGGTGAACTTTTGCATGGGTTCTAACTTCTAAATTATCCCTTTTTTCAGCAACAACCTTTATAGTTCTTGTTTCTTGTTTCTGTTGTGGCCTACTGGTCTCATTTGCTGTAATTACGAAGCCTATTAACTTATCTTCAGAACTAAGCAACTTAGCCTACTGTCTGTCCATTTTCTTGCATGCATTTCCAGTTTCATGTTTGGTGGAATATTTTGTACATGCTGAGCGATGAACATAGTTGTGCTAATTGAGCATGGGATTATTTTACTTTGGTTGTGCATAAGTAACTATTCAGTGATTTTTGTTAGGTTTCATCTCTAGCCTACCCCAACTTGCTTGGGACAGAAGGTTTTTGTTGTTGTTGTTGTGGATAAGTAACTATAAGAGAGAGAGATGATAGATTGATCTATTCCATATACCTATGAACAGCAGATTAAGTTACAAGTATGAAGTTCTAAAACAAAGAATTCTGTGAGTAGCCTAGAAGATTATTGTTATCGTCCGTCACAAATTTTCATTTTCATCTGTGTCATTCTGGTCTTGATTCCTCATCTTGAAATTTAGCAACATTGTGTCCTTGTTTCCTCTTAGAGAAGAACAACAAGGATATCTGATATGTCTCCTTATTTTTCATCAGAATCCTGCATGCTGCCTGTTAGCACATGGGACGAAAGTTGCGAGTGCTTCTTGTATTTGGTATTCTGATCCATATTCACTTTTGGCAGGGTACATCAGCTGCTGGCGTTTCTTCCAGTGACGGTTATGACAAGAAGGAAGAGAGCCTCTAGCATTAAGCTTAGCTTTCTGGGGCACTTCGTTCGTCTCAAGTGATTCTGCAACTTGTACAAGGAGACTCCTCCTCCCTTGGATTGGATGACCTCTTTTGCTCCATCAGTTACTTGTCATTACACTGCACTTTCAGGTTTCTAGTTTCTACAAGATGTCCAGCGCACAATGCTGCTTGGCCCGAGAAATCTGACAGCAACACGGCCCTTGCCTTAAGCTGAAACAATGGTGTAATTTTCTGAACAGATTTTAAGCAGTCTGCCATGTTTTAAATACTTGAAATGCACTACCAGACTTCATGCTGGCTTTATGTGCTGCTGTTGTCTGATTTTAAGCACCCTAATATCCAGAAATTGCTATTGGACGGTGCCCAACTTTTTAGAAATAAATAAAAGAACATTCCTATACAGGGATATAGTCTACACGCGAGTAGAGTTCCATGATGAAATATGTTAAGATGTGAACTACACCAAAAAGAGATCTTGATTTTTTTAGCGCATGCACTTCACTATAAAGTGCATGATTATTTAGTCAGTGGCTCCTTCCATTCATCCCCTCCATCCTTTGCTCTCCTGCCCGACATGTCATCCTCATGTTGCATCTGGGGGCCAGGGCATGGTGGTACGCCGCACATTGCGACATGCAACACGGAGGTGCGTGACATGGAATGCAAGAATAGGTACGGTGGAAAATGCGGGACGGGATGGGGTAGCGGAGTGCGGCGACCCATCTAGGTCGATGACACTCGAAGTGGAGGTGCTCGGAGCCGGCTGTGGCGGGGCCAGGTTGCATGGTGCAACGTGGGTGGCAACATTGGGAAGGGGAGTGAGGGGGCGCGTTCTGCAGTGAAAGATTGTGTGGGGCTGGAGTGAATTGCAAAAAACATCGACATTGAAGGCTAGAGTTGCAGAAATGACAAGTCTGTAGTTTTGTGCCCAAAAACACTAATTCCCAGGCTAAATTTTTGCAGAAAACACTAATCGCTCTGTTCGGTCGTTTTAAGTGGGATTATGACAGGTGGGTCCTGCTTTTGTCGACGTGGCGTCACTGTTGATCTGTTTGGCTCGTTTGACGCCGTCAGAAGCCGTTCGCGGGCCGTCTCGAGCCGGAACCGGTGAAATGGTCCACCCCGCGACTCGTTACAGCCCACCCACCCCAACCCTCATTCGCCCCCGCTCTCAGCTCGAACTCGTTCGCCGCCGTCGACCCGTCCACATCTCCGACCGCCGCCGCCGGCGCCGCCACCGCGTCGCCATGGTTTCCTGGAGTGAGGATGATGACAACAGTGAGAACTATTACCAGTACGCCACCTCTGGTTCAGACGACGGCATCGTGAAGGTGAGTTGGTAGAAATAGGGTTAGGTTTAGGATTTGGGGATTTTCCTCTTGAGCTAAATCTGAACTTTCCTTCCCAAATCTCTTGCTCTCCTTTGCACGTGCAGATGCCTGCTACGACGGATGACTCTGAATTTGAGGGCAATGATTTTGTTTTGTGCCGTGAACACGGGGTGCGAGCAGAAAGACTTGTTGCTTTCGAGGGCATCCATACTGGCAGGAGGTTCCTTGGCTGTGCTGTGAAGGTATGTGTCAAATCTCTGCTGATTAGGTGTTGTGGTCTAATCATTTGGTCATTGTTTAGTACTTAATTTGGTAGTTAGTAGATCTGGCTTGTTAGTTAGGCTGTTTAAATATTTGCCCATTGTGGTCTAATCATTTGGTCATTGTTTAGTTCATATTTGCTTATTGGGTCAGTTAACTCATTGTATTTATGTGAGCATATGTGCATAGTGTTGTGGCATTTTCATTTGTTTATATGTGAGCATATGACAGTGTGGATCAGTGAGGTCATTTGTTAATATGTCAGCATGTGACAGTGTGGAGCAGTTTGTTTATATGTCAGCATGTGGATGGGGTTGGAAGCAGTCATTAAAAATTCTTATTAAGTACTGCTGGCCTAGTTGCTTTTAGTTAGTAAGCACTCATTTAGATTGCCTAATTGTTGGTACTTGTTGGAGTGCCTACTTGTTATTAGTAAAGAATTCATCTTGGCATGTAGCTTTTCTCTTGCTCTTTAACACTGTAGTTGAACAGGATGGTAAAAACTGTGGACTTGTTGAATGGATTGATCCATCTTGGCCAGCTACAATGGAGAATGCACTATCCAAGTTGTGGGATATGTATGAACAGTCCCAGAGAGACAGGAATGAGGACAACTGATGAACTCATTTGTGTGCACTCACCGACACAAGAGAAGATCAAGCTGCAGCCAATTATGAAAAGTTGGTTGGAGATGTTCAATCCCTTTTGGATGAGAATGAGAGGAGGGCCCAGATGGAAAGGAAGCTGATGAGAGCAAGCTCCAAGAGAAGTATGACATGGTTAAGCGGTGACAAGATCTCAAGCCACCGTCATTAGGAACATGAAGTTGAAGCTGTCAAGAGAAGACTAAGTTGCAGCCCGCATTGATGAGCTTGAGAAGGTTGTGGAGCAGAGCAAGGCCAAGATGAATGAGATCAAGGCAATCTTAGCTGAATGAGCCACACTGGGCAGTAATGGTCATTGAGTTCATGGTCATGTATGGATCTCCTCATTAGTTATGTAATGGTCATGTATGGATCTCCCAATTATGCTACTTATTAGTCATGTATGGATCTCCAAATTATGCTACTTATTAGTTATGTAATGTTCATGTATGGATCTCCCAGTTATGGTACTTATTAGTTATGTATTGCTTATCTATGGATCTTCTAATATGATTAATGTGATGAATTTAGGTGGTTTTTTCGACGTAGAGCCACCCTAGACTCATTTAGGTGGTTTTTCGACGTCTAAGCACCCTAGACTCATTTAGGTGGTTTTTCGACGTCTAGGCACCCTAGACTCATTTAGGTGGTTTTTTCGACGTCGAGCCACCCTAGACTCATTTAGGTGGTTTTTGGACGTCTAGGCAACCTAGACTCATTTAGGTGGTTTTTTCGACGTCGAGGCACCCTAGACTCATTTAGGTGGATATTCGACGTCGAGGCACCCTAGACTCATTTAGGTGGTTTTTTCGACGTCGAGCCACCCTAGACTCATTTAGGTGGTTTTTTTGACGTCCAGCCACCCTTGACTCATTTAGGTGGATATTCGACGTCGAGCCACCCTAGACTCATTTAGGTGGGTTTTCGATGTCGAGGCACCCTAGACTCATTTAGGTGGTTTTTTTCGATGTCAGGCCATCATGCATTCAAGTTCAACAAGCATCAACAAGATGCATTCAAGTTCAACAAGCATCAACATCATGCATTCAAGTTCAACAAGCATCGAAGGCAAGAAGGCATCAAGTACCATCAACATCCAAAGATGAAGTTCAACGACCAACATAGGCATCAAATTCAACAAACCCGCCAACAAAGCATCTAGTTCAACAGCCAACATAGGCATCAAATTCAACTAACCTGCCAACAAAGCATCTAGTTCAACAGCCAACATAGGCATCAAATTCAACAAACCTACCAACAAAGGCATCTAGTTCAACAACCAACATAGGCATCAAATTCAACAAACCTGCCAACAAAAGGCATGAAATTCAACATCTAGTTCCCAGAAGCATATAGGTACTCCTTCATCTTGTAGGAAATTGTCCTCTTCCTTCCAGTCTGTCTTGGAGCATGAAATGTTCCCCTATGGCCTGCAGCAGATGTAGAAGATGCACCAGCTTGGGTAGTTTTCTTCTGGGAGACCTCCTTGGAGGAGCAGAGAATCTTTGGGTAGCATTCTTCCTTGGAGACCTCTGGGAGGAGGAGCAGAGGTGCAGAGCAGAGAGGTGCAGCTCTCCTCTTTGGAGGAGCAGAGGTGTAGTAGGTGTACTTGCAAGTGCAGCTTTCTTCTGGGAGGAGCAGTCCCAACATCTGTTGTAGATGGAGATGGCCTCTTCCTTGTTGGTGCAGCAGCTGTAGATGAAGCAGAAGCATTTGACCTGTTTGGCTGCATTTATAAAACAAAAACAATAATTCAGACATAACTACAATTCTATTTGTGCCCACATTGAGACATAACTGCAAAAACACAAACAAAGATTCTTAGCTAACCTGATGTTGGTTTTGTCTCATTGCAAGAGCTGGTTTCAAGGGCTTGGAGCACACAGTGTATCTGTGCCCCACAAGTTTGCAGTTGCTACAAGTAATGGATGCCATCCTAGATGTATCTCTTGGTGCTGGCTTCTCAAATGGGGTTTTCCTCCTCTTTGTTTGTTGCTTCCCTACTTTGTCTCTGAAAACTGGAGGCTCTATGTCCTGAGTTCTTGTCCTTGGCCACAGATTTGGACCAGGGACAAGAAATATGATATGCCCATCTGCTTTTTGGTACATCGCCTTCTTGAAGAAATCATCAACAAAGTCTTCAGGTTGCAACTTAGCCTTCACAATTGCAGAAACTGCATGATTGCAAGGCATAGCAGTCATATCCCATTTCCTACATCCACATGTTCTGTGCAGCAAGTTGAGTGAGTAGGTGTTATCTCCACTACTAACTTGGTAAATGTTAGGACCAGCCATCAAAGACTGGCACCACCTTGAGTTGTACTTTGCCTCCTCTAACATCTCTGCATATGTTGGGCAAATCTCCCAATTTGCTGTCTCTGTCTTGGTTCTATTGGTGTTAAACTTCACCATCAATTTAGTCCTAATTCCTTCCAAAGATGGTTTTTATTGGCTTGCCTCTAACATCTAGTATCATTTTGTTAAACACCTCACCGATGTTGTTCACAACTAGGTCTGTCTTTGTGTTAAATCCATTGCATGTCTAGCCCATGTATGAACTGGTACTTTATTAAGCCATGCCCAAGCTGCCTTACACTCTCTTTTCAAATCATTCATTGCAGCTAGGTGTTCATTCTTAGTATAAGAGTAGCTAGCTGCATCCATGTGTTTCTTTAGTTCATCACCTCTAAAACCAGCTGTTTGGAAATTCTGATATATGTGTCTAAGGCATAATCTTTGTGGACAATTGGGAAATACATGGTTTACTGCATTTAAAAGGCCCTGTTGACAGAATATGAACTAGAGCTAAATATTTGGCCAATTGAATAGTTCACAATGCAATGTGCACATGAAATCTGATAGAACAATAGAACCAGGTGTAGAACAATAGAACAATGAAATATGAGAAGAGAAGTTTACCTTTTGCCTATCACTAATGATAGTATAGTACCCAAACTTTCCACTCTCTCCACCAAGTGCATCTTTCAGTTGTGTTAAGAACCAGGTCCAGCTGTCTTTGTCCTCTTTGTCAACAACTCCAAATGCTATAGGATATATGTTGTTGTTTCCATCCCTTCCTGTTGCAGCAAGGATCACGACTGTTGATGACTTGATAAAACAACCATCTACCCCGCAAAGTGACAAGCTGTGAGAAGACAGTGTATTTAATGTGGCCAAATAACAAATACAGACACAATTTACAACACAATGTACCTATGAATGGCCTACATCCATCTAAAACCCTTCTTTGCAAGAATTAAGACAAGAGAATGTGCCATGGAACCTTGGGTTCTTGCTTGGGTGCTCTGGCAGATGCTTAGTGGTCACAACACATCTACTTCACAGGTTTGTGTCCAAAACAGCCTGCAAGTAATCTCTAATCCTAATGTATTGACCTCTCTGGTCTCCTTGGACAACCTTCAATGCTTGTTTCCTGGCCCTATAGGCCATGTGGGTTGAGATCTCTACTCCATATTTCTTCTTCAAATTCTGCATAATTGTGGTGATTGGTGTGCCAATATCAATTCTCAGCATATCCTCACACTGGTGTGCCACCCATTTTGCTGTGACCTTGGTATTCTCTGCTACTGCTGGGCATGTGTGCAGAAAATTAGCCTTTCTTATTCCAAAAGTACTTTCATTTGCAGGAACAGAAGCTGCAATGTAGAAAGGACATTTAACATTAGTGCAGTAGACTATGATGCTGTCATTGCAGTTTCTGTGGAACTCATAGTTCCTATTCTGACTTATGTGAAATGTCTGGAGTGCTCTCCTAAATTGGTACACATTAAGGAAACAAAGCTTTCTACAAAACTGCTCCTCTGGGTTCTCTCTTTCTTCACTGTACCACTTCCTTGGTTGTGTTTTATATGCTCTGCTCTTCCTTCCATTGGGCAGAATATAAGGTGCATTCTCAGCTCCATCATCATATTCCTCCTTCAAATCACCTACTTCTAGCTCCTCATCTGATGATGGTGCCCACACATCCTCAAATCTTTGCTCCAAGCTTGAATGTGACCTCTTGGTTGGCCCTTTTCTTTTTTCCTTCCTCTTGGGTGGATCCTGTTGTTGCTCCACCTGCTCCTCCTCCTCATGCTCCTCATCTTGCTCCACTTGCTCAGCCTCCTCAACTTGCTCCACTTGCTCCTCCTCATCTTCCCCATACACTTCATCCACATCAGTGTCTCCTTCAAAATGAAGGAGTGGGTCCTCTCTCTGCCTCCTAAATTCATTAAGCCTGTTAAGAAAGTCCTCATCTGCATCCAGATCAGAGTCATCTTCAGTTAGAAGAACTGGTAGTTTTTGCTTAACCATTTGAACATGCTCAGATGCCTCCTTATGTTTCCTAAAGTTCTCAATCTTGGTTCTCCTCTTGAGCTCCATTAGTGTCTCCTGCTCATCTTGCTCCATAGCAATATGTAAGTTTGAGCTCTTTGTGTGGCAAAGAACTCAAGTGGCTCTGATCGCCTCTGTTTCTCGTGTGATCTGAAAAGAACTCCGAAGGGTTGACTTCATAGACAGGTTTTTCTCCTAATTGACTCAAAGGAACCTGCTCCTCATACAAATAACCTGAATTCAAATCTGCAGGTCTTGGATCAAGTGGCCTAATCACCGTCAAATTCAGTACAGTCTCATCCTTACTAGCAATATGGTCAAGCATTTCATCGACCATGTCATCATCAGTAATTTCTACCAATCCTTCAATACCCACACCAGGCTCCTTCACAAAGTAAATGTAATCATTCACCCCATATCCCTCTGTCTCTATTAATGCTACCAAATTGTGATATGTGATGTCTGAAATGCATAGGGATCTCTCCAAGTTATCTCTTTCATGGAAGTGCATTCTAACTTCCCAAACAGCATCATCCAAACTACACAACAAGATAAAACAAAAATTCTAATTAACAATGCTGTAATTGACAATGCTCTTATTGCCACTGCTTTAATTAACAATGCATAACTACAAAATAAGCTACTCTAATTTGACCTTTATTGCCACTGCTATAATTAACAATGGATAACTACAGATGTAGATACTCTAATGTACTGCCCATAATAAAATCAAATTCAGTGTTTCAGTGCATAACTACAGATGTAGATAAACTAATTTTCTACTGTAATGTACATAATTAACAGTGCAAATTAACAAAATAAGCTACTCTAATGTGTTCAGTGTCTCAGTACAGCCCAAGATCCAGCTGCCGAATAATCAAATGGACTATTTCAGTACAACCCAAACTAGGGTTTCACACTGCTAATCAAAATAACCACACATAGATACAGCCCAAGATCCTGCTGCTGAATCCTAACCCTACCTCTAACCCTAACCCTAGAATATGTACAAATGAGGTAAACTTACTAGACGCCACCAAATGACGAGCCCCACTGGTGGCTTTGCGTCGGATCCGCCTTCACGGCCCTGGCCCAAGATCTAGCCGCCGCGAACTCGAGCGAGTGCCGGGGGCTGGGGTTGGGGCTGCTCTCCGAAGGGGCGACGGGGTTTGAGCTGCCGCACAGATCCGCCTCCGGTGGTCTGTCGTCTCCGCCATCGGCAGGCCCACCGCAGTCGCCGCCGCCACTCGCCGTCGTCATGTCTGAGGAGAGAGGGGGTGCGGGGGAGGGAAAGAGAGGGTGCGGGGGAGGATCCAGACAGAGGGATAGCGGGGGTGGACCGGTCAAATGGGTTCCGGCTCGAGACGGCCCGCGAACGGCTTCTGACGGCGTCAAACGAGCCAAACGGATCAACAGTGACGCCACGTCGACAAAAGCGGGACCCACCTGTCATAATCCCACTTAAAACGACCGAACAGAGCCACTAGTGTTTTCTGCAAAAATTTAGCCTGGGAATTAGTGTTTTTGGGCACAAAACTACAGACTTGTCATTTCTGCACCTCTAGCCTTCAATGTCGATGTTTTTTGCAATTCACTCGTGGGGCTGTGACATGGCGCACAAGCGTGCCTACTGCACGTTGACCAGGACACCTCCAACCGACATAGTGTTGGGAAAATATCAACAGGAAGGCCAACAAAATTCTTTGTGAGCATGCAAATGTATTTGTGAGGGGTTCTAAAAGCTAATTAATTGTGACATCCGAGAAACAACTTGGTAATAGAACACTAAGGCATGTTTGATAACTTTGTTTTCTCTATGCATTGAGAGAATATTATAGCTTTTAGAACTATGGCAATGTTGTTTGGTTACCACTAAAAACTATAGTGTTAATACTACAATATTTTCAAAATATTGCTGTCCCCTCTACCGAAAAAAAGAATCCCCAACCCCCTTTTCAAAGACTATGGGGCCAGTGTTAAAAATGGTGCGCACACTTGTTGCAAAGCCTGCAACTCCGCAACTGGCCATGCCAACAACCAGTGCCCAGAATTGTAAGCTCGTCATATTGACTTCTTTACACACGTGTCGTGGTAAAGAAAACATGCATGTTTCCATTCTCGTAGGCCTATGAACTACACATGATAGGCGTAGACTGGTACAGACTGCACTTGCATGTTGTATTTCTATAATATTCACGGCTTACTGAATCGCTCGGGAAAGAAAATGACTCGCAACTCCATGGCAACACGTGCGGTGAGATGGTCCAGATCTGACGTCGCCGTATCTAGATCTCAACTCTCATTAGAAGCAGGGGCGGAGCCAGAAATTTTAGCCAATGGGTTCACTTACTAACTAGTTGCGAAAATTTTGTATGAAATAAGTCCTATTTTGCTCTATATCACAAAAAAAAATAGCACTCGAAAAAGCGCAATGAATATCAATATGATATCACTTATGACCCATACTGGTTACTGTAAAATTGAAGAGTGCATGACATACCGAGCGGACAACATTATAAATCACTTGTTGACATAGTATAAATAGAAGAGTAGTACCAAAAGACATCATAGTTCAAGTGCAACTTCCCCTCTTCCTGAAAAAATTAAAGGAAATAACAAGTTAGTTTGACAAATTTAAAATAAAAGTTCCATCATGCCAAAGAATCATGTATCACTGCGTCCCTTTTTGATTTCTTCATCGCCTTAAAAAGATCAAACACAACATCATTACTATTGAGAGAAAACAATTTTTTTGTAAGATCAGTTTGCCTATTGAGCACAACCTAAATTGATAGATCTTAATTCATGAAAGCATCACATTGTTTTACTGCTACATTATGAAAGATATTAACATTACCCTTACCCTCATGGGTATCCAACCTACTTTTCTTGTTCCAACCGTTCCAGCAGTTAATTCCAGATGCATCACTCCCAGCTTGTCCCTCATTATAATATCTGAAAAGACAGCAACACAAACAAAATGGCGTATGCACCTTGTCACTATACTCAAGCCAACCACCATAATCTTTAAACCGGTCTGGACTAAATCTTCGCGGAGTATCTCCAATGTCCCTGTACGGATACTCAAAATTAGACCGCGGCATCTAAGGTCCCTTCGTTAAATATCCCCGCCTAATCTCATCTTGCTTCTTAGGATTTCTTGTGTAATATGAAATTCTCTTTCGGTTAGCCGGATCATAAGGCAACTCATCGAAATTAATTTCTCTCTGAATAGAAGACTTCATGAGATTACTTGCAGCGTCATTTGATGCACTTTGCTTAGTATAATGGGTTGACCTCGATATGCCTGCATTATCTGGATTTGGTGATCGACTTCTTTTTGTTGACGTATAATGTGCTGCCTAGTCTCGTCCATCATATCGGTCTTTTGGCTGCATTGGCTAGAGCATGCACTTCTACATGGTATCAGAGCCAAGAGGTCTTGAGTTCAAGACCCGGCTGGCGCAATTAAATTGCAGCCCACTTTCAGTCCACCTTTAGGCCTGAGGGAATAGAAAATTAGGGCAAAATGTTTCCCGTACTAGGTAGAGCATGCACGAGAGGGAAGAGATGCGGAGGACTGGAGGAGTGAAGGTAATCTTACTGCAAATTAAACTGCAGTTCAGCACTTGCTGTTGTTGATCTGTAATTCTTTGTTTGGCCACTTGCCGTCGATGTCCGGGGAGGCGAGATCGAAGCGACGACCGACAGGTGAGACAAGAGAGAGAAAGGCGAGTTGGGGAAGCGAGGAAGAGGCGTTCAGATGCCGTCCGTGTATAGGCTATTAACGAACTGGCGACAATGGGCACGCGAGGTACTAATTTGTTCATGGGCTTTTAGGACCTTTTTTTATTGTTCTATGCATGTGAGTTGGCAGCTGATGGGGTCAGACTCAAATTTTTAATGGGTGCAGACCTGATAAGTAGTACATACATGTACGTACCAGGCAGGTTTTATTGGGTTCATCTGAACCCAATGACACTATCGGATTACGGGTTCCGCAAACCCTTGAAAGGTTCGAACTCTGGCGTGCGTGCGGAGATCTCAACCTACCCAGCCTGCCTACTCGCAATCCTTCTAAGCCTAGCGTGTCGGGCTCAAAGAGACAAAGAGACACAACAGTTTATCCGGGTTCGGGCCACCTTGCGGTGTAATACCCTACTCCAGTATTTTTGGTGGATTGCCTCGAAGGGCTGAGGATGAACTAGTACAGTGGATGAACTGGCCTCGGGAGGTGAGGTGTTCTTGAGCTCAAGAGAGCTGGTGAGGTGTCGGGTGAGAATGGATCCGATCGGCCTTCGATCGCCCTCTATGGTGGTGGCTAAGTCCTATTTATAGTGGCCTTGGTCCTCTTCCCAAATGTTGACGGGAAGGCATCCCACAACGAACAGATTTGAAAACAGTCAAGTAGTACATCCTATCCTGACTAAGGCGGTATTCGCCTGCGAAAAGCCTCTGGTCGTGACGCTGCGGTGGGCTCGGTGATGACCTCCGTCCCGCCGTCCTGGTGGTCTTAGTCTTGTTGCACCAGAATGGAAACCTTTGGCTGATTCCTCGGGACTCCGCGCCTGCAGCTTGCCCCCCTTGCACCGAAGAGGAAACTGGCACTCTGCGCCCGCCCGGCCTTGGTTGTCATGGCTCACGTCAGCTGAGCCTCGTGAGGTGCACCTTGCATAGAACTCTCCACCCCTCGGGAGCCAGCCTGAGGAGGCCGATCCCCTCAGGGGTCTTGGTGTTGTCCGCTTCGCGAGGCTTGGCCCCTCGTGAGGGTCTTGAGTCGTTGATTCTGAAGCCGGGCCGTGCCAGGCTGTCGATGGAGCCACGCGGTGGGCCGCAGGCAGGCAAGTTTGGATACCCCCATATCCAGAACGCCGACAGTAGCCCCCGGCCCCAAGGCGCGCTCGGACTTGGCTTCCAAGCGAAGCCAAAGGGCAAGTGCGGAGCGCCGCGGGCCCTAACCGCCTGCGGCCTTGATGACGTGTGGCAATTGATGGGACGTGGGCGTCTCCGCTTCCCCTCAGCAACTATTTGACTTGACGGGACGATGCGGCATGCAGAAGATTATCATGGCGCGAGGTCGCGGAGGCCGGCGGTTGGTCTTCCTCAACTATAAATGAGGGGAGGGGCAGAGCCCCCTCACTCATCTTCTCATTCGTCTTCTCGTTGCCCATTTCTTCTCCTTCTCCGTCTTGCTCCCGTGGCGTCGATTAGGAGGTTCTCTGCGGCCGAAAAGGGTAAGGCCCCTAGGGAGGGGCCTGATCCTCTCCGACCGAAGAAGCGGCTCCGCCCTCCTCACGACGCCAGCGTGGGACGAGAGGTGACCAGGCCTTGGCAATCGAGGCCTCCGCCCAGCTTCCCCCTTCCCTTGTATGCCCGCGCCCGGGATGAGTATGTGCGCCATCGTGCGATCCCCAACGATGAAGGACGGGCTGCCATTGCCTTGCCGACCGTGCCATGGACTCACGCTGAGGGCAGCTCGCGCGAGTTCGTGGTGTGGGCAGCGATGCGGCCCAACTCATGGATCCGGCTCCTGAGGTTTTTCGCCGACGAGCTACCCCCGAGGGGGCCGCTTGAGATATGGTTGTAGCACGCCGGGTGCTGCAGCCTGGCCACCGGAGCTGAGGTCGAGGTGGTGCCCCTGGAGATGTCTTCATGACCCGCGGATGGGGTGAGGTCACCCGATCCTGCCGCGCCGAGGGAGGCCTCGCGATCCACTTCGAATATGATGGCGCATCCACCTTGTTCTTCAAGGTCTTCGATGAGGAGGGCCGACGGCTGGAGTGCTGCCCTGGAGGAAGCAGCCTGCAGGGTGCAGCCGTGGGCACTGGACCTGCTTCCGTCCCCTTCGGTGTCTCTTCCAGCAACAGCGACGACTCCTGGGAATCCAGCGACTCTCCTGAGCCCAGCGAGTCCCCGGAGTCTAGCGATGATAGCTATGTGCCGCCAAACTCCCGCCGTGGTTGGAGCACAGCGGCGGCTGCCGCTCGGCGTCGTTGGTGAAGCTCGATGGCCCGATTGTAGCCTTCCTTCTTTTGCTTCCCTGCGCGGAATTAGAACCAGCCCCCGTGTGGTATGTAAGGACCGAAGTGTGTTCAATACCAGTGTTGCTTTCTTAATTCTATGATGAAGTCGCGTATCCCAGTTCGGCACGATTCCCCCCTTTTCTTTCCCTTAGACAGTGTGACGCTCTATGCCGACGTGACCCAGTCCCCAGGCAGGCTTCAGCCGTCGCTAGTATGCCAGGTCACGATGCCGTGGTCAAGGCTAGGAGGTGAGCAGCCCGAGGTCCGGTGAGAGCTCATGAGGCGCGATGCTCACGAGGTACCTCTTGGCGTGCAAGCAGCCTCCCAAAGAACGAAAAAGGGGTGTGAAGCCGCCGGAGTGGGACTGCGGGATTGGGGCAAGCGGGATGCAAGACTGGTATCTCAGTGCATGCGACTTATCTTTCAGTAGTCCTGTAGCGAGCCACTGGGGGGTGCCCGCTCTTGCGTTCGTGGTGGTGTCATTAGGCGTGGCTCACGTTGACCATCCTCTCGCCTCGCTCGCCTAGGTGCTCTACGTCCTCGGGTCCCGGCCCTCAAGCGAGCTCAGCCGCCACTGGTATTCCAGGTCGTGATGCCATGGTCAAGGCCAGGGGATGAGGGATGGAGAGCCAGTTGGAGATCTCGAGGCACGATGCTCGGGACCCCCCCCCCCTTAATGTGCAACGACTCACGAGGCAAAGTGGCGGTCGCCCGAACCGGCTCGTGAACCATCATCAGGCAAACCTGCCTGTTAGACGACAGGAGAGGTCGCAAACCCCTGCGGAGCGGACTGTCCGCCCCAGGGCCCCTGGCGAAAGACGAAGGCACCGAGGACCTGGTGAGGTGGCGTGCGCGAGGCGGGTTGCGAGCCAGAGCTCGGTCCTTGGGTTTGTCAGCGTTGCAAGGACGGACCCGAGCACAAGCGCCGTGCCAACGTGAGTAGCCATGCAGCGAGGCGAGCGAGGGACAAGCCAGCAAATGTAGGGAGACCGCGAAGCGGTTAAGGCTCGAGGCCACGAAGTGATGATAAGCTCATGAAAGATGGTTAGATAATTCTGGTGAATGCAAACAATACACGCCGCGGGGACGGACCCGCACAACTAGGGGATGATGTAGCCCGAGGGGCTCCCCCAACTGAACGAACTTAGAGAGATGTCACCTGGTACCGTTGCTTAAGAGATGTCGGGGTAGTAGAAGACGCGCGCTGCTGGAGTTGTTCCTCACGAGCCGCCTTGGCCCCGAGCCTCGGGAGGCCCAGGGGGCCCAGGAGGCTCCAGAAGATGCACCTCCATCTCTGCCAGGGTCGCCTGGTGCCTGTCCTCGCAAGCCGCCAGGGCGCCCCGCATGCAGCGTTGGAACGCGACATCCGCGCTCGGCAGGCCGAAGGGCATGCAAACGTAGCTGTGAGGCGGACCCTTGCATCGGCCAACACGAGACGGCCAGAAGAGCTGACGAGATGCGTCCCGATTGAGCCCTGGGATGTCAATGCAGATGCGGAACTCCTTACCCTCTCCAGGGCAATGAGCCGCGCCTCGCGGTAGGCGGCGATCGCCTTGCAGAACCCTCGCCTCTTGAATCTCCTCAATTGCCTCGCTGATGAACTCCTGAACGCTTGGCGCCTTCCGCCCGACGCCTTCTCCTGGGAAGCGTGCGCTGAAGCACGCCCCCGCATGGTGCCCGAGCGCCTCCCTCGTGACGCTGGCTAGGTCTGAGGCCTTCCAGAGGAAAGCCCCCGAGCCCAGCCTGAGAGGGGCACCGGGCGCGCCTTCCTATGCAATAGGTGAAGGCCCCCCATCCGGGGACGCAAGGCTTAGTGTAGCACTATCGAGTGATGCTTCCTCGCGAGATCCCTGGCCCAGCTGCAGCTTCTTTGTTTTGGGGGCGACCTCAGGAGGGAGGACACCGCTCATCTTCAGGGTTCTCGACTGCCGCAGCCTGGTAGGCGCGCTCGAGTGAGCACACCACGTCCTTTTCCTGGCAAGCAACCATGATGACGCCGCCGCTCCCTGGCATCTTGAGGATGTTGTAGCCGTGGTGCGTTGCTGCCATGAACTTGGCCAGTGCTGGGTACCCTAGGATGGCGTTGTACGGCAGGAAAATGTCGGCGACGTCGAAGTCGATGAGCTCGGTGTGGTAGTTGTTGAGTTCACCAAAGGTGATAGTGAGGTGGACCTACCCTATCGGGTGTGTGGAACCATCGGTCACTCCTGAGAACGGCTTGGTAGGCTGAAGCTGGTAGTACGGCGCTGATACGTCCATTTTGCATCATGCTTTTATATCGATATTTATTGCATTATGGGTTGTTATTACACGTTATATCACAATACTTATGGCTATTCTCTCTTATTTTACAAGGTTTATCATGAAAAGGGAGAATGCTTGGGTGGGATTCAGGCCGAAAAGGACCAAATATTGAAACCTATTACATAGTTCAAAAGTCCTGAAACTCCACGAAAGTCATTTTTGGAATTAATAAGAATTATTGAGCAAAGAAAGTACCAGAGGGGGCCCACACCCTGGCCACGAGGGTGGGGGGCGCCCCCCTACTGGGCGCGCCCCCCTGTCTCGTGGGCCCCCTGTTGGCCCTCTGGTGCCCATCTTCTGCTATATGAAGGCTTTCACCCTGGAAAAAATCATAAGCAAGCTGACGGGACAAAACTCTGTCGCCACGAGGCGAAACCTTGGCGGAACCAATCTAGGGCTCCGGCGGAGCTGTTCTGCCGGGGAAACTTCCCTCCGGGAGGGGGAAATCATCACCATCATCATCACCAACAATCCTCTCATCGGGAGGGGGTCAATCTCCATCAACATCTTCACCAGCATAATCTCCTCTCAAAACCCTAGTTCATCTCTTGTATCCAATCTTGTACCAAAACCACAAATTGGTACCTGTGGGTTGCTAGTAGTGTTGATTACTCCTTGTAGTTTATGCTAATTGGTTTACTTGGTGGAAGATCATATGTTCAGATCCTTAATGCATATTAATACTCCTCTGATCATGAACATGAATATGCTTTGTGAGTAGTTACATTTGTTCCTGAGGACATGGGTGAAGTCTTGCTATTAGTAGTCATGTGAATTTGGTATTCGTTCGATATTTTGATGAGATGTATGTTGTCTCTCCTCTAATGGTGTTATGTGAACATCGACTACATGACACTTCACCATTATTTGGGCCTAGAGGAAGACATTGGGAAGTAATAAGTAGATGATGGGTTGCTAGAGTGACAGAAGCTTAAACCCTAGTTTATGCGTTGCGTCGTAAGGGGCTGATTTGGATCCACTAGTTTCATGCTATGGTTAGGTTTACCTTAATACTTCTTTTGTAGTTGTGGATGCTTGCAATAGGGGTTAATCATAAGTGGGATGCTTGTCCAAGAAAGGGCAGTACCCAAGCACCGGTCCACCCACATATCAAATTATCAAAGTACCGAACGCGAATCATATGAGCGTGATGAAAACTAGCTTGACGATAATTCCCATGTGTCCTCGGGAGCGCTTTTCTCATTATAAGAATTTTTCCAGGCTTGTCCTATGCTACAAAAAGGATTGGGCCACCTTGCTGCACCTTATTTACTTCCATTGCTTGTTACCCGTTACAAATTATCTTATCACAAAACTATCTGTTATCTACAATTTCAGTGCTTGCAGAGAATACCTTACTAAAACCGCTTGTCATTTCCTTCTGCTCCTCGTTGGGTTCGACACTCTTACTTATCGAAAGTACTAAGATAGATCCCCTATACTTGTGGGTCATCAAGACTCTTTTCTGGCGCCATTGCCGGGGAGTGAAGCGCCTTTGGTGAATGGAACTTGGTAAGGAAACATTTATATAGTGTGCTGAAATTTTCTGTCACTTGTTACTATGGAAACTAATCCTTTGAGGGCTTGTTAGGGCATCTTCGCCCGACCAGTAAGCAAAGGGTTGCTCCTCAACCTACTGAACCTACTGAAAATGTTTACTTTGAGATTCCTTCGGGTATGATAGAGAAACTGCTAGCTAATCCCTTTGCAGGAGATGGAACATTGCATCCCGATTTACACCTTATCTATGTGGATGAAGTTTGTGGATTATTTAAGCTTGCAGGTATTTCCGATGATGTTGTCAAGAGGAAGGTCTTCCTTTATCTTTTAAGGGAGACACATTGACATGGTATAGGCTATGTGATGATACGGGATCTTGGAACTATAAATGATTGAAATTGGAATTTCACCATAAGTTCTATCCTATGCATCTTGTTCATCGTGATCGTAATTACATATATAATTTCTGGCCTCATGAAGGAGAAAGCATCGCTCAAGCTTGGGGGAGGCTTAAGTCAATGTTATATTCATGCCCCAATCATGAGCTCTCAAGATATATGATTATTCAAAAAAATTATGCTCGGCTTTCTCTCAATGATCGCACCATGCTCGATACTTCCTGTGCTGGTTCTTATATGCTGAAGACTATTGAATTCAAGTGGGATTTATTGGAAAGAATTAAACTCAACTCTGAAGATTGGGGTTCCGACGATGGTAAGGAGTCAGGTATGACACCTAAGTTTGATTGTGTTAAATCTTTTATGGATACCGATGCTTTTCGTGGATTTAGCGCTAAATATGGACTTGACTCTGAGATAGTAACTTCTTTCTGTGAATCTTTTGCTACTCACGTTGATCTCCCTAAGGAGAAGTGGTTTAAATATAATCCTCCCACTGAAGTAAAAGTAGTTGCACCTATTACAGTTGAAGAAAAGACTATTACTTATAATGATCCTATTGTTCCTACTACTTATGTTGAGAAACCACCTTTTCCTGTTAGAATAAAGGATCATGCTAAAGCTTCAACTGTGGTTCGTAAGAGTAATACTAGAACATATACACCTCCTGAGTAAATTAAAGTTGAACCTAGTATTGCTATGGTTAAAGATCTCTTGGATGATAATATAGATGGGCATGTTATTTACTTCTACGATGAAGCTGCTAATATGGCAAGACCAGATGTTAAGATACATAGACCTGTTGTAGGCATGCCTATTTTTTCTGTTAAAATAGGAGATCATTGTTATCATGGCTTATGTGATATGGGTGCTAGTGCTAGTGCAATACCTATTTCCTTATATGAAGAAATTATGCATGATATTGCACCTGCTGAGTTAGAAGAGATTGATGTTACAATTAAGCTTGCCAATAGAGATGTTGAAGTCTTGTGTGGGAAGTTAAATATCCTGCTGATTTTCTTGTTCTTGGTTCCCCTCAAGATAGCTTTTGTCCCATTATATTTGGTAGACCCTTCTTGAATACTGTTAATGTTAAGATTGATTGTGAAAAGGATGTTGTTACAATTGGCTTGAGGGATATGAAACATGAGTTCAATTTTGCTAAGTTCCGTAGACAACCTTGATGACCCACAAGTATAGGGGATCTATCATAGTCCTTTCGATAAGTAAGAGTGTCGAACCCAACGAGGAGCAGAAGGAAATGATAAGTGGTTTTCAGTAAGGTTTTCTCTGCAAGCACTGAAATAGTAGGTGATAGATAGTTTTGTGATAAGATAAATAGTAACAAGCAAAAGTAAATAAAGTAAATAAAGTGCAGCAAGGTGGCCCAATCCTTTATGTAGCAAAGGATAAGCCTGAACAAATTCTAATAATGAAGAAGGAGCTCCCGAGGACACATTGGGAATTATCGTCAAGCTAGTTTTCATCACGTTCGTAAGACTCGCGTTCGGTACTTTGATAATTTGATATGTGGGTGGACGGGCACTTGGGTACTGCCCTAACATGGACAAGCATCCCACTTATGATTAACCCCTATTGCAAGCATCCGCAACTACAAAAAGGAGTATTAAGGTAAACCTAACCACAACATTAAACATATGGGTCCATATCAACCCCTAACGAAGCAACACATAAACTAGGGTTTAAGCTTCTGTCACTCTAGCAACCCATCATCTACTTATTACTTCCCTATGCCTTCCTCTAGGCCCAAATAAGGTGAAGTGTCATGTAGTCGACGTTCACATGACACCACTAGAGGAAAGACAACATACATCTCATCAAAATATCGAACGAATACCAAATTCACATGACTACTAATAGCAAGACTTCAGCCATGTCCTCAGGAACAAACGTAACTACTCACAAAGCATATTCATGTTCATAATCAGAGGGGTAATAATATGCATAAAGGATCTGAACATATGATATTTCACCAAGTAAACCAAATAGCATCAACTACAAGGAGTAATCAACACTACTAGCAACCCACAAGTACCAATTTGTGGTTTTGATACACGATTGGATACAAGAGATGAACTAGGGTTTTGAGAGGAGATGGTGCTGGTGAAGGTGTTGATGGAGATTGACCCCCTTTTGATGAGAGGATCGTTGGTGATGATGTTGGTGATGATTTCCCCCTCCCGGAGGGAAGTGTCCCCGGCAGAACAGCTCCGCCAAAGCCCTAGATTGATTCCGCCAAGGTTCCGCCTCGTGGCGGCGGAGTTTTGTCCTGTAAGCTTGCCTACGATTTTTCCAGGGAAAAGTGATGATATAGCAGAAGATGGACGCGGAGGCCCACAGGGGCCCAGGAGATAGGGGCATACTGGGGCGCCCCATGTCTCTGGACAGGTGTGGGCCCCTGGCCTATTTATTTTGCCCATAAATTCTTATTAAATCCAAAAGTTGTTTCGTGGAGTCTCGTGTCTTTTGAGTTGTGCGAGAATAGGTTTCAACGTTTGCTCCTTTTGCGCCTGAATTCCATTTGGCGTCCCCCTCTTCATGGTAAACCTTGTAAAATAAGAGAGAATAGCCATAAGTATTGAGATATAATGTGTAATAACAGCCCATAATGCAATAAATATTGATATAAAAGCATGATGCAAAATGGACGTATCAACTCCCCCAAGCTTAGACCTCGCTTGTCCTCAAGCGGAAGCCGAAATTGAAAAATATGTCCACATGTTTAGAGATAGAGGTGTCGATAAAAAAATAAAATACGGACATGAGGGCATCATGATCATTGTAATAACAGAAACATATATGGGTTTTGTCATATGATTTCTTATGTTCAAGTAATAAGCAATTCACAATGTCAAGTATGGTTCAAAAACTTCATTAGGAACTAACAAACTATAATCTTAGTCATTGAAGCAATTGCAATTTATCATAACATCAGAAATAATCAATAATAGAGCTTTTCAGCAAGCTCACATACTCAACTATCTCGTAGTCCCCTATAATTGTTAACACTCACGCAATACTTGTGGTTATAGAGTTTCAGCCGGACACTGAGAAAGATAGGGGCTTATTGTGTTGCATCCCAACGTATTCACCTTTAGGTGATGTCAACAATAATAGCCTATGCCAACTTACATCCAATTGGATATATGTATCATGATCTTTCAAACACGAGGAGCTTGCCAAAGGATAAAGATAAAAAGGGAAAAGTGAGGATCACCTTGACTCAAGCATAAAGTAAAAGATAGGCCCTTCGCAGAGGGAAGCAGAGGTTGTCATGCATGTTTAGGGTTGATGCATAAAGTCTTAGTGCAAAAGAACGTCACTTTATATTGCCCCTTGTATGTGGACCTTTATTATGCAGTCTATCGCTTTTATTACTTCCACAACAAGTTCGTACAAAGTTTATTTTCTCTGCACTAATAAGTCATACATATTTAGAGAGCAATTTCTATTGCTTGCACCGATGACAACTTACTTGAAGGATCTTACTCAATCCATAGGTAGGTATGGTGGACTCTCATGGCAAAACTGGGTTTAAGGATATTTGGAAGCACAAGTAGTATCTCTACTTGGTGCAAGGAATTTGGCTAGCATGAGGGGGAAAGGAAAGCTCAACATGTTTGGAAGGTCAATGACAATATACTTTAACTGAGATGTCGGAAAACATAAACCATTACATTGTCTTCCTTGTCCAACATCAACTCTTTTAGCATGTCATACTTAATGAGTGCTTCACAATCATAAAAGATGTCCAGGATAATATATTTATATGTGAACCCCTCTTTCCTTATCACTTCCTATTAATTGCAACGATGACCAAGGCTACGTTCATCAACTCTCAACAATTTTTATGCCTCATACTTTCTATGTGTGAAGTTATCACTATCCATAAGATCAATATGAACTCTTTTGTTCTTTCTACTTTCTCAAGATCATAACAACATAGCAGATCCCTTGACTCAACACTAATCTTTATTATAGATAGCCCACGGACTCGATTACATAAAGAGATCACAATGAAAAACTCAAAACTACTTGATATCAAAACTTCGAACTAATAGATCAAGATACCACTAAAAGGATCGAACTAAATAAAGCGGTAAAAATAGTAGTGTGATGGTGATACGATACCGGGGCACCTCCCCCAAGCTTGGCAGTTGCCAAGGGGAGTGCCCATACCCATGTGATTATTTCTCCTTCTTCACAGTTGGTGTTATGATCTTCTTGGCGATGATGCCCTTCAGAATACGGTTCTCCTCCTCGAGCTTATTGACTTGTTGTTTGAGGTCCATAATTTCTTTACGGAGCTTTCCCGTAACGGCCAAAGCTCCTTTAACCCAAGGATGCTGCATAGCTTCTGGAGAACACATAAAACTCTTTTTCATATTTTCATAAGAAAGAAATCTAGAGTTGGAAGGGATGACCGAAGCAGGGACAGCCAGGCTAGGTAGTTCCCCCATAGTGAATTCCGCTTGGAGACGAGAGGTAACTTATTGATCTTCCTCCATGGCATCTATCCTCTTCAAATCAGCCTCCATCTCATCCTCCGTTGATGGTCCAAAGTGATAGGCATCGCTATTTGCTCCTGGACCTGGCGTTGGGTGAGACACCCGGCTCTCCCCAACTGACTCCTGAGAAGACATCTTGCTTTATTCGAAACGAAAACAAAGGATATTTGCGTGATACGGTGGTCAAAACCTTCGGGAGTAAATATAATGAATTTTTACCGACCAAAATACATAACATACAAGAAAACGGAGTCCGGGAGGCACACGAGGTGCCCATGAGACAGGGGGCGCGCCCTACAAGGGGGGCACCCTCCTCTCTCGTGGAAGCCTCGTGCCCCTTTCGGACTACTTCTTTCTTCCTAAAATCTTTAAATAATCCGAAACAGATAAGAATTGCCATTAGAGTTGTTTTGGAGCCGGTTTACTTACCGTACCACGTACCTATGCCTTTTCGGAGTCTGGAATGTTCTGGAAAGTGTCTCTTATGTATTCCTCAGGGGTTATGGTTTCAATAATATTAGTTTCAACATTGATAGGATTACCTGAAATATAATGTTTAATTCTTTGACCGTTTACCACCCTCGGATTTGTGCCTTTGAAGTTGTTGATTTTTATAGCACCAGAACGATAGACCTCCTCGATAACGTAGGGACCTTCCCATTTTGAGAGAAGTTTTCCTGCAAAAAATCTTAAACGAGAGTTGAACAATAACACATAATCTCCTACATTAAACTCACGCTTTTGCATCATCTTATCATGCCAGCGTTTGACTTTTTCTTTGAAAAGCTTGGCATTCTCATAGGCTTGGGTTCTCCATTCATCAAGTGAACCAATATCAAATAACCTTTTCTCACCGCCAAGTTTGAAGTCATAATTGAGCTCTTTAATAGTCCAATATGATTTATGTTCAAGTTCAAGAGGCAAATGACATGCTTTTCCATAAACCATCTTATATGGAGACATACCCATAGGATTTTTGTATGCAGTTCTATAGGCCCATAGTGCATCATCAAGTTTTTAGGACCAATTCTTTCTAGATCTATTCACAGTCTTTTGCAAAATTAATTTGAGCTCTCTATTTCTCAACTCTACTTGACCACTAGACTGCGTGTGATAGGAGATGCGATTCTATGATTGACATCATACTTAGCAAGCATCTTACGGAAAGCACCATGAATAAAGTGTGAACCACCATCAGTCATAAGATATCTAGGGACTCCAAACCTCGGAAAAATAACTTCTTTAAGCATTTTAATGGAAGTGTTATGATCAGCACTACTAGTTGGAATAGCTTCTACCCACTTAGTAACGTAATCAACAACAACTAAAATATGTGTATAACCATTGGAGGCAGGAAAAGGTCCCATATAATCAAAGCCCCAAACATCAAACGGTTCAATAACAAGAGAATAATTCACAGGCATTTCTTGAAGTCTACTAATGTTACCTATTCTTTGACATTCATCACAAGATAAGACAAACTTAAGAGCATATTTGAAGAGAGTAGGCCAATAAAAACCAGATTGTAGTACCTTGTGTGCAGTTCTATCTCCAGCGTGGTGTCCTCCATAAGATTCAGAGTGACACTTGCGTAGGATTTGTTCCTGTTCATGCTCAGGCACACAACGTCTAATAATACCATCTACTCCTTCTTTATAAAGGTGTGGATCATCCCAGAAGTAATGTCTTAAATCATAAAAGAACTTTTTCTTTTGCTGGTATGTGAAACTAGGCGGTATATATTTAGCAACAATGTAATTAGCATAATCAGCATACCAAGGAGCAGTACGAGAAGCATTGACAACCGCTAATTGTTCATCAGGAAAACTATCATTAATAGGCAATGGGTCATCAAGAACATTCTCTACCCTAGACAAGTTGTCTGCAACAAGGTTCTCAACTCCCTTTCTATCAATAATATGCAAGTCAAATTCTTGGAGCAAGAGAACCCATCTAATGAGTCTAGGCTTAGCATCTTTCTTTTCCATAAGATATTTAATAACAGCATGATCAGTGTGAATAGTAACTTTTGAATCAACAATATAAGGTCTAAACTTATCACATGAAAACACAGCTGCTAAGAACTCTTTTTTAGTAGTAGCATAATTTCTCTGGGCAGTATCAAGAGTCTTACTAGCATACTGGATAACATTCAATTTCTTATCGACTCTTTGCCCTAAAACATCACCTACAGCATAATCGCTAGCATCGCACATAATTTCAAAAGGTAAATTCCAATCAGGTGGCTGAACAATAGGTGCAGTGATCAAAGCTTTCTTAAGTGTTTTGAAAGCTTCTACACAATCATCATCAAAGACAAAAGGAATATCTTTTTGCAATAAATTAGTCAGAGGCCTAGAGATTTTAGAAAAGTCCTTAATGAACCTCCTATAAAAGCCGGCATGACCAAGGAAACTTCTTATACCTTTTATGTCCTTGGGACATGGCATCTTTTCAATAGCATCAACTTTGGCTTTATCAACTTCAATACCTCTCTCAGATATCTTGTGCCCCAAGACAATGCCCTCATTAACCATAAAGTGACACTTTTCCCAATTCAGGACGAGACTAGTGTCTTCGCATCTCTGCAAAACTCGATCAAGGTTGCTCAAACAATCATCAAAAGAGGATCCATAGACGGAGAAGTCATCCATGAATACCTCACAAATCTTTTCACAAAAATCAGAAAATATAGCCATCATGCATCTTTGAAAGGTAGCAGGTGCATTACATAAACCAAAAGGCATACGTCTATAAGCAAAAGTACCAAAAGGGCAAGTAAAAGTAGTTTTAGATTGATCCCCCGCTGATACAGATATCTGAGAGAACCCAGAATAACCATCTAGAAAGAAAAAATGTGTGTGTTTGGATAGCCTCTCTAGCATTTGATCAATAAAAGGTAAAGGGTAATGATCTTTCTTAGTGGCTTTATTTAACTTACGGAAATCAATCAGCATCCTATAACCTGTAATAATGTTGGAAATATGCCCTAGAGGCAATAATAAAAGTATTATTATTATATTTCCTTGTTCATGATAATTGTCTTTTATTCATGCTATAATTGTATTATCCGGTAATCGTAATACACATGTGAATACATAGACCACAATATGTCCCTAGTGAGCCTCTAGTTGACTAGCTCGTTGATCAACTGATAGTCATGGTTTCCTGACTATGGACATTGGATGTCGTTGATATGATGTGATGGACAAGACCCAATCCTAAGCATAGCACATGATCGTGTAGTTCGTTTTGCTAGAGCTTTTCCAATGTCAAGTATCTCTTCCTTAGACCATGAGATCGTGTAACTCCCGGATACCGTAGGAGTGCTTTGGGTGTACCAAGCGTCACAACGAATCGGGTGACTATAAAGGTGCACTACGGTATCTCCGAAAGTGTCATTGGGTTGACATGGATCGAGGCTGGGATTTGTCACTCCGTATGACGGAGAGGTATCACTGGGCCCACTCGGTAGTGCATCGTCATAATGAGCTCAAAGTGACCAAGTGTTTGGTCACGGATCATGCATTACTGATGCGAGTAAAGTGACTTGCGTAACGAGATTGAGCGAGGTATTGGGATACCGACGATCGAATCTCGGGCAAGTAAAATACCGATTGACAAAGGGAATTGTATACGGGGTTGTTTGAATCCTCGACATCGTGGTTCATCCGATGAGATCATCGAGGAGCATGTGGGAGCCAACATGGGTATCCAGATCCCGCTGTTGGTTATTGCCCGAGAGCCGTCTCGGTCATGTCTACATGTCTCCCGAACCCGTAGGGTCTACACACTTAAGGTTCGGTGACGCTAGGGCTGTATGAATATGAGTATGCAGCAAACCGAATGTTGTTCGGAGTCCCGGATGAGATCCCGGACGTCACGAGGAGTTCCGGAATGGTCCGGAGGTAAAGAATTATATATGGGAAGTCTTATTTTGGTCACCGGAAAAGTTTCGGGCATTATCGGTATTGTACCGGGAGTGCCGAAAGGGGTCCGGGGGTCCACCGGGGGGGTCCACCTGCCCCGGGGGGCCACATGGGCTGTAGGGGGTGCGCCTTGGCCTATATGGGCCAAGGGCACCAGCCCTAAGAGGCCCATGCGCCTGGAGATAAGAGAGAGGGGAGAGTCCTAAAGGGGGAAGGCACCTCAGAGGTGCCTTGGGAGGATGGACTCCTCCCCCTCTTAACCGCACCCTTCCTTGGAGGAAGGGCAGGCTGCCCTCCCCCTCTCTTGCTCCTATATAAAGGGGGGGGGAGGGAGGGGTGGCCACACCCTGAAGCCCTTGGCGCCTCCCCTTCCTGCTACACCTCCTCCTCCTCTCGTAGTTGCTTAGCGAAGCCCTGCCGGAGTTCTGCTGCATCCACCACCTCGCCGTCGTGCTGCTGGATCATCATCAACCTCTCCTTCCCCCATGCTGGATCAAGAAGGAGGATACGTCATCCGCTCCGTACGTGTGTTGAATGCGGAGGTGCTGTCCGTTCGGCACTAGGTCATCGGTGATCTGAATCACGACGAGTACGACTCCATCATCCCCGTTCCATTGAACGCTTCCGCACGCGATCTACAAGTGGTATGTAGATGCAATCACTCTCCCATGACTCGTTGCTAGATGAACTCATAGATGGATCTTGGTGAAACCGTAGAAATTTTTTTAATTTTCTGCAACGTTCCCCAACAGTGGCATCATGAGCTAGGTCTATGCGTAGTTCTCTATTGCACGAGTAGAACACAATTTTGTTGTGGGCGTAGATCTTGTCAACTTGCTTGCCGCTACTAGTCTTATCTTGCTTCAGCGGTATTGTGGGATGAAGCAGACCGGACCAACCTTACACGTACGCTTACGTGAGACCGGTTCCACCGACTGACATGCACTAGTTGCATAAGGTGGCTGGCGGGTGTTTGTCTCTCCCACTTTAGTTGGAGCGGATTCGATGAAAAGGGTCCTTATGAAGGGTAAATAGAAGTTGACAAAATCACGTTGTGGTTATTCGTAGGTAATAAAACGTTCTTGCTAGAACCCAATTGCAGCCACGTAAAAGATGCAACAACAATTAGAGGACGTCTAACTTGTTTTTGCAGCAATTGTCATGTGATGTGATATGGCCAGAAGTTGTGATGAATGATGAATGATATATTGTGATGTATGAGATCATGTTCTTGTAATAGGAATCACGGCTTGTATGTCGATGAGTATGACAACCGGCAGGAGCCATAGGAGTTGTCTTTATTTTTGTATGACCTGCGTGTCACTGAAGAACGCCATGTAAATTACTTTACTTCATTGCTAAACGCGTTAGCCATAGAAGTAGAAGTAGTCGTTGGCGTGACAACTTCATGAAGACACGATGATGGAGATCATGATGATGGAGATCATGGTGTCATGCCGGTGACAAGATGATCATGGAGCCCCGAAGATGAAGATCAAAGGAGCTATATGATATTGGCCATATCATGTCACTACTTTATATAATTGCATGTGATGTTTATTATGTTTTATGCATCTTGTTTACTTAGACGACGGTAGTAAATAAGATGATCCTTACAACAATTTCAAGAAGTGTTCTCCCTAACGTGCATCGTTGCTAAAGTTCATCGTTTCAAGCACCACGTGATGATCGGTGTGATAGATCCTTACGTTCACATACAACGGTGTAAGACAGTTTTACACATGCAAAAACACTTAGGGTTAACTTGACGAGCCTAGCATGTACAGACATGGCCTTGGAACACGGAGACCGAAAGGTCGAACACGAGTCGTATGGAAGATACGATCAACATGAGAATGTTCACCGACGATGACTAGTCCGTCTCACGTGATGATCGGACACGGCCTAGTCGACTCGGATCATGTAACACTTAGATGACTAGAGGGATGTCTAATCTGAGTGGGAGTTCATTAAAATAATTTGATTAGATGAACTTAATTATCATGAACTTAGTCTAAAACCTTTGCAAATATGTCTTGTAGATCAAATGGCCAAGGCTCATGTCAACATGAACTTCAACGCGTTCCTAGAGAAAACCAAGCTGAAAGATGATGGCAGCAACTATACGGACTGGGTCCGGAACACGAGATCATCCTCATAGCTGCCAGAAACAATATGTCCTAGAAGGACCGCTAGGTGATGCACCGTCGAAGAACCAAGACATTATGAATGCTTGGCAGTCTCGTCTTGATGATCACTCCCTCGTTTAGTGCAGCATGCTTTGACTTAGAACCGGGGCTCCAAAAGCGTTTTGAGCGACACGGAGCATATGAGATGTTCGAGGAGCTGAAACTAGTTTTCCAAGCTCATGCCCGGTCGAGAGATATGAAGTCTCCGACAAGTTCTATAGTTGTAAGATGGAGGAAAATAGTTACATCGGTGAGCACATACTCAAAATGTCAGGTTGCACAACCGCTTTGTCCCACTGGACATTAACCTCCGGACGAGGCGGTCATTGACAGAATCCTTGATCGCTCCCACCAAGCTACAAGAGCTTTGTGATGAACTACAATATGCAGGGGATGGTGAAAACTATTCTGAAGTATTTTCAATCTGAAGTCAGCAGAGGTAGAAATCAAGAAGGAGCATCAAGTGTTGATGGTCAATAAAACCACTAAGTTCAAGAAGGGCAAGGGAAAGAAGAACTTCAAGAAGGACGGCAAGGATGTTGCCGCGCCCGGTAAGCCAGTTGCCGGGAAGAAGTCAAAGAATGGACCCAAGCCTGAGACTGAGTGCTTTTATTGCAAAGGGAAGGGTCACTGGAAGCGGAACTGCCCCAAATACTTAGCAGACAAGAAGGCCGACAACACTAAAGGTATATTTGATATACATGTAATTGATGTGTACCTTACCAGTACTCGTAGTAACTCCTGGGTATTTGATACCGGTGCCATTGCTCATATATGTAACTCACAGCAGGAGCTGCGGAATAAGCGGAGACTGGCGAAGGACGAGGTGACGATGCACGTCGGGAATGGTTCCAAGGTCGATGTGATCGCCGTCGGCATGCTACCTCTACATTTACCTATGGGATTAGTTTTAAACCTCAATAATTGTTATTTAGTGCCAAGTTTGAGCATGAACATTGTATCAGGATCTCGTTTAATGCGAGATGGCTACTCATTTAAATCCGAGAATAATGGTTGTTCTATTTATATGAGATATATGTTTTATGGTCATGATCCGATGGTCAATGGTTTATTCTTAATGAATCTCGAATGTAATATTACACATATTCATAGTGTGAATACCAAAAGATGTAAAGTTGATAACGATAGTCCCACATACTTGTGGCATCGCCGCCTTGGTCACATTGGTGTCAAGCGCATGAAGAAGCTCCATCTTGATGGACTTTTAGAGTCTCTCGATTATGAATCATTTGACACATGCGAACCATGCCTCATGGGCAAGATGACCAAGACTCCGTTCTCCGAAACAATGGGCGAGCAACCAACTTATTGGAAATCATACATACCGATGTGTGCGGTCCAATGAGTGTTGAGGCTCATGGAGGATATCGTTATGTTCTCACTCTCACCGATGACTTGAGTAGATATGGGTATGTCTACTTAATGAAACACAAGTCCGAGACCTTTGAAAAGTTCAAGGAATTTCAGAATGAGGTAGAGAATCAACGTGACCGAAAGATAAAATTCTTACGATCGGATCGTGGAGGAGAATATTTAAGTCACGAATTTGGTACACACTTAAGGAAATGTGGAATCGTTTCACAACTCACGCCACCGAACACTACAGCAGAACGGTGTGTCCGAACGTCGAATCGCCTCTATTGGATATGGTGCGATCTATGATGTCTCTTACCGATTTACCGCTATCATTTTGGGGATACGCTCTAGAGACAGCTACATTCATTTTAAATAGGGCACCGTCTAAATCCGTTGAGACGACACCGTATGAATTATGGTTTGGGAAGAAGCCTAAGCTGTCGTTTCTAAAAGTTTGGGGATGCGATGCTTATGTCAAGAAACTTCAACCTGAAAAGCTCGAACCCAAGTCGGAAAAATGCGTCTTCATAGGATACCCTAAGGAAACCATTGGGTATACCTTCTACCTTAGATCTGAAGGCAAGATCTTTGTTGCCAAGAACGGATCCTTTCTCGGAAAAGAGTTTCTCTCGAAAGGAGTAAGTGGGAGGAAAGTGGAACTCGATGAAGTACTACCTCTTGAACGGAAAGTAGTGCAGCTCGGGAAAATGTTCTGTGGTGCCTACACCAATTGGAGAGGAAATTAATGATGATGATCAAGGTACTTGGATCAAGTTGCTCTTGAACCAGAGGTCCACTAGGACACGTTCCGCACTGTGAGTGGTACGGCAACCCTGTCACGGAAATCATGTTGTTAGACAACGGTGAACCTTGAACTATGAAGAAGCGATGGCGGGCCCAGATTCCAACAAATGGCTTGAAGCCATGCAATCCGAGATAGGATCCATGTATGAAAACAAAGTATGGACTTTGACAGACTTGCCCGATGATCGGCGAGCGATAGAAAACAAATGGATCTTTAAGAAGAAGACGGACGCGGATGGTAATGTTACCATCTATAAAGCTCGACTTGTCGCTAAGGGTTATCGACAAGTTCAAGGGATTGACTACGATGAGACTTTCTCTCCCGTAGCGAAGCTTAAGTCCGTCCGAATCATGTTAGCAATTGCCGCATACTATGATTATGAGATATGGCAGATGGACGTCAAAACGGCATTCCTTAACGGTTACCTTAAGGAAGAGCTGTATATGATGCAGCGGAAGGTTTTGTCGACCCTAAGAATGCTAACAAGGTATGCAAGCTCCAGCGATCCATTTATGGGCTGGTGCAAGCATCTCGAGTTGGAACATTCGCTTTGATGAGATGATCAAAGCGTTTGGGTTTATCTGAGACTTATGGAGAAGCCTGCGTTTACAAGAAAGTGAGTGGGAGCTCTGTAGCATTTCTCATATTATATGTAGATGACATACTTTTGATGGGAAATGATATAGAACTTTGGGACAGCATTAAGGCCTACTTGAATAAGAGTTTTTCAATGAAGGACCTTGGAGAAGCTGCTTACATATTAGGCATCAAAATCTATAGGGATAGATCGAGATGCCTCATAGGTCTTTCACAAAGCACATACCTTGATAAGATTTTGAAGAAGTTCAAAATGGATCAGTCCAAGAAAGGTTTCTTGCCTGTTTTGCAAGGTGTGAAATTGAGCTCAGCTCAATGCCGACCACGACAAAAGATAAAGAAGAGATGAGTGTCATCCCTATGCCTCAGCCATAGGATCTATTATGTATGCCATCTTGTGTACGGACCTGATGTAAACCATGCCGTAAGTTTGGTAGGAAGGTACCAAAGTAATCCCGACAAGGAACTTTGGACAGCGGTCAAGAATATCCTGAAGTACCGAAAAGGACAAAGGACATGTTTTCGTTTATGGAGGTGACGAAGAGCTCGTCGTAAAGGGTTACATCGACGCTAGCTTCGACACAGATCTGGATGACTCAAAGTCACAAACCGGATCGTGTATATGTTGAATGGTGGAGCGAAGAGCTGGTGCAGCTGCAAGCGAGCGTCGTGGCGGGATTACATGTGAAGCGGAGTACATGACAGCCTCGGAGGCAGCGCATGAAGCAATTTGGGTGAAGGAGTTCATCACCGACCTAGGAGTCATACCCAATGCGTCGGAGCCGATCAAACTCTTCGTGACAACACTTTGGAGCTATTGCACTTGCCAAGGAGCCCAGGTTTCACAAGAAGACCAGCACATCAAGCGTCGCTTCAACTCCATTCGTGAAAATGTTCAAGATGGGGACATAGAAATTTGCAAAGTGCATACGGATCTGAATATCGCAGATCCGTTGACTAAACCTCTTCCGCGAGCAAAACATGATCAACACCAGAACTCTATGGGTGTGCGATTCATCACAATGTAACTAGATTATTGACTCTAGTGCAAATGGGAGACTGTTGGAAATATGCCCTAGAGGCAATAATAAAAGTATTATTATTATATTTCCTTGTTCATGATAATTGTCTTTTATTCATGCTATAATTGTATTATCCGGAAATCGTAATACACATGTGAATACATAGACCACAATATGTCTCTAGTGAGCCTCTAGTTGACTAGCTCGTTGATCAACTGATAGTCATGGTTTCCTAACTATGGACATTGGATGTCGTTGATAACGGGATCACATCATTAGGAGAATGATGTGATGGACAAGACCCAATCCTAAGCATAGCACAAGATCGTTTAGTTCGTTTTGCTAGAGCTTTTCCAATGTCAAGTATCTCTTCCTTAGACCATGAGATCGTGTAACTCCCGGATACCGTAGGAGTGCTTTGGGTGTACCAAACTTCACAACGAATCGGGTGACTATAAAGGTGCACTAAAGGTATCTCCGAAAGTGTCATTGGGTTGACACGGATCGAGGCTGGATTTGTCACTCCGTATGACGGAGAGGTATCACTTGGGCCCACTCGGTAGTGCATCGTCATAATGAGCTCAAAGTGACCAAGTGTTTGGTCACGGGATCATGCATTACGGATGCGAGTAAAGTGACTTGCCGTAACGAGATTGAGCGAGGTATTGGGATACCGACGATCGAATCTCGGGCAAGTAAAATACCGATTGACAAAGGGAATTGTATACGGGTTGTTTGAATCCTCGACATCGTGGTTCATCCGATGAGATCATCGAGGAGCATGTAGGAGCCAACATGGGTATCCAGATCCGCTGTTGGTTATTGCCGAGAGCCGTCTCGGTCATGTCTCGTGTCTCCCGAACCCGTAGGGTCTACACATAAGGTTCGGTGGCGCTAGGGTTGTATGAATATGAGTATGCAGCAAACCGAATGTTGTTGAGTCCGGATGAGATCCCGGACGTCACGAGGAGTTCCGCAATGGTCCGGAGGTAAAGATTTATATATGGGAAGTCTTATTTTGGTCGCCGAAAAGTTTGGGCATTATCGGTATTATGCAGGGAGTGCCGAAGGGGTCTGGGGGTCCACCGGGGGGTCCACCTGCCCCGGGGGGCCACATGGGCTGTAGGGGGTGCGCCTTGGCCTATATGGGCCAAGGGCACCAGCCCCAAGAGGCCCATGCGCCTGGAGATAAGAGAGAGGGGAGAGTCCTAAAGGGGGAAGGCACCTCCGAGGTGCCTTGGGGAGGATGGACTCCTCCCCCCCTCTTGGCCGCACCCTTCCTTGGAGGAAGGGGCAAGGCTGCACCCTCCCCCCCCTCTCTTTCTCCTATATAAAGGGGGGGAGGGGTGGCCACACCCTGAAGCCCTTGGCGCCTCCCCTTCCTGCTACACCTCCTCCTCCTCCCGTAGTTGCTTAGCGAAGCCCTGCCGGAGTTCTGCTGCATCCACCACCTCGCCGTCGTGCTGCTGGATCATCATCAACCTCTCCTTCCCCCTTGCTGGATCAAGAAGGAGGAGACGTCATCCGCTCCGTACGTGTGTTGAACGCGGAGGTGCTGTCCGTTCGGCACTAGGTCATCGGTGATCTGAATCACGGCGAGTATGACTCCATCATCCCCGTTCCATTGAACGCTTCCGCACGCGATCTACAAGTGGTATGTAGATGCAATCACTCTCCCATGACTCGTTGCTAGATGAACTCATAGATGGATCTTCATGAAACCATATAAATTTTTTTAATTTTATGCAACGTTCCCCAACAAATAATTCTTTGTGGGATCAATTCATCTTTATCATTGGGAACAACGGTAATACCTCCCTTTTTAGGGACACAATGGACAGGGCTTACCCATTCACTATCAGCAACGGGATAAATAATACCTGCCTCAAGGAGTTTTAGTATCTCCTTTCTTACCACTTCCTTCATTTTGGGATTTAATCGTCTTTGAGGATCTCGAACTGGTTTGGCCTCTTTCTCCACTGAGATTTTGTGTTGACATAATGTGGGACTAATGCCCTTAAGATCGTCCAGAGTATATCCAATAGCATCTCGGTGCTTCTTCAGAGTTTTCAATAATCTTTCTTCTTCTTTCTCTGAAAGGTTAGCACTAATAATAAGACGATATATTTCTTTTTCATCAAGATAAGCATACTCAAGATTATCAGGTAATGGTTTGAGTTCAGACACGGGATCACCCTTGGGTGGAGGTGGGATCCCCAAGAATTTCAACGGGAAGGTTATGTTTCAGCATAGGTTCTTGTTTAAGGAACACTTCATCTATTTCTTCCCTCTCCTTCATAAACATATCGTTTTCATGGTCTAGCAAATATTGTTCTAACGGATCAGTTGGTGGAACAGCAATGGAAGCAAGACCAATAATTTCATCCTTACTAGGTGGTTCCCTTTCACGAGGTTGTCTACTAAACTTGGCAAAATTAAACTCATGGGACATACCATCTATGCCAACAGTGACAATATTCCTTTCACAATTAATCTTAGCACTAGCAGTATTCAAGAAGGGTTTACCAAAAATAATGGGACAAAAATCATCTTGTGGGGAACCAAGAACAAGAAAATCAACAGGGTATTTAATCTTTCCACACAAGACTTCAACATCTCTAACAATCCCAATAGGTTTAATGGTGTCCCTATTGGCAAGCTTAATAGTGACATCAATGTCTTCTAATTCAACAGGTGCAATATCGTGCATAATTTCTTTATAAAGATCATAAGGTATCGCATTAGCACTAGCACCCATATCACATAAACCATGATAAAAATGATCTCCTATTTTAACAGAAATAACAGGCGTGCCTACAACAGGTCTACGTGTCTTAGTATCGGGTCTAGCAATATTAGCAGTTTCACCCAAGAAAGAGATAACATGCCCATCTAAGTCCTCATCCAAGAGATCTTTAATCATAGAATTACCTGGTTCAACATTAATTTGCTCAGGAGGTGTGTAAGTCCTAGCATTACTCTTACAAACAACAGTCGAAGCTTTAACATGATCTTTTATCCTAACAGGAAAAGGAGGTTTTTCGACATAAGCAGTAGGAATAATAGGATCACTATATGTAGTAGTCTTCTCTTCGACTGTAATAGGTGCAATGTCATGACCGGTTTTTCAATAAAAATATTTATTGAACAACCGACCTATGAAGTCCAATATGAGGAAAATCCTTCATACCGGTAGACAAAACTTTGATACAAGAAGCCAGTAGCATTACAATATTACAGGGTCGGACTGAAGATGCCTAACCAATTATTACAAACACGCCAATAATTATACATGATAGCGGATATGACACAATGGTGTGGGATGGAAATACTACTGACTCGAGATATGGGTGGTTGGTGGAATAACACAGTGGGGTGGTTAATAAGTCTACTGCACCGGCGGCTCATCGAGCGTCTAGGTGAGGCTCGATGAATTTATTTGGGTAGCGGAAGCGGATATATCACAATGACTAATCCAGGGGTCGCACGAGACTGACTGGGATTCCTCTAGGCGTCGGACTCGCTATCGAATTCTTCATCCATGAGATCGCCTTCGTGAGTACTTTGAAAGTACTCGCAAGACATTACAGTACCTATTACAGTCTAGGCCAAATCATTCTGTAATAGTCTTCTCTTCGACTGTAATAGGTGCAATGTCATGAGATCGCCTTCTCTTCGACTGTATTCATGCATTCATTCTGGCCAAATCAACAAGCCAGGTGAGTACTTTGAAAGTACTCGCAAGACAGTTCGGACAAAAGATATAACAAATGAATGCATGAATGAGTCATGATTAATTTTAACAATGCTCAATTAAATCAGTATAGCAAAATAAATAAGAAGGGAATCGGCGGTAGTCCGCTCAAAAACCCAAAGAAGATAAACTCAAAACCGATCGGGTGTCTGAAGCGACACCTCGATGGGTGAACAAATAAGTAAAACATGCCACAGTCGGGCGTCTAAGCGACACCTCATAAAGGGATTATATTAAAGGAAAAATACATACATGCCGCAGTCGGACGTCGGAGCGACATCACAGAAAGGGCTTATAGTAAAAGTAAATAATAACAACGCCATAGATCAAGCGTCGGCGACGTCGCAGAAAGGGCTTATAATGAATTTAAATAACAACAATGCATGATCGGACGTCTGAGCGACATCGCGAAAGGGCTTATAATGAATTTAAATAACAACAATGCAGATCGGACGTCGAGCGACATCGCGAAAGGGCTTATAATGAATTTAAATAACAACAATGCCGCAGATTGGACGTCGAGCGACATCGCAGAAAGGGCTTATAATGAATTTAAATAACAACAATGCCGCGATCGGACGTCTCGAGCGACATCGCGAAAGGGCTTATAATTCATTATTCATAATCGACAAGATATAGTGCTCACGGAAAATATTCATCACAAGACAATAAGCGGGTTAGTCCATTCACGGAAAATGAACCTTAAATACTCAAATGGTCCTCAAGAGTTTACATCACCGAGACCGACATTTGACAAGATGAGATGAACACGGTACTTGGATATGAATAAGATGAATTCAAGAATTTTGACTCTCTGTGGTTTGTACCAAAATTTGTCCACAGCCAACGGATTTCCGTAGTCACGAAGGACTAGTTCCGTTCTGGTATTTCGGAAGAAACACAACTAGCTAGTACACACCCATCATACCTCACGTTGCGGGAATCACCCTAGACAGCGTTTAAGAAAAAACTTTGAGACGGGAGATCACAATGTCGAATAGCATGGGATCAAATTTATATCTACGGCGCTCTAAGGGTGCCCCCTCTCGGTCCCAACCGAAACACCCATGCCCCTGACGGATGAAAGGCTTTAATCCAGGCCATGGAACCTTCATCCCGGCCTCTCGATTTGGTGTGTACCAGGAAGTGGTTTGGAACCTACTAAGTCGTATCCCTTGCGGGAAACAGGTGGTAGTACGGAAGGGAAGACGGACGGGAATCTGACCGATTTATGTTGACAATGGGTCAACGATATGGCATAAGCCTGGCATGCTACAACACTGCCATCTTACCCACACTCATGCCAACTCATGGCCATGCAACAAGTTTCCAGCAACTCACGGATTTACCGAGCTCATTTGCCTCAATGCTCACGAGATAAACTATCATCGAAATGCTCATGAACGTGCCATGATACAAAAATAATGCAAACATGCCCAGACACTCATCATATCAAAAGTTCAAACTTTGCTTGCCTGGTTCGGAGTAGTCGGGGTCTAGCTCGGCGAAGTTCGCGGTTCCGTCACCTCCTTCGGTATCTACGGTACACAAAAATACACGCGCTAACGTAAATACCATGGGGTACAGAAAGTTGATCCAAATATTTTTCAAATAAATATGATAAAAAACTAGACAAAAATTTGAAGAGGACAGAAAAAGAATCACTCAAAATTCCCTTCATTAAAAAGTTATAAGGGTTTTAGTCCAAGGACTCATACGTAATGAAACGAGAAAACTTCAGGGGCTTTGCTGAAAAGTCAAGAAAAGCGGTTCAGTGGGCGTATTTGCCAAAGCACGCTTTCAGAAAATGCTTAAAAAACAAAAAGAGGCTGATGGGCGGTCCCACCCGTCAGGTTTGAAATTTCAAGCGAGGGAGTCGGGGCTCGTCGGCGCCGAGAGCATGGTGGTCGGCGGTGGCGATCCACGGCGAGCGAGGAGATCGAGAGTACCTCCGTGCTCGTGGCGCCATTCCATGTCTGTGAGAGGTGGTGGTGGTCGCCGGCGGGTACCACGTCGGGCGGCGACGCTTGCTCCGCGGACGGCGATCGGGTGGTCGTGGACCTCGTCGGAGAGAGCTGCGGAGGTGGAATTGAGGAGGGGTTAGACTCGTGATAGCATGAGAGGGTATCGACGAGGTTAGGGCGCGGAGACGACCTCACCGGAGTGAATCGCGGTGGAGGCCGAGGCGGAAGGAAGCGGCCGGAGTCGAGGAAGAAGAGCTCCTCATGGCCCTTCCAGGGGCTTGGCGAGGACCAGAGAGGTGGTGGAGGTGTGCGGGGGCGAGAGCAAGCTTGGGGGGTGCTATTTATAGCCGGCCCGAGGCGGTTGCCGAGAACGGGGTTCTCCGGCGAAGTTTACGGCAGCGCAGGGTGTTGATCGGGAGGGTTCAGAGGTTGAGCGTCGTCGTGGGGGTTCCCTGGTTCCGTTTAGGTGCTAAACACGTCGGGGTTAGGTTGCTTAGGGGGAGCTTGACGGAACGGGGCGGCGCGGGCCCGTCGGCGGCAGGGAGCACGCTCTATGCTTGCCGTGCCACGGCGACGGTGCTGCATGCGTGCGCTGGCAGGGAAAGGGCCACGCGGGGCTACCAGGAGGTTTGGGCGGCGCCGAACGGCGTTATGCCGCCGTTCTGCTCCCTGTCGGCCGCTACGGTGGTTCAGCCGCCGCAGGACACGCCGGCGCAGGCGGCCAGGGTGCCACCGACGCCAGGAACGCGCCAAGCACACGTGTGAGGCTCCGGACAAGCAGGCTAGGCTGCGAGCAACGTGCCAAGTGCACTGTGAGCATGTGACTGAACTCTGACGAAGATCGACACTGAATTTCTGAACTTAACTGAAGATGAGCAGAAACAGTGCATGCAAGGTGTTCGACAGAATGATCTAGGCATGTAGGGATTTTTCCTTGAGCTGGTTTTTGGTGGAGGGGCCTCTCATTTCATCTAGAGGTTGCCTGAATATTTGTGGAATTTTTGGAGAAGTGTAGGTATGAATTTCACCAAATTTGGCAATCTGGTCCAAATTTGCAGAGACTATAATTTGAAATTTTTGAATAGAAGAGGAGTGGATCTTGATTGATCTAGGTTTTGGATACCAAGGACCATCCAGGGGAGTTGGTTTGAGGTCAAAACTCAAATGCATTTAGGTACTTGCTTTGCAAATTACCTAAGCTCAAAATAATAGACAGAAAAGATTTGGGAGGAGAAACAATTGAAATAAAATTCAGAAAATGGTTGAGCTTGTTGAGACAGAATGTTTGGATTTCCCAAAGTGGAAGGAGAGATTTTTGGGGAAAGTTTTACCATGTGGTGCATGGAAAAATCATGAATGGTTTCAAATATTGGAGAGGATGCAAAACTCCTAGAGTTTCTTTTTTTTAAAGGAAAATAAACTCCAAAGATTTTCTTGAAGTTTTGAGAAGAGGGCAATCAGAAGAAAATTTAAAACCAAACACTAGAGTTGAAGGAGACGCAAAAATAAAATATTTGCTAAAGGGAAAAAGCTTTTGAGAGAGATTTTTGGAAGGGTTTTTGGAGACCTCCTTCATATCCAACAAAATTTTGAAGAAAACCAAAGGAATAATTTTGGAGTGTCACATGCAACTACTTTCACTTCAACAGGAGGATTATATTTAAACCACTTCTCTTTAGGGAGATCAACGTGAGTAGCAAAAGTTTCACAAAAAGTAGCTACTATCTCAGAGTCAAATCCATACTTAGAGCTAAATCCACGGAAAGCATCGGTATCCATAAAAGATTTAACACAATCGAACTTAGGTGTCATACCTAACTCCTTACTATCGTCGGAACCCCAATCTCAGAGTTGCGTTTAATTCTTTCCAATAAGTCCCATTTGAAATCAATAGTCTTCAGCATATAGGAACCAACATAGGAACTATCGAGCAAGTTGCGATTATCAAGAGAAAGCCGAGCATAAAAATTCTGAATAATCATTTCCCGAGAGAGCTCATGATTGGGGCATGAATACAACATTGACTTAAGCCTCCCCCAAGCTTGAGAGATGCTTTCTCCTTCGTGAGGCCAGAAATTATATATGTAATTACGATCACGATGAACAAGATGCATAGGATAGAACTTCTGGTGAAATTCCAACTTCAATCGCTTATAATTCCAATATCTCGTATCATCACATAGCCTATACCATGTCATTGCATCTCCCTTCAAAGATAAAGGGAAGACCTTCCTTTTAACAACATCATCGGGAATGCCTGCAAGCTTAAATAATCCACAAACTTCATCCACAATGATAAGGTGTAAGTCGGGATGCAATGTTCCGTCTCCTGCAAAAGGATTAGCTAGCAGTTTTTCTATCATACCCGAAGGAATCTCAAAGTGAATATTTTCATAAATTTCAGTAGGTTGAGGAGCATCTATTGGCTCTTCTGGTTGGGGTGAAGATACCCCAAACAAGCCCCTCAAAGGATTAGTTTCCATAGTGACAAGTAACAGAAAATTTCAGCACACTAAATAAATGTTTCCTTACCAAGTTCCACTCACCAAGAGCGCTACGCTCCCCGGCAACGGCACCAGAAAAGAGTCTTGATGACCCACAAGTATAGGGGATCTATCGTTGTCCTTTCGATAAGTAAGAGTGTCGAACCCAACTAGGAGCAGAAGGAAATGATAAGCGGTTTTCAGTAAGGTTTTCTCTTCAAGCACTGAAATAGTAGGTGATAGATAGTTTTGTGATAAGATAAATAGTAACGAGCAAAAGTAAATAAAGTAAATAAAGTGCAGCAAGGTGGCCCAATCCTTTATGTAGCAAAGGATAAGCCTGAACAAATTCTAATAATGAAGAAGGAGCTCCCGAGGACACATTGGGAATTATCGTCAAGCTAGTTTTCATCACGTTCGTAAGATTCGCTTTCGGTACTTTGATAATTTGATATGTGGGTGGACCGGCACTTGGGTACTGCCCTAACATGGACAAGCATCCCACTTATGATTAACCCCTATTGCAAGCATCCTCAACTACAAAAAGGAGTATTAAGGTAAACCTAACCACAACATTAAACATATGGGTCCATATCAACCCCTAACGAAGCAACGCATAAACTAGGGTTTAAGCTTCTGTCACTCTAGCAACCCATCATCTACTTATTACTTCCCTATGCCTTCCTCTAGGCCCAAATAATGGTGAAGTGTCATGTAGTCGACGTTCACATAACACCACTAGAGGAAAGACAACATACATCTCATCAAAATATCGAACGAATACCAAATTCACATGACTACTAATAGCAAGACTTCAGCCATGTCCTCAGGAACAAACGTAAGTACTCACAAAGCATATTCATGTTCATAATCAGAGGGGTAATAATATGCATAAAGGATCTGAACATATGATATTTCACCAAGTAAACCAAATAGCATCAACTACAAGGAGTAATCAACACTACTAGCAACCCACAGGTACCAATTTGTGGTTTTGATACAAGATTGGATACAAGAGATGAACTAGGGTTTTGAGAGGAGATGGTGCTGGTGAAGATGTTGATGGAGATTGACCCCCTCTCGATGAGAGGATCGTTGGTGATGATGTTGGTGATGATTTCCCCCTCCCGGAGGGAAGTATCCCCGGCAGAACAGCTCCGCCAGAGCCCTAGATAGATTCCGCCAAGGTTCCGCCTCGTGGCGGCGGAGTTTCGTCCCGTAAGCTTGCCCACGATTTTTTCCAAGGGAAAAGTGATGATATAGCAGAAGATGGACGCCGAAGGCCCACCAGGGGGGCCAGGAGATAGGGGACACGCCCTAGGGGGGGGGGGCGCCCCCTGTCTCCTGGACAGGGTGTGGGCCCCCTGGCCTATTTCTTTTGCCCATAAATTCTTATTAAATCCAAAAAGTTGTTTCGTGGAGTCTCAGGTCTTTTGGAGTTGTGCAGAATAGGTTTTCAACGTTTGCTCCTTTTCGGCCAGAATTCCATTTGCAAGCATCCCCCTCTTCATGGTAAACCTTGTAAAATAAGAGAGAATAGCCATAAGTATTGAGATATAATGTGTAATAACAGCCCATAATGCAATAAATATTGATATAAAAGCATGATGCAAAATGGACGTATCAAACCTCATGATAAAGAACTACGTAGTAAGGATGAAATTATTGGTCTTGCTTCTATTGTCGTGCCTCCTACTGATCCGTAAGAACAATATTTGCTAGACCATGAAAATGATATGTTTATGAATGAAAGAAGGGAGATAGACGAATTATTCCTTAAACAGGGTCCTATTTTGAAACACAACTTACCTGTTGAATTCCTAGGGGATCCCTCCACCCAAGGGTGATCCCGTGTTTGAGCTCAGACCTTTACCTGATAATCTTAAATATGCTTATCTTGATGAAAAGAAGATATATCCTATTATTATTAGTGCTAACCTTTCAGAGCAGGAAGATGAAAGATTATTGAAAACTCTGAAGAAGCACCGTGCTGCTATTGGATATACTCTGGATGATCTTAAGGGCATTAGTCCCACTCTATGCCAACACAAAATTAAATTGGACGAAGGTTCCAAACCAGTTAGAGATCATCAACGATGGTTAAATCCTAAGATGAAAGAAGTGGTAAGAAAGGAGATACTAAAGCTCCTTGAGGCAGGTATAATTTATCCCGTTGCTGATAGTGATTCGGTAAGTCCTATCCATTGCGTCCCTAAGAAGGGAGGTATTATTGTCGTTCCTAATGATAAAAATGAATTGATCCTGCAAAGAATTATTACATGTTATAGGATGGTAATTGATTTCCGTAAATTAAATAAAGCTACTAAGAAAGATCATTACCGTTTACCTTTTATTGATCAAATGCTAGAAAGACTATCCAAACATACACATTTCTGCTTTCTAGATGGTTATTCTGGTTTCTCTCAAATACCTGTATCAGCGGAGGATCAATCAATAACTACTTTTACTTGCCCTTCCGGTACTTTTGCTTATAGACGTATGCCTTTTTGGTTTATGTAATGCACCTGCTACCTTTCAAAGATGCATGATGGCTATATTCTCTGACTTGTGTGAAAAGATTTGTGAGGTATTCATGGATGACTTCTCCGTTTATGGATCCTCTTTTGATGATTGCTTGAGCAATCTTGATCGAGTTTTGCAGAGATGTGAAGACACTAGTCTCGTCTTGAATTGGGAAAAGTGCCACTTTATGGTTAATGAAGGCATTGTCTTGGGGCATAAAATTTCTGAAAGAGGTATTGAAGTTGATAGAGCTAAAGTTGCTGCTATTGAAAAGATGCCATGTCCCAAGGACATTAAAGGTATAATAAGTTTCCTTGCTCATGCCGGTTTTTATAGGAGGTTCATTAAGGACTTTTCTAAAATCTCTAGGCCTCTGACTAATTTATTGCAAAAAGATATTCCTTTTGTCTTTGATGATGATTGTGTAGAAGCATTTGAAATACTTAAGAAAGCTTTGATCACTGCACCTATTGTTCAGCCACCTGATTGGAATTTACCCTTTGAAATTAGGGTTAATTGGATTCATGCCATTGCAACTTTCACGACTTGGAAATATGCCATTACAAAAACTGGAGTTAAAAATATGCCACTACAACTTTCCCATACCTCCACATATGCCATTTTCTTTACTTTAGAGAATATCTGCTCAACAAATGTTTGTATTTCAATGTGTATTGAATTACTGGTTGGGAAATCAGCAGCCGCGCAAGGAAGCAACCGGCGGGAATGCCGACAACCTCTCCATGGCTGCACAAGCACCTTGCGTGCAAGCGGACAGGAGTTGGCCTTGTCATGGACGGAGTTTCCCGCACGCCGGTGCCGTCGTTGCGGCATGACGCTGATGAGTCCACTTCTCACGCAACAAAGCATGCGTCCGCCTACGGACGTCACTGCCGCTCCCCTCCAGACGCCACCCCGCCACGCCAGCCTCCAGCGGTCGCTCCACGCACGTGCCTCCAGTCGCCGCCGCCGCCGCTCCCCCTCAGCCGCCGGGCCGCGCATGCCTCCAGCTGCCGCTCCCTTCCAGATGCCGCCAGGCGTGTGCGGGTGCGTTCGGTTCGTATCAATTTGGTCCAGCCTATAAAGGTATTTGAATGTATACGGGACATATAAAAGGCATTATATGGACAAGTATTGAAAACAATGGCATATATAGAGGTATGAAAAAGTTGCAGCGGCATATTTCCAACTTCGACTTTTGTAATGGCATTTTTCCAACTCATGAAAGTTACAGTGGCATAAATCCAATTAACCCTTGAAATTATGTGTGATGCTAGTGATTATGCTGTAGGTGTTGTTCTAGGGCAAAGAGTTGATAAGAAATGGAATGTTATCCAGTATGCCAGTAAAACTCTTGATCTTGCCGGAGAAATTATGCTACTCTTGAAAAAGAATTCTTAGCAGTTGTATTTGCTTGTGATAAGTTCAGACCTTATATTGTTGATTCTAAAGTTACTATTCGCACTGATCATGCTGCTATTAAATATCTTATGGAAAAGAAAGATGCTAAACCTAGACTTATTAGATGGGTTCTCTTGCTCCAAGAATTTGATTTGCATATTATTAATAGAAAGGGAGCTGAGAACCCCGTTGCAGACAACTTGTCTAGGTTAGAGAATGTTCTTGATGACCCACTACCTATTGATGATAGCTTTCCTGATGAACAATTAGCGGTCATTAATGCTTCTCGTACTGCTCCATGGTATGTGATACGTCCATTTTGCATCATGCTTTTATATCGATAGTTATTGCATTATGGGCTATTATTACACGTTATGTCACAATACTTACGGCTATTCTCTCTTATTTTACAAGGTTTATCATGAAGAGGAGAATCTTGGCAGGCTGGAATTCTGGTGGAAAAGGAGCAAATATTGAAACTTATTCGCACAGCTCAAAAGTCCTGAAACTCCACGAAAGTCATTTTGTAATTAATAAAATTCTTGGCGAAGAACGTGCAGGGGCACACCTGGGCGGGAGGGTGGGCGCCCCCCAGGCGCCCTGTCTCTGGGCCCCTGGTGGCCCTCTGGTGCCCATCTTCTACTATATGAAGGCCTTTACCCTGGAAAAAAAATCATAAGCAAGCTTATGGGACGAAACTCCGCCACCAGGCGGAACAATCTAGGGCTCGTGAACTATTCTCGCCGAGAAACTTCCCTCCGGGGATCATCACCATCGTCATCACCAACGATCCCCTCATCGGGAGGGGGTCAATCTCCATCAACATCTTCACCAGCACCATCTCCTCTCAAAACCCTAGTTCATCTCTTGTATCCAATCTTGTATCAAAACCACAAATTGGTACATGTGGGTTGCTAGTAGTGTTGATTACTCCTTGTAGTTGATGCTAATTGGTTTACTTGGTGGAAGATCATATGTTCAGATCCTTAATGCATATTAATACTCCTCTGATTATGAACATGAATATGCTTTGTGAGTAGTTACGTTTGTTCCTAAGGACATGGGTGCAGTATTGCTAGTAGTAGTCATCTGAATTTGGTATTCGTTCGATATTTTGATGAGATGTATGTTGTCTCTCCTCTAGTGGTGTTATGTGAACGTCAACTACATGACACTTCACCATTATTTGGGCCTAGAGGAAGGCATTGGGAAGTAATAAGTAGATGATGTGTTGCTAGAGTGACAGAAGCTTAAACCCTAGTTTATGCGTTGCTTCGTAAGGGGCTGATTTGGATCCACTAGTTTCATGCTATGGTTAGGTTTGCCTTAATACTTATTTTGTAGTTGCGGATGCTTGCAATAGGGGTTAATCATAAGTGGGATGCTTGTCCAGGAAAGGGCAGTACCCAAGCACCGGTCCAGCAACATATCAAATTATCAAAGTACCGAACGTGAATCATATGAGCGTGATGAAACTAGCTTGACGATAATTCCCATGTGTCCTCGGGAGCGTTTTCTCATTATAAGAAATTGTCCAGGCTTGTCCTTTGATACAAAAAGGATCGGGCCACCTTGCTGCACCTTATTTACTTTCATTGCTTGTTACTCTTTACAAATTATCTTATCACAAAACTATCTGTTACCTACAATTTCAGTGCTTGCAGAGAATACCTTACTGAAAACCGCTTGCCATTTCCTTCTGCTCCTCATTGGGTTCGACACTCTTACTTATCGAAAGGACTACGATAGATCCCCTATACTTGTGGGTCATCAAGACTCTTTTCTGGCGCCGTTGCCGGGGAGTGAAGCGCCTTTGGTGAGTGGAACTTGGTAAGGAAACATTTATATAGTGTGCTGAAATTTTCTGTCACTTGTTGCTATGGAAACTAATCCTTTGAGGGGCTTTTTCAGGGCATCTTCGCCCCGACCAGTAGAGCAAAAAGTTGCTCCTCAACCTACTGAACCTACTGAAAATGTTTACTTTAAAATTCCTTCAGGTATGATAGAGAAACTGCTAGCTAATCCCTTTGCAGGAGATGGAACATTGCATCCCGATTTACACATTATCTTTGTGGATGAAGTTTGTGGATAATTTAAGCTTGCAGGTATTCCCGATGATGTTGTTAAGAGGAAGGTCTTACCTTTATCTTTGAAGGGAGATGCATTGACATGGTATAGGCTATGTGATGATACGGGATCTTGGAACTATAAACGATTGAAGTTGGAATTTCACCAGAAGTTCTATCCTATGCATCTTGTTCATCGTGATCGTAATTACATATATAATTTCTGGCCCCGCGAAGGAGAAAGCATCGCTAAAGCTTGGGGGAGGCTTAAGTCAATGCTATATTCATGCCCCAATCATGAGCTTTCGAGAGACATGATTATCCAAAACAAATATGCTCGGCTTTCTCTCAATGATCGCACCATGCTTGATACTTCCTGTGCTGGTTCTTATATGCTGAAGGCTACTGAATTCTAGTGGGATTTATTGGAAAGAATTAAACTCAACTCTGAAGATTGGGGTTTCGACGATGGTAAGGAGTCAGGTATGACACCTAAGTTTGATTGTGTTAAATCTTTTATGGATACCGATGCTTTTCGTGGATTTAGCGCTAAATATGGACTTGACTCTAAGATAGTAGCTTCTTTTTGTGAATCTTTTGCTGCTCACATTGATCTCACTAAGGAGAAGTGTTTTAAATATAGGGTCTTTTACATCTGTGTCCCTAACTTGAACCCACTACTCACATTTGCCCCTAATTCGAAAGCCTGCTAAAAAATGCCCCTCCGCCGTCATGTTCCCTTATAGAATTGCCCTTCCGTGCCGTTTCCATCCAGTCAAGGCTGTTTGACTGGTAAGCGGCCGTTTATTTGACATTTTTGCCCCTGCGTCCTTACAACTGGGCCCAGGTCACCGGTTCACTCTCTCTCCATCTCATTCTCTCGCCCGAGCCGCACCCTCTCTCTTTCTCCCCCAAATCGCCTCCCGCCGTAACCCTAACCCTAGCTCACTCGATCTGGTCGATCCCAACTCCTAAGGCTCGATCTACTGATGGCGGCCACGGTGGAGCTTCGGATTTGACTCTGTGTCGCTCTGCTACGGTGTGAAGGAGACACGGGCGACGGGATGGATGGGGACAGCAGTTGCGGCGGCGATGAACGAGGGAGCACACTGCAGCTACAAACGAATGCTTCGGCGGGGTAAGTATCTCTTGTAATCTGATGCAGTCTCATGCCGTTTGTAGTTCGATTTGTTCTTGTAGTTTAATTTGTTGACCTAGTTCATAGTGCTCATGGCGTTGGGATCTGTCTGTTTTCCATGGTCATCATAGGATGGACCCTGATAGAGCAGTTGGGATGGATTGTAGAATGGAAACCACACTTCTAGCTAGTGCTGGCACAAAAGCATCCAACACAGGATTCTCTTTTCCTTTTGTTGCTGACAATCAATAGACTTTAAATCAGTTTAGATCTGCCATAGCTGCTAAATATCCATGGGGTCTATACGATGCAGTGGAATTCAGGTACTGGGACATTGACAAATCAGCATGGGTCCCTGTCTAGTGTGATGAGCTTGGTATCATGTTTGCAATACATGATTCTTTCCCTGCTAAACTAGAAATCAGTGTCATACAAAGGGAGAGAAGAGAGCCAGAGAGCAGAGGAACAAGATCTCAGTCTAGGTCTACAGGTAAAGGTAGAACTAGCCAATCAAGGGGCAAAAAAGCAACAGCTCATAGTGGAGGCAGCAGTTCCATGCAGGCACGAGGAACACCTACTGTAGAAGTTCCTAGGCATGCAGCTCCCTCTCATAATAAAGATTCAGGTGACCCATACACTGAAGAGGGACTACCAGATGATTGGCCAAGTGATGATGAGGATGAAAGGTTGTTTCCACAGTTTGTAACAAGGAAGAAGGGCAAGGAGAAAGATGATGAGGGGGAAGATTATGTTCCACCCCCTGAAGGCATGTTTGGTGAGGCAGGTGAAGATGAGAAAGAGGAGGACAATGACATGGGGTACTCTGAAACATCTGATGAGGAAAGACCAGATGTGCAATACAATAGAGATGATCCTTCTTTGAAAGAGGGACAATATTTTCCAAGTGCCATAGGCTGTAGAAATGCCCTTGCAACCTTCTCAATAAAGACTCAAAGTGAATTTGTGATAAACAAGAGTAGCGATAATAGGTTGTGATTGCATTGTGCTTATAAGAGGTGTCAATGGAGGATGCATGCCTCCTTAATGAAACACAACACACCGTTTGGTATTAAATATAGCAACTAACAATGCATTTGTAGTTAGCAGACATTGATCTTGTATTTTGTTTGTTTGTTGCAACACATAGGTTCGACATGTTTACGAAATATCATGAATGCGAGTTAAAGTGAACAAGACAGCTCATACATGTCCCGGTGTGAGCAGGAGGAAGAGATTGAGGTCACTAAGAGTAGATGGGTTCTTGATCTTTGTGAAGACCTGGATTTTAGAGGATTCAGAAGTGGGACCAACAGAATTGCAGAAAAATTTGAAGAAGAAGTATGGCCTGGCAGTTCCATATATGAGAGTATTCTATGGGAAGCAAATGGCACTTGACAATATCTATGGTAAGTGGGTTGACTCTTTTCAGTTATTGTATACCTTCAAGGCAGAAGTGGAGAAAGCATCTCCTAGCAGTGTAGTTAGCATTGATAAACACACTGTACATTACAAACTGAATGGGAAGAGTAGACAGAAGGAGTGCTTTAGAAGAGTATTTGTTTCTTTCAAAGCATGCTGGCAAGGGTTTTTGAATGGGTGTAGGCCTTATCTTGCAGTAGATGCCACTGCATTGAATGGCAGATTTAGAGGGCAACTAGTTAGTGCATGTGATGTGGATGCTTGCAACAGGATCTTCCCAGTTGCATATGGAGTTGTAGAGAGTGAAAATATAGAGAGTTGGACTTGGTTTTTCCAGAATTTAAGAGAGCTTATAGGACATCCACAGGTCTTGTTATCCACACTGATGCATGCAAAGGCACAGGAGGCTGCGATGGAAGCTGTGTTCCCAGTGTGGAGCACAGAGAATGCATGAGGCATTTGGCTGCAAATTTCACAAAAAAGTTTAGAGGAAAATTCTTTGATGAAAATTTATGGCCCTCCTCATTGACATACAGCATAAAGAAACACAACTACCATCTTAGGCAGTTGCACAGTAAGGCTGGTGTGAAAGAGTACTTAGAGGAGCATCACACCAAGCTATGGGCAAGGTCACTGTTCAATGAAGTGTGCAAAATAGATTTTGTTAATAACAATCTAGCTGAGTCCTTCAATTCAAAGATTAGAAAATGGAAGGTGTACACATTGTGGACTTGCTAGACAAAATAAGACAATTTATAATGGAAAATTTTGATCTCGATGACAGATTGCAGCTGCTACATTCATTAGCCACATCATAATCCCCAAAGTCATGAAAATGCTTCATGCAAAATCTAAGGACCTTGATATGGAGATAGTGAAAAGAAGCACATATGAGGCAGAGATTACAGCAGTTGTCAAGGAAAAGAGAGTGGAGATATCCGATGAAATTTGGAAAGTAGGAATTGCAATTGTAGAAAGTGGCGATTAAGCTGGACAGCCTTGCATACATGCTTTGTATTTTATTACTTCAATGAGAGGCCCGATAAGTGAGATTGATCGGTATGTACATGAGTACTTTTACATTGCTAGGTTCAATGCTACTTATGCTGAAAATTTGCTGCAATGGAGGGCAAACAACGAGTGGGATGTGGTGGACCACAGGTTTAAATTATACGCTCCATTGCAAAGCAGGGCCCCTGGTAGACCTAGGAAGACAAAATTATGGCAAAATATGAGGAAAAGGACTTGGAGGAAGGAGAAAGAAATGTGGCAAGTGTGGAAGGCTTGGGCATCGTGACACTCACTACAAGGAATCCATTGACCCAGCTTTTAGGGAAGAAGAGCACTGGGGGGCTGAAAATGCAACAAATGAACCTCTAGATGCTAAAAGCGATCTTTGAAAATGCTACTGAGGTGGAAGCGATCTGAAAATGCTGAGAGGTGAAACTGATCCTGAAAATGCTAAAGAGGTTGAACACGATCTTGGCATTGCTACTGAGATGCACCAACAAGTGTCATCATTTGTAAGGTGAAAATGCTCTGAGATGTTCTCATTTCAATTTTGCATCATTTAATGTTCTAATTTCCTTTTTGCTTCATTTAATGTTCTAATTTCCTTTTTTCTTCATTTAATGTTCTCATTTCAATTGTAGCCCAAGAAAGAACTACAAAAAGGCAGCTGACAGAGGGATGTCACCAGCCAAGAAGAGGCTCAAGTATGCACCAGATCCTACAATAGGATCTGTAACTGGAAGCAACCAGCTAAGCAAAGAAGTGAGCAAAACTGTCACCACAAGGTGGAGTTCAAGGCTCTTAACTAACCCTGCTTGCAACACCAGGAGCAAGAAGATGAAAGATCTATGAACTTGTTAGCTGCTATGTTAAGTGTGTTGTTTTTGTTGTTTAAGAACTATTTGTGAACTTGTTAGCTGTTATCTTAAGCATGCTGCTGAAATTATGAACTTATGTAATGCTGAACTTGTGAGATGCTATCTTGAATGTGCAATGCTATTATGAAGTTATGCTATTTGTGAGATGCTATCTTCTGAGCTGCTACTTTTAAATATTTTGTGAGCTGCTAGTTTTAACACAACAGATCATTTGATCATTTGCTAGTTTCATTTGAGCTGCTACTTTCAAAATGCCAAGCAAGATTCTTGATCATTTCCAAATAGAAATATCACATCATTCCCAAATCACAACATTATTCGGGATAATACATTCCCAAACTTAGCTCCATCAAAGCATACACTACAAACAGAAATCCATTTAGTATGGATTATTAGACCACCTAGAAACAAATGTGGCCAACATGCTAAAACCAAGAACTATGATAAATCCCAGTGCTTGCATAACCTCGTTCCTCTTCTTCATCTTTAGCTTCAGTTTCTTGTTCTTCTCGGTTAGATACATCACCCTCCTCTCTAAATAATGAGCTTTTAGCCAGCTCTTCTCCAATCCTGCATGAAGCTCCTCAAATGCACGACCAACACATTCGATTCGATGGCGGGTCAATCGAGACAACCCAATCACATTCATCGAGAAGCTGCAAAATCAATGATCGAATTAGAAAGAGGAGAAAGAGCGAGAATCAAGTCAAGCATTCAAAAGCAAAAACACTTACATCAAGAGGGCAGCGAGAAACCTTCTGCGGAGCTTGCTCCTCCCGAGCGACACGACGGCGAGGAATAAGCACGTGGCGAGGCACCCTTGCTGACGACCGAACCTCAAGGCCACGAGAATGTCGGATCGGGATGTAGAACTCCGATTGAAACTGAACTATCCCGACGCCATCAACCTATCAGCAAAGGGCAACCCAAATTGATGAACCCTAATTCCACAATATCACCCAAATCGACCCTGAAACTTACATTGCCGGCCACCGACGAGGTCGTAGAAGACATGCCCGCCGTGCCCGCCGTACCCATCGCTCACCACACCGTGCCCCTGCCCCTCTCTCTTCGACCGCGGCGAAAACGCCCGATCCAGTTCTTGCTCAAAAATGCCCCTGTCGTCACGAGGAAGAAGAAAGAGGGGAGAGAGAGTGAACCGGTTAGTTGGGCCCAGATGTAAGGAAGGAGGGGCAAAAATGTCAAATAAACGACACGTTAGCGGTCAAACAGCCTTGACTGGACGGAAACGGCTCGGAGGGGCATTTCTATAAGGGCACATGACGGCGGAGGGGCATTTTTTAGCAGGCTTTGGTATTAGGGGTATATCTGATTAGGTGGTTCGAGTTAGGGACAGAAATGCAAATGGCCCTTAAATATAATCCTCCCACTGAAGTAAAAGTAGTTGCACCCATTGCAGTTGAAGAAAAGACTATCACTTAAATGATCCTATTGTTCCTACTACTTATGTTGAGAAACCACCTTTTCATGTTAGGATAAAGGATCATGCTAAAGCTTCAACTGTGGTTCGTAAGAGTAATACTAGAACATATACACCTCCTGAGCAAATCAAAGTTTAACCTAGTATTGCTTTGGTTAAAGATCTCTTGGATGATAATATAGATGGGCATGTTATTTACTTCTGTGGTGAAACTGCTAATATTGCTAAACCAGATGCTAAGATACATTGACCTGTTGTAGGCATGCATGTTATTTCTGTTAAAATAGGAGATCATTGTTATCATGGCTTATGTGATATGGGTGCCAGTGCTAGTGCAATACCTATTTCCCTATATAATGAAATTATGCATGATATTGCACCCACTGAAATAGAAGGTATTGATGTTACAATTAAGCTTTCCAATAGAGATACTATTACACCAGTTGGGATTGTTAGAGATGTTGAAGCCTTGTGTGGGAAAGTTAAATACCCTGCTGATTTTCTTGTTCTTGGTTCCCCACAAGATAGCTTTTGTCCCATTATTTTTTGTAGACCCTTCTTGAATACTGTCAATGCTAAGATTGATTGTGAAAAGGACGATCTTACAATTGGCTTAGGGGATATGAAACATGAGTTTAATTTTGCTAAGTTTCGTAGACAACCGCGTGATAAAGAATTGCCTAGTAAGGATGAAATTATTGGTCTTGCTTCTATTGCCGTACCTCCTACTGATCCGTTAGAACAATATTTGCTAGACCATGAAAAAGATATGTTTATGAATGAACGAAGGGAAATAGATGAAGTATTCCTTCAACAGGGTCCTATTCTGAAACACAACTTGCCTGTTGAAATCCTAGGGGATCCTCCCACTACAAAAAAAAGACACATCCGTGACATTTTGTGCCGAACGAAATTTTTTTCTGTCATACATATGACACTTGTATGGCGATAATTGTGACAAAACCCGGTATCATCATAGATGTGGTGGGCTCCTACTTCTATGACAAAAAATCATGACAGAAAATGGGCTTTTCGTCCTGGGCGGGCCGGAGACGCAGCTGCATGACATTCTTTGGGCCGTCCATGACGGAAAAAACCGTGGTAGAAGCGAGGGAGGAAAATTTCGGGAGTTGCGGTTACGGTGGGAGGTCGAGGCGGAGCGATCGCGTTTCTCGTACACGCGTGCGGCGTTGGCTCTAATCGAACCCGGCGAGGCATTGGGCTCTAATCGAACCCGGCGATTGCACTACGGGCTATCGCAAGCATCGAACCCGAAAGCGATCGATCGATGGCTCTTAACTGAACCCGATGGAGCGATTCCTTCGCTACTACTGCTAACTGAAGCCGATCAATTGGATGAATAGTGAGCGTTGCGGGGGGAGGAGGGGGGGGGGTTTGGATGAACAGTGAGCGGTGGTGTTGCCTCTGGATGAACATGACCCCGTGTTGTGGAGGGCTGGATGAACAGTAGAAGGTGGAGGGGTGGCCGTGGAGGGGTGGTTGAACAGGTGTAAAACTCCGGTGTAATGATGCTACAGTAACCCTTGGGGTTAAGCTAATCATTTTGCTAAACAAGTGTTCGATCATCATTGTCTCCTTTCTCTTTTAAATTCCAGTTGAATTCAATTTAAAGTTATGAGTGAAATTCAAAATGCTCAGACATGAACACAAAAATGTTCATCATGTGCCAAATAATCCACAACTAATATTGGTGGTGAACCAACGTTTTTGCAAAAGGTTTAAGTGGCCTAAGCTACTTAAAGCAGTGACCTAAGCAATAAATTAAATGCCCTTTTTAATTTATAAAATTGGCAACTATTCCAAAAGCCTCCCACCCTTTTTATGGCAGTGCACTTTAATTCTTTAAAATTGTTTTGGCCAGTGGCATAATTTTGCAAAGTCATTATTGGCTAAAAAGAAAAGGCAAAAGCTGCTGGAAAAAGAAAAACAAAAAAAATAAAAAGGAAAAAAAAGCAGAGGGGAGAGTGAGAAAAGAGCCCCCTGCCTCCCTGGGTTTTAGCCCATTACACTGGCCGGCCCACCTTACCCCGGGTCGCCTTCCCTGTTCGACCGACCCGTCGCTCTGGGCGCTGATCGCCAGACCGCCTCGCCGTCGGCAGACGAGGGAGATAAGGCCTCCACGCCCCCGACGCCTCGGGCGCCTCTCCCACTCACCTCCCCACTTGCCCCGCTCTGCCTCTCCCTCTCCCCACCAGATTCCTCCTCACTCCCTCTCACCCTTCTCCTCCCTCACCGAGCGAGCCGCTGCCGCGCGCCGTCGATCCCACGCTCCTTGTCGACCCCTCGCCTCGCCCCGATTACGTAGCGCTCCGCCGTCGTCCTCTGCGTCGTCCTGTCCAAGCCATTGGAGCCAGAAGCCACCGAGACGAGCCCGACGACCTCTTCTTCCCCTACGGCCATCTTCAACTCACGCCTCCCCGAGCCCATTTGAGCACAACTACAGAGCCTGGTGAGCAGTCGTCGTCCTTCTCTCTCTCTCTCTCCCCGTGCGTTTCCGTCGCCGTAGTGGTCGCATTGGAGATGCCCGAACGCTCCGACGTGGATCTCGTCACCGGCAAGACTCCGGTGACCAAATGGTCACGGGCCAGTGCCCAGCGCGCTCACCGCACCGCGTAGGCCTCGTATAGCCGCTTGGTTTGCCCATAAGCGCACCCAGCCCGATCCAGCGATGGCTGAAGTCGGCGTCCGCCCTTCGGCGCGTCGTCGTTGCAACCCGCCCCGCTGAGCTAAGGTCACAGTTGGATCGCCGCTCCTCCGCGTCGAACGAGCCCGGCGCGCTCAGCGACCCTCTGTGGAGTTTTCGGCGAAGTCCGGCGAACCTACCGCTGTTTTGGTGGCGGCGGCGAAACCCAACGCCGCCGACATGGCACACTGGGCCCGCCTGCAGGTCACCGCCCGTGGCCCGGGGCCCGGTAGCCTATTGACCTAGTCGATGGCTGGTGGGCATCGCCCGATCCTGCCGATGGGTCCCCGTGGGCCTGATGACTAGTCAACTAGTACATTGGCGTGATGCAACAATGGCGCCATGATGGCGTCATATTCCTTTTCTGTTATTTTTAAACAATTCCATAATATTGTTTAAACTTTAAAATTCATAGAAATTAAACCGTTCCTCGAATGAAAATTTTTCTATATGAAAGTTGCTCGAGAAAAATCCAGCGAATCCGAATCGTGGTCCGTTCATCATCACATGCCCCTAGCATGCGAACATAGCACTTTGCCCTCTTTTCCTTTGTCAGAAATCCACCTAACGTCAGAATTCACCCTAAGATGTTTCCCCCTTAAATGCATAGCGTGTAGTACCGCGTTAGAAACACGCCTAAGCGCACGTGTCGTCATGTCATGCTTAGTGTTACCTCTGTTTGCTATGTATTTACTGTTTCTTCCTCCTCTTCTCTCCGGTAGACCCCGAGGCCGCTGATGCCCCGGTGATCGACTACGTCGTCGACAATGACCCCTCCTTGCCAGAGCAACAAGGCAAGCCCCCCCCCCTTTGATCATCCCGATATCGTCCATTCCATTCTCTCATGCTTGCATTAGATTTTGCTACTTTTATTGATTGCTCCTATTATGATGCATAGCCTGCTTTTCTAACCTGCTGTTGTACCTTACCTGCTTATCCTAAACTGCTTAGTATAGGTTGTAGTGACCCATCGGTGACCCCCACCTTGTCCTTGTGCCCCCGCTTCATCATCGGAGACCCGATCAGCGGGATCGAAGACCAGGCCCGACACCGCACATCACTTTCCCTTAGTTGTTCGACACTCTTTGGGTTACTATCAGTACCTGGGGTGAGACCTCTTGACGCCGATGTTAACCCTGTAGTGTAGTCATTGATCGTGGTCATCGAGGGTGATTTCCTACTTAACCACTTCGATCACGACTACGTCGTGCAACCCCTCAAGAGTGAACCTCGGGGTGATTCCTCTTATGTTCACCTTGATGATTACATCTAGTGGAATTCATCGGGGTGATTCCTCGGGTTTTCCTTGATGTTTGGACACACGGTTACTTGGACTTTACCTTGTTACTTGGAAAGGCGGGTCGACCACGAGGGTACCAGCGTGAGCTTAATTGCAGTGATGTGGAGTCGGGTTGACTGAAGGGTGCCGCGAGATGATTCTGGCGTGGCGGGCATTCCTAGCCCTTGCCGCAAGTCCTCGAGGCGGGGCAATGGGGTCACATCTTTCGTGAGTCTCTGCTTGTTACCGCGCGTTCCTAATCCACTATGATTTGGATATTTGATCCGAGGGCCTCTAGCCTGATAGAACTAACCATCACGTGGGCATAGTATGGGCGTTACTGCGTCGTATACATCAGCGAAGCTTAATCGGCGTCGGCGATGGCGGTGTGGCCGGGTTGGACTGCGTGGCGCCTGCCTTGTTGAAGGAGGTAGCTAGGTCTGCTCACCGGCCGCCCGCATAGCGTCTGAGGAGTTCGGGAGATGGCCCATGACCCTGAGGGCATAGGTTTAGTCGGCGTGTTGGCCTCTCTATTAAGCCTAGGTCGGGTTGCGGCGTATTGTTTGGCGAGGCGGGCATGACCGAGGAAAGTGTGTCCGGCGGAGTTAAGCGGCGTGGTGGGTAAGTTGGTGCACCTGCGGAAGAAAACATCTATCGATAGCCTGTCCTATAGTAGCGGACACTTGGAGTTGTATCCGATCGATACAACTAGAACTGGATACTTGTGATGAGAATTGGATGGTGATGAGTAATGGATTGTGATGATAACTAGATAGCATGGCTCTGGGATTTCTTTCTCGCAGGGAGTCGAGAAAGGATCTCCGGCCGAGGTTGATAACACTACTTCTACCTTACTTTGCGCTACTCTATTCCCTCGTATTTGATGCAAGATGGTGGTTTCGGAAGATGCTAGTCTTGATAGGACTAAACCTTCTCTCTATTACGGCATTTCTGCAGCCCAGATCCACATATCTGCCTTCCTTTGATAATGTTGCATATGTAGTGTAGATCCTTGCTTGCGAGTACTTTGGATGAGTACTCACGGTTGCTTTGCTCCCTCTTTTCCCCTTTCTTCTTCTTTCCGGTTGATGCAACCGGATAGCGGAGCCCAGGGGCAGATGCCACCGCCGATGCTTACTACTACGTGGAGCCGCCGATGACCGGGAGTAGTTAGGAGGCTCCAGGCGGAGGCCTTGCCTTTTCGATCGATGTTGCTTTTGTGCTAGCCTTCTTAAGGCAAACTTGTCTAACTCATGTTTGTACTCAGATATTGTTGCTTCCGTGACTCTTGTGTTTCGAGCTTATGTATTCGAGCCCTCAAGGCCCTGACTTGTAACATAAAGCTTGTATTATTTTATTTTGTGTCTAGAGTTGTGTTGTGATATCTTCCCGTGAGTCCTTGATCTTGATCGTACACATTTGCGTGTATGATTAGTGTACGATTGAATCGAGGGTGTCACAAGTTGGTATCAGAGCCGACTGCCTGTAGGTAGCCCCCTTTCCAACTCCTTGGCCGAAGTTGAGTCTAGTCACATAAAAACTTTTACTAACATTGGTTGTGTGTCTTACGGGCCCACGTCGCCATCGGGTGGTACTAGGATCTTTTACTCCTTGTCTATACTCTGGGACTCTGAACTCTCTTCTACTCGGGTTAAACGAATTTACTAACATTAGGATCCCGTGACCACATTCACCCCAAAGTTGGATAAGCCTTAGAAATTCCTTAGAATAGTATTTTGAACGGTACACACACTGTCGTGTTGACTACTAAGTGGTATCCATCGTACCTCTTTCCTTATGCATGTTTCATCATGATTGATCCTTGTCTTTGCAAATGCTCAATGCTGAACTACCCCCTGTTACATGTTAGCAGGATGGTTAGACCTGCTGAGTGCGTGGCCGTGGTGCCAACGATCCACCACCTTGAATTCTTTCTTTGGAATGATGCAACAATTTGAGTTGAACCGCCAGTTCATGGAAGGAATGATGGCTCGGTTTCCTCGTCGAACATGAATCAACAGCTAACTTGATAACTCTGCGGGACTTCATGCGCCTCAACCCGACTATTTACCACAGCTCAACTCAACCCCTTGATCTTGATGGTGGCTCAGCGACATCACATATGAAATGGAGTCTGCTAGTGTTGCCCCTGCCAGCTATGTCACCTTCGCATCCTTCTTCCTCAAGGGTCCTGCTGCTCAATGGTGGGACAGCCACAGGCGTACCCTACATGCTGGAACGGTCATTACTTGGCTGGATTTCCGAGTTGCCTTTCGTGCCCGTTTCATTCCTCAGGGAACCATGGACAGGAAGAAGCGAGAGTTCCGCAACCTCACCCAAGGCAACAAGTCTGTAGATGCTTATCAACGGGAATTTCTGGACTTGTCACGTTATGCTGAAGAAGACATTGCAACTGATGCTCGTAAGCAAGAGAAGTTTCGTGATGGACTTCACCTTGATATCAAGCTAGCATTGCTCGTTCATGACTTTGTCGACTTTGCCACCTTGGTGAACAAGGCTATTCAGGTTGAGGCTGGTCTTGGTACACAGGGATCCCTTAAGGCGTGATCATAGCGTTGGCTCATCTTGGGCCCGTCGGTATGAAGCGTCGGATATGGATTCCCACGGCATGTATCATCCAATTGCACTGCACCAAGACAGTCCTATGTTGCACCTCGTCGCCTCCTCCACCGCATGAGCAGCCCCTTGAGCTGTACCACCCCAAGCTTCGCTCCCAATCCCAATGGTGGTCTATGCTTCAAGTGTGGCCTTCAGTTCACCGCTCGAAATGCCCTCGAGAATCAGGATCAGGTGGCTCTGCCTTCAACTGGTCGTAACAATCAGCCCCATAACAACAATGCCAGACCTTATGGTGGTGGTCGGAGCTAATCATGTTGGTGTGAATGAAGCTCAAGATCAGCCTGCCCTTGTGATGGGTACTCTTCTCGTTAATTCGATACCGGCTTACATTTTATTCGATTCAGGAGCCTCACATTCATTCATGTCGAGAAAATTTTGCATCGCACCACGACATTCGATCACGAGCCCATGAACACTCCGATAGTGAGTACGCACCCTACGGTCGGTGTCGAACTACCATGATTGGTCGCGGCGTCCCGTTGAAATTGAAGGTTGGAATTTCATGTTTCTCCCATTATTACAGAGTCTTCAATATTGACCTCATTCAGGAATGGAATGGTTGAAAGCGCATATCTTGCCTCTATCGTTTGCGCCACCAAGGTAGTTCACCTCCTACATCCTTCGATGAGATAGTAACCTACCATGCTCAGCTTGTTCAAAGCGCTGAAGCACGACTTTATGCTTTGAATCGTTGAGCAACACCTCTTGAGGGAATTGAAAATATTCGGTCGTTTGCGACTTCCAAGGCGTTTTCGGAAGAACTTCCAGGAATACCCCCTGCCCGGGCCCTCGAGTTCGTCATCGACTTGAAACCAGGCACCGTTCCTATTGCCAAACGACCCTACAAGATGCCACCTCATGAGCTCCTTGAACTGAAGGAGAAATCGAAAAATCTCTTAGCGATGGTTTCATTCGTCCAAGTTCCTCTGCTTGGGGAGCACCTTCTCTCTTCGTCAAGAAGAAGGGCAGTCGAACCGTTTGGTCCAAGACTATCGTCCTATCAACCAAGCTACAATTCAGAACAAATATCCCTTCCTCGGATCAATGATCGTATGATCAAGCTGGCTGGATCATCGATATTCTCTAAACTTCGACTTGAGGTTGGGTTACCACCAGATCCGTGTTAAGTGAAGAGGATATTCCAAAGACGCATTAAATCACTCGTTATGGTTCTTACGAGTACACCGTCATGTCATTCGGTTTAACCAATGCTCAGCTACATTCTCTCGTCGATGAACTACATATTCATGGATTACCTCGACAAGTTAAATAAGTAGTTTATCTGGATGATATCTGGTATATTCGAAGAATAAAGAAGAACATCTTGAACATCTTAGTCTTGTTACGGAGAAACTCGAGAACATCAACTTTATGCCAAGTATTCCAAGTGCGAATTCTGGTTGCGAAGTCACCTACCTTGGTCATGTCATCTCCAAGGATGGTATTGCCGTCAACCGAGGCGTGTTCAGGCTATTCTTGGTGGAACCCTCAAAGACTGTCAAGCAAGTCGAAGCTTTCTCGGACTAGCCAGCTATTATTGCCGCTTTGTTGAAATTTCTCCAAGATCGCCAAACCAGCGACTAATCTGCTTCACAAAGGCGTTAAGTTTGTTGGACAGACAAATGTCGGGAAGTTTCGAGCACTCAAGGACAAGCTGACTTACGCCCGGTGCTTGCTCCTCTGGTTCTCGCAAGGACTTCGTCATCTATTGTGGCCTTCACGTCAAAGATTAGGCTGTGTTCTAATGCAAGAAGCGTGGGGTGATTGCTTATGCTTCCCGTCAAGTCGTCCTCACGAGAAAACTACCGGTTCATGACCTTGAGCTTGCAGCGGTTATCTTTGCTGAAGCTATGGCGGCATACCTTCTCGTGTCGTTGCGAGATCTTCACGATCATCGAGTCTGAAGTACTGTTTACTCAACCAGATCTGAACCTCCGTCGGCAGCGGTGGATGGAAGCTATTGCGGACTACAAGCTGCGGTATATCTTATACCTGGTAAGGCTAATGTAATGGCCGATGCCACGAGCATAAGTCTTATTGCAATAATCACATGGTCTACAAAGCTCAACCCGCCTTTATGAAGAGCTATGCAAACTGAACCTTCAACTAGTTCCACGGGGTTCTACGAATAACCTTGTCTGGAACCAACTCTTACGAAAGAAATTAAGTCTGCTCAAGCCAAAGATGCTCACGTTGATTTGATGAAAAAGGATCTTGCCTTAGAAATCGAGATTTCTCACTTGGTGAAATGGAACCTTATACTTCAGAGATCGCATTGTAGTACCCTGGTTCGAGCTTATGACATAGAAGGTGATGAAAGAAGCGCATGACATCCCTCTCTCTATTCATCCGGGAAGTACCAAGATGTACCTAGACATCCTTCAGAAGTACTGTGGTATAATATGAAGCAAGACATTGCTCGATATATTGAAGAATGTGTCATTTGTCGTCGCGTCAAAGCAGAACATCAGAAACGGCTGGACTTCTACAACGCTTCCGATTCCTAAATGGAAGTGGGATAAGATCAAATGGACTTCGTCCTTTGGTCTTCCTAAGTCTCGAAAGGTACGATGATATCTTTGTCGTCATCAACCAATTCTCAAAGGTTGCTCACTTTACGCCGATCAAGGAGACTATCTTTGCTAGTCAATTAGCAAACTTGTATATCTCTGAATTGTGTCCTCCACGGCATTCGAAGGAGATCAGTCGAGACATGGCGATATTTTCACTTCTAAGTTCTGGGATAGTTTCCAAGAGGCAATGGGAACTCACATTACCTGGAGCACTTCTTATCATCCCCAATCCCAAGGCCAAGTCGAGCGAGTCAACCAAATTCTTGAAGACATGCTTTGGGCTTGTGTTATTTCTTTCGACAAGAAGTGGGAAGAATATCTCCCTTATGTGGAGTTCTCTTATAACAACAGTTACCAAGCCAGCTTGAAGATGGCACCCTTCGAAGTGCTATATGGACGTAAGTGCCGAACCCCTACGAATTGGTGAAGCGGGAACAGACCCTCATTGGTCGAGACATTATTCAACAAGCTGAAAAGCGAGTTCGCATTGCGGGATAATCTCAAAGCGGCCCAGTCCGCGGAAGAGCAACTATGACCGGAAACTTTGGGTTCAACTTATCAACCTGGTGAACAAGCTTATCGTGTGTCACTCCTTTGAGAGGCACTCATCGGTTCGGAGTCAAGGGCAAGCTAGCTCCACGCTACATTGGTCCCTTCCGCATTCTCGCCCGTCGTGGACTGGTGGCTTATCAATTGGAGTTGCCACCTCAGTTCTCTCACGTTCATGACATCTTCCACGTGTCACAACTTCGTCGATGCTTCAAGGATCCGGAACGTGAAGTGGACCCGGAATTGATTGAAGTTCAGATGATCTCACTTACAAAGAGCATCCTATCCGCATTCTTGAAGAAGTTGAACGTCGAACCCGCCAGAAGGTTACCAAGTTCCTCAAGGTGCAATGGTCGAATCATACTAAAGATGAAGCCACTTGGGAATGCGAATATAACCTCCGGGCTGAATACCCCGACCTGTTCCCTTCTACCTCTTAATTCTCGGGACGAGAATTTCTTTTAGAGGAGGAGAGTTGTAACACCCCGGTGTAATGATGCTACAGTAACCCTTGGGGTTAAGCTAATCATTTTGCTAAACAAGTGTTCGATCATCATTGTCTCCTTTCTCTTTTAAATTCCAGTTGAATTCAATTTAAAGTTATGAGTGAAATTCAAAATGCTCAGACATGAACACAAAAATGTTCATCATGTGCCAAATAATCCACAACTAATATTGGTGGTGAACCAACATTTTTGCAAAAGGTTTAAGTGGCCTAAGCTACTTAAAGCAGTGACCTAAACAATAAATTAAATGCCCTTTTTAATTTATAAAATTGGCAACTATTCCAAAAGCCTCCCACCCTTTTTATGGCAGTGCACTTTAATTCTTTAAAATTGTTTTGGCCAGTGGCATAATTTTGCAAAGTCATTATTGGCTAAAAAGAAAAGGCAAAAGCTGCTGGAAAAAGAAAAACAAAAAATAAATAAAAAGGAAAAAAAGCAGAGGGGAGAATGAGAAAAGAGCCCCCTGCCTCCCTGGGCTTTAGCCCATTACCTTTTGGCCGGCCCACCTTACAGGTCGCCTTCCTGTTCGACCGACCCGTCGCTCTGAGCGCGGTTGCCGGACCGCCTCGCCGTCGGCAGCGAGGGAGATAAAACCTCCACGCCCGAGCGCCTCGGCGCCTCTCCACTCACCTCCCACTTGTCCCGCTCCGCCTCTCCCTCCCCACAGATTCCTCCTCGCTCCCCTCACCCTTCTCCTCCCTCACCCGAGCGAGCTGCCTGCCTGCCCGTCGATCCACGCTCCTGTCGACCCCTCGCCTCGCCCGATGGCGTGGCGCTCATTTGTCGTCCTCTGCGTCGTCTGTCCAAGCCATTGGGCGGAAGCCACCGAGGCAGGCCCGGCGACCTCTTCTTCTCCTCGGCCATCTTCAACTCCGGCGATGATTCCGGTGGCGACCGCCTCCCGAGCCCATTTGAGCACAACTACAGGGCCACAGTGGCAGTCATCGTCCTCTCTCTCTCTCTCTCCCAGCGTTTCCGTCACCGTAGTAGTCGCATTGGAGATGCCCGAGCGCTCCGGCGGATCTCGTCGCCCGGCAAGACTCCGGTGACCAAATGGTCACGAGCCGGTGCCCATGGCGCTCACCGCACCGCGTAGGCCTCGTCTAGCGATTGGTTTTGCCCATAACGCACCCGATCCGATCCAGCGATGACCGAAGTCGGCGTCCGCCCGCTTCGGCGCCGTCGTCGTTGCAACCCGCCCCTTTGAACTAAGGTCCGCGGTTGGATCGCCGCTCCTCCGCGTCGAGCGAGCCCGGCGCTTTCAAAGCGGCCCTCGTGGCGTTTTTCGGTGAACCCTGCCGCTGTTTTGGTGGCCCGGTGATGAAACCCGGCAGCCGACGGCGTGGCACACACAGGGCCCGCCTGCGGGTCACCGCCCGTGGCCCCGGGGCCGGCTAGCCTGTTGACATAGTCGATGGCTGGTAGGCATCGCCCGATCCTTGCCGATGGGTCCCCGTGGGCCTGATTGACTAATCAACTAGTCATGAACCGCTGATGCAACAATGATGCCATGATGACGTCATATTCCTTTTCTGTTATTTTTTAAAATAATTCTAGAATATTGTTTAAACTTTAAAAATTCATAGAAATTAAACCGTTCCTCGGGTGAAAATGTTTCCTATATGAAGGTTGCTCAGAAAAATCCAACGAATCCGAATACGTGGTCCGCTCATCTGTCACATGCCCCTAGCATGCTGAACATGGAACTTTCCCCCTCTTTTCCTTTGTCTAGAATCCACCTAACGTCGAAATTCACCTCGGATGTTTCCCCCTTAAATGCATAGCGTGTAGTACGCGTTAGAAACACGCCTAAGCGCTACGTATCGTCATTTTATGCTTAGTGTTACCTCTGTTTGCTATGTATTTACTGTTTCTTCCCCTCTTCTCTCCGGTAGACCCCGAGGCGGTGATGCCCGGTGATCGACTACGTCGTAAACAACGACCCCTCCTTGCCCGAGCAACCAGGCAAGCCCTCCCTTGATCATCGATATCGTCCATTCCATTCTCTCATGCTTGCATTAGATTTTCTCTGTTATTGATTGCTCTTATTACGATACATAGCCTGCTTTTGTAACTTTCTTGTTGTACCTTAACTGCTTATCCTAAACTGCTTAGTATAGGTTGCTTATTGACCCATCAGTGACCCCCCACCTTGTCCTTGTTGCCCCCGCTTCATCGCCGGAGACCCGATCAGCGGGATCGAAGACCAGGCCCGACACCGCACATCACTTTCCCCTTGGTTGTTCGACACTCTTTGGGTTACTATCAGTCTGGGGTGAGACCTCTTGACACCGATGTTAACCACTGTAGTGTAGTCATTGATCGTGGTCATCGAGGTGATTTCCTCCTTAACCACTTCGATCGACTCTGTCGTGCAACCCCTCGAGTGAACCTCGGGGTGATTCCTCTTCGTTCACCTTGATGATTACATCTAGTGGAATTCATCGAGGTGATTCCTCAGGTTTTTCCTTGATGTTTGGACACATGGTTACTTGGACTTTCTGTTGTTACTTGGAAAGGCGGGTGCGACCACGAGGGGTACCAGCGTGAGCTTAATTGCAGTGATGTGGAGTCGGGTTGACTGAAGGGTGCCAGCGAGATGATTCTGGCGTGGCGGGCATTCTAGCCCTTGCCGCAAGTCCTCGAGGCAGAACAGCGGGTCACATCTTTTGTGAGTCTCCGCTTGTTACCGCGTTCCTAATCCACTATGATTTGGATATTTGATCGAGGGCCTCGGCTGATAGAACTAACCATCACGTGGGCATAGTATGGGCGTTCTGCGTCGTATACATCAGCGAAGCTTAATATCGTCGGTGACGGCGGCGCGCCTTTGGGTTGGACTGCGTGGCGCTTTGCCTTGTTGAAGGAGGTAGCTAGGTCTGCTCGCTTCTTGGCCATACGCAACATCGAGGAGTTCAGGGAGATGGCCCATGACCCACAGGAACATAGGTTTAGTCGGCGTGCTGGCCTCTCTATTAAGCCTAGGTCGGGTTGCGGCGTATTGTTTGGCGAGGCGGGCATGACCAGGAAAGTGTGTCGGCGGAGTTAAGCGAGCATGGTGGGTAAGTTGGTGCACCCCTGCGGAAGAAAACATCTATCGATAGCCTATCCTACGATAGCGGACACTTGGAGTTGTATCGATCGATACAACTAGAAGCTGGATACTTGTGATGAGAATTGGATGGTGATGAGTAATGGATTGTGATGATAACTGGATAGTATGGCCCTGGGATTTCTTTCTCACGGGGAGTCGAGAAAGGATCTCCGGCCGAGGTTGATAACACTACTTCTTCCTTACTTTGTGCTACTCTATTCCCTCCTATTTGCTGCAAGAAGGTGATTTCGAGAAGATGCTAGTCTTGATAGGACTAAACCTTCTCTCTATTACAGCATTTACTGCAGCCAGTCCACATATCTGACCTTCCTTTGATAATGTTGCATATGTAGTGTAGATCCTTGGTTGCGAGTACTTTGGATGAGTACTCACGGTTGCTTTGCTCCCCTTTTCCCCTTTCTTCTTCTTTCGGTTGATGCAACGGATGGCGGAGCCAGGGGCGGATGCCACCGTCGATGCTTACTACTACGTGGAGGCGCCGATGACGGTAGTAGTTAGGAGGCTCGAGGCGGGAGGCCTTGCCTTTTCGATCAATGTTGCTTTTGTGCTAGCCTTCTTAAGGCAAACTTGTCTAACTCATGTCGTACTCAGATATTGTTGCTTCCGCTGACTCTTGTGTTTCGAGCTTATGTATTCGAGCCCTCGAGGCCACGGCTTGTAACATAAAGCTTGTATTGTTTTATTTTTTGTCTAGAGTTGTGTTGTGATATCTTCCCGTGAGTCCTTGATCTTGATCGTACACATTTGCGTGTATGATTAGTGTACGATTGAATCGAGGGTGTCACAACAGGACCTCGTAGTGTGGAGGGCTGGATGAACAGTAGATGGTGGAAGGCTGGATGAACAGTAGACGGTGGAGGGGTGGTTGAACAGTAGCCGATGGAGTAGCGCGCGGTGGAGGCTGGATGAACAGGAGCCCGTGGAGGCTGGAGGAGGTCGGCGGTAGGCCGTGGAGGTGGAGGAGGTCGTGGTAGCCGTGGAGGCTGGAGGAGGTCGGCGGTGGAGATGAGCAGTATCCGTGGAGTCCGTTTTGCGATCGCCACACCCTCCCGATCAACGGGACCCCGTTTCGACCATAGCGCTCCAACACAAGTCCGTTTCGTCCGTTTTGCGATCGCCCACACCTCCCGATGAACAGGACCCCGTTTGACCGTGGGAGGTCCGTTTAAATCCGTTTTGCGATCGCCACACCCTCCCGATCAGCGGGACCCCGTTTACGACCGTGGGAGGTCCGTTTCCTCCGTTTTGCGATGCGCCACACCCTCCCGATCAACGGGACCCCGTTTGACCGTGGGAGGTCCGTTTCCTCCGTTTTGCGGTACGCCACACCCCTCCCGATCAACAGGACCCCCGTTTCGACCGTAGGAGGTCCGTTTCCTCCGTTTTGCGGAATGCAAGGCCTCGTTTCCATCGCATGTTCCGTCCAAGCCCTCCCGATGAACACGACCACGCATTCCGTTCCGACCCAGCCGGTTGGCTCCCACGCGTTCCGTTGCCTCCCGATGAACACGACGCATTTCGTTGACTCCCCATGAACACAACACATTCCGTTGCCTCCCCATGAACACGACGACGACGTTGTTTCACCGTTTCGACCCAGCCATGTATGTATGCACGAGTAGGCGTTCGAGACCCTGCCCGTATGTACGTACATGGCCGTATTTTCTTTCTTGCACCCTCGCGCTGTACGTACGTGTACATGCTACGTGCGGCGCCTCTACTCGACATATGCGGCGCCTCTATATCCACCGGTATATGCGTACCGTTCGCGACCAGAATGACAACACTACGTGCGCTTCGACCAGGTGGGTCCCGGTATCGAGACACTTCCTTTACTGCGAAGATGTAGCTGGTGGGTCCCGGCAGTCGAGGCGAATCGTTTTGTTTTTTGCCGGACGCTTTTCTTGCGTGCAAAGATGTAGCTGGTGGGTCCCGGCGGTCGGCGAATCATTTTTTGCCGGACACACTTCCTTGCGTGCGAAGGTGTAGCTGGTGGGTCCCAGCACGAGAAACATTTTTCACGAAATATGGTGGCCCGTCACGGTGGGTCCCCATTGTCGGTGGAGGAATAATTATTTTTGCGTAATAAGGAGGCACTTACTTTCGACCGTGGACCCGGTATCGACCTCTCCATGCACAGTACTCTTCCGATGGAAGTCGATTCGTTGACCACATTGACCACGCCTTGCGTCGAGAGCACCACGGCGGTGGGCGGCGCGAGCCTAGGAAGGGGCGACACGGAGGCGAGGAAGAATCGGCGATTGTTTCCCCAGCGGAGAATCTGTTGTCTGAGGTTTACTAGTTAAATCTGCCGTCGCGGAGAATAACAGCGGTGTGGGTGAGTAGAGGATGGCTAGGCCAGCGATGGGATGCGGTGGGCGGTGAGGCCTGCAGCGGCCTGATCGACATGAGGAGGAGGAGTAAGCGATCCGTCGGCGCTTGTTTGGCGGTTTGGGCGGGAAGATCGGAGATTGAAGAAACCTGACGGCCGTTGGATAGACATCAACCGTCCTTTGCTTGTCGTCAACCTTTATTAGGAAAGCCTCAAATCTGCGGAAAACAGCATACATCCCATTTGCCATTATTTCTAATAATTTACAGCCCATTTGCTAATTCTTAAGGTTTTTTTTGGAGCCCATATTCTTTTTGTTAGCATTACAACCCATATTGTGTCCACGGTTAAAAAATTATACGAAATTTTGCATATTTCGGTGCGGTCCGAATTGTTTTTAATCCCGAAATTTCGACTCACATTCAAAATGATTTTAAAAATAAATGTATATCAATATAAAATCCAACAAATTCTCCATGCATAAATATTAATGTAATTTAAAATCTTGAAATGAAAAAAAAATATTTGAAACTAATTGTCGGTTTGATGTGTTTTAAAAATGTACAGCCCATTTCTCATTCTTGATGGGCCATTTTCTTAGTCAGCGAATAAGCTCTCCTCGTCTTGAAAGATTTGCATTAACAGGCCTAACAAAGCGACTTACTTGGCAAATCACAAAAAACTGGGTTGTGGCGTGGGCCCGGCTGTAAGCCTCTCCACATACAGTACTCTTCCGATGGAAATCGTTCCTTGACCACGTTGACCACGCCCTTGAGAAGCACCACAGCGGTGGGCGGCAGCGAGCCCTAGGAAGGGGCGGCCGGAGCCGGGGAAGGCGTTGCGGTGGAAGCCAGCGGAGTGGAGTATGAGGTTCACTTTGGTTCGGCTGCGGTGTGAGGCTACCGTCGCCCGAGGACTGGCCAGCGGTTGGAATAGTAGAGGCGGTGAGGCCTCCACGGCAACCTGACCCGGCCACGGGAAGCGGGAGCATGCGGCACGACCGGCGCTGCTTTGGGCAGTTGGAGCAAGAAGACCGGAGGTTGAAGAAGCACTCGGCCGTTGGATGGACATCGTATGGTCCTTGGAGCTAGAATCGTTCATATTGACTAAGTTAGAAAGCCTTTCGTCCCGTCAACTTAGTAGGCCCACAAGTGGGTCCCAGCTAGCGGGGAGTATTCATTTTTTGTGCGTAATAAGGAGGCACTTCGGTGGGTCGGTGACAGTGAGGAGCGTTTTTTAGCGAAATCGGTGGCCCGTCCGGTGGGTCCCGGCGATCGAGGCAAGCGATTTTTTCACAAAATACTGGTGGCCCGTCCGGTGGGTCCCCTTGTCGGTGGAGGAATAATTATTTTCAGCGTAATAAGGAGGCACTTCCTTGCGGTGTCGTGGACCCGGTGCCGGCCTCTCCACGTCTGATACTCTTAGATGGAAGTTGGTCGTTGACCACATTGACCACCTTGGCGTCCCGAGAGCACCAAAGCGGTGAGCGGCGGCGAGGCCTAGGAAGGGGCGATCTGAGCCGACCCACGGGAGGCAGGAAGCGGCGGTAGCACAGCCCGGCCACAGGGAGGCGGGGAAGCGGCGGCACGACCGGCGCTGCTTTGGCGGTTGGAGCAAGAAGACCGAGGTTGAAGAAGCACTATGGCCATTGGATGGACATCATACGATCCTTTGGAGTATTGACTAAGTTGACAAAGCCCTCCGTCCCGTCAACTTAGTAGGCCCTAATTCAGCCAACCAATATGGTGGGTCCCAGCTAGCAGAGGTATTCATTTTTGGGCGTAATAAGGAGGCACTTCCTTGCGTGCGAAGATATAGCTGGTGGGTCCGACACATCGATGGGGAGAGCGTTTTTTTTGCGAAATCTGAGGCCCTTTAGCCGATTGTCAAAACCGGCGGATCTCGGGTAGGGGTCCCGAACTGTGCGTCTAGGCGGATGGTAACGGAGACAAGGGACACTATGTTTTACCCGAGTTGGGCCCTCTCGATGGAGGTAATACCCTACTCTGCTTGATTAATATTGATGATATGGGTAGTACAAGAGTAGATCTACCACGAGATCGTAGAGGCTAAACCCTAGAAGCTAGCCTATGGTATGATTGTTGTTAGTCCTATGGACTAAAACCCTCTGGTTTATATAGACACGGATAGGTTAGGGTTCTGTGAGTCGGTTACAATGGTAGGAGATCTACATATCCGTATCGCCAAGCTTGCCTTCCACGCCAAGGAAAGTCCCATCCGGACACGGGGCGAAGTCTTCAATCTTGTATCTTCATAATCTTGGAGTCGGCCGTGATGATAGTTGGCTATCCGGACACCCCTAGTCGAGGACTCCCTCGGTAGCCCTGAACCGAGGCTTCAATGGCGAGCGAGTCCGGCGCGTTGATTGTCTTGACATTGCGGCGGGTTCCTCCTCCGAATACTTCATAGAAGGTTTTGAACACGAGGATAGTGTCGGCTCTGCAAAACAAGTTCCACATACCACCATAGAGAATAACTTTTGCGAGATCTGCTGACATAATACGTGGCGTGACATCACACCACGGCCAGGCCTTTATATGAATCGTTTTTACCGTTCCGCCTTAAGCGCGTTTAGCGGCGGTTTCCACAACACGTCTTATCAAAGCATAGATCGTGCGCCCTTATTCAGGATTCTCATCAATATGGGCGTGGGTAACCCATCCGCGCCATTGATTACGGCGCTTGGGAGATAGCGAGTTTTACCAGGCTGGTGGGGGCGCATAGCCGTCCGTCCATATAAGGGATAAGGATCCACCTTTTCACCTCGCCTTCTTCCTCCTTTGCTCATCCATTCTCGCCTTTTCGAGCTCCAGCGCCCAAGTCCGCACATCCGCCTCAACCTTCTCCAACCATGTCGGGAGGCGGGAGGCAGGTGGATGGCCTCCTCCGTCACGGAGGGCACATCCACAAGACTGCGGGAGGCGGATATTTGTCCGGCGACATCGCGCCTGATCTTCCCGATGAGGGCAGCTCATTCCAACCCCGAGGCCCCATGAGAGGTGGTGTTTCTCCCCACTTCCTCCATGGACTAGGTTTTCCACTTCACCCATTTGTCAAGGGGCTCATGTTCTACTCGGCTGGACTTCCATGACCTGGCCCAATTTCATCCTCAACATCTCGGCGTTCATCGTGGGTATGCGAAACCTTCCTCTGCATCCAGCCCCACTTTGGCTTATGGCTGAAGATCTTCAACGTCCGGCGAAGGTAGTGGGCGGCCGTCAGCCAGTCTTGGAGGCACCATGGTTGGCAAGATGGCCAAGTCCTATGGCTCGAGGCTCCTTTGTGGAGACAATAAAGGGGTGGCAATTGGGGTGGTTCTACATCACGAGCCACACGACCCGAATGGGTGGCGGCCCCAATTCAGATCTGGCTTCCCCACGGCTCTCGTCATGGAAGGAGAGCGGGCTGATGTGGGGGAATTCGGATGAGCTATCCGGACTCCAAACATGCGTCCGAAACCTGGTGGACAAGAATCTCGGGCTTGTCGACGTAATCCAGGTGATGCTCATCCGCTGGATTCTCCCATGCCAACAACGGGCCTTTAATTTGTGGGAGTTTGATCCGGCACAACACGAACCTTGAACGGCTCTTGACACTACGTGCGAAGATGCGGAAGGTCTGTTCAAGGTGCGAAGCCCCGCATCCGCTAACAAGATCGTGGATACAGCTCGCGGCGTCAAGCGGCGAGGTAAGATATATTACCCTTCTACGGGACTCTTTTTTCATAGATTGACTCTATGTGGGATCTAAAACTCCCTAATATTTGGCAGGGGTGGCTGAAGGCGTCCGGACAGATCTTGTCCGGCTCCTTTGCCGGAAGACCGGCGGGCGCCCGATTAGCCGGGCTGCTGGCTCCGGTACCCCATGTGGTGCCAGAGAAGAAGGCCAAGAAGGAGGCCACGGGAACTCGAAGGAGCTCCTGACGCCAAGTGCTGTCATATTCTGAAGCAGAATCTTCTCCTGAGGACGAGGAGGAGGAAAAAGCTTCTCCCCAGCGAGAGGAGAAGAAAAGGAAGGCCGCCCCAACTAGGGAGGCGGAGGGTCAAGAAAGGAAGAACCCTTCCTCCGGACTTCTCCACCAGCGTCGGCAGCGACGAGGAGGATTGGCCAACAAGGGCCAAGCCTGGCGAGATCGTAAGTGTCCGGATACCCATAGCTTTTTATTGGATAGTGTTCTCCAATGTTGAACAATCATGCAGCCGCCCAAGGCGAGCTAGCCGCTTGACGGCGGGTCTCAGGTTCGTCGGAAATGGAAGTGCCGCTTCCGACCGCCTCCTCGCCTCACGCTGCAGACGGCCGAGGTGGTGCCCCAAGGGGGCCTGGTCAAGAGGAGGTGGCGCGGGAGGTGCCACAAGGCGACCTCCCGGACTCGAGCGTGGGGGCAAGACTCCACAGGGCTCTAAGCCCGACCCTTATCCGGACTCCATGCGGAACCTTGATGGTTCGGAGTCCAACTAGCAGTCCTTCGTAAGAAAGGTAAGCGCCGGTGTCCTCCGTCCAACGGAGGCACGGATAGCTTCTTGGGCGCTTAACAGGCGCCTCCATCAGGAAGAACACCGCCTTTATTATGAGTCGGTGATCCGGACAATTCGATCCGTCAAGCGGGCTGACGAAGCTGTACCAGCCTTCTAACGGGCTTTGAGGTAAGTTTAGAATATGTAAAAATATTACTGCATAGGCGGTAGCCACGATGCTTAGTTGATTGTTGGAAAGAAAAGCGGACTAAGGATCTAAAAGATATCTGTGAGGAATCTAACATAAGGATGTCAATATGGGAATGCAGGCTGCTTGCTTGACCTCTGCCCGCCTTGACTACGGAGGTCAATGCATTGAAGCGAGCCTCGGCGGTCGAGAGCGAGCTCGGCCAAGCCAAGAAGCAGCTCGAGGACAAGGAAGGTAAGTAGTACCTTATTAAAGAAATACCTTATAGAAAGGTTTGGTTGCAAAAATAACAGGAATAACATGGGTGCTGCGGGGGCCCGAGCAGGTGGCGACCACGAAGGAAGCGGTGTCCGTGGCCGGCTCAGCGGCTGCGGGCGCACCGAGCGAGAAAGGGGCGCAGCTGGCGGAGTGCGGCAAGAGCTCCAGTTCTCGTGGAAAAACACGAGGTTTGGGCGTGACTCGAATCCGAGAGTCGAGCTTGCCTCGGCTCTTGAGAGTGCCAAAGCTGCTAAGGTCGAGGCCCAAAAGCCCTCAAGAAATTGAATCATTAAAGAAGATAGCGGCGGGTAAGGCATTCTTTATGCAAAGCAAGCATGTGAAAGTGAATTACCTATTACTTACGGTTCGGAGCTCTCCGGGAGCATTCGCATGATTTGCCCGTGATGTATGCGATCTTGCCGCATTCTACCGTGCCAAGGAGGGGCTCGGCGGAGAAGGTGTTACGGTCTCAATATCTTTGAGGCGGACATCCAGTGCCCCTAAGCGACCAGCTAAAGCAGCTGGTCGAGCTCCACAAGGTCGCCGAACAGGCCATGAAGGGCCTCATAGTTGGCTGTGGCCATTGGAGGCCATGCACAGGAGCTACTTGGCTTGGCGGCGGTGGTGGGCCTTTGTCCACGGATTGAAGTCATCAAAGCGCTCCGTCTGCATTGAAGGTGTCCGTCGGGCCCTTGCCCGTGCTAAAGTGCTTTGGGGCAAGCTGGATCGGAGAAGCTTGTGACAGACCAGCCACCGAAGGGCAAGGAGCATCGCACGCCGAAATGTACTATGAGGGCCTCTGAAGGTGCCGTCGAATAGCGGATGAGTGCTCCAAAGATGTAATTTTGAATAGACTCGCATTTGTTATCCTGTCGCTGAAAACTTGTTCATATCGCTAAGCAGCGCATTAATTTAAAATATTACCTTACGTGCGGCCGTTTATCAAATTTGAGAGATGGAAAGTCGTTGGCTTCAGCCCCATGCCACAGTCTTTGGGGTGTTGGGATAAACTTGAGCACTCTTGTTCCCATTCTTGGGTCCATCTAGGAGGCGCTCAGCATAGCGAACAAGGCAACGGACTTATAATGCTTGAACACTCTCCTTAGCCATAGAATTCTATAATTTTAAATTTGGTGAAGCCCTAGTATTCGGAAGACCGAGTTGAGGCGCTATCACGCCTTGGCGGACAACTCGGTTCCTCGCTCTAAGCGGCATAAGTCTTTAGGGACCCGAAAAACCTCTCGAACAGCGACCGGCTCTCGCCCTATCATGACGGTCAGTTTAGCTTTCTCCTTTGAGGTGCTCGACCCAGCTCAAGCTGGGGCACAATCGCGATGGTTCTCCGTGCTACCTTAGCGATATAGCGGGCGTAAGGTACCAAAACACGGGGCAGGCAAACCAACTATTGACCCAAGACATGATTGAGCCGATTCATATAATGCTATAAGTTCGGGTGCCGCACTTGTGAAAGTGTTAGGACTTATCACACCATAATTTTGGGGTACTTAAGCCCCTGGTGTATTAGCCGTACCAAAGTGTGCAGGTGCAACATGTCATGAAATGAACATATATATAGATAAAGAAAGGAGTGCAATAATAGGAAAAAGCTATGTATTGTTTATTAAAAAAGTACTGCAATGAAAGCGAGCGATACAAATAGTGCGATAAGCAAGGGATGGGACTATCTAACATGTCCCCTCCGAGGGTAAGCTGCGGGATGGTATGTAAAACAGGTATAATGCTCGTAATAGAGACCACTGAACACTCGGCGTAGCTTTACGCTTCCACTGGCTGTTGCATCGTGAGTTGGCGATTCTAGTGCGGACAGGACTTACGGAAAGCGGAGTCCTGAAAAAAAGGAAAGAATGACACAATCGGGGCCCACAGTGCGGTCGAGCCGCATTCTTGTCGTGCGTGGTCGTGCCCTCCCTTATGCCCATGGTATCTCGGGCGTAGTTATGTAGCGTAATCTTGTCTTCGCAACCGCGAGGGCTGGGGTTGGGGCGGATTACTCTGGCGATGCTTGAATCGTGCCGAGCGGTCTTGTTGTAGGTTACTCCGGTGGCGCTTGGCGGTGTCCGGGCGCTTAATGGCGGACTCGAGAATTGCCGTGAGAGGCTGCTTTGCACCTCCGCGCGAGGACGCCGTGTGCTCCTCCGTTCGGAGAGAGCGTTCGGTGTTTCCATTGACCATGATTACTCCTCGAGGGCCTGGCATCTTGAGCTTGAGGTATGCGTGGTGCGGCACCGCATTGAACTTTACAAATGCGGTTCGTCCAAGCGATGCGTGATAACCGTTGCGGAGCAGGACTATGTCGAAGATTAACTCTTCGCCCGGAAGTTATCCGGGATCGAAGACCACCGAGTATGGCGAGCCTGTACAATTGGCCTCTACATCCGGTATGGCGCCTTTAAAGGTCGTCTTTGTAGGTTTAATCCTTGAGGGTCTATGCCCATTTTGCGCTTGTATCTGATAAAGCAGGTTCAGGCTGCTGCCGCCAAATCCATCGGGACTACGGTGAGGTGAAATCCGTCGATAATTGGGTCAAGAACCAATGCGGCAAAACCGCCGTGACGGATGCTAGTAGGGTGGTCCCTTCGATCGAAGGTGATCGGGGCAGGAAGACCATGGGTTGAACTTCGGGGCGACTGGCTCCATCGCATATACGTCCCTTAGTGCACGCTTCCGCTCCCTTTTGGGTATATGGGTTGCGTATATCATGTTCACCGTCCGCACTTGTGTGGGAAAACCCTTCTGTCCTCTATTGTTTGGCGGTCGGGGCTCTTCATCGTCATCGCTATGCAGCCCCTTGTCATTGAGTTCGGCACTTAACTTGCCTGCTTGCTTGAACACCCAACAATCCCTGTTGGTGTGATTGGCTGGTTTTTCGGGGGTGCCATGTATCTGGCACAAGCGGTCGAGTATTCGGTCCAAGTTGGACGGGCCCTGGGTATTTCTTTTGAATGGCTTCTTCCGCTGACCGGGTTTAGAGCCTCTGAATCCGGCATTGACGGCCGTATCTTCAGCACTATCACCGTTAATGCGGCGCTTGTTCTTGTTGCGACGCGACCTGCCATTGCTGTCCTTGGTATCCGAACTATCAGGGTGTTTGGCCAAGTTGTTGCTTCGAGCTAGCCAGCTGTCCTCTCTCCGCAAAAGCGAGTCATGAGGGTTGTGAGGGCTGCCATAGATTTCGGCTTTTCCTGTCCTAGGTGCCGGGCAAGCCACTCGTCGCGGATGTTATGTTTGAAGGCTGCAAGGGCCTCTGCATCCGGACAGTCAACAATTTGATTTTTCTTTGTTAGGAACCGTGTCCAGAATTGTCTGGCCGATTCATTAGGCTGCTGAATTATGTGGCTAAGGTCATCGGCATCTGGTGGTCGCACATATGTGCCCTGGAAGTTATCAAGGAATGCTGCTTCCAGGTCCTCCCAACAACCAATTGATTCTGCTGGCAAGTTGTTGAGCCAATGCCAAGCTGGTCCTTTAAGCTTGAGTGGGAGGTATTTGATTGCATGTAGATCATCACCGCGGGCCATGTGGATATGGAGGAGATAATCCTCGATCCAGACCGCAGGATCTGTGGTTCCATCGTATGATTTGATGTTTACGGGTTTAAAGCCCTCAGGGATTTGATGATCCATTACTTCATCTGTGAAGCATAGTGGGTGTGCGGCGCCTCTGTATTGGGCTATATCACGACGCAGCTCAAATGAGCTTTGTCTATTGTGTTGATCTGCGGAGTTTACGTATCGGCGTGGCGGTTATCATCACGTGTCGTGGGCGCCCACGCGATCCGTGGATCGATCTTGTATGTTTTGCCTTATCCTCCAATATATCTACTTAAGTTTGGCGCGTTTTCCGTGCCTTGGTACTTTTGAGCGGCGTCGAGTGCGGCTTGAGCGGAGGGTCTAGAGGCCTCTCTATCGAGCCCACGAGGTGGCGATCTGCAATGTCGTCGCTGGTGACTTGGGTGCTTCCTCACGATCGAGGCAGCGGCCTGCGTTTGGGGAAGCTTTTGGAGGGCGTTGAGTTCATACTCTTGGCTGCAAGGACTTGGTCCATCATCGACTAGCAGATCTTAGTCAGCTCTAAGCTGTTGCTGCTTTTTCTTGAGGCTGCTTGCCGTGGCTATAAGCCTGCATTTGAAAGCGCTCCTGTTGGCGGGATCCTCGAGCACGACAAACTCGTCGTCGTCAAGGCTTGCCTCGTCTTGGAGGAGGCGCATAATTATCGTCCTCGACCTCTCTTTACGCCGCCTTGTCGTGCGGACTTGCTTCTCCTTCCTCCTGCGCTTGAGTCCTCTTTGGAGGAGGTTGTCTTCAACCTTGTCCAAGGTATTGTTATCTCCGTGCGGAATCACCGTTTTGCTGTGGCGGGATTTAAAGCGGCGCTTGCTGACGTCGGCGCCGGTTGCTTCTTGGAGGGTCATCCTCCGTTGTTCCATCGCCGTTCCCATCTTTTGGGATGTCCACCATGTATATGTCGTATGACGAGGTGGCCTTCCAGTGCCCTGTAGGCGCTGGGTCTTGGTCGGCTCCGGCATCGTCGTCCATACCGTCGATGTCTTCGGAGTCGAAGTCGAGCATGTCGGTTAAATCATCGACAGTGGCTACAAAGTGGGTGGTGGGTGGGCGTTTAATTTCTTCGTCATCCGCATCCCAACCTTCCTGACCGTAGTCCGGCCAGGGCTCTCCGGATAAAGAGAGAGACTTTAGTGAATTCAGGATGTCGCCAAAGGCGAAACAGCTGAAAAGATGTCATGGCGGTGAACTCCATGACGGCGTAATCGGATTCGATTGGTAGAGAAGCGGAGGTTGAGTCCGGAGAGGAGTCCGGCACCTTGGAGTCACGGTCTTCGCGAGAAGGACGAGGGATAGAGTTCGGCTCAATCGCCGTAGAGATCGTAGCCCCGGCGGTGTCCAACCACTCGTCCTCGATCGGGAATCCGGCTCCGGATTAAGGGTCGGAGCGGATCTTTGGTGCGGCCTCGAGGCCTTTGTTAATTGCTGAGCTAGATCATGCCCATCGAGGCGGTCTGCGCACGCTTGGGTGTGGCTCGAATCCGCCGAAGATCAAGTCTCTGCGGATATTGGCCGTATAGTTCAAACTTCAAATCTGACACGATGGCGGGCGTAGCTTTGATCTGCTCCGGATGGCCAGCGAATTGGCCCCGATGCAAAGCCACCGAATCTGAAGATCTGTCCGGGGAGAAAAGTCTCACCTGGACGCGTCATTGTTGATGATCGAAGGAGCCATCGGGCCTATCGGTGGCGACCGGAGGAACTCTCAATAAAAGCACCAATGTCGGTGTCAAAACCGGCGGATCTCGGGTAGGGGTCCTGAAGCTGTGCGTCTAGGCGGATGGTAACAGGAGACAAGGGACACGATGTTTTTACCCAGGTTGGGGCCTCTCGATGGAGGTAATACCCTACTCCTGCTTGATTAATATTGATGATATGGGTAGTACAAGAGTAGATCTACCACGAGATCGTAGAGGCTAAACCCTAGAAGCTAGCCTATGGTATGATTGTTGTTAGTCCTATGGACTAAAACCCTCCGGTTTATATAGACACCGGATAGGTTAGGGTTTACAGAGTCGGTTATAATGGTAGGAGATCTACATATCCGTGTCGTAAGCTTTCCTTCCACGCCAAGGAAAGTCCCATCCGGACAGGGGCGAAGTCTTCAATCTTGTATCTTAATAATCTTGGAGTCCGGCCGTGATGATAGTTCGGCTATCCGGACACCCCCTAGTCCACAACTCCCTCACCCTTCCTGTGGGTCCTAGCTGTCAGGTGGAGGAATCATTATTTTGTGCGTAATAAGAAGGCATTTCCTTGCATGCGGCCGTGGACCCAGCTGTCGGCCTCTCCACGTACAGTCCACTTCCGATGGATGTCGTTCATTGACCATGTTGACCAGGCCGCGCCGAGAGCACCAGGGCGATGGACGACGGCGAGGCCTAGGAAGGGAACGACACGGAGCCAGGGAATACTCGGCAGTTGTTTCCCACGTGGAGGAGTACGAGGGTTTACTGGTTCGTCTGCCGTTGCCGGAGAATAACAGCATGTGTGGGTGAGTAGAGGATGGCTAGGCCAGCGATGGGGAATGGTGGGGCCGTGAGGCCTCTTGGCAACATAGCGACCCACGGGAGGAGGAAGCGAGCAGTCCGCTTGGTGCTTGTTTGGCGGCTAGAGCATGAAGAGCAAAGATTGAAGAAGCACGACAACCGTTGGATGGACATCCAACAGTCACTGCTCTTGTGTGTTGACTAAGTTGACAGGGCGTTGCGTGTGCGTCAACCTTTTTTTTATGAAAGCATACGCGTCAACCTGTACTAGGCGCACAAGTCAGCCTGAAATCTGTGGAAAACAGCATACAGCCCATCTGCCATTATTTGTACAGCCCATTTGTTAATTCTTAAGATTTTTTTGGAGCTTATCTTCTTTTCGTTAGCATTACACCCCATATTGTGGCCACGGTTAAAAAGTATACGAAATTTTGCATTGATGCGGTCAACTGCTTTTAATCCAGAAATATCAATTCACATTCAAACTATTTTGAAAAATAATTTATATAAATATAAAATCCAAATAATTGTCCACGCATAAAAATCAATGTAATTTAAGATCTTGTAATTTAAAAAAAGTTGAAACTAATTCCCGGTTTGATGTGTCTGTACAGGCCATTTCTGGGCAAACCGAATGAAACTCTCATCGTCTTGAAAGATTTGTAGCCCAGCAGGGCCGATAAAGCAAGTAGGCCTTGTTTGGGTATTTCTTTTAAAAAAATTAGAACTGGGCTAGCCATTTTCAGCAAGAAAAAAACACAACTGGGATCATGATGTGGTAAACATAAATAAAACCCTGGCTAGATGGGCCACAACCCCCGCACAGCCCCGTTGTTACCCTGATCCGTCACTAAAACTAGTATAAATAACAACTGCTTGTTCCTCAAAAAAACTGCAGCGACTTCTTTGGGTCCACTGGTGTCAGCCGCTCATAGTGTAATTCTCTCATTTATTGACTACGTTGACAATGGGTGAGCCCCAGATGTCCAACCATTAGGAGGAACCATATTTTTGGGCTTGTACTATAGAGGCACTTGCTTGCGTACTGCCATGATCTGGTGGGTCCCTCTTGTCATCCTCTCCACGTCTGATCATCTCCTTGTTCCTCTCGGTTGTTGACAATGTTGACAATGCAAGAGGCGGTGCACGCAAGACTGCAAGCGAACCAAGGCCGCAAGGCGTAGGACGATGGCGAGGCCTTGGATGGAACGAACAGGAGTCGTTGAAGATGCGCCGGTCAAGTCACATGCGGAAGAATCTGAGGTTGACTGGTTGAACGCAGGTGCGTGTTGGGGCTGGCGTCGCGAGAGAATAACAGGATGTGTGGGGAATAGAGGAGGACTGGCCAGCGTTGGAGAATGCGTCACGGTGAGGCGGCGGGCGCAGCCAACCATGGGAGGCGGGAGCAGGCGGAGCCGACGGGGGGTTTGGTTTGGGCGGCTGGAGGAAGAAGAAGACAAGAGATAGAAGATACACGACAGATGCCAGAATCCAAATCTGTCACGGTCATGCATCCTTTCCTATGAAAATTTACAGCCCATTTGATGTGCTAGTTCGAAATAAGTTTGTGGGTGCTGGTGGGGGCTAATCACTTGGCTTCTATAATGCACAGTGAGCTCAAGCAGCCGGCGTGAGTGATGTTATTTCCCTTGGTTGTGATTTGTTACAATATTTCACTCTAAATTAAACGAATGGCAAGCCATTTGCCTTGTTTCAAACAAAATATGACAGTCACACCCGAGTTGAAAAGGGCAGGAACATCTAACTCCAGCTTACAAACTGTACAAAAGCACGAGGTTGATTGTTCATCAGGTTTACAAAAAACCAGATTGAAAAGGGCAACAACATCTAACTCCAGCCTTTGTTTTGGCGATCACAGTCAAATGGATCGGTCAGGTCCATAGAATGAACATCTGGGTCGTAAAATTCTTTGGATTATGACCACAATATGTTGTAAATAGAAGCCCGACACGTTCGAAGCTCTTTTGCCCACCTAAAACTCCTTTTTTGCTCTTGACATACCCATCCATCAAAACCATGTTGCTGATAAACTTAAGCACGATGGACAATAGTAACCTCGCATTCAGCGGGAAGAATGTGACAAATCTTGTGTTTGCACGGTTGGCTACATATCGTTCTAGCGTTATTGTCTTCAATCAAATCTCATGAGAAGTGAGAAAATCCCGATGCTTACGAATCCACCGATTGGTTATAACTTTCTTACCCGTCCTGTTGCCTAAATAGACATGAAGATTGAAAACAATTAAGGTCTAAAAGAAGAGTGTCGAAAAGAGCAACAGCTGAGCAGTTAATTCTAGTACACTATATCGGGCTTCCAATATGCGTGAAATTATCACCTTTATATACAACTTCTCCGGACATGGAAAGCATTGCAGCAAGCCAATAATCTTGTTCGAGATCAAAACTATTCATTTGGATATATAAGATCTTGACAGAATCCAGCACCATTGATAGGCCATCCATGGAGAAACTCTTCATTGAGCATAGAACATAATATTAGTACAAAATGTGTACTCCAAGATGATATATAAATTATGCAGAAATTTAAAATGCAGCTTATGGTTACAAGTGTAGATGATAATATAAAGTACACAAAAACTGTGGAGCCAAACACCATATTGAAATGAGCACAGAGATCATGTATTACACCCAAGGTCTCTAGTTTAGGCGCAGAGAGGGCGGTTATTTACAGCGGTGAATAACTAGAATCAAGGATCAACCTTTGAAGTGAAGGGCATCTTGGATGATGAGCTGCCTTCCGTCAAAAGAAATTCCAATTCTTACAAGGTTAGGCGACTTTATTTGGAGACAACCAATTCTTCTTGTGAAAACAAGCACCAAGCACTCCGGTGCGAGGGCAAGCTGGAGTGGATGATCTTGTGCAATGAGGCCTCCGATATCTGAACCCGCACAAGTGAAAGTTTCTTGAGAAATGGGAGTGAAGGTTTAGTACCAGATATGCAGTAGGTAGCACAAGCATAAAGGTGGCGGTGTGGAGAGAGGAGGAAACCGCGAGATGGACATCGGTCTTTGAGGGCACAAGTTCATGGCGTTCGGTATGTGGTATGTGATTTCGGGGAATAGTAGAACTCAAGCAGCTGTAGTTCTGTGAATTGAGGGAATTCAGCAAAGCGTCCACCATGCAGGGCATGGTATGCTTGCTCGAGTAGCATGGCGGGATGAGAGGCTTTGAGCGGAGCCTGGTGGGAGGAGATGATGGCTCAGGGATTTCAAAATCATTGAAGAGAGATAGGCGACGACGAGTCGAGATTAAGGGCATGGCGCGCCATAGAGGGCGCCACCGAATTGAGAGGACTTGGGTGCGGCAGCAATCCTTGGTGGGGAGAAGCGAGATGATCTCCCCAGGATGGCGTCCGGAGATCGCTGATGCGGTCCACCCGAGATTCTCTGAGTTCTGGGATCCGGTGGGGGGGGTCGCCGCTTCTCCCAGCTGCGGGTGGGATCTACAATAGTCGTCACCTGGCAGGAGCCTCATCTTCTTGGCGCTGGGGTCAGCCGACTCCATTTTCCTCGAGGCGTCGCGTCGCTCACGGTTTGAGCAGAGTAATGAATGGCGAGCCTAGTTGTAAAAGAGTGAAGAAGAAGGGAGCTGGGGTTTTCGTAGGAGTGAGGAAGAAGGGAGCTGGGGTTTTCTGTAGGAGTGAGGTGAGGAATTTGGGGGTGCAGTGGGCGAGCTGGCGTGAGTGGGTGGGAGCGAGGAGGAAGAAGAGCACCAGGTTTTGGGGGGGGCGGTGTCTTTGGGTGTGGGTAGCGCCTTTTGAATTGATTTTACTATTTACTAGTGTGGATTGGCTGTTTTGTCTTGGGCCCAGAGAAACAATTACTACTAGTACAGTGGAGACACTCTACAGCTACCCAGAAAAACAATTACTACTAGTACAGTGGAGACACTCTACCGCTTCTGGCTCCTCCTAGGTCATTGAAACGTCTCCCTCTATTGAATGTCGTTATACTTTTGTTCACCGACATGCGGGCCATGCAGTGCGCGGGCCCAAATGCCATCCACCAAATTAGAAGGCAGTATGCAGGCGGAGAGTCACCCCGGTCGTAGCGCGGCAGTAACGAGCCGTCGTATCACAAAACCCCACCTCCCCACAGTCTAAGTTTGACGGACGAAGCAACCATCATTTCACTCTTCGCTGAATCCCCTTATCCCTCACCGTCTTCAAGAAAGGCAACACTTTCGCATCTTCCTTTGTTCTTCTCTCCCAGCGAAGGGAAGGTAAGCGGATCCGTGATGTTGGTATATTTTCGTTCGAGAGAAAAAAAAGAACTTTTGCAAAGCGATAACCAATCCTCACTCTCTTTTTGTTTCATTGTCATTGCGATTGTGTTTTCCTTTCGGTGGTCTCCTAGTATTCGTCAGTTTCATGATGGACCAAGGAGAACCAGGCAAAGATCTGCCGATATTGGAGCAGGCGGGAGGCTGATCCCCACGAGACAGAGAGCTCCAAGAAGATGGAGGCAACCACCGAGCCGACCCAGATCGCTCACGGCCACTCTTGAGATGGTCAACGCCCGTTTGAGGTTACAGGCCCGTGGCACTGCAGGAGCAGTTTTCCCCTTCGAGGATGTGTCCCCCCTGAGCTGCCCAAGGTGATTTCCTTCTTTGCCGATCTCGATTGTGGTTTTTCATCTAAGTATGTGGTGATTTTTTTAGAAAAGGAAGTATGTGGTGATTAATAATGCAAAATTTTATTAGCGATGCCATGCTATACATAGTGGTTTAAATAACTTGTGTTTCTTATACTAAAAAGTAATTCAGAATTTGTTTACTGTTTCAATTAGAGCCACGATGCGAGACAAGGATTGTGTGGTTGTGCATGTCACTCGCTATGAGGCGGACGACCTGAATATACACCTTTGGGAAAGCAGAGTTCTTAGGCTGTTGGATCACTGGAAGCCATTTGCGGTTATACCAATGAAGAGTTGTATTCCAGCCTCACTTGTTGTCGAGCGTGTTGTCCGAGGGTGTCTTGAAGCACAAGAAGTTCAAAGCTACTCCTTCGTTTGTGAGGCATACTGTTCTTGTCAAGCTTACGCAGAAGATGGCGTGGCATGCCTCCACAAACAAGTTTATCGATGGCAAGGCCACAAGGTTGTCTTCATGAAGGTTCACGAGTTGAGCTGCTGCGGGGCGTCCTCGATGATGTTCATGGCAAGGTCCGTCTTGTGTCCAGCCCAAATTAGATCGAGGCATGAAATAGTTGCCCCAACTAGTGTTTAATAGTAGTTTGGATTGTGTCTAATTATCCGAACCTTGCATGTTATCGACCCCTCTGGGGCTAGTACTCTGTTTGAATCCGTCTATGGGAACTGCTGCTACTTTTGTGTGCCCGTGAATCATGTGAGAACCATCGTAATTGTTGCCGAAACAGATGCGTCCTCACTAGTTTTTTCATGAATATGGCATGGTAAGACATAAGTTGTCACGGTTTATCATACGACCAGTGTGTGTTTTGATGAAATAGAGCACTCATTCGAGAACCGTGCGCCGACGTATACATAAGTACTTGTAAACACTGTTGGTGCTACCCCACTTGTAAGCAGTTGTGCAAAACACGGCACATTGGCTCAGCTTGCTTCAACACTAGGCTATCGACCAGCTAACAATCAACAATCTGTTGTCTGACATATAAGCAACTATGTATCTTGTTACAATGGTTCATGCAGTTAATTGAGGCCACAATGTAATAAACTCCAAACGTTCACGCTAGTCCAGCGCTCATGTGGAACACTCACATTAAACTCGTCTTCATAAAAATCTTGAAAAGCATAAGTTAAGCAGTTTTATACATCTCAATGATTCATAGAACATAACAAACATATACTAGTTCACAGCAAAAGACAAAGTTGTGAGAAGGTTTACAAATCAGGAAAAAAACAAGCAAGGCTTCTCACGAGCAAAGGGCCTCCCGGCAGGCTTAAATTTCCTGGAGTTCACTCTGGTTTTTTCTTGTTGCCACCATCCAGGGTTAGGTTCTCTCATTCCAGAATAACCAATTATAATTGTGGTCTCACCTGGAATGCTGAACTGAACCATGCAGTGTCTTGACCGGTGAAATTCTTGTGCATTCCACTAAATTTAAGCACCGCTATTTGCAGAAATAAGCAGACCACAATGCCTCTTGTCCGCGCACCTGTCCAAAAAACCGCCGTGCAGCCGTGCCAGCTAGTCCTCGGTCCATGGATGAACTGGTAGAAAGTGCATTCCGGACTAGGATGCAGTTGTTTTCGCTCGTCCCTGCATCGCAATCAGGAAGTAAAAGCGTCTGAATCAGCTTCTTTTAGATTGCGTTGGTCATTCTACCTTAGTTACTACCAATGTAGGGATACCTTGAAGATGGGAGGTTAGGCGACGGCAACGAGGATAGCCATCTCATTTTGTGTAGTTGTACTAAAACTGAGGTGTGTGCTTTTGATTGCGCGGATAGAAGCGATCACGAGACAGACATCCCAAGCGATATGGAGACAGACATCCTGTTTGCGCAAATCTGAAATACGGTTATTTAAGCAGTGACAGATATTACTACTTTCCCCGTTTCCTCTTAGAACCAAGTCCTAGATTCATGCTACAGCTTTCCACTTTCTTCCTGTTTGAACCAACGCTTTGAGTTGATTGTATGAACTAGCTTTACTTCTAATAATAGTAGAAGTCTAGGTGGCTTTGGAACAGCAGGACGGAAGTAGAAAAGGATCCACGAAGGGGAAGAGCTGGGGCGTAGAGCAAGGCAGGTTTGAAGGAATATATACACGAGGTCGTCGGCATGTGGCAAAGGCGGCGTCGGAGGCCGCATCTTGGCCACAATACCATGAGGAGGAAGAAGGGTCGGAGGCCCTCCCGAGCCGGCGCTCTCGGAGAGAGCAACGGCACGCCCGATCGGGACAGCAGCTGGCAGCCATTGGTCTCCTCCTCGCCGCCGACAACAGCGTGAGCGATGCACCTACACCCCTGCCCGGTCGAGGTTGTCCGCGGATTTGTGACCAACCGTGAGCTGAGAGAGAGAGAGAGTGTGGCCACCTATGTCTTGCTTAGATCTGGAGAGCATGAGAGAGTGAATGAGAGGAACCCTAGTAAAGCAAGCGCTAAGGCTCCTGCTTTTATATATAGTGGAGTGATTTTGTTGTACCGGCTTCAAAAAAATGCGCTCCTACGTGTACCAGCGAGTGGGTGTGAGAGAACTAGTGCGTGTGTGCACCGCTTCTCTTTGTGAGAGTACAATATATACTATGCCCAAAGAACGTTTGCCGCAAGAGTAATAATATAAGTGTGTGACATGTGAGCTAAAATAAAATGTGTGCGCCGTCTTTTGTTTTTTAGAAGTTCCGAGGGTAGGGTGTGAAGAGCACATATGTGCGTGACGTCTACTTGCAGATAGACGATGGGTGTCACGTGCGAGTCTGCGAGAGGACTCGGGAGATTTTTGACTCGTGAGGGTGCGTGTGCGTGAGAGAGGGGGGGCACGTATCAATGCAATGCATGTGTCCGTAAATCATTATCCGACAAACGTTCGCCACAAGCCTTTTCCTGACGAACGCCGTAAGAACCGTTAGATCGGCATCCGACAGTGTCAGTTTTGCCATGTCATTTAACAGAACAGCCACTCCTCCTACACACAAATCTTCCACGTGAGTGTTAGCAACTGCCGTATGCTCCCTCCGTTCCGAAATGCAGTGCATATAGCTTTATTGAAAATTAGAACCTCGCAAACTTTTACCGAGTTTTCGTGTACCAAATTGCACATGTAGAATACCCTGTATATATCATTTCATTCATCTTCGAGAGGTAACTATAAAGATGGGTGAGGAGTCTACAAAGAAAGACCATCGTATCACCTGCAGCAATTTCAACCATCCTTTAGTGTCGAGGAATATCATAGGAACTCTATATGATATGATTTTTATAGGATTTTTTCCTTTAGAGCCAATTGGTTCATAGGAATAGATTCATATACTCTACATTTCAAAGGAAATAAACATGATATCATTTCTATAGCTTTAGAGCCACTTGGTTCATATGAATGGATTCCTATACTCCCTTAATTTCAAAGGAAAATAAACATTAATGTATATTCAATAGAAAAGTTCCTATGATATGAACCAAATTACATCTCTTTACTAATCCCTCCTCATAGGAATTGAGATACATGTCATCTCTAGATTCAATAGAAAAGTTCCTATGATGTGAACCAAATGACATCTCTTTTCCAATCCCTACTCATAGGAATTGAGATCCTCCATGTCATCTCTTTCCTACAACTTCCATGTATACATCTTCTATTCCTAAATAGATAGTACAACCCACTAGTAGCTTTTTCCAAAACATGCAACTATGGCACAAGAACTATATAGTGTGCCAATAACTTTGAAAGATGGTCATTTGGATGAAGCTAACCCGACAGTGCAGAGATGGGCAAATCCGAGCACTCTTGGCGTTGGATATCATCAACATTCCACCAGATCTGCCACATGTACAATTTAGAAGACTCCATGGTTGAACTTAAGCATAATGCACAAACCTCAAAACACAAGCACTTCTCCTTTGTTCTAGAATCTTACGTATCATAATTGATTATTTTTTCTAAATGAATTGCCATTATTTGTTTTTACTTTATGATTTACAATGCACAACCCCATGAATCTTAACATTTTTATAAAACTAATTGATTTTGAATGAGATGAACTATAAGAACTAAGCGAACATCTACATCATGCATATATGACTCAAAGCTTTACATGCTATAGTGTGTATTTATTCATAATTTGGTTTGAAATCTCATGCGTTCAATACATGTGTACCTTACTAGTTTTGAGTAGAGTAGCAAATTTCACATGCCCGGGTATATCAAAATGCAGGGCCCATGCATCATTGCCTTTCGGTAGAACCTCGTCCACAATTTTTTGTGCGTGCTATATCTCCTTGGTCCCCAAACCCAAAATGCTGCCTCGTTCCCGTAAAACCAAGCGGCCCACACATATTTAGGCGTGGACTCAAACCCGTTTACTATGGCGTGGCCCTTGCGCCGTAGTACTCCTACAAACCCTACCGCCACACTCATCATCGGTTTTCTTCAAGAGGATGAGGAGAAGCCGATTTGTAGTGGGCGCTTTCAAAAAAGGATCTGTAGTGGAGACCCCTACCTAGGGTGCCCTAGGTAGCTGCCGCACGCATCATTGTTTTCTCTTTTCTTTATGCTCTTGCGCTAGAGTGAAATGATGGTTGCTTCGTCCGTCCGACTTAATGCGGGAAAGGTGGGGCTTTGTGATTTGACCCTCATCGCTCATTTTCTACTATTGCGGCGCTATGACCGGGTGCCTCCAATTCCAACCGCTGCTCGAACTGTAATTTGGTGCATCATACGTGGAACAAGGCGGTGGATGAGCCACATATCGCCAAAGGGGTCTGTTAAGTGTGTAAGCCATTTCGTATGCGGATGACCTGCTTGAGTTGCTACGCCAACACGACAGGAGCAGCCTACCACTTGGTTTTGCTCCTTGGTGAATCCGACTATATTGATCTAAAAGATCGTGCTGAACTACCCTCTCCGTCTCGGTTTTTTATTTGTAGGCGTCTCGGTTTATAGGGCCTGCACGTAGTTCTAGGTCATCCATTTGACTAACTAAATATGAGTTACTATGTCACAAAAAGTATATCATTGGATTCTTATTGGTTGATATGTGAAGAAACAAGAAGCGAGGTAGAAGTTAATGCACCGCGCCTTAGTATTTTGGGATTATTTGGTTTTCGTAGATGACTTACTCACCTAGGCGGAGGAGTAGTTATATTTAAAAGTCGAGGGGGGCTTTTTCCTTGCGGTGGCGGGCAGTTCCACCTATTCGGTTCGGCGAGACGCGAGAAGACGAGGGAGTAGGCTGCAAGCGTAGGGATGTGTGATTTGACATGAGTTCTTCTTTGGACAGGTGGGGCCCCATGATTTGACTTGCCATTATCATTTTAAGCTGTGGCGCTCGACCGGCGTGAGTCTCCCGATTCTGACCACCTCCAGGTGCCTCTCCCAATGCTCCACCATGTAGTAGTAGAGGCTGGCTCTTGCATGAGAGCCCACTTCTCCACTTTTTCCTTGCCTCTCTTTCCTCCACATATGCAAAAATGCCATGTAAAGCGCACTATTGTACTTACTTGCTCCTACAGGTGCTTAAGCTTGCCACATAGGCATAAAGTCGATGTGGCAAGTTAATCAAGAAGAGAGAGACTAGTTTGGTGACCCAAGGAAGAAACGGTGCTAAGCGCGTGTACCTAGGTGAAAAGACAATTTTGAGTCTATAGCTAATTAAATGAAGCAAACTTAGCAACACCATTTCATTGGAAGAGGTCACTCCTTGGCAAATGCAATAAATACTAGTACTCCCTGTGTCCCATAATATAAGAACGTTTTGGCACTACACTAGTGTCAAAAACGTTCTTATATTATGGGACGGAGGGAGTACGAAGAAAGAGATAGAGAGGAGTAAAAAAATACACTTATAGCCAACCTTATAGCCAACCTTGTTGTAGTATAGAGGAGTATGTATGACATGCCAACATCAGATAGCCTAACGCACCGTGTTAAATCTCCAAGGGCGCGACCGTGCGAGCGACACGGCGGTCATGGTAGGCGCGACCATGATACGGGCTGCTGGCAGCCCTTGGATCTGAGATCAAACGGTCGCATGCTAAGTTGCTGAAAATTTGCAGAATAACCCTCCAGGATAGGATATTCACCCATAGGTCTAGAATCACGCCATGCAACCGTTCGATCTCAGATCTAAGGGCTCTCGGAAGCCCGTATCATGGGAGAACGGAAAGCCACTACCTTGCCATTCGCACGCTGGCAGTTCGCTCCTACTCGTCCTGACACGTCCTTTAATACTACGGCGGTTCGCTCCTAGTCGTCCCGTCCATTCACATTACGGCAGTTCCACTAATCCTAACCCTCCTCCCAAATCCATGGCGTCCAAAATCTCCCCGATCGGCGGTGAGTACAAGGTTAGAACCATCACCGGCGATGAGTTCGACGTCATCTACACCCGTACTTCATGACGGTGAAAGGATGCCTTTCTCGCTTCGGACGCATGTTTGAAAACTCACATGATGAGTGGGTGGCTGGGCTAGATGTTGAGTACACCATAGTCGTGGGACGAGAGAAGGATCTAAAGGGCGAAGAGAGGAAGAAGCCGCCGTGATCCGGGTTTGCGTACATAACGTTTGCTTGGTCTACCACATATGCCATGCCGGCGTTGAGTGCCAGGATTTTAAGAACTTCCTCGAGGACAAAACAGTCAAATTCGTTCTTGTAGACTTTAAGAACGACAAAGAAGTCCTGCGTCGGATAGGCCTCGTTGTAGGCAACCCTTCGACCTCCGGAAGAATCGGGTGGTGCCTCTCGTCGACCTTCAATGCTGACCTGGCAGGAGCCATGGTTCATCCTTTATACAGAAGCGGAGAAACCTCATTACCGTTTCATCGTCATGCATGGCAGCGGAATGTACTAGATATAGACCACATCCATGACGCTGCAATGGATGGCTACCTTTGTTTCAATATCTACAAGGGTTGGATGAAGAGCAACAGCCAAGTTGGCGGTTCAAGCAAAGAAGTATCGGCCAAGAGGAAGAGGGACAAGGGCGAAGTCGAGGGCGTGGACGAGGACTCCGAGTAAGGTGGCGTGTCGTTGCTCATGGTGGTTCTAAACTTCTAATGCAGTGTCTACGGATTAGTTGCATAGTTTAATTTCAGGTGTGCTTAGTTTAATTTGAGGGTGTGTTGTCTTTGAGCCCCAGCAGAACTATGTTATGTTTCTTCTCGTTACTTTAACTCTTCGGTATGTACATACTAGTACTAGTATTTCTTTAATAGAATTTAGCACCCCAATTAAGCACGTACTAGCTTTTTAATAGTACTATATGCATAATTTGGCGACGAGCGCTCTCTATATGTACCACCTTTTTTTTAAATTTCAATTTTTGCTCCATGGAGCAATCCATCGATAGTGGAGTACTACTGTACAAAAGTATACATTTTTTAAAAGGCTAGCGTACTGTTCATCACATACATACATATATATATATATATATATATATATATATATATATATATATATATATCATGCCATGTAGTAAACCGTCGGAGGAAGTATAGTAAAAATGAGGTGATTTTACCGAGCGATCGGCGGGGGAGCATGGCCTGTCATGCGGTCCCACATGTCATGATGTACCAAGGCGATGCGCGTGTCCCTCTTGAGGCAGAAGCAATACTAGTACGTGGTTTGAGATGATGTCGAACCGAAGTGTGACATAATGGTTGCTTCGTCCTTCTGCGAAGGTGCGGCATTGTAATTTGACGTCTCATTGTTCATTACTACTACTGGGCCGGTACGAGTGGGGGGCTTCCCCCGTGCTGTTCTGCACTATTATTTGGTGCTTGACACGTCGACCCGGTTGCTATATGTCCCACATGTCGGCGATAGGAAGTACAGAATTCATGAAAGGGAGCATCGACGGAGGAGTATACTACAGAATTCATGAAAGGGAGCGACTTAGTTTTGGAAAAATCTGTTTTTACGGAGTACGTACCCACCAAGGTTTATAGGGCTCATCTAAAAAACATTCATTTTTCCGTTTGATAAGTCTCAATTTTACTATACTAGTAGTACTACCTCCGTCCGGGTTGATTGGTCCCCATTATATTTCGTGCCAAATTTTGACCATAGATTAAACTAACAAAATGTTTACGCATGTCACCAAACATTATATTTTTGGAAACTATGTTCAAATAAGAATCCAATGCGATAATTTTTCTTGACATGCATTAACATTTTGTTAGTTAAATCTTTAGTTAAAATTTGACACAAACTACAAAGGGGACCTATAAACCAGGACGGAGGTAGAAGTACCATTACATGTTGGATTTCGAGGTGCGTTAGATCACCCGATGCAAGTAGTGTCAAGAGGAAACTAACCAATGCATGTACAAGTTCATGGAAATTTAGTGGTCATTCATGCATTCGTTCTAATTAATGCCTCAGTAAACATAACTTCTTGAGAAAAACGAGCGTACTATGCAAACTATGAAATTAATTCGACCACTCACCGTCTACCTTGGTTGGAGAGATTTTGAAATTGAGCCATAAACTGGAAAGGAGGGAGTAGTAACTTTTGTCTCAATTACTATTTGTGGCCTTGTATAGATGCAAAATGTATTTTTTTATAGTGGCCTTGTATAAGTAAATAGAGGGAGTACTAACCAAAGTACGTAGTAGGGACGAGGAGTAAACAGAGGGAGTAGTAAAAATTTCTCCTCGTGCTACGAGCCACCGCGCGCGTGGGCGAGGGAGCGGGCGTAAAGGCGTACAGTAGTACTAGTAAGCTTCACCTCATCTTGCGAGCCACCGCGCCTGTGGGCGGGGGAGACGGCATACTAAGCAAGTTTCTCCTCGTTCTGCGAGTTGATGGGACACATCAAAAGTACTCCAGTGTATAGAGCCTTGCCTCTAAGGTAGGCCCCACATGGTTTACCTTTTTTTTAATTTAACATAACGCGTCAAGTCGCAATTTGTTTGTTCACCCGTGGTAGACGATCCTCCCTCCACCAAGTGGACAACCAGTACACGTGCCAAATTACCACGTGGGCTGCCTTTTTCATACATAAATGAGCTCCACCGTGTACCCACGCGGGTGTGGTTGGGAAAGAGACGGGAGTACGTGCGTCGTGCGTGCACCTCTTCTCTTCGTGCACGTCCCCCATCTACGTGGGTGTGTGTGAGAGAGATACACACCTAGACATAATGCACCGTCCATCCCCATGCCTCCGCCCAGTCCGACCACTAGTCACCACCACGGCACCACGCCCCACTCCTCCTCACCTTATCTCTCATATTTCTCCCTCCATTTTTATATATAAGGAGCCACTATCAAAATTACAATTTGCAGATATACAAGGCCATTAACACTAATTGATGCAATATTAATGGTGTTTGCCTTGTGGTACTAGCAAAGGAGGACATTAATTATCCCTTGCATGCATGCGGGAGTTTGTAAAAAAAAATGCATCTTGATGTTCCGTGCAATGCACGGGCATCTTACTAGTCCATGAAAACAACACATGGCAAAATTCCACGGTGACGAGGATTTGAATCTGTTGGGAGGGCTGTTTGGATCTTGCCGGGGTAGCCAAAATATTGGCGACCCTTTTGTCCACGGTGCCTTTGCCACCGATGAACGAGGAACGGCTCGGGTGCTCATGCTGTCATGCATCCTCCAGTACAAGACGTTGGAGACGAGCTCGCCACGAGCTGTGTTTTTTGTCCCTAGCGCCGCCCGAGCCGCTTGCAGACCGACCGGCGACCATAAATTCGCCATCCAACCGTAGCCGCACACATTATGACAAGCAACTCAACCAACCGGATGAAATTCACGCAAACACGTAGACAAACTGATATTTCATATAAACAACGACGGAAATCATATAAAATACCGGATTTTCACACAAACATGACGGATTTCATTACATTCAAATGAACTACGCGGTGCTAGTTCTGGACAGCACAGGTATATAATACCTGGCCTAAATGGTCGCCCGCCGATTGATTTGTGTTCCTCATGTCTGGCAGCACGATCACCGGACTGCTGGGAGCCCCGGAGGTATATGCTTCAGCGCAAAGGACGGCTCGCTTCCCCACTACCCAACTGATATCATTGGCTGGTGCCGAAGATGATGGTGGCCGGCACCGGTTCGAGTTCATCACCGGCCACTACTTCGCCATGGCCGGCACCGGCTCGAGTTCATCCTAACATTGACCTCTTCCGTGGAGCCCATGCGGGGTCGACGAAGGTCCTCGCAAAAAAAAGGATCCGGCAAGAAACCTGTTGTGTACGTCGGCGTTGCCTCCACGGTGGCCTTCATGGGACCCAAGCGGCGGCGGCCTCCCGTGTTCTACTTCTCCTCGGTGATGGCGGCGGATGCGGAGGCGCTGGCCACCGACTCGTCGCTCTCCGCGCACCCGGCTTCTGTCGCTGCTTGCATGGCGCGCCGCCGGCATGGTAGTCTCGCCACGTAAGCGGGAGACGCGGTGCAGGCGGCGGCGTGGGCGGCAGCAACGACGCCCAGGCGCCGCTCCTCGTCGAGCTGGCTCGAGCGGCGAGTTCTTTGAACAGCAGCGCCGGCTTGGGGGGCAAATCGCTCCGTCGGGCGAGGGAGGAGGTGGATCAGCGAGCTGCATAGCTCGTATCCTGCGGGCTACCCAGCCGGCTTGGATGCGGAATAACTACTCTTCGTAAGCCATTGTAAGAGTGGACAAAATGGTGGAGGAGATAGGGGAGCGGCGGAGGTGTGCGATTCTTGGCCGGCGTTTGGCCTCATTTAAATAGGAGATTAAATAAGAGCTCGGCCGGCGTTGCATTTAACGCCGGCCCGGTCATGAACGGACGTGTGTCCAGAGTGGGTTTCTCGGCTTCCACACGGGCGGGTTTCATGGAGGCGTTGGAATGTGGCACGGAGGCGTGTTTAGTCGGGCGTGCCGCGAGTGGCGCCCTCGACTCTGACCTAGGACACCATCCGTTCTTCCACTGACGTGTGGGATCTTTGGGTGCATGGCTTGCATGTCAGTGACCCAACGCACGCAGCGCACAGCAGAGGAACCTTTGGTGGGCCAGGGCGGTCAGAAGCGGGCATTTCATAAACCGGTGATTGTTCATTGAGTGTGACGTCATCTTTTTCATGTAGTTAAGCCTACTATGTTGATAGCCCGTTCGATCGTTGTGATTCATAAAGACCGATGCAAACATCAATGTTACGCTTATCACAGATAAGATTGATTAATACCGTAACAATCCATGTCCTTAACAAAGGGTGCATGCACGTATAAGTTGGCGTGTGTCTTGCGTCGTGTCTTTGTGTGCATGCAGCGTGCGTGCAAGGGTGCGTTTCAGTGTTGCATGCATGGGTGTGTGCGTGCGTGTGTTCGTGAGTGCATGTATGCGTGTCGATGTTGCACGCCGGCATGCGTGCGTGTATGCGTTATGTATGCGTGTCGGTGTTGCGCCTACATGCATGTGTGTCTTGCGTGCGTGCATGTGTATGCGCGGGTGAGGCTACGTCGGTCGATGACTTTTTCATCTCTGGTCATTAGATTTTCCAGCTGTTGGATACGAAATCAAGGGCCTCAGTTTATCATCAAACTCCACCCCCCGAGCCGCCAGCCACCACCGGCGAACTGCCCGCGACCGCCCGCCCTCCCGAAACCACTCCCCACGCCGGTCTGCGCCGCGCTGCCATCCCTCTAGCCCCCCCCCCCCCTCCCCGCCGAGCTTTTTCTCCAAGATCCCCATCCCACCGCCCAATGAACGCCCCAACCGCGGTGGCGCCAACCAGAGGTCTCACGACTTGAATACCCACCGACCACTAGTTTATTACCATTTATGTCCTTCATATACGCGCTGACGGGTGGGCCCTATGGTAATGCATGCGCTGCTGAATGTGGACCATTTGACTTGTCAATTGATCGTGTTATCAACAAATTACGGAGCTGTATGGTGAGCCAGTGACCGTATGATCACCCTAAAATGTACTCCTATTTTATTAACACAGTACAGACTCAAACTACCATTTCTTTCTTTCGTATACGGGCTGACAGGTGGGCCCCACGGTTACGCGCCCCAATGGTGCAACTCCAGTTGTGCCGTTTGACTAGTCAATTGATTGTGCCATCAACAAAATACAGAGTTGTACGGGTGAGCCAATGACAGTATAATCATGACATGTATTGTTTAACACGGTACAGACGTAAGGGCTCATATATACACGCAAGCACTCACCGCTATAAGCGCACACACGCGAACTCTACCCCTATGAGCACCTTCGAGAGAGTGGGCCAGCATATATGATCTTGAGATTTTACGAAGTCACCATAGGTGCCTCGTAGTCGAGTGGAACGTCTCCTCCCACTGAACGTACATCGCCGGAAAATACTGAAATTAACACAAGATAAATGCGAGCACCGAGACTTTAACCTTGGTGGGCTCGAGAAACCACTGTCCTCTAACCATCCAACCACATGTTGGTTAGCACGACAAAATGTATGTGGTGACCGTGATGAGATTATTCTGAAGTCCAGTGACCATATCGTTCTTTTGCTTCAAATACAATGACCGTAAGTGTCGTCAACAAAATACGGAGCATGCATCAAATGCAAAGTCCGTCAGTGTCATCAACAAAATATGGAGACGTATCGTGAGCTAGATATCGTTGTACTATTGTATATGCTTATTTTCTTAGTGGCCGATTGCGTGTGTGGTGTGGTGGGCACATCATTTCTAGTTGTGGTGGGTCAACATGAAGACTCATGGGTCTGTTCCATCCTACGCCACATATAGGTTCGACCGAGACGTGTTATACGGAGACCCATGTGGAGGACTCGGCATACAACACGAAGCTACCAGAGTAGCGGAGGACTCTATCCCCACTGGTGATAAGTCGACTATATATGATTTGTAACCCTAGGCCCTTAGTATGTTATACAAGCTTGGGGGCTAGTTCGTCGATAGTATACACACACGCACAATGCCCGGTATTCACGTGTACTTTGTACACACCCTATCACTAATATACTGATTACCATGAGTAGGCTCTTTCTTCAAGCTGCAAGGGTCCGATCCGAACTAGGGTAAAACTTTGCCTCGATTACCATCCAACCTAACAGCCAGGATATCCTACCGAATGATATGATGAAATCATATCTGCCAACTACTATTAGAGAGGTGTGTCGGGGGCAATGTGTAGAGAGGCCTAAAGATAATGTGCGTCTTGGGGAGACACGTAGGCACATATATGTGTGTATAGAGGGCTAGTAGAGACCGTGCATGTGTATATATGCATGTGAGAGAAATAGTGTTTTCCAACTGAGATTAGTGAAAAGAGTGGTACATAGTAGTCGGAAGAGAGAGAGAGAAGCAGAGAGAGCATGTGCATGAGACACCCCGACACCACGAGAGAGATTGTGAGCATGTGTGAAAGAGAAATGCCGATGCATATAAAGTGTGTGCACTTATGCATTAGATAGAGAGATATATAACGCGTTTGTGAGAGCAGGCGAGGCATAGTGCATCTACGTGTAAAAGGCGGTTCTCGCATTAAATTAAAATATAAATGGCATTATTATTTTGGATGAGATCATGAATTTTGCAAAATTGCATGGACGAAAATCGGTCTATCAGACACCCATACTCTATTGAATTCTAGCATGTGCATGTGTTTATTTCATATTATCGATCCATAGAGTGAGAGCGGTTTGAAATATAGGCAATGGATGCTTTTGCAATTCATATATAAACATTAATTAGTGCACTCCATGTTGTTAGTGTGAAGCACTTTATACATTTGTCACTTGCATGGATACATTCCAAATTGCTAGCTACGAAATAAAATACATGTCTAATTCAACATAAAGGGGTTTGAAGATTCAATTCATAGGAAGTGCATTCATCTATTTGAACCGAGATAATGGCATTTGTAAATCAGATGTAAAGGGGCATCAATCTTTGTTGTGAGTTTGAACATGCTATATATATATATATATATATATATATATATATATATATATATATATATATATATATATATATATATATATATATATATATATATTCATACGCATATCTAACTTTTTTGCAACCAAGGAGATTATACGGAACCATGCATGAACTGAGGTAAGTTGCATATTTTTAATATATACTCGTGTACAATGTATATTAAAATGTACCCCTCCATTCCAAAATAATCGTAGCTTTAGGATTTTCAAGAGTAAAGATTTGTGAAGTTTGACAAATCCTGAAAGTTCAATTCAAGAGAACCAAAACGTTAATGCTACGCTCCCAAATATTGAGCAAGCGCCAAATAGGCCTCTGGTCACCCGAAACCTTGAGACTAATGTTTTGGTGGTAGGAAATTACTGTCCTGATCTGGCCCGTGTAGCCTATCGGCCCGATGTCCAAAGGTCTAAACCGGGGTAGGTTTGTAACTTCACCAAGGCGCCAGTCTCAACCGCCTCGAGAAGCATTCATCGCCGTGGGCGCCTAAACACCATGCGCTCGGCGAAATCTATCCCGCCCACATTTGGGACACGACATGACTGTCCTACCCCAACCCATAATATGTCCGAAATTTTAGATGGGGCAAAGTTTGTAACTTTCCCAAATTTCAAACAAGCGTCTCAAACCGAAACATTGTTCCCCTTAGTTCCCGCCTCCTCCATTTCCCCATTCATACTCCGTGGGCGCGAAAATGCCCTCTCCACCAGCCATGAAACCCCAGCCTCCTCCGTCCTCCACCCCATAGCGCCAATCCACCACCGCCCTCCTCCATCACGCCGAGCCGGTACCCGACGTCGTCGTCCAACGCAACCGCAACCGCCCTCAAGGACTTAGCAGGTGAAGCCGAGGCAGAGCTGCCTCCACGACGCCGACGCCGACGCGCGCGCCGTGCAGAACCACTCCGACCACGCCGTCCTGCGCCTCACTACTGCGGCTCCACTGTCGCAACCGTCCACCGCACCGGAGATGTTCCCACTATGCCGTCGTTCGCCGCCTCGGATCTGCTTCCCCGCCGCCGACAGACGGCCACCACACCACACTCAACAACTTGGCCATGGGTTCGTCCAAGGCTGCACCGTCCTCCACAACTTCTGGTTTCCGGTGAACAACAAGATCGTCGGAAAAACAGAAGGAGGACACAGCATTGCCAGCAGAAAGAGGTACTCCTCTTCCCTTATTCGTGCAAATCTTACGTCTCCGCTCACACCGTATTCATCCCACGAAAGAAACTAGTTGAGCGCTTCTTACTGCATCTTCTTCGTGATACTAAATGCACAAGGTTTCCTCCCTTTTACTATTTCACCTTTGCTAGAGGTCAAGATAGCCGCCTGGATTTCAATTCAGGTCGGTCGAACCGCAATTAAAAAGCAGCACCCGCTTAGGCGTGCGGAGCACCTAGTCCGCTTTGTTCCCGGGAAGCGGCGATCGGTGTCTATCATAGGGGTGTGGGGCGCAGGAGCTGCTTGCGCCCGATCTGGAGGTCGGCGGGGCTTGAATGGATGGCGGGGCGGTGCCAAGCACGGCGGTGCGGTGAGGTCGAGGGAGGCGCGGCAGGGGAGGAATCTTGGGCGGTGGTCGTTGGCATTTCGAGGAAGATCGTCAACACCGTTGGTGGAGGTAGATGAAGGCGATCTGCCCGTTCTTTGTACATCGGACGGTGCGAGAAAAAATGGAATGACCTATTTGCTTTCAATCATTGTTATTTTCATAGAATCCTGTAGTAATTGAGTGTGCCATGCATGTTGTAGAGCTATCATATGTCTCCGTCATTTATTTCTCACCGACCTGCTATACGCTACCTTTACACTATACTAATTGTGCACACACTTCACCCATACTCACACTATTGTTTTTTATGCATGGGTATTTCAGACTACGCAGTGTTGATGAATGCAGAAAAGAAAAGACAGAAATCGCTCGGTGTAATTGAAGATAAGCACTAAGCGTTTGGTGCTCTAATGGGTGCGATGTCGTGATTGGAGACGATGGCGTAGCTCTGCAGTTGATGATCTCAATTGCCACACACAACCATCCTGTGTGCTTGCTTTAACTTCGCATTGTCAAATGTGGTTGCATGTTGCATATGGTGTCTAGCTTGTATTGCTTCCAATTTGGTTAAATTGCATCTGCTTACTTTACACATTATACCTTTGATAATGACATGCCTTCCTATTTTTGATACATACTACATATGTCTATTAACCATGTTAGTACATCAAACTAATGCTCTTTTGTATCCTCGTCAATCACTTATGATGAGACAGTCACCGGGTGGGTTCTTGTGAGGCGCCCTACTCGTTTAAAGAGTGCGGTGTCATCCTCCCACATGATTCTCAAGAAACAGCAAGGCTAAATGAAGATAGTCAACGTAGCTCTCTAGTTGATCACGCAATTCCCCACACCACCATCGCAGGTGCTTGCTCTTACTTGGCAAAGTGTGATATGTGGTTGCATGTTGCATATGGTGTCTACCTTGTAATGCTTCTAATTAGGGTAAATTGCATCCGCTTAGTTAACACATTATACTGTGAATATGACATGCCTTCCTGTTTTTGGTACATACTACGTCTTTCTATTAACCATGTTCTTACATCAAACTACTTCTCTTGTGTATCCCTCATCAATGCTCCTAATTTGTTAAATTGCATCTCCTTAGCTTACACATTATACATGTGAATATGACACGCCTTCCTGTTTTTGGTACATACTACATCGCCTATCACACCATGTTCTTACATCAAACTATTGTTCTTGTGTATCCTGCATCTATCGCTTATGATGAGACAGTCCGCCGCGTGGGTTAATATGAGATGCAATACTCTTATAAAGAATGCAATTTCATCCTCTCCACATGATTCTCAAGAAACAGCAAGCCTAAATGAAGATATTGAGCGTTGCTCTCAGCACTGAAGACAACACTTCCCTACACCATCACAGGTGCTTGCTCCAACCAAAGATGTGATATGTGGTTGCATGTTGCATCTGGTGTCTAGCTTGTAATGCTTCTAATTAGGGTAAATTGCATCCGCTTAGTTTACACACTATACTGTGAATATGACATGCCTTCCTATTTTTGGTACACACTACATCTATGTGTTAACCTTGTTCTTACATGAAACTACCTCTCTTACGTATCCTGCATCAATCACTTACGATGAGTCACCTTTATTAGTTGCATATTGCATATTATTTCTAGCCTTTGTTGCCATGTATTGCTTCTAATTTGGTCAAATACATTTGTTAGGGCACCCTTTTAATTTGGCGAGTGATATTGGTTTCATCTTTCATATGGTTTCTAGCTTGCATCGATTCTAACAAGTTCAAGCACCTTGTGCTTAGTTTACACTTTATACATCATACATGTCAATATGTCACATGAGTCTGTTTTTCATACATATTCCATCCTCCTATCATGCGGCTGCCTTACATGAAAGTAGTGTTAACAAGTATCATGCATCAATAAGTTCGAAGAGCAAATTTTATTCCTTTTTCTTGTGGGTTTGACTTGACAAGGCAAAATCAAGAAAGAGGAAGGAAAAAAGTAAGGAAAGGCGATGATGGTGGTCCTCTGCTGACAACGTAAGCGGAGACATCTGCACGATTCTCCTTGTCTTGATAGTGCATTACATGGTCCAAGTCTCCGCTCCCTACTCCACCATCCAAGGTGCTTGCTCTAACTTGGCAGTGTGATATCTGGTTGCATGTTGCATATGGTGTCTAGCTCGTATTGCTCCTAATTAGTGTAAACTGCATCTGCTTAGCTTACACATGATACATGTGAATATGACACGCTTTCTGTTTTTGGTACATACTATATCATCTATCACACCATGTTCTTACATGAAACTACTCTTCTTGTGTATCCTGCATCAGTCACTTATGATGGGACACCTTTAAGTTGGCAGTGTGATATTGGTTTGTGTCTTGAATATGATTTCTAGCATGTATTGCTTCTAGTTTGATGAACGCCACCTATGACGAGACAGTTTTAACTTGGCGAGTGATATTGATTGCACCTTCCATATGGTGTCTTGCAGTGTTTCTAATTTGTTGAAGTGCCTTACGCTTAGTTACCACATCATAGGTGTGAATATGTCAAGCCGTCCATTTTTTCGTACATATTCCATCCTCGTATCATGACTTTGCCTTTCATCGAGTAGTGTTAAATCGGTATCATGCATGAATGAGTTACGAAGAGCGAATGATATTCCTTTTCTTGTCGGTATGACCTCACAATGCAAAATCAATAAAGCTGAAGGAAATTGGCAAGGCATTGGATGATGGTGGTCCTTCCGAGCAAGCTCAAACGGAGGTTCTCTGATTCTACTCCGCCATCCTCCCAACAAGATTTGCAAGACAACGCAAGGCTAGACAGTCAACGTAGCTGTGTAGATGATGAGCACATCTCCCTACTCCACCATCACAGTGCTTGCTCTAACTTGGCACTATTATATGTGGTTGCATGTTGCGTATGATGTCTAGCTTGTATTGCTTCTAACTTTGTTGAATTGCATCTGCTTACTTTACACATAATGCCTGTGAATATGACATGTGTTCCTGTTTCTACATCAGACTACTATTCTTGCATATCCCGCATCAGTCACTTATGATAAGGCACCTTTAAGTCGCCACTGTGATATTGGTTGTGTCTTGCATATGATTTCTAGCATATACTGCTTCTAATTTGTTGAAACGCCATACAGTTTGAACTTGGCAGAGTGATATTGGTTGCATCTTTCATATGGTGTCTAGCTTGTAGTGCTTCTAATTTGTTGAAATGCCTTCTGCTTAGTTACCACATCATAGGTGTGAATATGTCACACATCCTGTTTTTCATACATATTCCATCCTCACATCATGTGTTTGCCTTTCATCTGAGTAGTGTTCGTCAGTATCATGCATGAATGAGTTCTGAAGAGCGAATTTTATTCCTTTTTCTTATCGGTTTGACTTCACAATGCAAAATCATTACAGCTGAAGGAAATTAGTCCGGCAGTGGATGATGGTGGTCCTTGAACAACTCAAGCAGGGGTCTCTCTGATTCTACTCCGCCATCCTCCCAACAAGATTCGCAAGACAACACAAGGTTGGACAGTCAACGAGCTGTGTAGATGATGAGCACATCTCCCTACTCCACCATCACAGTGCTTGCTCTAACTTGACACTATTATATGTGGTTGCATGTTGCGTATGATGTCTAGCTTGTATTGCTTCTAACTTGAATTGCATCTGCTTACTTTACACATAATGCATGTGAATATGACACGTGTTCTGTTTCTAGAACATACGTGTACATGATGAGCACATCTCCCTACTCCACCATCATAGGTGCTTGCTCTTACTTGGAACTGTTATCGTGGTTGCGTTTTTCGTATGATGTCTAGTTTGTATTGCTTGATTATGTAGAATTGCATCTGCGTAGCTTACAACTTATACCGCAGCGATCACTTACCCATAAGACACATTTAACTTGGGACTGTGATGTAGGTTGCATCTTGCATTGTCTTCTAGCTTGTCTTGCTTCTAATTTCTTGAAATGGCACTTCTGACGAGACACTTTTTACCCGATAGAGTGATATTGGTTGCATGTTCATATGGTGCCTAGCTTTCATTTCTTCTAATTTTGTTGAAATGCCTTCCGCTTACTATTTTTTCATACATATTCCATCCTCCTATTATGCGTGTGAATATGAAACGCTGTCTTTTTGTATATATTCCATCCTCCTATCCTCGCGCTTGCCTTACATCAAAGTAGTGTTTATGCATATCATGCATCAACCAGTTATGCAGAGCTAATTTTATTCATCTTCTTGTGGTTTTGACTTCATAAGGCAATATCGAAAATAGGAAGGAAAAGAGTAAGTTAGGGATGTTGGTGGTACTCCGCACCGACATAAGCAGAGACTCTCTAGATTTGCCACTGCCATCGCTAATGAAGTTGAAGTCCCAAGTCTACATGATGAGTTCATCTCCCACTCCACCATCGCAGGTGCTTGCTCTAAGTTGATAGTGTGATAATTGGTTTCATGTTGCATATGTTGTCTAGCCTGTATTTCTTCTATTTTGATTAAATTGCACCTGCTGAGTTTATCGTTATACATGTGCATATGACATGGCTTTACGTGTCTAGAATACACTGCATCTATCTATCATACCATGTTCTTACATCAAAGTACTCTGTTGTGTATCCCGCATCAAGTAACTCATGATTGGGCGCTTTTAACATGGCAGTTTGATAGTGGTTGCATCTTGCATTGATTTCTATGTTGTCTTGCTTCTAATTTTTCGAATTGCCACTTATGACAAGACACTTTTAACTTGGCGAGTAATATTGGTTGCATCTTTCATATGGTGTCTAGCTTGCATTACTTCTATTTTCTTGAAAATCATACCTTAGTTTGCACATCGTAGCTGTGAATATGTCATGTCGTCTGTTTTTCTTACATATTCCATCCTCATACGATTGTCTTACATCAAAGTATTGCTTGTGCATATCATGCATCAATGAGTTCGAAGAGTGATTTTATTCTTTTGTGTTGTGGGTACAGCTTGACATGGCAAAGTCAAAAAGAGCAAGGAAAATAATATAGTAGGGAGTGTTGTTACTCGTCGGGTGAAAGCGGAAAAGGTTACGCCGTCGAGATTCTGCTGGTACTTATAGTGCGATAGAAGGTCCAAGTCCACCGCTAAATCTACAAACACAGTATCACCTGCTCCACCAGCTGCACATCCGCTTCAACTATACCAGCATCTCAACCAGTTACTCGTTCGTTTGCTCGGGCGGCGGTTCCCAAGCTGCCTTCACACCTAACACTACTTCAAGCACTCACGACACAACAGGACTTGGCAAGATCAGATGAACCTCATGAGCATCAACACCAAGGCGATACGACCGAGTCAAGTTGCGGTTGCATGCTCCTTTATATGTACTCTCACGGTTTGATGTACACTAACACTTTCCATATTCGTTGTTGAACTAGCACCACGGCAAGCGAAAGCAGACATCGGGGATAATGCTTGACAGATTAACAAAATCTAAAGGAGGAAGAATGGAGATCCATTTTGAGGCAGGTTTAAAAAGGCCACGTGATGCTACTGAGTCAGCCAAGTTAGTATCGAGGCAGCCGTTGCCGTTAGGTGTCATGCGTATCCTCCCAACGTGGATCCAATGCAGAATGAGAAAGACAATACCGGTTTAACACCTTCCTTGACCATTTATCCGTAAGTAATGTTATTCATCGATATAAGTAATATTTTCTTGCTCGTCCCATACTTTCTAGCTTCCTCCTAATAAGACTCACATTCTTTTTCAGCAGATGAGGTTCAAGTTGGATCCGAAAGATGATGCAACTAAACAAGCATGCACTCATGTTTTTCGATGCGCTCATGACGATGTCGGTACCACCTTAGAAAATCTCACTTTGGAGGCAAGGCTAACAATGAAATCGCCCAAACATCTCGAGTGGAATATATTACAGATGAAGACCGGACAACCCTCGTTAAACATTGGTCTGATCCAAAGTATCAGGTAGGCTATATGTATTTGATCAGACCACATATCGAACTTGTATTTATGTATGTGCCTTACAAGTGTATATTCTTCTAGGCTAACTGTTTGAAGAACAAAACCAACCGTTCTAAAGTGAAATTCCAACAGACAACAGGATCTCGTAGCTATATTGCACCTCGCGAGGCTCTTGTAAATAGCTGCTACTTCCTTCTTTTTTGTGCCATATTATCGTATCTATATTGACTTGTTCCAAATCTGAGAGGAAAGCCCGTGCGGACCAAAAAGAACTGAACCGAATGCATTGCAAATCTTCAAGGATTGCCACACCAACAAGATGAAGGATATGAGCACACCAGTTCAAGCCCTGTTGTAATTCCTTACTCCTCCTGCCTTGAACTGATTGGTGCTTGTGATGTGTTCATTTAACTACTTGGTTTGCAGCCAATGTCGATTACTCTGTTCACTTTTATACACAGTTGTCTTAACGTATCATTTCACCTTACATGGTTTAAAAGAGATGAAGGATATTCTTTTGGTCTTGATCTGTAATCTAGTTGTTATGTTCACGTCGCACACAATGATAAAATAGCCTGTTTGTTTTATATCTGTTTGCCCATAATATGAATGATGTCATACTATGTTCATCCTACTTTAAACCATGTCTCTTTATCCTTAGATGTCAACGAATGTGAGGAAATAGACAATACTGAGAGGCATGCTACATGGATATATGTTCAAAGTGATTTTATTATGTAGTTGGCACTACAATACATGCTAATGTATTACAGTAGTTCACCAAAATAAGTTATGTATAAGCGTTTAACCTACTTTGTTTGTTTTGTCTCATTAGTAACTCATTGGTACACTAATCTACAAGTTCAAACTTTCGAGAAGCTATGGAACAAATGATTGAACAGCCACAACCACCGAAGGTGACGAGGCTACTACGGGCACAATGTCACCTCTTGCTGCAGGTCGTCGGTATCTCTCCACTAATAAAGGCAAAAAGCACCTTCTGCGTAATTCGGGTTGGTTGTCACGGTAACCTCGTCCAAATCGCCATCTTGAACAAAATCTTCCTGCTAGACAGAGTGATATATCGTGCTCCGGACACAAGTCCAATCCCTAATGGGCGTTGTTTGGAAACAAGAATAGTGGTTGAGAAATGTCGTCAAGATATGGATGGTTTTGAAACCGGACTATCGGACATTAAACCGTTGTTGAAGAGCAATGGCGGAAAAAGGTGGAGATCGTCTTGCTCCATCAGATTCTACAGACTGAAACATTAGCACTCAAGTCAAATGATCGTGCTTCTATACATCGATGGTGCTTTTATCGGAAGGACTGTAAACTTTATGCCAACAGGACTTTTGTTGTATGATTGGAATTTATTTTGTTGTGATACAACATTTATGATGCTGCCACAGGCTGTAGTAATTATGATGCTATTTTTGTATAGTGTAGGTTTATCTTAGTAATGTATTCGGACGAAAGCTTCGTAGGAGCCCAACATGCCAACATTCGTCGGGCCCATTCCAATTGGGCTAAAAGCGATTTGGGCGAAATTGGCATGTAGCCCACTAAAATATTTGGGCTTAAATTAGCATAAGCTTTCAAATTTTTACGGTAGGCTGTGCCCATAGTGGGCCTTTAATGAGCCTAAACATAATTTGGGCCCTCGGTAAAAATAGGCCGTTACTGGTGTAAATATATCGAGCCCATAAAAACATGGGCCTTTAATAGACCAAAAGTGAGATTGGGCCTGATTGTGCCAAATAACCCATTGGACTTAGCAGGCGAAATGGTGGCCCATTAACGATGCGAGATATTTGTGAGGCCAAAATTGAGGACGGTCAGTAAATGCGCCGACCTAATACACGGGCCTTTAACAGGCCGGAACTTCGGTCGGGCTAGATTATCGTCATTTTTATATGGGCCTTTAATGGGCCCGATATGACGTTGGGCCACATATGGCCCATGGTTTACATCCGGCGTTAACAGGCCGAAAATGACAACAGGCCGAAACTGGCCCAAATCTATAGTGGGCCTCTAACAGGCCGAATGACATACATGGCCGAATATGACCCAAATCCTTCACGGTCGTTTATGGGCTGAAAGTTTTGATGGCCTTTAAATGGCCCAAATGAAGCCGGACCTTTAACAGGCCGGAAATACACCGGGCCGTAATTCGGCCCAATTACTTAGCGGACTGTTAACGGGCCAGAAGTGACCATGGGCCGCGTTGATGACAAGTTTAGACCAGGCCGTTGACGGGCCGATTTGACAGAGAATGTTGGGCCTTTAGCTGGGCCGGCCCATTATGGTCTGCAGAATCTTGTGGGCCTTTAGCTGGGTCGGCCCATTGTGGTCCGCAAAATCTTGTGGGCCTTTAGCTGGGCCGGCCCATTATGGTCCGCTAAATTTTGTGGGCCTTTAGCTGGGCCGGCCCATTATGGTCCGCTAAATCTTATGGGCCTTTGGTTGGGCCAGCCCATTTAAACTTTGTGGGCCACTTTTGTGCCGGCCCACGTGTCAACATATCATAGGCCCATCTCGACCATTGGATGAGTGACACTTGTGCCAACACGGAGCTGACACGTGGATCCGTCAGCCAATGAGAATTTTACACGTGGAAAATCGGCATTGGTCGTGGCTGTTAACGGGTTATCGGATCCAAAATCCGACCCGATAGCTTAACAGCGTTCCGTTATGGTGGATGCCACGTGTCGGTCACCCTTGACGAAAGCACTTCTGTGACGCGTGATTTATCGTCATGGAAGTGGACACTTTCGTGATGATAATTTTGCTAATGTCATGGAACACTTCTCGACAAAGACGGTATGACTATCTTGATTACGTCATAAATTTGTCATGGATGTACATGCATGACAAAAAACGCGACCTACTGTGACAAACACGTATCATCACGGAAGTGTATTTTTTTGTAGTGTCCTCCACCCAAGGGTGATCCCGTGTTTGAGCTCAAACCTTTACCTGATAATCTTAAATATGCTTATCTTGATGAAAAGAAGATATATCATGTTATTATTAGTGCTAACCTTTCAGAGCAAGAAGAGGAAAGATTATTGAAAACTCTGAAGAAGCACCATGCTGCTATTGGATATACTCTGGATGATCTTAAGGGCATTAGTCCCACTCTATGCCAACACAAAATTAAATTGGAGAAAGATGCCAAACTAGTTAGAGATCCTCAACGACGGTTAAAATCCTAAGATGAAAGAAGTGGTAAGAAAGGAGATACTAAAGCTCCTTGAGGCAGGTATAATATATCCCGTTGCTGATAGTGATTGGGTAAGCCCTATCCATTGCGTTCCTAAGAAGGGAGGTATTACTGTCGTTCCTAATAATAAAGATGAATTGATCCCGCAAAGAATTATTACAGGTTATAGGATGGTAATTGATTTCCGTAAATTAAATAAAGCTACTAAGAAAGATCATTACCCTTTACCTTTTATTGATCAAATGCTAGAAAGACTATCCAAACATACGCATTTCTGCTTTCTAGATGGTTATTCTGGTTTCTCTCAAATACCTGTGTCAGCGGAGGATCAATCAAAAACTACTTTTACTTGCCCTTTTGGTACCTTTGCTTATAGACGTATGCCTTTTGGTTTATGTAATGCACCTGCTACCTTTCAAAGATACATGATGGCCATATTCTCTAACTTTTGTGAAAAGATTTGTGAGGTATTCATGGATCATTTCTCCGTTTATGGATCCTCTTTTGATGATTGCTTGAGCAACCTTGATCGAGTTTTGCACAGATGTGAAGACACTAGTCTCGTCTTGAATTGGGAAAAGTGCCACTTTATGGTTAATGAAGGCATTGTCTTGGGGCATAAGATTTCTGAGAGAGGTATGGAAGTTGATAAAGCTAAAGTTGATGCTATTTAAAATATGCCATGTCCCAAGGACATAAAAGGTATAAGAAGTTTCCTTCGTCATGCCGGTTTTTATAGGAGGTTCATTAAGGACTTTTCTAAAATCTCTAGGCCTCTGACTAATTTATTGCAAAAAGATATTCCTTTTGTCTTTGATGATGATTGTGTAGAAGCATTTGAAATACTTAAGAAAGCTTTGATCACTGCACCCATTGTTCATCCCCCTGATTGGAATTTACCCTTTGAAATTATGTGTGATGCTAGTGATTATGCTGTAGGTGTTGTTCTAGGGCAAAGAGTTGATAAGAAACTAAATGTTATTCAATATGCTAGTAAAACTCTTGACACTGCCCAAAAAATCATGCTACTACTGAAAAAGAATTCTTAGCAGTTGTATTTGCTTGTGATAAGTTCGGACCTTATATTGTTGATTCTAAAGTTACTATTCACACTGATCATGCTGCTATTAAATATCTTATGGAAAATAAAGATGCTAAACCTAGACTTATTAGATGGGTCCTCTTGCTCCAATAATTTGATTTGCATATTATTGATAGAAAGGGAGCTGAGAACCCCGTTGCAGACAACTTGTCTAGGTTAGAGAATGTTCTTGATGACCCACTACCTATTGATGATAGCTTTCCTGATGAACAATTAGCGGTCATTAATACTTCTCATACTGCTCCATGGTATGCTGATTATGCTAATTACGTTGTTGTTTAATTTATACCACCTAGTTTCACATACCAGCAAAAGAAAAAGTTCTTTTATGATTTAAGACATTACTATTGGGATGACCCACACCTTTATAAAGAAGGAGTAGATGGTGTTATTAGACGTTGTGTATCTGAGCATGAACAGGAACAGACCCTATGCAAGTGTCACTCCGAACCATATGGAGGACACCACGCTGGAGATAGAACTGCACATAAGGTATTGCAATCCGGTTTTTATTGGCCTACTCTCTTCAAAGATGCTCGTAAGTTTGTCTTGTCTTGTGATGAATGTCAAAGAATTGGTAATATTAGTAGACGTCAAGAAATGCCTATGAATTATTCTCTTGTTATTGAACCATTTGATGTTTGGGGATTTGATTATATGGGACCTTTTCTTGCCTCTAAAGGATATACACATATTTTAGTTGTTCTTGATTACGTTACTAAGTGGGTAGAAGCTATTCCAACTAGTAGTGTTGATCATAACACCTCTATTAAGATGCTTAAAGAAGTTATTTTTCCGAGGTTTGGAGTCCCTAGATATCTCATGACTGTTGGTGGTTCACATTTTATTCATGGTGCTTTTCGTAAAATGCTTGCTAAGTATGATGTTAATCATAGAATTGCATCTCCTTATCACCCACAGTCTAGTGGTCAAGTAGAGTTGAGTAATAGAGAGCTCAAATTAATTTTGCAAAAGACTGTTAATAGATCTAGAAAGAATTGGTCCAAGAAACTTGATGATGCATTATGGTGGGCCTATAGAACTACATATAAAAATCATATGGGTATGTCTCCGTATAAGATGGTTTATGGAAAAGCATGTCACTTACCTCTCGAACTTGAACATAAAGCATATTGGGCTATTAAAGAGCTCAATTATGACTTCAAACTTGCCGGTGAGAAGAGGTTATTTGATATTAGCTCACTCGATGAATGGAGAACCCAAGCCTATGAGAATGCCAAGCTGTTCAAAGAAAAAGTCAAAAGATGGCATGACAAAAGAATACAAAAGCGTGAGTTTAACGTAGGTGATTATGTGTTGCTATTAAACTCTCATTTAAGATTTTTTGCAGGAAAACTTCTCTCTAAGTGGGAAGGTCCTTACGTTATCGAGGAGGTCTATCGTTCCGGTGCCATAAAAATCAACAACTTCGAAGGCACAAGTCCGAAGGTGGTGAATGGTCAAAGAATCAAACATTATATCTCAAGTAATCCTATAAATGTTGAAACTAATATTATTGAAACCGTAACCCAGGAGGAATACATAAGGGACACTTTCCAGAACATTTCAGACTCTGAAAACGAATAGGTATGTGGTATGGTAAGTAAACCGACTCCGAAACAATTCTAATGGCATTTTTTCTCTGTTTTGGAATATTTAAGAATTTAGGAAAGCAAGAAGTAATCCGGGAAGGACACGAGGCCTCCACGAGGGTGGAGGGCGCGCCCACCCTTACTGGACGCGCCCCCCTGTCTCATGGGCACCTCGTGTGCCTCCCGGACTCCGTTTTCTTGCATGTTACTTCTTTTGGTCGGTAAAAATTCATTATATAATCTCCCGAAGGTTTTGACCATCGTATCACGCAAAAATCTTCTGTTTTTGTTTCGAGCTTTTTTTCTAACAGATCTAGAGCATCATGACGTCATCCTCCTCCAACAATGAAGACAAGGATGCTTGGCTATTGAAGATAGAGCTGAAAAGAGAAGAACATGAGATTGAAGCTTTCAAGATGATTGAACTAGCTCGCATACAAAACAAGCATCTCACACAGGAAAATATTTTGTTGAAGGGTCATATCGTCGCACTCAAGGGCATTATCCGCAAGTTGGAGGAGCTTTTATGCTCGATGTGCGATTATCCACCATCATCATCACCACCTTCATCACCTCCGAGGACATAATCACATGGGTATGGGCACTCCCCTTGGCAACTGCCAAGCTTGGGGGAGGTGCACCGATATCGTATCACCATCACACTCCTATCTTTACCGTTTTACTTAGTTCGATCCTTTTAGTAATATCTTGATCTAGTAGAATAAAGTTTTGGTTTGAATTAGTTTCGAGTTTTGCTTTGTGATCCTTCTATATAATCGTGTTCGTGAGCTATATAATAAAGATTAGTGTTGAGTCAAGGGCTTTGCTATCATTCTATGATCTTGAGAAAATAGAAAGAATAAAAATAATAAAAGCGTTCATATTGATCTTATGGATAGTAATGACTTCACATATAAAGAGTATGAGACTTAAAAGTCGTTGAAAGTTGACAAACATAGTTTTGGTCATCGTTGCAATTAATAGGAAGTAATAAAGAAAGAGAGGTTTTCACATATAAATATACTATCTTGGACATCTTTTATAATTGTGAGCACTCATTAAAATATGACATGCTAAAGAGTTGATGTTGGACAAGGAAGACAACGTAATGGGTTATGTTTTCTCACATCTCAGTTAAAGTATATTGTCATGGATCTTTCAAACATGTTGAGCTTGCCTTCCCCTCCCCCCATGTTAGCCAAATTCCTTGCACCAAGTAGATGTTGGAGAACGTAGTAATTTCAAAAAAATCCTACGCACACGCAAGATCATGGAGATGCATAGCAACGAGAGGGGAGAGTGTGTCCACGTACCCTCGTAGACCGAAAGCGGAAGCGTTAGCACAACACGGTTGATGTAGTCGTACGTCTTCACGATCCGACCGATCCAAGTACCGAACGTACGACACCTCCGAGTTCAGCACACATTCAGCTCGATGACGTCCCTCGAACTCCGATCCAGCCCAGCTTTAAGGGAGAGTTCCGCCAGCATGACGACGTGATGACGGTGATGATTTTGCTACCGACGCAAGGCTTTGCCTAAGCACCGCTACGATATGATCGAGGTGGATTATGGTGGAGGGGGGCACCGCACACGGCTGAGAGATCAAGAGATCAATTGTTGTGTCTAGAGGTGCCCCCTACCCCCGTATATAAAGGAGGGAGGGAGAGGCCGGCCCTAGAGGGGGCGCGCCAAGTGTGGGGAGTCCTACTAGGACTCCCAAGTCCTAGTAGGATTCCCCTTTCCTTTCCGGAGTAGGAGAGAAAGAAAGAGGGGGAGAGGGAGAAGGAAAAGGGGGCTGCACCCCCTGTCCAATTCGGACCAGGGGGCGCGCGCCTCCTTCCTTTTGGCACCTCTCCTCTATTCCCGTATGTCCCAATAAGGCCCAATACTTCTCCCGGTGAGTTCCCATAACTCCCCGGTACTCCGAAAATACCTGAATCACTCGGAACCTTTCTGATGTCCGAATATAGTCGTCCAATATATCGATCTTTACGTCTCGACCATTTCGAGACTCCTCGTCATGTCCCCATCTCATTCGGGACTTTGAACTACCTTCGGTATATCAAATTACATAACTCATAATACAAATCGTCACCGAACTTTAAGCGTGCGGACCCTACGGGTTCGAGAACTATGTAGACATGACCGAGACACTTCTCCGGTCAATAACCAATAGCAGAACCTGGATGCTCATATTGGCTCCCACATATTCTATGAAGATCTTTATCGGTCAAACCCCATAACAACATACGTTGTTCCCTTTGTCATCGGTATGTTACTTGCTCGAGATTCGATCGTCGGTATCTCAATACTGTTGGGGAACGTAGTAATTTCAAAAATTTTCCTACGATCACGCAAGACCATGGTGATGGCATAGCAACGAGCGGGAAGAGTGTCCGTCCACGTACCCTCGTAGACCGAAAGCGGAAGCGTTATAACAACGCGGTTGATGTAGTCGTGCGTCTTCACGACCCGACCGATCCAAGCACCGAGCGTCACGGCACCTCCGAGTTACGCACACGTTCAGCCCGATGGCGATCCCGGACTCGATCCAGCAAAGTGTCGGGATGAGTTCCGTCGACGACGGCGTGGTGGCGATGATGATGCTCCACCGACACAGGGCTTCGCCTAAGCTCCATGACGATATGACTTCTCCGCGCAGGCTTCGCCTAAGCTCATGACGATATGACCAAGTGGAATATGGTGGAAGGGGCACCGCACGGCTAAGGAAATCAACTTGTGTGTTTTGGGGTGCCCTGCCTCGTATATAAAGGAGCCAAGGGGAGGTGGCGGCCAAGAGGAGGAGGCGACAAGGAGTCCTACTCCTCCGGGAGTAGGACTCCCCCAATCCTAGTTGGAATAGGATTCCGGAGGAGAGAGAGAGAGAGGGGCGGCCCACCTTTCCTAGTCCTAATAGGACTAGGGAAGGGGGGCGCAGGCCACCTAGGGCTGGCCCTTCTCCTTTCCTCCAAGGCCCACTATGGGCCCATGTAGTTCCGGGGTTCCGGTAACCTCCGGTACTCCGATAAATTCGATTTCACTCGGAACCTTTCCGATGTCAAATGTAGGCTTCAATATATCAATCTTTATGTCTCGACCATTTCGAGACTCCTCGTCATATCCGTGATCACATCCGGGACTCGAACAACCTTGGTGCATCAATACTTATAAACTCATTATGACCATCATCGAAGCGTTAAGCGTGCGGACCCTACGGGTTCGAGAACTATGTAGACATGACCGAGACACCTCTCGGTCAATAACCAATAGCGGGACCTGGATGCCCATATTGGCTCCTACATATTCTACGAAGATCTTTATCGGTCGACCGCATAACAACATCGTTGTTCCCTTTGTCATCGGTATGTTACTTGCCCGAGATTCGATCGTCGGTATCCAATACCTAGTTCAATCTAGTTCTTGGAAGTCTCTTTTCTCGTTCCGTAATACATCATCTCACAACTAACACATTTAGTTGCAATGCTTGCAAGGCTTATGTGATGTGCATTACCGAGAGGGCCCAGAGATACCTCTCCGACAATCGGAGTGACAAATCCTAATCTCAAATATGCCAACCCAACATGTACCTTCGGAGACACCTGTAATGTACCTTTATAATCACCCGATTCGTTGTGACGTTTGGTAGCACCCAAAGTGTTCCTCGGGCAAACGGAGTTGCATAATCTCATAGTCATAGGAACATGTATAAGTCATGAAGAAAAGCACTAGCAACAAACTATACGATCAGGTGCTATGCTAATGGAATGGGTCATGTCAATCAGATCATTCAACCAATGATGTGATCCCATTAATCAAATAACAACTCCTTGTTCATGGTTAGGAAACATAACCATCTTTGATTAACGAGCTAGTCAAGTAGAGGCATACTAGTGACACTCTGTAGGTTTATGTATTCACACATGTATTATGTTTCCGGTTAATACAATTCTAGCATGAATAATAAACATTTATCATGATATAAGGAAATAAATAATAACATTTATTATTGCCTCTAGGGCATATTTCCTTGATCTCCCACTTGCACTAGAGTCAATAATCTAGATTACACAAGTAATGATTCTAACACCCATGGAGTCTTGGTGCTGATCATGTTTTGCTCGTGGAAGAGGCTTAGTCAACGGGTCGCAACATTCAGATCCGTATGTATCTTGCATATCTCTATGTCTCCCACCGGACCAAATCCGGATGGAGTTGAAGCGTCTTTTGATGTGCTTGGTTCTCTTGTGAAATCTGGATTCCTTTGCCAAGGCAATTGCACCGATATTATCACAAAAGATTTTCATTGGACCCGATACACTAGGTACAACACCTAGATCGGATATGAACTCCTTCATCCAGACTCCTTCATTAGCTGCTTCGAAGCAGCTATGTACTCAACTTCACATGTAGATCCCATAGCGACGCTTTGTTTGGAACTGCACCAACCGACAGCTCCACCGTTTAATGTAAATCGTATCCGGTTTGCGATTTAGAATCGTCCGGATCAGTGTCAAAGCTTGCATCGACGTAACCGTTTACGATGAGCTCTTTGTCACCGCCATAAATGAGAAACATATCCTTAGTTCTTCTCAAGTACTTAAGGATGTTCTTGACCGCTGTCCAATGATCCACTCTGGATTACTTTGGTACTGCCTGCTAAACTTACTGACAAGGCACACATCAGGTCTGGTACACAGCATTGCATACATGATAGAGCCTATGGCTGAAGCATAGGAACATCTTTCATTTTCTCTCTATCTTCTGCGGTGGTCGGGCATTGAGTCTTACTCAACTTCACACCTTGTAATACCGGCAAGAACCCTTTCTTTGCACGATCCATTTGAACCTTTTCAAAACTTTATCAAGGTATGTGCTTTGTGAAAGTCCTATTAAGCGTCTTGATCTATCTCTATAGATCTTAATGCCCAATATGTAAGCAGCTTCACCGAGGTCTTTCATCGAAAAACTCTTATTCAAGTATCCCTTTATGCTATCCAGAAATTCTATATCATTTCCGATCAATAATATGTCATCCACATATAATATCGAAATGCTCTGAGCTCCCACTCACTTTCTTGTAAATACGAGGCTTCTCCAAAAGTCTCATATAAAACCAAATGCTTTGATCACACTATCAAAGCGTTTATTCCAACTCCGAGAGGCTTGCACCAGTCCATAAATGGATCATTGGAGCTTGCACACTTTGTTAGCTCCTTTGGATCGACAAAACCTTCGGTTGCATCATATACAACTCTTCTTCCGTAAATCCATTCAGAATGCAGTTTTAACATCCATTTGCCAAATTTCATAATCATAAAATGCGGCAATTGCTAACATGATTCGGACGACTTAAGCATCGCCACGGGTGAGAAGGTCTCATCGTAGTCAATCCCTTGAACTTGTCGAAAACCTTTTGCAACAAGTCGAGCTTTATAGACGATAACATTACCATCGCGTCGGTCTTCTTCTTGAAGATCCATTTATTCTCAATTGCTTGCCGATCATCGGGCAAGTCAACCAAAGTCCACACTTTGTTCTCATACATGGATCCCATCTCAGATTTCATGGCCTCAAGCCATTTTGTGGAATCTGGGCTCACCATCGCTTCTTCATAGTTCGTAGGTTCATCATGTTCCAAGTAACATGACTTCCAAAACAGGATTACCGTACCACTCAGTGCGGATCTTGTTCTGGTTGATCTCTGAGTTCTGAGAAACTTGATCTGAAGTTTCATGATCATCATCATTAGCTTCCTCCCTATTTGGTGTAGGTGTCACGAAACTGTTTTCGTGATGTACTACTTCTCAATAAGGGAGTAGATACAGATTATCTCATCAAGTTCTACTTTCCTCCCACTCACTTCTTTCGTGAGAAACTCTTTCTCCAAAAGTTTCCGAATTTAGCAACAAAAATCTTGCCTTCGGATCTGTGATAGAAGGTGTACCCAACTGTCTCCTTTGGGTATCCTATGAAGACACATTTCTCGATTTGGGTTCGAGCTTATCAGGTTGAAGCTTTTTCACATAAGCATCGCAGCCCCAAACTTTCAAAAACGACAACTTTGGTTTCTTGCCAAACCACAGTTCATAAGGCGTCGTCTCAGCGGATTTAGATGGTGCCCTATTTAAAGTGAATGTAGCCGTCTCTAAAGCATAACCCCAAAATGATAGCGGTAAATCAGTAAGAGACATCATAGATCGCACCATATCTAATAAAATACGACACGACGTTCGGACACACCATTACGTTGTGGTGTTCCGGTGGCGTAAGTTGTAAACTATTCCGCATTGTTTCAAATGTAGGCCAAACTCGTAACTCAAATATTCTCCTCCACGATCAGATCGTAGAAACTTTATTTTCTTGTTACGATGATTTTCCACTTCACTCTGAAATTCTTTGAACTTTTCAAATGTTTCAGACTTGTGTTTCATTAAGTAGATATACCTATATCTGCTCAAATCATCTGTGAAGGTGAGAAAATAACGATATCCGCCACGAGCCTCAACATTCATTGGACCACATACATCGGTATGTATGATTTCCAATAAATCTGTTGCTCTCTCCATAGTTCGGAGAAGCGGTGTTTTAGTCATCTTGCCCATAAGGCACGGTTCATAAGTGCCAAGTGATTCATAATCAAGTGACTCCAAAAGTCCATCGGCATGGAGTTTCTTCATGCGTTTTACACCGATATGACCTAAGCGGCAAGTGCCACAAATAAGTTGCACCATCATTATCAACTCTGCATCTTTTGGTTTCAACATTATGAATATGTGTATCACTACTATCAAGATTAAGTAAAACAAACCATTCTTCAATGGTGCATGACCATAAAAGATATTATTCATATAAATAGAACAACCATTATTCTCGATTTAAATGAATAACCGTCTCGCATCAAACAAGATCCAGATATAATGTTCATGCTCAACGATGGTACTAAATAACAATTATTTAGGTCTAATACTAATCCGAAGGTAGATGTAGAGGTAGCGTGCCGATTGCGATCACATCGACTTTGGAACCATTTCCCACGCAAGATCGTCACCTCGTCCTTAGCCAATCTTCGCAATCCGTAGCCCTGTTTGAGTTGCAAATATTAGCAAGAACCGTATCAAATACCAGTGCTCTGCGAGTATTAGTAAGGTACACATCAATAACAAGTATATCACATATACCTTTGTTAACCTTGCCATCCTTCTTATCCGCCAAATACTTGGGGCAGTTCCGCTTCGGTGACCAGCCTGCTTGCAATAGAAGCACTCGGTTTCAGGCTTAGGACCAGACTTGGGTTTCTTCTCTTGATCAACAACTTGCTTGCCGCTCTTTTGAAGTTTCCTTTTCTTTCCTTTGCCCTTTTCTTGAAACTAGTGGTTTTGTTAACCATCAACACTTGATGCTCCTTTTTGATTTCTACCTCCATGCTTTCAGCATCGCGAAGAGCTCGGGCATAGTTTTGGTCATCCCTTGCATATTATAGTTCATCACGAAGCTCTTGTAGCTTGGTGGCGATGATTGGAGAATTCATCAATGGCGCAATCATCCGGAAGATTAACTCCCAGTTGAATCAAGTGATTGTTATATCCGGACATTACGAGTATATGCTCACCGATGTAACCATTCTCCTCCATCTTACAGCTATAGAACTTATTGGAGACTTCATATCTCTCAATCCGGGCATTCGCTTGGAATATTAACTTCAACTCTGGAACATCTCATATGCTCCATGGTGTTCAAAACGACGTTGAAGTCCCGGTTCTAAGCCGTAAAGCATGGCACACTGAACTATAGAGTAGTCATCGACTTTGCTTTGCCAGACGTTCACAACCGGCGCAGCCCTTGCATCAGGCCCGGCACCTAACGGTGCTTCCGGGACGTAATTCTTCCGTGCAGCAATAAGGATAATCCTCGTTACGGACCCAGTCCGTGTAATTGCTGCCATCATCTTTCAACTTTGCTTTCTCAAGGAACGCATTAAAATTTAACGGAACAACAAAGACGAGCCATCTATCTACACATCATAGACAAGCAAGATACTATCGGTACTAAGTTCATGATAAATTTAAGTTCAATTAATCATATTACTTAAGAACTCCCACTTAGAAAAATATCCTCCAATTCTCTAAGTGATTGCGTGATCCATATCAACTACACCATGACCGATCATCACGTGTGATGGAGTAGTTTCAATGGTGAACATCAATATGTTGATCATATCTACTATATGATTCACGCTCGACCTTCGGTCTCCGTGTTCGAGGTCATATCTTATATGCATAGCTCGTCAAGTATAACCTGAGTATTCGCGTGTGCAACTGTTTTGCACCGTTGTATTTGAACGTAGAACCTATCACACCCGATCATCACGTGGTGTCTCAAAGACGAAGAACTTTATAGCGGTGCATACTCGGGAGAACACTTCTTGATAATTTAGTAAGGATCATCTTATAATGCTACCGTCAATCAAAGCAAAATAAGATGCATAAAGGATTAACATCACATGCAATCAATATAAGTGATATGATATGGCCATCATCATCTTGTGCTTGTGATCTCCATCTCGAAGCACCGTCATGATCACCATCGTCACCGGCGCGACACCTTGATCTCCATCGTAGCATCGTTGTCGTCTCGCCAACTATTGCTTCTCGACTATCGCTCGCTTAGTGATAAAGTAAAGCAATTACATGGCGTTGCATTTCATACAATAAGCGACAACCATATGGCTCTGCGCCATTGCCGATAACTCGGTTACAAAACATGATCATCTCATACAATAAGATATAGCATCACGTCTTGACCATATCACATCACAACATGCCCTGCAAAAACAAGTTAGGCGTCCTCTACTTTGTTGTTGCAAGTTTTACGTGGCTGCTACGGGCTGAGCAAGAACCGTTCTTACCTACGCATCAAAACCACAACGATACTTCGTCAAATAGACTCCGTTTAACCTTCTCAAGGACCGGGCGTAGCCACACTCGATTCAACTAAAGTGAGAGAGCAGACACCCGCCATCACCTTTAAGCAACGAGTGCTCACAGCGGTGAAACCAGTCTCGCGTAAGCGTCACGCGTAATGTCGGTCCGGGCCGCTTCATCTCACAATACCGCTGAACCAAAGTATGACATGCTGGTAGGTAGTATGACTTGTATCGCCCACAACTCACTTGTGTTCTACTCGTGCATATGACATCAACGCATAAAACCAGGCTCGATACCTTTGTTGGGGAGCGTAGTAATTTCAAAATTTTCCTACGATCACGCAAGACCATGGTGATGGCATAGCAACGAGCGGAAGAGTGTCCGCCCACGTACCCTCGTGAGACCGAAAGCGAAGCGTTATAACAACGCGGTTGATGTAGTCGACGTCTTCACGATCCGACCGATCCAAGCACCGAGCGACGGCACCTCCGAGTTACGCACACGTTCAGCCCGATGGCGATCCCGGACTCCGATCCAGCAAAGTGTCGGGATGAGTTCCGTCAACCGACGGCGTGGTGGCGATGATGATGCTCCACCGACACAGGGCTTCGCCTAAGCTCATGACGATATGACTTCTCCCGCGAGGCTTCGCTAAGCTCATGACGATATGACGAAGTGGAATATGGTGGAAGGGGCACCGCACACGGCTAAGGAAATCAACTTGTGTGTTTTGGGGTGCTCCCCCGCCTCAGATATAAAGGAGCCAAGGGGAGGTGGCGGCCAAGAGGAGGAGGCGCACAAGGAGTCCTACTCCTCGGGAGTAGGACTCCCCCAATCCTAGTTGGAATAGGATTCCGGAGGAGAGAGAGAGAGGGGGCGGCCCACCTTTCCTAGTCCTAATAGGACTAGGGAAGGGGGGGCGCGCCACCTAGGGCTGGCCCTTCTCCTTTCCTCCAAGGCCCACTATGGGCCCATGTAGTTCCGGGGGTTCGGTAACCTCCGGTACTCGATAAATTCGATTTCACTCGGAACCTTTCCGATGTCCAAATGTAGGCTTCAATATATCAATCTTTATGTCTCGACCATTTGAGACTCCTCGTCATATCCGTGATCACATCCGGACTCGAACAACCTTGGTGCATCAATACTTATAAACTCATTATGACCGTCATCGAAGCGTTAAGCGTGCGGACCCTACGGGTTCGAGAACTATGTAGACATGACCGAGACACCTCTCGGTCAATAACCAATAGCGGGACCTGGATGCCCATATTGGCTCCTACATATTCTCGAAGATCTTTATCGGTCGAGACCGCATAACAACATCGTTGTTCCCTTTGTCATCGGTATGTTACTTGCCCGAGATTCGATCGTCGGTATCCAATACCTAGTTCAATCTCGTTCTTGGAAGTCTCTTTTCTCGTTCCGTAATACATCATCTCACAACTAACACATTTAGTTGCAATGCTTGCAAGGCTTATGTGATGTGCATTACCGAGAGGGCCCAGAGATACCTCTCCGACAATCGGAGTGACAAATCCTAATCTCGAAATATGCCAACCCAACATGTACCTTCGGAGACACCGTAATGTACCTTTATAATCACCCGATTCGTTGTGACGTTTGGTAGCACCCAAAGTGTTCCTCGGGCAAACGGGAGTTGCATAATCTCATAGTCATAGGAACATGTATAAGTCATGAAGAAAAGCACTAGCAACAAACTATACGATCAGGTGCTATGCTAATGGAATGGGTCATGTCAATCAGATCATTCAACCAATGATGTGATCCCATTAATCAAATAACAACTCCTTGTTCATGGTTAGGAAACATAACCATCTTTGATTAACGAGCTAGTCAAGTAGAGGCATACTAGTGACACTCTGTAGGTTTATGTATTCACACATGTATTATGTTTCCGGTTAATACAATTCTAGCATGAATAATAAACATTTATCATGATATAAGGAAATAAATAATAACATTTATTATTGCCTCTAGGGCATATTTCCTTCAAATACCTAGTTCAATCTTGTTACCGACAAGTCTCTTTACTCTTTTCGTAATACATCATCCCGCAACTAACTCATTAGTTACAATGCTTGCAAGGCTTATAGTTATGTGCATTATCGAGTGGGCCCAGAGATACCTCTCCGACAATCGGAGTGACAAATCCTAATCTCGAAATACGCCAACCCAACAAGTACCTTCGGAGACACCTGTAGAGCACCTTTATAATCACCCAGTTACATTGTGACATTTGGTAGCACACAAAGTGTTCCTCCGGTAAACGGGAGTTGCATAATCTCATAGTCATAGAAACATGTATAAGTCATGAAGAAAGCAATAGCAGAATGCTAAACGATCAAGTGCTAAGCTAACGGAATGGGTCAAGTCAATCACATCATTCTCCTAATGATGTGATCCCGTTAATCAAATGACAACTCATGTCTATGGTTAGGAAACATAACCATCTTTAATTAACGAGCTAGTCAAGTAGAGGCATACTAGTGACACTTTGTTTGTCTATGTATTCACACATGTATTATGTTTCCGGTTAATACAATTCTAGCATGAATCATAAACATTTATCATGAAATAAGGAAATAAATAATAACTTTATTATTGCCTCTAGGGCATATTTCCTTCAGTCTCCCACTTGCACTAGAGTCAATAATCTAGCTCACATCGCCATGTGATTTAACAACAATAGTTCACATCACCATGTGATTAACACCCATAGTTCACATCGCTATGTGACCAACACTCAAAGGGTTTACTAGAGTCAGTAAACTAGTTCACATCGTTTATGTGATTTAACACCCAAAGAGTACTAAGGTGTGATCATGTTTTGCTTGTGAGAGAAGTTTAGTCAATCGGTCTGCCAAATTCAGATCCGTATGTATTTTGCAAATTTCTATGTCTACAATGCTCTGTACGGAGCTACTTTAGCTAATTGCTCCCACTTTCAATATGTATCCAGATCAAGAGTTAGAGTCATCTGGATCAGTGCCAAAACTTGAATCGACGTAACCCTTTACAACGAACCTTTTGTCACCTCCATAATCGAGAAACATATCCTTATTCCACTAAGGATAATTTTGACCGCCGTTCAGTGATCTACTCCTAGATCACTATTGTACTCCCTTTGCCAAAATCAGTGTAGGGTATACAATAGATCTGGTACACAGCATGGCATAGTTTATAGAACCTATGGCTGAGGCATAGGGAATGACTTTCATTCTCTTTCTATCTTCTGCCGTGGTCGGGCTTTGAGTCTCACTCAATTTCACACCTTGTAACACAGGCAAGAACTCTTTCTTTGATTGTTCCATTTTGAACTACTTCAAAATCTTGTCAAGGTATGTACTCATTGAAAAAAAACTTATCAAGCGTCTTGATCTATCTCTATAGATCTTGATGCTCAATATGTAAGTAGCTTCACCGAGGTCTTTCTTTGAAAAACTCCTTTCAAACACTCCTTTATGCTTTGCAGAATAATTCTACATTATTTCTGATCAACAATATGTCATTCACATATACTTATCAGAAATGTTGTAGAGCTCCCACTCACTTTCTTGTAAATACAGGCTTCACCACAAGTCTGTATTAAAACTATATGCTTTGATCAACTTATCAAAGCGTATATTCCAACTCCGAGATGCTTGCACCATTCCATAGATGGATCGCTGGAGCTTGCATATTTTGTTAGCACCTTTAGGATTAACAAAACCTTCTGGTTGTATCATATACAACTTTTCTTTAATAAATCCATTAAGGAATGCAGTTTTGTTTATCCATTTGCCAGATTTCATAAAATGCGACAATTTGCTAACATGATTCAGACAGACTTAAGCATCGCTATGAGTGAGGAAATCTCATCGTAGTCAACACCTTGAACTTGTCGAAAACCTTTTTGTGACAATTCGAGCTTTGTAGATAGCAACACTACTATCAGCGTCCGTCTTCCTCTTGAAGATCCATTTATTCTCAATGGCTTGCCGATCATCGGGCAAGTCAACCAAAGTCCACACTTTGTTCTCATACATGGATCCCATCTCAGATTTCATGGCCTCAAGCCATTTCGTGGAATCTGGGCTCATCATTGCTTCCTCATAGTTCGTAGGATCGCCATGGTCAAGTAACATGACCTCCAGAACAGGATTACCGTACCACTCTGGTGCGGATCTTACTCTGGTTGACCTACGAGGTTCGGTAGTAACTTGATCTAAAGTTACATGATCATCATCATTAGCTTCCTCACTAATTGGTGTAGGAATCACAGGAACAGATTTCTGTGATGAACTACTTTCCAATAAGGGAGTATGTACAGTTACCTCATCAAGTTCTACTTTCCTCCCACTCACTTCTTTCGAGAGAAACTCCTTCTCTAGAAAGGATCCATCTTAGCAACGAATATTTTGCCTTCGGATCTGTGATAGAAGGTGTACCCAACAGTTTCCTTTGGGTATTCTATGAAGACACACTTCTCCGATTTGGGTTCGAGCTTATCAGGTTGAAACTTTTTCACACAAGCATCGCTGCCCCAAACTTTAAGAAATGACAACTTCGGTTTCTTGCCAAACCACAGTTCATAAGGCGTCGTCTCAACGGATTTTGATGGCGCCCTATTTAAAGTGAATGCAGTTGTCTCTAATGCATAACCCCAAAACGATAGTGGTAAATCGGTAACATACATCATAGATCGCACCATATTCAATAAAGTGCGGTTACGACGTTCGGACACACCATTATGCTGTGGTGTTCCATGTGGCGTGAGCTATGAAACTATTCCACATTGTTTTTAAATGAAGGACAAACTCGTAACTTAAATATTCTTCCCCATGATCAGATCGTAGAAACTTTATTTTCTTGTTACGATGATTCTCCACTTCACTCTAAAATTCTTTGAACTTTTCAAATGTTTCAGACTTGTGTTTCATTAAGTAGATATACTCATATCTGCTCAAATCATCTGTGAAGGTCAGAAAATAACGATACCCGCCACGAGCATCAACACTCATTGGACCGCATACATTGGTATGTATTATTTTCAACAAGTCAGTAGCTCATTCCATTGTTTCAGAGAACGGAGTTTTAGTCATCTTGCCCAAAAAGCACGGTTCACAAGCATCATATGATTCATAACCAAGTGATTCCAAAAATCCATCTTTATGGAGTTTCTTCATACGCTTTATACCGATATGACCCAAACGGCAGTGCCACAAATAAGTTGCACTATCATTATCAACTTTGCATCTTTTGGCATCAATATTATGAATATGTGTATCACTACGATCAAGATCCAACAAACTATTTTCATTGGGTGTATGACCATCGAAGGTTTTATTCATGTAAATAGAACAACAATTATTCTCTGACTTTAAATGAATAACCGTATTGCAATAAACATGATCAAATCATATTCATGCTCAACGCAAACGCCAAATAACATTTATTTAGGTTCAACACTAATCTCGAAAGTATAGGGAGTGTGCGATGATGATTATATCAATCTTGGAACCACTTCCAACACACATCGTCACTTCACCCTCAACTAGTCTCTGTTTATTCTGTAACTCCTGTTTCGAGTTACTAATTTTTAGCAACCGAACAAGTATCAAATACCCAGGGGCTACTATAAACACTAGTAAGGTACACATCAATAACCTGTATATCAAATATACCCTTGTTCACTTTTCCATCCTTCTTATCCACCAAATATTCAGGGCATTTCCACTTCCAGTGACCATTTCCTTTGCAGTAGAAGCACTCAGTTTCAGGCTTTGGTCCAGCTTTGGGCTTCTTCGCGAGAGTGACAACTTGCTTGCCATTCTACTTGAAGTTCCCTTTCTTTCCATTTGCCCTTTTCTTGAAACTAGTGGTCTTGTCAATCATCAACACTTGATGCTCTTTCTTGATTTATACCTTCGTTGATTTCAGCATCACGAAGAGCTCGGGAATCGTTTTCGTCATCCCTTGCATACTATAGTTCATCACGAAGTTCCAGTAACTTGGTGATTGTGACTAGAGAACTCTGTCAATCACTATCTTATCTGGAAGATTAACTCCCACTTGATTCAAGCGATTGTAGTACCCAGACAATCTGAGCACATGCTCACTAGTTGAGCAATTCTCCTCCATCTTTTAGCTATAGAACTTGTTGGAGACTTCATATCTCTCAACTCGGTTATTTGCTTGAAATATTAACTTCAACTCCTGGAACATCTCATATGGTCCATGACGTTCAAAACGTCTTTGAAGTCCCAATTCTAAGCCGTTAAGCATGGGGCACTAAACTATCAAGTAGTCATCATATTGAGCTAGCCAAACGTTCATAACATCTGCACCTGCTCCTGCAATAGGTCTGTCACCTAGCGGTGCATCAAGGACATAATTCTTTTGTGCAGCAATGAGGATAAACCTCAGATCACGGACCCAGTCTGTATCATTGCTACTATCATCTTTCAACTTAGTTTTCTCTAGGAACACATATAAAACATAGGGAAGCAACAACGCGAGCTATTGATCTACAACATTATTTGCAAAATACTATCGGGACTAAGTACATGATAAATTAAAGTTCAATTAATCATATTACTTAAGAACTCCCACTTAGATAGACATCCCTCTAATCATATAAGTGATCACGTGATCCAAATCAACTAAACCATGTCCGATCATCACGTGAGATGGAGTAGTTTTCAATGGTGAACATCACTATGTTGATCATATCTACTATATGATTCACGCACGACCTTTCGGTCTCAGTGTTCCGAGGCCATATATGTATATGCTAGGCTCGTCAAGTTTAACCTGAGTATTCCGCGTGTGCAACTGTTTTGCACCCGTTGTATTTGAACGTAGAGCCTATCACACCCGATCATCACGTGGTGTCTCAAAGACGAAGAACTTTCGCAGCGGTGCATACTCAGGGAGAACACTTATACCTTGAAATTTAGTGAGAGATCATCTTATAATGCTACCGTCAATCAAAGCAAAATAAGATGCATAAAGGATAAACATCACATGCAATCAATATAAGTGATATGATATGGCCATCATCATCTTGTGCTTGTGATCTCCATCTCTGAAGCACCGTTATGATCACCATCGTCACCGGCGCGACACCTTGATCTTCATCGTAGCATCGTTGTCGTTTCGCCACCTATTGCTTCTACGACTATCGCTACCGCTTAGTGATAAAGTAAAGCAATTACAGGGCGATTGCATTGCATACAATAAAGCGACAACCATATGGCTCCTGCCAGTTGTCGATAACTTTGTTACAAAACATGATCATCTCATACAATAAAATTTAGCATCATGTCTTGACCATATCACATCACAACATCCCTGCAAAAACAAGTTAGACGTCCTCTACTTTGTTGTTGCAAGTTTTACGTGGCTGCTACGGGCTGAGCAAGAACCGTTCTTACCTACGCATCAAAACCACAACGATAGTTTGTCAAGTTAGTGTTGTTTTAACCTTCTCAAGGACTGGGCGTAGCCACACTCGGTTCAACTAAAGTTGGAGAAACTGACACCCGCCAGCCACCTATGTGCAAAGCACGTCGGTAGAACCAGTCTCGCGTAATGTCGGTCTGGGCCGCTTCATCCAACAATACCGCCGAACCAAACTATGACATGCTGGTAAGCAGTATGACTTGTATCGCCCACTACCCATTTGTGTTCTACTCGTGCATATAACATCTACACATAAAACCAGGCTCGGATACCACTATTGGGGAACGTAGTAATTTCAAAAAAAATCCTGCGCACACGCACTAGTGCAGAACCGGGTAATAGCACCGGTTCATAAGGCCCTTTAGTGCCGGTTCCATAACCGGCACTAAAGTGTGGGCACTAAAGCCCCCCCCCCCCCTTAGTACCGATTCAGCACGAACCGGTGCTAAAGGGCAACCACGTGGCACGAGATAGCTCCGGGGGCCGAGAGCCCAAGGTTTGGGGGGTTTTGGTCTGATGATTTCTTTTTCATTTAATTTTGTGTTTTCCATTTAATTCTTTTTCGTTTGCTGGTATTTTACGATACTACAAAGGCCCACAGGGCAGAAGACATGCAATAGGCCCACAAAGGCCTGCTTAGAGAGGAGCTCGACACGGTAGCCACGGCGGGGCTTATAAACCGGTGCGAACTCCTCTCAACTAGCGAGTGGGACTAAATATTGTGCTTCGCGGTGGCAGCGCACCCCTTTTAGTACCGGTTGGTGGCTCCAACCGGTACTAAAGGGAAGTCTTTAGTATCGATTGGAGCCACCAACCGGTACTAAAGGCCACCACCTCTTTAGTACCGGTTCGTGGCACGAACCGGTACTAAAGGTTCGCCACGAACCGGTACTAATGAGAGCGGCCCGGCTAGCCATTGGAACCGGCACTAATGTACACATTAGTGCCGGCTCAAATTCAAACCGGCACTAATGTGCTTCACGTTTGACCCTTTTTCTACTAGTGACGCAAGATCATGGTGATGCATAGCAACGAGAGGGGAGAGTGTGTCCACATACCCTTGTAGACCGAAAGCGGAACGTTAGCACAACGCGGTTGATGTACTCGTACGTCTTCACGATCCGACGATCCAAGTACCGAACGTACGGCACCTCCGAGTTCAGCACACGTTCAGCTCAATGACGTCCCTCGAACTCCGATCCAGCCGAGCTTTGAGGGAGAGTTCCGTCAGCACGACGGCGTGATGACGGTGATGATGTTGCTACCGACGCAGGGCTTCGCCTAAGCACCGCTACGATATGATCGAGGTGGATTATGGTGGAGGGGGGCACCGCACACGGCTGAGAGATCAAGAGATCAATTGTTGTGTCTAGAGGTGCCCCCCTGCCCCTGTATATAAAGGAGGGAGGGAGAGGCCGGCCCTAGAGGGGGCGCGCCAAGTGTGGGGAGTCCTACTAGGACTCCCAAGTCCTAGTAGGATTCCCCTTTCCTTTCCGGAGTAGGAGAGAAGGAAAGAGGGGGAGAGGGAGAAGGAAAAGGGGGCTGCACCCCCTGTCCAATTCGGACCAGTGGGGGGCGCGCGCCTCCTTCCTTTTAGCCTCTCTCCTCTATTCCCGTATGGCCCAATAAGGCCCAATACTTCTCCCGGTGAATTCTCGTAACTCCCCGATACTCCGAAAATACCAGGATCACTCGGAACCTTTCCGATGTCCGAATATAGTCGTCCAATATATAGATCTTTATGTCTCGGCCATTTCGAGACTCCTCGTCATGTCCCCGATCTCATCCGGGACTCCGAACTACCTTCGGTATATCAAATTACATAACTCATAATACAAATCGTCACCGAACTTTAAGCGTGCGGACCCTACGGGTTCGAGAACTATGTAGACATGACCGAGACACTGCTCCGGTCAATAACCAATAGCAGAACCTGGATGCTCATATTGGCTCCCACATATTCTACGAAGATCTTTATCGGTCAAACCGCATAACAACATACGTTGTTCCCTTTGTCATCGGTATGTTACTTGCCCGAGATTCGATCGTCGGCATCTCAATACCTAGCTCAATATCGTTACCGGCAAGTCTCTTTACTCGTTCCGTAATGCATCATCCCGTAACTAACTCATTAGTCACATTCCTTGCAAGGCTTATAGTGATGTGCATTACCGAGTGGGCCTAGATATACCTCTCCGACAATCGGATGACAAATCCTAATCTCGAAATACGCCAACCCAACAAGTACCTTCAGAGACACCTGTAGAGCACCTTTATAATCACCCAGTTACGTTGTGACGTTTGGTAGCACACAAAGTGTTCCTCCGTAAGCGGAGTTGCATAATCTCATAGTCATAGGAACATGTATAAGTCATGAAGAAAGCAATAGCAGAATACTAAACGATCAAGTGCTAAGCTAATGGAATGGGTCAAGTCAATCACATCATTCTCCTAATGATGTGATCCCGTTAATCAAATGACAACTCATGTCTATGGTTAGGAAACATAACCATCTTTAATTAACGAGCTAGTCAAGTAGAGGCATACTAGTGACACTTTGTTTGTCTATGTATTCACACATGTATTATGTTTTCGGTTAATACAATTCTAGCATGAATAATAAACATTTATCATGAAATAAGAAAATAAATAATAACTTTATTATTGCCTCTAGGGCATATTTCCTTCAGTAGAGATACTATTTGTGCTTCCAATTATCCTTAAACCCAGTTTTGCCATGAGAGTCCACCATACCTACCTATGTATTGAGTAAGATCCTTCAAGTAAGTTGTCATGTTGCAAGCAATAAGAATTGCTCTCTAAATATGTATGACTTATAAGTGAGGAGAAAATAAGCTTTATACGATCGTGTGATATGGAAGTAATAAAAGCGACGGACTGCATAATGAAGGTTCATATCACAAGTGGCAATATAAAGTGACGTTCTTTTGCATTAAGATTTTGTGCATCCAACCCTAAAAGCACATGACAACCTCTACTTTCCTCTGCGAAGGGCCTATCTTTTACTTTATGTCCTTTACTTTATGCAAGAGTCAAGGTGATTTTCACCTTTCCCTTTTTCATTTTATCCTTTAGCAAGCACCTAGTGTTGGAAAGATCCTGATATATATATATATATCCAATTGGATGTAAGTTAGCATGAACTATTATTGTTGACATCACCCAAAGGTGAATACGTTGGGAGGCGAAATTATAAGCCCCTACCTTTCTCAGTGTCCGATTAAAACTCCATAACCATAAGTATTGCGTGAGTGTTAGCAATTGTAGAAGACTATATGATAGTTGAGTATGTGGACTTGCTGAAAAGCTCTATTCTTGACTCTTTCCGATGTTATGATAAATTGCAATTGCTCCAGTGACTGAGATTATAGTTTGTTAGTTCTCAATGAAGTTTCTGAACCATACTTGACATTGTGAATAGTTTGTTACTTGAGCATAAGAAATCATATGACAAAATCTATATATGTTGCGGTTATAAGAATGACCATGATGCCCTCATGTTCGTATTTTATTTTTTTATCGACACCTCTATCTCTAAACATGTGGGCATATTTTTCGATATCGGCTTCCGCTTGAGGACAAGCGAGGTCTAAGCTTGGGGGAGTTGATACGTCCATTTTGCATCATGCTTTTATATCGATATTTATTGCATTATGGGCTGTTATTACACGTTATATCACAATACTTATGGCTATTCTCTCTTATTTTACAAGGTTTATCATGAAGAGGGAGAATGCCGGCAGCTGGGATTCTGGTTGGAAAAGGAGCAAATATTGGAAACCTATTCTGCACAGCTCCAAAAGTCCTGAAACTCCACGAAAGTCATTTTGGAATTAATAAAATTCTTGAGCAAAGAAAGTACGGAGGGGCCACACACCTGGCCACGAGGGTGGGGCCGCGCCCCTATTAGGCGCTACCGCCCTGTCTCGTGCCCCCCTGTTGGCCCTCTGGTGCCCATCTTCTGTTATATGAAGGATTTTACCCTAAAAAAATCATAAGCAAGCTTACGGGATGAAACTCCGCCGCTACGAGGCGGAACCTTGGCGGAACCAATCTAGGGCTCCCGTGAGCTATTCTCATTGGGAAACTTCCCTCCGGGAGGGGGAAATCATCACCATCGTCATCACCAACGATCCTCTCATCGGAGGGGTCAATCTCCATCAACATCTTCACCAGCACCATCTCCTCTCAAAACCCTAGTTCATCTCTTGTATCCAATCTTGTATCAAAACCACAAATTGGTACCTGTGGGTTGCTAGTAGTGTTGATTACTCCTTGTAGTTGATGCTAGTTGGTTTACTTGGTGGAAGATCATATGTTCAGATCCTTAATGCATATTAATACTCCTCTGATCATGAACATGAATATGTTTTGTGAGTAATTACGTTTGTTCCTGAGGACATGGGTGCAGTCTTGCTATTAGTAGTCATGTGAATTTGGTATTCGTTCAATATTTTGATGATATGTATGTTGTCTCTCCTCTAGTGGTGTAATGTGAACGTCGACTACATGACACTTCACCATTATTTGGGCCTAGAGGAAGGATTGGGAAGTAATAAGTAGATGATGGGTTGCTACAGTGACAGAAGCTTAAACCCTAGTTTATGCATTGCTTCGTAAGGGGCTGATTTGGGTCCACTAGTTTCATGCTATGGTTAGGTTTACCTTAATACTTCTTTTGTAGTTGCGAATGCTTGTAATAGGGGTTAATCATAAGTGGGATGCTTGTCCAAGAAAGGGCAGTACCCAAGCACCGGTCCACCCACATATCAAATTATCAAAGTACCGAACGCGAATCATATGAGCGTGATGAAAACTAACAGCGATAATTCCCATGTGTCCTCGGGGCGCTTTTCTCATTATAAGAAATTGTCCAGGCTTGTCCTTTTCTACAAAAAGGATTGGGCCACCTTGCTGCACCTTATTTAGTTTCATTGCTTGTTACCCGTTACAAATTATCTTATCACAAAACTATCCGTTACCTACAATTTCGGTGCTTGCAGAGAATACCTTCTTGGCGCTTGTCATTTCATACGCTCCTCATTGGGTTCGACACTCTTACTTATCGAAAGGACTATGATAGATCCCATATACTTGTGGGTCATCGGGCGCTTGGAGCCCGTCGAACGTTTGAACAGAGAGAACATTGAGCCCTGCTCCACCATCGATGAGAGTCCTGGTGGCGACCACGTTGCTGATGACGGGCGAGCAGAGCATGGGGAGCGCATCGGCAGTGGCCGCGCACTTGAGCTGATCTGAGGAGCTGAAGGTGATGGCGCATTTGGACCACCTGAGCGGGCGAGTTGCTTCGGGCTTGGGGAGTGCCGCGTTCACCTCGCGCGCGAACTACTTGAAGACGCGGTGAGAAGCCGGGGCCTGTGAGCCGCCCAGGATGCATGCAATGGCTCAGGGCTCCTGGAAGCCCCCAGCCCCCTCGTCTTGGTGATGATTTCCGTTCCTTCTTGGCGGTGGAGGCAGTGGAGGAAGACCGGCATTGCCCTGAGGTTGATCCTCACGAGGCTGTTCCCTCCAGGCGCCCTCGCGAGGTTGGCCCTGCCAACGGTCCTCCCGAGGATGGTCGCGCCACTCTTGATGATGGTCGCGTCCGTACCAGCGTCCTCCACCTCGTCCACCTCCGCGGCCGTAGCCTCGATCGTTGCGCTCGGGGCGTCGACCGAGGTGCCCGTCATGGAGGGCCCTGAGCTCTTGGCAGTCGTTGGTGTTGTGGTTGTGGATGTTTTGGAAGACGCAGAACGGTTGGTTGCTCTTGGATGACTCGGGGTGGTCGCAGCCGTGCTTCATCTTTGGCTCAGACGCGAGCACGGCTGGCCCCTTGCGCTTCACGTCCTTGGCCTTGGCCTTCTTGTCTTCTGGGTCAGCATCGGGGAGCTCGAGGAGGGAGAGGCGCCCCTCCTCAGCCCTTGCACACTTGTTCGCCATGTTGAACATCTCCAGGGCCGTGCAGAGGTCCTCGTGGATGGCGAGCTCCTCCTTCATCTTGACATCGCGAACGCCATCAGTGAACGCCGAAATGACGGCCTCGTCCGACACCTTGGGGATCTTGAGGTGAACATTGTTGAAGCGCTGGATGTACTTCTGCAGGGTCTCTCCTGGCTGCTGCTTGATGCGTCGCAGGTCACCCGCGGCCCCTAGAAGTTGGCGATGAAGCGTCCGTGCATCTCCTCCCAGGAAGAGACCGAGCCCACGGGGAGATTCAGGAGCCAGGAGCGCACGCCATCCTTAAGGGCCTGGGGAACCAGTTCGCCATGATCTTCTCGTCGCCGCTGGCCGCCTTGATGCTTAGCTCGTAGAGCTGCAGGAACTCGGCATGGTCGGCGGTGCCGTCGTAGCGTGGAGGCAGGTCAGGTTTGAACTTGCTCGGGCAGATGACGTTCCGAAGCTCCGAGGTGAACGCGCGACATCCTGTTATGGCCACGGGGGCCTGTCAAGGAGGTGGAGCCTGGTTCTGGTGCTCGCGCGCCGCCACCTCCTATGGCGGCACGCGGGCTTGAGTGGGGGTGTCGGAAGCACGCGTGCTTCTCCTTGAGGCCACTGCACCACCTGGCAGCTCACTTCTTCGCGCACAGGTGCCTGGGGCGGCGGGTTGCACTGTGGTGCCACACGCCTCGGCTCGATGATGACGCCCTGGGCTGGAGGTGGTGGAGGTGCCCCGTGAGCCACGTCGCCCGCGGCAGGCGGCTGCTGAGGCAGTGGGAGGGCTCGTGCAGCAGAGCCCCCAGCCACGCTGACGAGCTTAGCGATCCGCTCGAGCCACTCCTCGTAGAAGTCATCGACCGAGCGGTAGCGAAGGAGCTCCCGCGCAATGAGCAGAGCAGCCTGCGCATTCGCCAGGCTGTGACGCGCGTGGGAGGATGAAGTTGCCGGGGTCAGTGACGGAGTGGCGGTGCGCCCGTCGCAGCGCACCGAAGGGTGCAGCGAAGAAGCTTGCTGCTCGTGGCCGGCAGGGCCCGTGGTGGCGTTGGCCACCAGAGACGGAGCACGACGAGCACATCCATCGCCCGTCGGAGCTGTCTGAGCAACGCGAGCGGCAACCGCGGCCCGGCGCTCGGTAGGAGCCCGGCGTGCGTCAGCCATGGAGGAGTCGGGGTGGCGGTGGATCGATCGACGGAAGAGAGGATCTGACGCACTCCTACCCGGCGCGCCAAATGTCGGATTACGGGTTCCGCAAACCCTTGAAAGGTTCGAACTCTGGGGTGCGTGTGGAGATCTCAACCTATCCAGCCTGCCTACTCGCAATCCTCCTAAGCCTAGCACGTCGGGCTCAAAGAGACAAAGAGACACAACAGTTTATCCTGGTTTAGGCCACCTTGCGGTGTAATACCCTACTCCAGCGTTTTTGGTTGATTGCCTCGAAGGGCTGATGATGAACTAGTACAGTGGATGAACTGGCCTCAGGAGGTGAGGTGTTCTTGAGCTCAAGAGAGCTGGTGAGGTGGTCGGGTGAGAATGGATCCGATCGGCCTTCGATCGCCCTCTATGGTGGTGGCTAAGTCCTATTTATAGTGGCCTTGGTCTTCTTCCCAAATGTTGGCAGGAAGGGATCCCACAACGGTTAGATTTGAAAGGGGACAAGTAGTACATCCTATCCTAACTAAAGCGGTCTTCGCTTGCGAAAAGCCTTTGGTCGTGACGCTGTAGTGGGCTCGGTGATGACCTCCGTCCTGCCGTCCTGGCGGTCTTGGTTTTGTTGCACCAGAATGGAAACCTTTGGCTGATTCCTCGGGACTCCGCGCCTGCAACTTGCCTCCCTTGCACGAAGAGGAAACTGGCGCTCTGCGCCCGCCTGGCGCCCGCCTGGCCTTGGCCGTCATGGCTCACGTCAGCTGAGCCTCGTGAGGTGCACCTTGCATAGAACTCTCCGCCCCTCGGGAGCCAGCCTGAGGAGGTCGATCCCCTCGGGGGTCTTGGTGTCGTCCGCCTCGCGAGGCTTGGCCCCTCGCGAGGGTCTTGAGTCGTTGATGCTGAAGCCGGGCCGTACCAGGCCGTTGATGGAGCCACGCGGTGGGCCGCAGGCAGACAAGTCTGGATACCCCCATATCCATAACGCCGACAGACACAATGTTGGCTCCGCCCCTGATCAAAGCGACGGCCGACAGGTGAGACGAGAGAGAGAAAGGCGAGTTGGGGAAGCGAGGAAGAGGCATGTAGATGTCGTCCATGTATAGGCTATTAACGAACTGGCGGCAATGGGCAGGAGAGGTACTAATTTGTTCATGGGCCTTCAGGTCCTTTTTTATTGTTCTATGCATATGAGTTGGCAGCTGATGGGGTCAGACTCAATTTTTTTATGGGTGCAAACCTGATAAGTAGTACATACATGTACGTGCCAGGCAGTTTTTTTTTTGAGAATCTCACAAAGCTTTATTACGTCATAATGTTTGTAGGGACGAATACAAGATCTCCGGGCTGACCAAGCCAAACATGGCGGCCGAACCCTAAGGATAAAGTGTACTTTGCGAGATTATGGGCCTCTACATTCGAGGTCCTATACTCATGACTAAAAATGCACGAATAAAAATTACTAGAGGTATCTTTAACTTCTACAATTATTGCACCAAAATTTGCAGCACTCCCCTCCTTTATCGCATCGATGGCCACCTTGCAGTCCGATGCTATGTTCATCTTGTTGATATAGAGATCTTGGGCAAGAGCTAGTGCTTCTCGTATTGCTATTTTCTCGAGAATCTGGGGATCAAAGATGTTATTAAGAACAAGTGTTGATGCTCCAAGGAAACCCCCTGCTTCGTCCCTACACATAGCACTGGCAGCGCCAAACCTCCCCGTCCTGGAAACAGCCGCATCCACATTGATCTTCATGTGCTCGGATGGTGGCGATATCCACGAACTTGGCCTTGCATTCGGCTTCGAAAGTGCCCTGTCCTTCTTCTTACATAGAAACTCAATATCGGCCAAGTATGACTTGATGAATCTGTCAGTTGCAAAAGGAGTTTGATAGATATCCTCATGTATCACCTTCCGGCAGTTCATCTAAACCCAATGACACAATGTTGGCTCCGCCCCTGATTAGAAGATGTCCCTTTGTCCATTGGCGGTGCCAAGATCGGGCCGGGCCCGAGCAAGCCCCAGGCCAAACACTAGCCACCGTACTAAACAATGCAAAAAAAAATTTTTGAGGGAATAAACAATGCAAAAGTTGCTACAATGAACTAAGGAACTTAGCCTCACAACCCAGTCCAGGCCACTGCTTTTGTGCATGACACTAGAATGAAAAAGAAGCTAAAAGTGCAGATTAATGAGGCATGAACACTCGTCTATACAATTTTTGATCGCTTAGTTTGGCTTCTAGTAGGATCTTCAGCTTTTTTAACTACATTTCAAGATGCCTTTTTTCGAGACATTTCACTTTGCAAAGTAAAACAGAAATGCTCATCTAGAAAAAAATGCTTCCTTTCCGTAACCAGTGGAGTGTCTTTTCTCTTTCTTTTCTTCCAACTGGGCATTACCCCTTTCCACTATTTTTTATAGCGGAAATACAATTATTCAGTAACCAAATTTTTTGATCAGTTTTCAGTAACCAATTTTTTTTTAGGTAATTCAGTAACCAATTTTTTTGAGGGATAGACCGTATGAGAAGGAAAGGCCGTCTCCTCCTGGACCGTGCGCCCTTTGCCAACTAGAAGGTGTGCTGGGCCGTGCGCTTTCCTTTGCCAACTCCCCGCCCGATCGCGGCGGCAGTCGTGCGCGAACCGCGAAAAATATTCCCCAATCTCCATTCCCCGCCCTAACCCTAGACACCGACAGCCCGTGCGGCGCGGCTGCCGGCTGCCCTGTTGCGGCGGGAGACGAAGCGAGGCCTCGCGATTCGCGTGCTCGAGGGAGGGGAGGCGAGGCGAGGCGGCGGGGTTCCCTTCCGTCTTGGGTCTCTTGGTGGCTTGCAGGTCGACTTGGTGGCGGTGAGCTCCGACCCCCCATTTTTTGCCGCCCTCAAATCGCTGAGCGCGCACTCGCAAGCTTTCCATCTAGTATCCGTCGATTGATTCATGTTGGTTATCATTTTGTTCCTTCGCTTGTTTTGCTGTTCCACGGCGCCGGAATACAGCAGAGAACTGTTTATACATCTGCATACTACCGTAGCCGCTGAAACTTACAGAAGGTGCAGAAATTGCTGTCTATGACTGGTCCTCTTTGTCGTCGATGCATGTCTTTTCCAATGCCAACAATGCATTATCTGCTTGTTTTATCCAATGTCTCAATGTAAGCTATCTCTAAGTTGTATGGGTGTTGCGCTGATGCACACATTTCGTTGTGCGGAGTGTCATTCGGGGCGTGTGGCTAGAATTTTGCCGGCAAATTTTAGCGGTGTCGCACCCACTTTGTGTCTCATCTATGCACCTTGATATGTGTATCTCACCATGCTTTTAGTTTTAAGCTAGCTTGTCTTTTCAACTTTGCAGGCATCATATGTGTATCGATTTGTTTATGGTTATTGATCAGTAGCAACACAGGGCTCCACGTTTGCTACAGCTGGTGCCACTTACTTCCTTCTTTACCAATTCTAAGTAGATAAACTAAAACATCTGTTAAACTTCACCTAAACTTCATGTTATTTTCCTGCAAATTACTTTAATCATAAGCTTTACTCACTTCTCCCTATTGTTTTTAAATGTGTCTACAGAAGGATTTGGTACCTAGGCTTCCTCAAGATTGCTTACTATGGCTTCTGAGGAAACCAAACCAAAGAAGCAAAGAGATGAGGAATGCATTATAAACGGTCTCCCAGGAGAACTCATTGAGCGGATATTTTTTAAGCTTCCAGTGAGCACTTTGTTGAGGTGCACTGGTGTTTGCAAGCAGTGGCACAAAATCATCCGAGATCCTCAGTTTGTCACCTCTCACCTCCAGGATGCGCCCCAATGTGCCTTCCTATTCTTTCCACAAGAGTCGGTCTCAGGTGAGCCCCATCCTGCTGATGCTATCCTGATTGACGAAGCCTGGTCGCCATCAACATATGCAGTGCCAGTGATTGGGCCTGACGATCTCCTTTGCGGTTCATGCAATGGGCTTCTTGTCTTATACACAAAGTCATCAACACTCAAGGTAGCTAACTTTGCAACTGGTGAATGCCTGCATCTTGAGAAACCTGTAAAGAATTTGAGGGGTGATCACTTCTTGTTCTACAACTTTGGATTTCACCCATTGACAAAAGAATACAAGATTACACACTTCCTTGGTGATCCTGTTGTGGGCAGTACTCGCTCCTATAATAATAGCAGATTCAGCGTCATTCAAGTTTACACACTTGGTGATGAGAAATGGAGAGACATCAAAACTCCAGAAGCCCTAAGCTTAAACTGTGTAAAAAGCTCTGGAGCAGTCAATATTGACGGAACAATGTGTTGGCTAATTGAAGACATGGTAGCTAACTGGCAGCATGCAGTTATGACCTTTGATCTCAGTGAAGAAAGTTTTGCACGGATACAACTGCCAGCAACTGTACATGAAGATTGTGCAGGTGGCGGTCCCCGTCGGTACTGGATCAGAGAGATAGATAGGAAGATATGTATAGCAACTGCTCAAGCCTGTCCTTCTCTTCCCAGAAGGCTTGTTGGTACGCTGCAGATCTGGGAACTTGAGAACAAAACGGAGCAAAGGTGGAGCCTGAAGTACAATATTCAGTACTCGCCAGTTTACATTCCGGGTCCAAATTTGGTTCACAGGAATAAGATCATACTGCAACGTCGCGATGGCAACCTATATTCCTATGAGTTGCTCGGGGAGAACTTCAATACTAAATTGTGTAAGATGGCAAAGCTGTTAGATTTCAGTCCCCACAAGCCTGACAACATGCAATCCTATATCTGTGTGAAGTCACTTGTACGTTTAGATGTATACAAGAAGACTGCCATTGCGCGTAGGCCAAAATAACGGGAAGGCTGGGAATTGAAGAAGTGGGAGGCATGGGAGCACCAGCTCTCTGATTATGAAAAACTGTGGACTCGCCTTCATGGTCTGCTGTCGCGTATCTTGGATGATGCGATTCGACAGGATATAGGCATGAAAATCAATCAAATATGTCCAAGCCTTCCAAATCAGGTAATTCTTTATCTAAACGAAAGTCAGCGTAGCTTTTATTTTCAAATTTTAAGTTTATATATTCAATGATCATTTGAAAAGCAGAAGATGTAATGATTGTTTAAGTGTACCCTCATCATTGGTCATGTTTTGCACGAGACTCCAGCAACCAAGGCCCCTCCGGCGGCTTAAGTTGTGTGGCACAGAAGCAAGATAGGGAAAATTTATCTGCTTGTTTGGAGATTTATGAAGGTATAGTGTTATAAATTTACAAGCCAGACCATTGAGGACTTTTCCTTGAAACATGTCAAATTAATAAAGTTAACCTGTCTACAGGCATCGAGGGAGGCTTCAAAGAGTATCATGAGTGTGATACTTAGTGCTGTAGAAAATCAGGTAAAGGTTTACATTTGGTCTAATTTATTCATGTTTTTTCTTTCTGCTATAGCTTGCTAGTTCTTGTCTCCTATGTCTGTTTTAATCTCTTCCACAATAAATAAGCAACTATAAGCAAGATAATATTGTTACCTCTCTCCATACAAATGAATGGCCTCCCCTGCACTACAATTATTTTCCATCCCGTATTTTAATTTATGCATGCACTTGTGATTTAGTTCTTTGTGCTAACTTTGCAAGTTGTCTAGTTACTGTGTTCATTGGGCTGTCAATTAGGTATCACACAGTCAACATATCTTACATCAATAAGAAATATTTTTTCATCAAGGTTTATGTAGGTGCCCTAAATTTGTGAAATAGGTTTCATTGCAAAACACTTTAGGTGTTTATATTTTCAGACCTACGCATATAGATATAGATATGCCAAACTGTAAATTTTATCTTCTTTGAATTGCATGTTATTGTCTGCAGTTCCATTCTTAAACGTATGCTAGCACACTCAGTGAATAATGGTTAATTGAGCATGGCTCTGCTAACAGGGCATCGAATTATAGGTTATACTTTGGTTGCTATCAAGTACTGCATTAAAGAGGTACTTAAAATTGTTCTATATCATACACCTATATATGGCAGACAAATTCGAAAATGCCAAATGGAGACCGAGCTCCATGAAGGCCTTAATTTGATAACTTCAAAATCCAAACTTTTCACTTTCAAAAAATTCTGAAAACAAATACACATATACCTAAAGACATAATGTACATGTGTGTAAAATTTCAGGTCGAAAAACGTTAAAATGAGAGCTACAAAAAAAAAAAAACTGGGGCTTTTTAGCATATGTACTGTTCATCCTCAAAGTCCATGATATTTTTTATTTTGTGCAGCTCGCAATTCAAGGTGTTTCATCCTGAAATTTTACACACAGACACATTACATCCTTGTATACATGTGTATTTTTTCAGAATTCTTTGAAACTAAAAGGTTTGAATTTTGAAAATTTTGAAGTCCTTGATGGAGCTCGGTCTCCAAAATGCCCTACTCAGACAAATTAACATAAGAAGTTCTAAAGAACATCAGAGTAGTAACCATGGATTGATTGATTAACGTCGAATTTTTCATTTCCTACTTCCTTATTTGAGCTTTGAATTCAAAATTTAATGACATGATTAAACTGTCTGTGCACCTTATCTTTCTTTGAGGAAAAGAAAATAATGAAGATTCAGACCCTTCCTTTTTCTGGAATGGGTTGATGAAAGTCCCATTGTCTTGTATTTGAACCTTACTCATGTTTCAGAGGGGTGCTTGGGGCTCAAATGCTGGCATTTCTTCTCAGAATCACAGTGAGGGCGATGATGCGAAGGCTTAATACTTCAGAATTTATCATGAGGGTGATGATGTTCAACACTTGTTTCTTTTTGTCACCGAGGGACTGTTTACCTCTTGTTCCTGTAAAAGTGTTCTTTCTGAAGTACCGTCTGTGTGCTGCTATGTTTTTTTTTTTTTCGTTTGAATTTCAGTCCTTGTGATCTAATTAACTTATTGGTCGATTTGAGACCTTGAAGAATTTGCGGGACAGTGAGACATTTGATCTGAAGGTCAAACCAACTCTTGCCACTGAATATGCTTTGAAACATTACAGAATGTTGGAAGTGCAGACCTTGTAATTGCATTATAATCTTATATCCACGGATGAAGCATTTAGATATATTACAACCGAGCACTCTTCTAGGCCTCACAGACCATCAACGTTTTCGGCCATCAGATTTACACTTATGGATGTTTATGACCATTGGATGTGATATCAATCCCGCTTGGGCTTCCTTGGTGAAAAAGAGATCGCTGGATGGGCTAGGCCGCTGCTCCCGTAACAAAACCGTAGCTCCTCGGTTACTTGGGCCTGTGGGCCTTATCATTCGCGAGCAAGAAAACCGAGGACAACGTAGCGCGTAGGAAGCCATGAGCCTCACGAGTGGCCTGATAGAGAAAAGATGAAAAGAAAAGAACCGATTGGGAGTCCACTCGCCGGGAGACGGGTGATGCTTCGGGTGGTGATGGGCAACGAACCGATTGGGATTTGGGAGTCCACTCACCGGCGTTTGAGGAAATAAATTGTCATTGCTGCATGTCTTTAATGGCAATCAAGGTGCATGGCCGCCGGACAATTATCTTAGGACGGTTACCATGCCTCTTTGTGTTCTTCCTTCACCCCATGCACGCCCATATAGTATGCACCATCTCGCTGTTCCTTCCCCACACCGTTTTCAATCAGTATTCGAACAGGCAGGTGGATATCGGGGGTGCTTGCGATGAACTCTCGACGCCTGTCCTAACTTGTGAATTCGCGATACAGTAGCAAACCAAGATGCGCCGCTGCCAACACTATCTCCGGGGTAATCTCCCTCCAACTCCAACTCACTGCACCAATGCAGGCCGCCATCGTTTCCCTGTCCAAACCCACCGTCGCGTAGCGGTCCCTGCCGGACACTCTTTACGGCAACATGTTGGTGACTGTCGTCCATAGGGCCAGGAACTCCCGGTGGCGCAAGCAAAGATGTCGTTCTTATCTCGTACTCCCTCCGTCCTAAAATTCTTGTCTTACATTTGTCTAAATACGGATGTATCAAGTCACGTTTTAGTATTAGGTACATCCGTATCTAGACAAATTTAAGACAAGAATTTTGGGACGGAGGGAGTACTTCAGTACAGATTTCAATAATCGTTGATTATGCTTATTATTTTTGGATTCGCAACGCTGGGAACATGGCTCGGTGCATGGGTTTCAACTGGCCCAGTCCCTATTTTCTGCAGTTTCTCATTCTTTTCTCCCTGCTGGATCTTAGCCTCGACTGTGTAAGCTTGAGTCCACCTCATTTTATTTGTTCGCCTGTTTGGCAGGTCAGGTCAGTATTTGATTTATCTTTGTGGATTGTTTTTCTTTTGCGAATACTTGTGGATTGTATCTGTATCTTTGCTCTTCCGGCACTCTTCGTTTTAGGGAATACTTAGTGTGTGTTGTAAGCAATGGATCTCCTTTTCTGATGCATAACTGGTAAAATAGTAGTAGTTCTCTCACATTAGTACACTATATTTTTATTTTAGGATTAAATTTTGACTTTCTGAAGTACTAATGCAAGTTTTCTCCATTCTTGCAGCATTTAAGCTTTCGGGCTATGGGGTGACAATTGAGCATGAATAGCAATGACGTGCTAAGATTAATGAACACATTTGTATTAGCTTAAATACATTCATGGATCGAAATGCTTATTTCTAAGAGGCTATGGCTTGATAGTATATCCACCACAAAATGTATATCGTGTACTTCGATTCTACCACACATTTGGAATATGAAGTATGTAATATAAAGTGTCCATGTGAGTAGGTTTGTATTTTTAGTATACTAACTTTCTTTTTGGGGACAATAACATGTTTGGCAATGCAGGCATGTACGTGGTAAAATTTCCTGGTGCAAGTAAAGCTATTGTAGCAGTTTGTTTTTTGCAGCCCTGCTAGGATGTTCCCAATAATTTACTCAACTGTTACAATGAACTTAAACTAATTATCTCCAAAAGAAAAACTTGAAAACTATTATGTATTGTTGCCGGTTTAGTCAAGTTTTCTGCTTGAGTTATTTTTTCTGTTGGTAGATTGAACTCCGCATGTCAATCCTGCTGAAAGTCCTGCTCCAATCCTAATATATGCTGGTCAACAATATGCTGCTATTACAGATATTACGTTGTACTTTGAAATGCATGCTCTTGAGATTTTTCATGTGATATAGTCTCGACCAAGAAGAAAATATGTTATCTCTAGCGTTGGTGACACAAGTAGCACGGAAGGATTATTCTTGCTCCTATTTGAGTTCTTATGCAAACATATATCCTTCATTTCCCATACATATGACAGTCTCTCTAACTATTGACCGGAGTGGCGTTTTGCGACGGACGTCTTCCTCTCCAGTGGTGGAGGTCCGAGGAGCTCCGCGGCCGAACTTCCGCGTGCTCGGGGCTCGGTGGAGCTGCTGGGTGCACTTTTCCCTCGCCAGAGCCCGCGCCACGGCGGATCCAGGATCTCGAAGTTCTGAATCGAGCTGGTGGTGCGGTGCAAGGAGTTAGATTCGACGGCGCGGGATGAAGGCCTTCCGGGGCTGAGCTTCGTCGACTTCCCGTCCGCAGAGGTTCTGTTCCAAATCCAAGGCTTGTGTGGAGCAGAAGCGGCGGCGCGCCGGTGATACGTCTTCGTCGTCGTCTTCGTCAACAGGGTACTGGGGGGCTTTGATATAATTTTTTCTTGTCTCGGAACCTTTCTGTAAGAACCCTGTGCTAAATATCAGCAGTTCTTTTCCTGCAAAAAAACAAGTACATGTCCTCTATTTTTTTTGAGGGAATGTCCTCTATTTTATTGATCCAAAAAGTTTAGTTTGTTGTCGTTAAATACTAAGAAACCCATTTCGTATGAGACTCTCATGCTTCATGCCACTATTTATATAAATTACAATCATTTTTACCTTAAAAATGGACGGGCGCGGCAAAGCGCGCCGGCATGGTCTAGTACCTTTAATAATGCACGGCCATGGTACGTGCAGAATCAAGCAGGTTCAGATCCTCTAGAATTTTAACTGACTGCTATAGGCTGTTACAAAAGCGTGAATGACGATTTGTCTAATTTTGTTTTTGAAAATTCGGGATTGCTGGATACCTTAGAGTATCTCCAGCCGTTCGGCCCCCAGGACGCCGAAAAAGAGCGGCCTGGGGGCGAACCGGCATTAGATTGGCCTCTGGGGGCGACCTACCTTGTCGAACTCGGCCTTGATGTGCTCCCAATACGTCTCGATGCTCTGGTTCGTGTCGATGATCGGGTCGAGGCTGGGCGACGGTGGCGCCCTCGGCTTCCTCTGCTTCGGCTGGGCGACGGCGATCGCAGCTGTCGCGGTGCGGGGGATCACGTACTTCTTCGGCGGCATGGCGGCCGGCTGGGAGAGGAGGCGGAGGGAGATTGGCGGGAGGAATGGAGAGAATGAGAGGGAAGCCCGGGGGAAAGCGGGAAGAAACGGCGGGAAAAGACTCTCAACTCGCCGACAGAGCGGCCCCACGCCCCTTTTCGCTTGTGTCGGCGCCCAGTAGCGCTGGTTCGGCTCGGTCGCCGGCTGTTATTTCGCCCAACCCGTAAAAGATGACTGGGAAGCGACTGGGCGATTTTACTGCCGGGCGCTAAAAGAAGCTCGGGAGGGCCTCTTAGGGCGCGGCTGGAGATGCTATTAGCGGCAGCTTTTCCTGGGTCGTCCAATTGTCCAGTGTGCTGTTTTTTTACCGTTGAATGTGATTACTCTGTGATTTTCTTTGCTATTATCCCTCTAGTTTCTGTGGGAGTAGGTGCCTCCAATAGATGATGTAAAAACGTTGTGCCAGCCCATTTACTTGTCCCATCAACACCGTTGACCTCTTTCGCCATGAAGAAACAAAAAAAAACCGCTTTCTTTTTCGTTTCAGGCACTGTTTCTGCCTTAAATATTGAGCACTTTCTGATTGAATATTTGTTCACACCCGCCATCATCAACTCTATCTTCCCTTTTGCTTGTCCCATCGAGATCGACACAGTCTGCCTCACCGGGGTTGATTACGCCGCGGTCCTTGTCTCGGCCAAGAGCCGCAACTTAACCGATGTTCCTAAATCCATTCTGGTGCACAGCTTCTTGGATCTCGGTGTTATTGCCATAGTGCTGGTTGGCCGTTCGTAGGAGCTCCCCGTCGACCCCGCTTTTGCGGTTCCTGACTCTGACGACGGTCGCAACGGCGTGGGCGGTGATGGTGGCAGCGTTTGGGGTGACGACGATTCCCCTAGTGGCATGGAGTCAAACCTCTCCTCACTGCCGCCTCCACCGACTGATGAAGGCCAACATGGTTGATTACTCTATCTCCCACACGGTTCCTTTTTGGGCCTAGCCAGTGGAGTAGAATGTGTGCATTGCTATACATCGCTTATTAGAGCGCAAAATGAGGGTCGCCCACAGCGCACTCGCATGGGCCTGGCCTAGCGTGCTGTCATCGCCCCAACGTCGTCAGGCGAGACAGGGCAGAACAGAGGAGCAGTTCAGTCAGAGGAAAACACCAGCGAGTGAGTGTTTTGCATAGGTAGGCCTAGTAGATGTGGGCCGTGGGCCGTGGGCCATGGGCCATGTAATAGAGAGCGTGGGTGTGAAGCTGTATATAAGCTCGAGTCACTGTAGCCATCTGGCATCGAAAAAGAAATGAAAAGAAACAGTTTCCCCTTTCCCCTTTCCCCTTGACTTCTTCCTCCTTCCCTTGTTCTGATCCCCGTCTCCAACTCGTTCCCCACTTGGTCCCAAATCCTAGGGTTCGTCCCAAGGCAAGGACACGATAGTTGGTATCAGATTGCCTTGTCGATCCGTTGTTCCCCGCTGCCTCGAGATCGGACTGTAACATCGACCGATCGGTGGTGCGGCTGCTTCGGTGGCTGCCTGTAAATCCGAGATCGGCGTTGGTCTGATTCAGAGAGGGTGACGACGGCTCCGTTCAAGCCGAGCGCGCAAACTAAGCATCTGACGGAGGTCATGGCGACGTTCGAGGAGCGCGTGCTCAAGGAGCAGTCTGCCCTCAAGGAGATCAGAGCGAAGGTGTCGCACATCGACGAGATCAGCGCGCGGCTCGACGACCTCGACACAAAATTCTCCGAGCAAGTACATCGCCGCGATCAGGTTCAAACCAAGGTGGACCTCTCGGTCACTTCGATTGGGGAGATCCATCAAGAGCAAGTTCACGTGGCGTGCGCAATCAAGGATTCTCACAGCACCCAGGACGCAAATCTGGATCGACTGGCGCAACCCGGCTGTTTTGCGGCCTCCCCGACGGCCGCTCAGGCTGCGTCGACCTCTCAAGCTCCACCAGCGCTTCGTCGACAGTTTGATCCAGGAAGGGCGCCGCCATCACCATGCCCTACTGAGGAACAGAGCTCCAAAAAGCCATGGATACCGAAGATGGAGTTTCCTCGGTTCGATGGCGACGGGGTCCGCATATGGCTGGACAACTGCGAAGTTTATTTTCAGCTCTATCAGATTCCGGACGGTTTCAAGCTCATGTCCGCCTCGTTGCATCTGCAAGGTAATGCTGCTCACTGGTACCAAGCATGTAAGCATACTGACGCATGTGCGGATTGGCCACGGTTCAGAAAGGCGAACCTGCAGGAGTTTGACTTGAACGTGCACCGTAATTGCTTGAGAGAATTGTTGTTGCTTAAACAGGATGAGTCTGTCCAGCAGTATCGCACTAATTTCAACCAGTTGGTCTATCAAGTTCGGTTATATGATGCTGACATTAGTGAGACTATGCTAGTAACTCAATTTGTGCTGGGCCTAAGAGAGGAAATCCGAGCTGCTGTGGAAATTCTGTTACCGCAGTCGATGGTTCATGCGGCTGAATGTGCTCTCGTGCAGGAGGCTGTGTTGGAACAGCAGAAGATGCAGACCCCTAAATTTCATAAACAACAGAGTTAGAACAAAGTCACAGCCCTCAAACAAGACAATTCATCCCATCCTCAATTTGCAGCAGGAGATTTGTGGCGAGCAAAGCAACTCAAAGAATTCAGGAGAGCAAATGGCTTGTGTTACAGTTGTGGGGACAAATATAGTCAGGGTCATGTGTGTGCCAACAAACCACCCTTACAGCTCAAGGCATTGGAAGCTCAGCAAATCGAAGGGAAACTTTCAGATGAAGTGCTCAACACCATTGCCGCTGAAGAGACCGTGGAGGAGGTAGCTGCTTACCTTTTTGTCAATGCCATATCAGGTTCTGCCAACAACAAAACAATCAGGTTGAGGGCATTAGTGGAGAACAAGGTCATGTTACTGTTGGTGGACTCAGGGAGTTCTCACACATTCATAGACAGACAACTAGCTGAGAAGCTCAAACACAAAGCAACTGCGCTAGACAAGTCCCTACAAGTCAAAGTTGCCAATGGTGATCAACTGCAGTGTGAGACTGAATTGTGTGGTTTACAGTGGTGGATTAGTGGACACTCATTTACATCTGATATGAAGGTGATTGACCTTGGCGGATATGATGCCATTTTAGGTATGGACTGGCTGGCTCAATGGGGAGCTATGGTCTACCACTGGGAAGAGAAATGGTTACAATTTGGCAAACAGGGCCAACAAATTAGATTGCAAGGGATTGTTGAGAAACAACAAACTGAGATTCAAGCTATTAATATGGAGCAAATGATGAAGTGGGAAAAAGGAAATGATATATGGGTCACTGTTGTTATATCTCCCACTCTGCAAACTGAAGATCATGTGGTACCAGAGTGCATTTCCTCTACATTAGCAGATTTGGCCGATGTGTTTGCTGACCCAAAATAGTCCCCCCCCCCCCACAGGGAGTTTGACCATGCTATTTCTCTCATACCTGACAGTGTACCAGTAAATGTCAGACCTTACAGATATAACCTGAAGGAAATATGCCCTAGAGGCAATAATAAAGTTATTATTTATTTCCTTATATCATGATAAATGTTTATTATTCATGCTAGAATTGTATTAACCGGAAACATAATACATGTGTGAATACATAGACAAGCAGTGTCACTAGTATGCCTCTACTTGACTAGCTCGTTAATCAAAGATGGTTATGTTTCCTAACCATAGACATGAGTTGTCATTTGATTAACAGGATCACATCATTAGGAGAATGATGTGATTGACATGACCCATTCCGTTAGCCTAGCACTTGATCGTTTAGTATATTGCTATTGCTTTCTTCATGACTTATACATGTTCCTGTAACTATGAGATTATGCAACTCCGTTTACGGAGGAACACTTTGGTGCTACCAAGCGTCTGGCGTGAATCGGGTGATTATAAAGGAGTACTACAGGTGTCTCCAAAGGTACATGTTGGGTTGGCGTATTTGAGATTAGGTTTTGTCACTCCGATTGTCGGAGAGGTATCTCTGGGCCCTCTCGATAATGCACATCACTATAAGCCTTGCAAGCAATGTAGCTAATGAGTTAGTTACGAATGATGCATTATGGAGCGAGTAAAGAGACTTGCGGTAGCGAGATTGAACTAGGTATTGGATACCGACGATCAAATCTCGGGCAAGTAACATACCGATGACAAAGGGAACAACGTATGTTGTTATGCGGTTTGACCGATAAAGATCTTAAGTAGAATATGTAGGAGCCAATATGGGCATCCAGGTTCCGCTATTGGTTATTGACCGAGAATAGTTCTAGGTCATGTCTACATAGTTCTCGAACCCGTAGGGTCCGCACGCTTAAGGTTTCGATGCGATGTTATATTATGAGTTTATGAGTTTTGATGTACGAAGGAGTTGAGTCCCGGATGAGATCGGGGACATGACGAGGAGTCTCGAAATGGTCGAGACGTAAAGATCGATATATTGGACGACTATATTCGAGTTCGGAAAGGTTCGAATGATTCGGTATTTTTCGAGTACTGGGAGAGTTACGGGAATTCGCCGGGAGAAGTATTGGGCCTTATTGGGCCCTGCGGGAAAGAGAGAGGGCTGCCTAGGGCAGGCGCGCGCCCAAGGCCTAGTCCGGGTGGACTAGGGGAGGGCCGCGCCTTCCTCCTTCCCCTCCTTCTCTCCTACTCCTACTAGGAAAGGAGGAGTCCTACTCCGGTGGGAGTAGGACTCCCCCTTGCGCCTCCTCCCTTGGCCGGCCACCTCCTCCTTGCTCCTTTATATACGGGGCAGGGGGCACCCAGACACACAAGTTGATCTACGGATCGTTCCTTAGCCGTGTGCGGTGCCCCTCCACCATATTCCACTTCGGTCATATTGTCGCGAGCTTAGGCGAAGCCCTGCGCCGGTGAAGTCATATCGTCGCGAAGCTTAAGCGAAGCCCTGCGTCGGTGGAGCATCATCATCGTCCACCACGCCGTCGTCTTGTGGAACTCATCCCCGACGCTTTGCTGGATCGGAGCCGAGGATCGTCATCGAGCTGAGCGTGTGCTGAACACGGAGGTGCCGACGTTCGGTACTTGGATCGGTCGGATCGTGAAGACGCACGACTACATCAACCGCGTTGTTATAACGCTTCGCTTTCGGTCTCACGAGGGTGCGTGGACAGACACTCTCCCCTCGTTGCTATGCCATCACCATGGTCTTGCGTGTGCGTAGGAAATTTTTGAAATTACTACGTTCCCCAACAGTGGCATCCGAGCTTGGTTTTATGCGTTGATGTCATATGCACGAGTAGAACACAAGTGAGTTGTGGGCGATATAAGTCATACTGCTTACCAGCATGTCATACTTTGGTTCAGCGGTATTGTGAGATGAAGCGGCCCGGACCGACATTACGCGTACGCTTACGCGAGACTGGTTTCACCGCTTCGAGCACTCGTTGCTTAAAGGTGACCGGCGGGTGTCTGTCTCTCTCACTTTAGTTGAACCGAGTGTGGCTACGCCTGGTCCTTGCGAAGGTTAAAACAACACCAACTTGACAAACTATCGTTGTGGTTTTGATGCGTAGGTAAGAACGGTTCTTGCTCAGCCCGTAGCAGCCACGTAAAACTTGCAACAACAAAGTAGAGGACGTCTAACTTGTTTTTGCAGGGCATGTTGTGATGTGATGTGGTCAAGACGTGATGCTATATTTTATTGTATGAGATGATCATGTTTTGTAACCGAGTTATCGGCAACTGGCAGGAGCCATATGGTTGTCGCTTTATTGTATGAAATGCAAGCGTCATGTAATTGCTTTACTTTATCACTAAGCGATAGCGATAGTCGTAGAAGCAATAGTTGGCGAGACGACAACGATGCTACGATGGAGATCAAGGTGTCGCGCCGGTGGCGATGGTGATCATGGCGGTGCCGGAGATGGAGATCACAAGCACAAGATGATGATGACCATATCATATCACTTATATTGATTGCATGTGATGTTTATCCTTTATGCATCTTATCTTGCTTTGATTGACGGTAGCATTATAAGATGATCTCTCACTAAAATTATCAAGAAGTGTTCTCCCGAGTATGCACCGTTGCGAAAGTTCTTCGTCTTTGAGACACCACGTGATGATCGGGTGTGATAGGCTCTACGTTCAAATACAACGGGTGCAAAACAGTTGCGCACGCGGAATACTCGAGTTAAACTTGACGAGCCTAGCATATAACAGATATGGCCTCGGAACACGGAGACCGAAAGGTCGAACGTGAATCATATAGTAGATATGATCAACATAGTGATGTTCACCATTGAAACTACTCCATCTCACGTGATGATCGGACATGGTTTAGTTGATTTGGATCACGTAATCACTTAGATGACTAGAGAGATGTCTATCTAAATGGGAGTTCTTAAGTAATATGATTAATTGAACTTTAATTTATCATGAACTTAGTCCTGGTAGTATTTTGCAAATTATGTTGTAGATCAATAGCTCGCGTTGTTGATTCCCTATGTTTTTATATGTGTTCCTAGAGAAAATTGTATTGAAAAATGTTAGTAGCAAAGATGCGGATTGGATCCGTGATCTGAGGTTTATCCTCATTGCTGCACAGAAGAATTATGTCCTTAATGCACCGCTAGGTGACAGACCTATTGCAGGAGCAAATGTAGACGTTATGAACGTTTGGCTAGCTCAATATGATGACTACTTGGTAGTTTAGTGCACCATGCTTAACGGCTTAGAATCGGGACTTCAAAGACGTTTTTGAACGTCATGGACCATATGAGATGTTCCAGGAGTTGAAGCTAATATTTCAAGCAAATACCCGAGTTGAGAGATATAAAGTCTCCAACAAGTTCTATAGCTAAAAGATGGAGGAGAATCACTCAACTAGTGAGCATGTGCTCAGATTGTCTGGGTACTTCAATCGCTTGAATCAAGTGGGAGTTAATCTTCCAGATAAGATAGTGATTGACTGAATTCTCTAGTCACCATCACTAAGTTAGTAGAACTTCGTGATGAACTATAGTATGCAAGGGATGACGGAAAAGATTCTCGAGCTCTTCGCGATGCTAAAATCGCGAAGGTAGACATCAAGAAAAACATCAAGTGTTGATGGTTGACAAGACCATTAGTCTCAAGGAAAATGGTAAAGGGAAGAAGGGAACTTCAAAAGGAGCGGCAAGCAAGTTGCTGCTCGAGTGAAGAAGCCCAAGTCTAGACCTAAGCACGAGACCGAGTACTTTTGCTGCAATGGAACTGGTCCTTTGGAAGCGGAACTACCCTGAATATTTGGTGGATAAGAAGGATGGCAAAGTGAACAAGGTTATATTTGATATACAGGTTATTGATGTGTGCCTTACTAGTGTTTATAGTAGCCCCTGAGTATTTGATACTCATTCGGTTGCTAAGATTAGTAACTCAAACAGGAGTTTGAGAATAAGCAGAGACTAGTTGAAGGGAAGTGACGATGAGTGTTGGAAGTAGTTCCAAGATTGATATGATCATCATCGCACACTCCTATACTTTCGGGATTAGTGTGGAACCTAAATAAGTGTTATTTGGTGTTGAGCATAAATATGATTTGATCATGTTTATTGCAATACGGTTATTCATTTAAGTAAGAGAATAAATTGTTGTTCTGTTTACATGAATAAAACCTTATATGGTTACACACCCAATGAAAATGGTTCATTGGATCTCGATCATAGTTATACACATATTCATAATATTGAAACCAAAAGATGCAAAGTTAATAATGATAGTGCAACTTATTTGTGGCACTGCCGTTTAGGTCATATTGGTGTAAAGCGCATGAAGAAACTCCATGTTGATGGGATTTTGGAATCACTTGATTATGAATCACTTGATGCTTGCGAACCATGCCTTATGGGCAAGATGACTAAAGACTCTGTTCTCCGGAACAATGGAGCGAGCAAATGACTTATTGGAAATAATACATACTGATGTATGCGGTCCGATGAGTGTTAAAGCTCACGGCAAGTATCGTTATTTTCTGACCTTCACAAGATGATTTGAGCAGATATGAGTATATCTACTTAATGAAGCACAAGTCTGAAACATTTGAAAGGTTCAAAGAATTTCAGAGTGAAGTGGAGAATCATCGTAATAAGAAAATAAAGTTTCTACGATCTGATCGTGGAGGAGAATATTTGAGTTACGAGTTTGGCCTTCATATAAAACAATGTGGAATAGTTTCACAGCTCACGCCACATGGAACACCATAACGTAATGGTGTGTCCGAACGTCATAACCGTACTTTATTTTGATATGGTGCGATCAATGATGTCTCTTACCGATTTACCAATATCGTTTTGGGGTTATGCATTAGAGACAACTGCATTCACGTTTAATAGGGCACCATCTAAATCCGTTGAGACGACACCGTATGAACTATGGTTTAACAGTAAACCTAAGCTGTCGTTTCTTAAAAGTTTGGAGTTGCGATGCTTATGTGAAAAAGTTTTCAACTGATAAGCTCGAACCCAAATCGGAGAAGTGCGTCTTCATAGAATACCCAAAGGTAACTATTGGGTACACCTTCTATCACAGATCCGAAGGCAAGATATTCGTTGCTAAAAATGGATCCTTTCTAGAGAAGGAGTTTCTCTCGAAAGAAGTGAGTGGGAGGAATGTAGAGCTTGATAAGATAATTTGTACCTTCTCCCGAATTGGAAAGTAGTGCATCACAGAAATCAGTTCCTGTGATTCCTACACCAATTAGTGAGGAAGTTAATGATGATGATCATGAATCTTCACATCAAGTTGCTACCAAACCTCGTAGGTCTTCCAGAGTAAGATCCGCACCAGAGTGGTACGGTAATCATGTTCTGGAAGTCATGTTACTAGACCATGATGAACCTACGAACTATGAGGAAGCGATGATGAGCCCAGATTCCACGAAATGGCTTGAGCCATAAAATCTGAGATATGATCCATGTATGAGAACAAAAGTATGGACTTTGATTGACTTGCTCGATGATCAGCAAGCCATGTTAAATAAATGGATCTTCAAGAGGAAGACAGATGCTGATAGTAGTGTTACTATCTACAAAGCTAGACTTGTCGAAAAAGGTTTTAGACAAAGTTCAAGATGTTGAATACAATGAGATTTTCTCACTTGTATCGATGCTTAAAAGTCTGTCCGAATCATGTTAGCAATTGCCACATTTTATGAAATCTGACAAATGGATGTCAAAACTGCATTCCTTAATGGTTTTCTTAAAGAAGAGTTGTATATGATGCAACCAGAAAATTTTGTCAATCCTAAAGGTGCTAACAAAATGTGCAAGCTCCAGCGATCCATCAATGGACTGGTGCAAGCATCTCGGAGTTGGAATATACGCTTTGATGTGTTGATCAAAGCATATGATTTTATCTGAGACTTTTGGAAAGGCCTGTATTTACAAGAAAGTAAGTGGGAGCACTACAGCCTTTCGATAAGTATATGTGAATGACATATTGTTGATCGGAAATAATGTAGAATTATTCGCAAAGCATAAAGGAGTGTTTGAAAGGAGTTTTTCAAAGAAAGACCTCGGTGAAGCTGCTTACATATTGAGCATCAAGATCTATAGAGATAGATCAAGACGCTTGATATGTTTTTCAATGAATACATACCTTGACAAGATTTTGAAGTAGTTCAAAATGGAACAGTCAAAGAAAGAGTTCTTGCACGTGTTACAAGGTGTGAGATTGAGTAAGACTCAAAACCCGACCACGGCAGAAGATAGAAAGAGAATGAAAGTCATTCCTATGCATCAGCCATAGGTTCTATAAAGTATGTCATCTTGTGTACTGATCTATTGCATACCCTACCACTAAGCTTGGTAAGGAGTGCAATAGTGATCTAGGAGTAGATCAATGGACAGCGGTCAAAATTATCCTTAGTAGAATAAGGATATGTTTCTCGATTATGGAAGTGAAAAAGGTTCGTCGTAAAGGGTTACGTCGATGCAAGTTTTAACACTAATCTAGATGACTCGAGTCTCTATCTGGATACATATTGAAAGTGGGAGCAATTAGCTAGAGTTGCTCCGTGCAAGAGCATTGTAGACATAGAAATTTGCAAAATACTTACGGCTCTGAATGTGATGAGACCCGTTGACTAAAATTATCTCACAAGCAAAACATGATCACACCTTAGTACTCTTTGGGTGTTAATCACATAGCGATGTGAACTAGATTACTGACTCTAGTAAACCCTTTGGGTGTTGGTCACATGTCGATGTGAACTATGGGTGTTAACCACATATAGATGTGAACTATTGATGTTAAATCACATGGCGATGTGAACTAGATTATTGACTCTAGTGCAAGTGGGAGACTGAAGGAAATATGCCCTAGAGGCAATAATAAAGTTATTATTTATTTCCTTATATCATGATAAATGTTTATTATTCATGCTAGAATTGTATTAACGGAAACATAATACATGTGTGAATACATAGACAAACAGTGTCACTAGTATGCCTCTACTTGACTAGCTCGTTAATCAAAGATGGTTATGTTTCCTAACCATAGACATGAGTTGTCATTTGATTAACGGGATCACATCATTAGGAGAATGATGTGATTGACATGACCCATTCCGTTAGCCTAGCACTTGATCGTTTAGTATATTGCTATTGCTTTCTTCATGACTTATACATGTTCCTGTAACTATGAGATTATGCAACTCCGTTTACGGAGGAACACTTTGGTGCTACCAAAGCGTCACAACGTAATCGGGTGATTATAAAGGAGTACTACAGGTGTCTCCAAAGGTACATGTTGGGTTGGCGTATTTCGAGATTAGGTTTTGTCACTCCGATTGTCGGAGAGGTATCTCTGGGCCCTCTCGATAATGCACATCACTATAAGCCTTGCAAGCAATGTAGCTAATGAGTTAGTTACGGAATGATGCATTATGGAACGAGTAAAGAGACTTGCCGGTAACGAGATTGAACTAGGTATTGGATACCGACGATCAAATCTCGGGCAAGTAACATACCGATGACAAAGGGAACAACGTATGTTGTTATGCGGTTTGACCGATAAAGATCTTCGTAGAATATGTAGGAGCCAATATGGGCATCCAGGTTCCGCTATTGGTTATTGACCGAGAATAGTTCTAGGTCATGTCTACATAGTTCTCGAACCCGTAGGGTCCGCACGCTTAAGGTTTCGATGACAGTTATATTATGAGTTTATGAGTTTTGATGTACCGAAGGAGTTCGGAGTCCCGGATGAGATCGGGGACATGACGAGGAGTCTCGAAATGGTCGAGACGTAAAGATCGATATATTGGACGACTATATTCGGAGTTCGGAAAGGTTCCGAATGATTCGGGTATTTTCGGAGTACCGGAGAGTTACGGGAATTCGCCGGGGAGAAGTATTGGGCCTTATTGGGCCCTGCGGGAAAGAGAGAGGGCTGCCTAGGGCAGGCGCGCGCCCAAGGCCTAGTCCGGGTGGACTAGGGGAGGGGCGCGCCTTCCTCCCTTCCCCTCCTTCTCTCCTACTCCTACTAGGAAAGGAGGAGTCCTACTCCGGTGGGAGTAGGACTCCCCCTTGCGCCTCCTCCCTTGGCCGGCCACCTCCTCCTTGCTCCTTTATATATGGGGCAGGGGGCACCCCAGACACACAAGTTGATCTACGGATCGTTCCTTAGCCGTGTGCGGTGCCCCTCCACCATATTCCACTTCGGTCATATTGTCGCGGAGCTTAGCGAAGCCTGCGCGGTGAAGTCATATCGTCGCGGAGCTTAGGCGAAGCCCTGCGTCGGTGGAGCATCATCATCGTCACCACGCCGTCGTCTTGTGGAACTCATCCCCGACGCTTTGCTGGATCGGAGCCCGGGATCGTCATCGAGCTGAGCGTGTGCTGAACACGGAGGTGCCGTGACGTTCGGTACTTGGATCGGTCGGATCGTGAAGGCGTCGACTACATCAACAGCGTTGTTATAACGCTTCGCTTTCGGTCTCACGAGGGTGCGTGGACAGACACTCTCCCTCTCGTTGCTATGCCATCACCATGGTCTTGCGTGTGCGTAGGAAATTTTTGAAATTACTCGTTCCCCAACAGTGGCATCGAGCCTGGTTTTATGCGTTGATGTCATATGCACGAGTAGAACACAAGTGAGTTGTGGGCGATATAAGTCATACTGCTTACCAAAGCATGTCATACTTTGGTTCAGCGGTATTGTGAGATGAAGCGGCCGGACCGACATTACGCCAGACGCTTACGCGAGACTGGTTTCACCGCTTGAGCACTCGTTGCTTAAAGGTGACCGGCGGTGTCTGTCTCTCTCACTTTAGTTGAACCGAGTGTGGCTACGCCCGGTCCTTGCGAAGGTTAAAACAGCACCAACTTGACAAACTATCGTTGTGGTTTTGATGCGTAGGTAAGAACGGTTCTTGCTCAGCCCGTAGCAGCCACGTAAAACTTGCAACAACAAAGTAGAGGACGTCTAACTTGTTTTTGCAGGGCATGTTGTGATGTGATGTGGTCAAGACGTGATGCTATATTTTATTGTATGAGATGATCATGTTTTGTAACCGAGTTATCGGCAACTGGCAGGAGCCATATGGTTGTCGCTTTATTGTATGAAATGCAAACGCCATGTAATTGCTTTACTTTATCACTAAGCAGTAGCGATAGTCGTAGAAGCAATAGTTGGCTGGAGATCATATCTGAGCAGAGGGCCATTTGTGATTAAAACATATCACAAAAGCTTATGTGACCTGGAAGATCAGGTGCTACACACTGAATTACAAAAGAAAGCAATGTACAAGTTAGCTGGGCTACAGTTTAAGTTTCAGTACAAGAAGGGCATAGAATATAAAGCAACTGATGCACTATCCAGAGTGGGACATGTGTTTGCTATACAAGTTGTATCTACTACTCAGCCAATTTGGCTACAAGAAGTGGCAAATTCTTATGCAGTGGATACAAGAGCACAAGAGTTGTTAACTAAATTAGCAATAACTGATGCTGATGAGCCTGGATTTTCTCTCTCCCAAGGACTGATCAGATTTAAAGGAAAGGTCTGGGTGGGCTCTAATTCAGGTTTACATACGAAATTAATTGAAGCTTTCCATGCTTCTCCCATTGGAGGACACAGCGGCATTCAGGCTACATATCAGAGAGTGAAGAAGTTGTTTCATTGGAATGGGGTAAAGCAAGATGTACAGAATTTTGTACAGCAGTGTCAAGTATGTCAGCAAGCTAAACATGAAACCTGTAAATACCCAGGGTTGCTCAAACCATTGCCCATACCAGTCAGAGCTTGGGAAGATATCACTATGGATTTTGTGGAAGGGCTGCCAAAATCCAATGGATACAGTGTCATTTTGGTAGTGGTGGACAGATACTCCAAATACAGTCATTTCATCCCTCTGAAACATCCATACTCTGCTGCTACAGTAGCCCAAGCATTTATGCAACAAGTGGTGAAGCTCCACAGCAAGCCCTTGACTATAACATCTGACAGAGACACAGTGTAACACCCCGGATACAACTTTCCATATTCGTAACTCCAACTCTTGCCTTTTCCGGAGATGTGATTTATTATTTCCTCCGTGGTTGGGTTTTTGTCTGTTGTTTTGCATTTTGTTCATGTCTTGCATTTCATCTCATGGCATCATCTGCATTTCATCCGCATGTTTTTCAAAACTTGCATCCGTTCGTGTGTTCCGTCAGTTCTCTCTGTTGTCCGTTCCGAGCCCCGATACACTCGCACGCGCCCGCGGCACCTCCGAAATATTATTTTATAAGTGGCATAAAAATGTTCTCGGAATGGGCTGCAACTTGTCATGCGGTCTTATTATAGTGTAGACAGGCCGCCTGCCAAGTTTCATCGCATTCGAGTCCATCGATAGCCCAACCGTTGAACATAGCGGTACTGCTGCGGTACCTTCGCTGGACGTTTTCGGTCTCCGGAAGCAGTTGCGGGCTGCATTTCTATTCTCTCCCTCAGTCCGGACCCTCTCCTCACAGCCCACCCGCAGCCCACCTAGTTCCCCCTCCGTCTGAGCCGCTCGATCGCGATCCGAAGGTCCCAAACCCCTAAACCCAAACCCTAGCCATCCCCGCCTATATATGGACACCCTCCTTCCATTTTGGCAGCCAAGCCCTCCTCGAGCCCCGCCACCAAACTCCCTCCGTTTCGCGCCCGGCCAGCCTCCTCCGCCACTTGGCGCTTCCTCGAGGTCAGCCGCCACCGCGCCGCCGCCCTCCACCTCTCCTGCGCGCCCTCGCCTCCCCAAGGCCTCCTCCACCTCAGCCCATGAGGCCCAGATCGGGCCCGCCAAGCCCATCTGGGCCCGGCTCCAGCTCGCTGCGCCTGGCGCCTCCAGCAGCGCCCCGCCGCGTGGCCGTCCGCCCGCTTCGCCGGTCTGCGCCACCTCGGCAAGTCCGTCGCCCCGCCACCGATCCGCTCCGCCGCCCGCAAGTTGAGCGCCTGCCTGCCCTCCATCTCTCCCTTCGCCCTCCTCTCATCTCTCTCTCTCTTTGAACCAGACGCCGCCGCCATGGCCGCCAAGCTCCCTCGTCGCGCCGTTCTTGAGTCCCAAGCCCACATTCGCGCCGTGGATCCCAAGGCCGAGTTGAAGCCCTCGCCGGACCCTGGCTGCTTGCCTTCCGGCCCCGCTGAACCCTCGCTTCGCCTTGGCGAATTCGTCATGGCAGCGCCGCCGCAGCGGATCGGGAGGAGCCGATCCAGCTCGTCCCGCTCGCCGTTGACCGATGCGTCCCTCCGCGTGGGCCTTCCCGCGTGGGCCTCCCAGCCCAAATTTCAAGATCGTGAGGCCCAGCGCCCACCGGCCTCCCTCTCGCTTCCGACTGGCTTGGCCCAATGTGAGCAGCTCCCCAGCCCAAGAAGGCGCCAGATTTGGCCCGTGTTTTTTTTCCTCGCTTGAGTTTTTCTCTATTATCCAAGACTAGCTTTTTCTGAAAACCCTTAGACTTCATGCATGTAATAACTAATTAACCGTGCATCGGATTTAAACAAACTTTATATGTAAAATGCTTAGAAAATTGTGTAGATTAATAATATGTCTTTTTCATCCCATGTTAAAATGTTTAACTTGCTGTTTATTTAAATTTGCTAATATGCCATGGTAAAATGATTTAATTCATAACTTAATAACCGTAGCTCGGATTTAAACAAACTTTATATGTAAATGGGGTAGAAAAAAGCCTACTTTAACATGGTCCACTTTATTTTCCTGTTTAACAACAATAAAATTGTGTATAAGGCAGATCAGTACCGAATCTAAAATATTGCTCATGAGGATTTTCCGGAATTGTTGTTTCTTATTTCCGGCCTCATTTAAACTTGCCTAAGTAGTTAGTTTAATTATGCTCCACCCCTTGCCATGTTTAACAACATTTAATATTGTTGTGTACCTAAACGAGATCAAACTAAATATGTCAATGTGGTGTTTTGTCAATATGCAACTCGTTGCATATTGAGCTCCACTTAATTTGTAGTATTGTTTGTTGCACTTTGCCATGCCATGCCTCATTAAACCGGACATGCATCATACTTGATTGTGCATCGTGCCATGTTTATGCTTGTGCATTTATCATGTTGTTTGTTTCTTTCGGTGTTGCTTCTCGGTTCCGTAATGTTGCGATTGTGAGGATTCGTTCGACTACTTCCGCTCATCTTCATCATGGACTCGTTCTTCTTCCTTGCGGGATTTCAGGCAAGATGACCGCTACTACGGATCTCACTACTATCATTGCTATGCTAGTCGCCTCGTTCTATCGCTATGCTGCGTTACCTATCACTTGCTGCTCAAGCCATCCCAAATTGCCATGTCAGCCTCTAACCTTTTGCACCCTTCCTAGCAAACCGTTGTTTGGCTATGTTACCGCTTTGCTCAGCCCCTCTTATAGCGTTGTTAGTTTCAGGTGAAGATGAAGTTTGTTCCTTGTTGGAACATGGAGATGTTGTTCCTTGTTGGAACATGTTTACTTGTTGGGATATCACAATATATCTTATTTAATTAATGCATCTATATACTTGGTAAAGGGTGGAAGGCTCGGCCTTATGCCCGGTGTTTTGTTCCACTCTTGCCGCCTAGTTTCCGTCATATCGGTGTTATGTTCCCGGATTTTGCGTCCCTAACGCGGTCGGGTGATTTATGGGACCCCTTGACAGTTCGCTTTGAATAAGACTTTTCCAGAAGGCCCAACCTTGGTTTTACCATTTGCCTCACCACCACCTATACCCTTCCTTGGGTCGGCCAACCAAAGGGTCATCTTTATTTAGCCCCCGGACCAGTGCTTCTCTAAGTCTTTGGCCCGAACCGAGTAGATCGGGGCCCCTCGTGGCAACTCGAGGTTTGGTTTTACTCGTAGGATGTCTCATCCGGTGTTGCCTCGAGAACGAGATATGTGCAGCTCCTATCGGGATTGTCGGCGATCGGGCGGCTTCTTTGGTCTTGTTTTATTCTTTGTCGAAATGTCTTGTAGCCGGATTCCGAGACTGATCGGGCTTCCGGGAGAAGGTCTATTCTTCGTTGATCGCGAGAGCTTATCATGGGCTAAGTTGGGACACCCTGCAGGGTTTGAACTTTCAAAGCCGTGCCGCGGTTATGTGGCAGATGGGAATTTGTTAATGTCCGGTTGTAGAAAACCGAAGTTGATCTTAATTAAAATACACCAACCGTAATGCGTAATCGTGAGTGTCTCTTTTCGGGTTGATCGAGGGAGAACACGGTTTCGGGTTATGTCGACGTAAGTAGGAGTTCAGGATCACTTCTTGGTCATTACTAGTTGAAGACCGTTCCTTTGTTTCTCTTCTCGCCTCATTTGCGTATGTTAGCCACCATATATGCTTAGTCGCTGCTGCAACCTCACCACTTTACCCTTCCTTTCCTTTTGAGCTTTGCTAGTCTTGATACCCATGGTAATGGGATTGCCGAGTCCTCGTGGCTCACAGATTACTACACCACCGATTCTTGTGTACAGGTTGTGCGATGATCATGACGCGAGAGCGATGCTTGCTTGTCTTCTTCTTTCGCTTCTTCGATCAGGGGATAGGTTCCAGGTCGGCAGCCTGGGCTAGCAGGGTGGATGTCGTTTGAGTTTCTGTTTATGTTTCATCCGTAGTCGGATGTTGATCTTGTGTATGATGTGATGTTGTATTCGTGTGGCATTGTATGCCTTATGTATGTACCCCCACTATTTTGTAATGTTGATGTAATGATATCCACCTTGCAAAAGCGTCTTCAAGATGCGCTTCTATCCTTGGTGGGACCTTCGAGTTCCTTTAGGATAGGGTCGCATCTTGGGCGTGACACACAGTGTTTACTAGCCATTTCTAGAAAGAGCTGTTGGCAATATGGGGCCCCAAATTACAAATGTCCACTGCCAGACACCCTCAAACAGATGGTCAAACAGAAAGGGTGAATCAATGTTTGGAGATGTATTTGAGGTGTGCAATTCATGACTCACCTACCAAGTGGCACAACTGGCTGGCACTGGCAGAACTGTGGTACAATACCACTTACCACTCTTCCTTGGGATACACACCATTTAAGGCCTTGTATGTGCAAGATACACATATGGGTCAGTTTCTCAGACCACCTGAAGATACTTCTCCTAATATTCAGCAGTGGTTGTAGGACATACAAGCCCATGCCGAACATTTGAAACATCATCTTCAGAGAGCTCAGCAGAAGTTCAAAGCAGACGCTGACAAGCACAGGACAATGAGGGAGTTTGCAGTAGGGGAATTTGTCTTCCTGAAATTGCAGCCTTATGGACAACTATCCTTGATCAACATACCTTGCCCTAAACTGGCTTTCAAGTACTTTGGACCATTTCAGATTCTGGAGAAGTTTGGTCCAGCAGCCTACAAGTTGGCCCTTCCTCCTGATACACAAATTCATCCAGTGTTTCACGTGTCTCAGTTGAAGCAACAAGTACCTGATCACACTCCAGTTTTCCAAACATTACCAAAACTTCCAAGGCTAGATACTGAAGAGTTGACTCCATCAGAAAATTTGGACCTCCATTGGTAAAGCGAGGAAATGCAGTGTTCTTCTCAAGCAACGGCCCCAGAAAAGAGCTTGATGTCTACTATGCAACCTTCTTCTTGTAGACGTTGTTGGGCCTCCAAGTGCAGAGGTTTGTAGGACAGTAGAAAATTTCCCTCAAGTGTATGACCTAAGGTTTATCAATCCATGGGAGGCGTAGGATAAATATGGTCTCTCTCAAGCAACCCTGCAACAGAATAACAAAGAGTCTTCTGTGTCCCCAACACACCCAATACAATGATAAATTGTATAGGTGCACTAGTTCGGCGAAGAGATGGTGATACAAGTGCAATATGGATAGTAGATATAGGTTTTTGTAATCTGAAAATATAAAAATAGCAAGGTAACTAATGATAAAAGTGAGCGTAAACGGTATTGCAATGCTTCGAAACAAGGCCTAGGGTTCATACTTTCACTAGTGCAAGTTCTCTCAACAATAATAACATAACTGGATCGTATAACTATCCCTCAACATGCAACAAAGAGTCACTCCAAAGTCACTAATAGTGGAGAACAAACAAAGAGATTATTGTAGGGTACGAAACCACCTCAAAGTTGTTCTTTCTGATCGATCTATTCAAGAGTCCATAGTAAAATAACACGAAGCTATTCTTTTCGTTCTATCTATCATAGAGTTTGTACTAGAATAACACCTTAAGATACAAATCAACCAAAACCCTAATGTCACCTAGATACTCCAATGTCACCTCAAGTATCCGTGGGTATGATTATACGATATGCATCACACAATCTCAGATTCATCTATTCAACCAACACAAAGAACTTCAAAGAGTGCCCCAAAGTTTCTACTAGAGAGTCAAGACGAAAACTTGTGCCAACCCCTATGCATAAGTTCACGAGGTCACGGAACCCGCAAGTTGATCACCAAAACATACATCAAGTAGATCACGTGATATCCCATTGTCACCACAGATAAGCACATGCAAGACATACATCAAGTGTTCTCAAATCCTTAAAGACTCAATCCGCTAAGATAACTTCAAAGGGAAAACTCAATCCATTACAAGAGAGTAGAGGGGGAGAAACATCATAAGATCCAACTATAATAGCAAAGCTCGCGATACATCAAGATCGTGCCAAATCAAGAACACGAGAGAGAGAGAGAGAGAGAGAGAGAGAGAGAGAGAGAGATCAAACACATAGCTACTGGTACATACCCTCAGCCCCGAGGGTGAAATACTCCCTCCTCGTCATGGAGAGCGACGGGATGATGAAGATGGCCACCGAAGAGGGATTCCCCCCTCCGGCAGGGTGCCGGAACAGAGTCTCGATTGGTTTTTCATGGCTACAGAGGCTTGCGGCAGCGGAACTCCCGATCTATTGTACTCCCCGATGTTTTTAGGGTATATGGATATATATAGGCGAAAGAAGTCGGTCAGGGGAGCCACGAGGGGCCCACGAGGGTGGGGGGCGCGCCTCCCTGCCTCGTGGCTTCCTCGAAGCTTCCCTAACGTCTACTCCAAGTCTCCTGGATTGCTTCCATTCCAAAAATAACTCTCCCGAAAGTTTCATTCCGTTTGGACTCCGTTTGATATTCCTTTTCTCCGAAACACTGAAATAGGCAAGAAAACAACAATTTGGGCTGGGCCTCCGGTTAATAGGTTAGTCCCAAAAATAATATAAAAGTGTTTAGTAAAGCCCATAAACATCCAAAACAGATAATATAATAGCATGAATACTTCATAAATTATAGATACGTTGGAGATGTATCAGCATCCCCAAGCTTAATTCATGCTCGTCCTCGAGTAGGTAAATGATAAAAGAAATAATTTATGAAGTGTGAATGCTAGCAGGTGCACAAGTTTGATCAATGATAATTCAATCACCTTTTCTAGCATCATTATATGTCATAACAGTAGCTCATCTCATAAAACTTCTCATGATCAAGTAAAAAGCTATTCACATGTTAAAGCATAGACCATAAACTTTCTTGAAAACTAACAAACTATGTTCTCAGTCATCAAACAATTGCAATTCATCTTATTTTCAGGAAGGGTCTATGTAAGAGCTTTGATTTAGCAAATCCCACATAATCAACTATCATATAGTCTTCCATGATTGCTACCACTCAAAGCATATTTTTAGAACAAATAGCATTCATCGAACACAGAGAAAGATAGGGGCTTAATGTTTCGCCTCCCAACCTTTTACCTCAAGGGTAATGTCAACAATAATAATTCATGATCAAATATATTTGAATGGCCATATATGCTTAGATCTTTCCATCACATGATGCTTGCCAACTAAAGAGTAGGTTGGAATGAGAAGGAATACTACTGACTCTTGCATAAAAGTAAAAGATAGGCCCTTCGCAGAGGGAAGCAGGGATTTGCAGAGGTGCCAGAGCTCGAAGCTAAAACAGAGATGAAAATAATTTTGAGAGGTATGCTTTCATTGTCAACATAACGACCAAGAGTTCCCAGTATCTTCCATACTAGATACATTATGGGCGGTTCCCAAACAAAAAGGTAAAGATTTTACTCCCCTCCACCAACAATCACACTCCACGGCTTGTCTGAAACAACGGGTGCCGTCCAACTTTCAACAATCCCGCGGGAGTTTGTTTAAATTATTTGCGAAATTGTTTTTGATCTTTTGATCATAGGACTGGGCATCCCAGTTACCAGCCATTTTCTCGTGAATGATGAGCGGAGTCCACTCATCGTGAGAATAACCCACCTAGCATGGAAGATACTGACGGCCCCTAGTCGCTACATGAGCGATTCGGGCATACAAAACAGATTATTATTTGAAGGTTTAGAGTTTGGCACATGCAAATTTACTTGGAACGGCAGGTAAATACCGCATATAGTTAGATATGATGGACACTCATGGAAGAAACTTGGTTCAAGGAATTTGGATGCACAAGCAGTATTCCCGCTTAGTACAGATATTTTGGCTAGCAAAGGATTCTAAATAGCAAGCACCACATGTTAGAGGATCCATATAACAATATAACTTATACAAATATACCCAAACATAACTCATTAAGTTGTCTTCCTTGTCCAACTTCAACTAATTTGAACAAGTTTGAAAATAATTAATGGGGATCACAATCATAGAAGATGTCCAAGATAGTATATTTATATGTGAAATCTCTCTTCCTTCAATATTCTTTCATGAATTGTTCAAGTGACCAATACAATGTTTGCTAACCTTCAAAAAATTTACCACCTCTACTTCTTATATGTGAAGGCATTACTCCCCATGGGAAAGGCATATGAAACATATAAAATTTCAGATTTATGACATTCAAATCATTCAACCATTTACTCATAGGATATAAGTGAAGCACACGAGTAAATGACAAACTACTCCAAAAAGATATAAGTGAAGATCAATGAGTAGTTAAATAATTATGTAGCTATGTGAAGACTCTCATTTAAGAATTTCAGATCTTGAGATATTATTCAAACAACAAGCAAAAAAAATCGACATTTCAAGGATAGCACTCATCATGTGAAGAAGCAAAAACTTAGGCTCAACCGATACTAACCGATAATTGTTGAAGAAGAAAGGTGGGATGCCTACCGGGGCATCCCCAAGCTTAGATACTTGAGACTTCTTGAAATATTATCTTGGGGTGCCTTGTGCATCCCCAAGCTTGAGCTTTTGTGTCTCCTTAATTCCTCTCATATCACGGTTTCCTAAATCTCGAAAGCTTCATCCACACCAAACTCAACGAGAACTCGTGAGATAAGTTAGTATAAAACAATGCAAAAACCTTATCATTTTCTACTGTAACAAATCACTACAATTATTATTCAACATTGCATACTAAATGCCTCTGCATATTTAATACTCCTATCCTCAAATAGAATCATTAAACAAGCAAACATATGCAAACAATGCAAACATAACAGCAATCTGCCAAAACAGTACAGTCTGTAAAGAATGCAAGATTCACCATACTTCCCTAACTCCAAACATTATGAAATTCTACCACACTATATAAAATTTATTAGAGCTTATTATGCAAAAAGTTTCAACATTTTATCATATTCTGACTTTTCTAGGGAATTTTTGCAACAACAGTAAACTTTCTATTTGAAACAGCAACAGGTATACTTGCAAAATAAGCATGATAAAGGCTATCCTTGACATTTTTATTGAAAATAGAGATGCAAAACATTATTATAAATAACATAAAGAAAATAATAACAAAATAAAATGATGCTCCAAGCAAAACACATATCATGTGGTGAATAAAAATATAGCTCCAAGAAAAGTTACCGATGAACGAAGACGAAAGAGGGGATGCCATCCGGGGCATCCCCAAGCTTAGGTTTTTGGTTGTCCTTGAATATTAACTTGGGGTGCCTTGGGAATCCCCAATCTTAGGCTCTTGCCACTCCTTATTCCATAATCCATCGAATCTTTACCCAAAACTTGGAAACTTCACAACACAAAACTTAACAGAAGCTCGTAAGCTCCGTTAGTATAAGAAAATAAATCACCACTTAGGTACTGTTGGGAACTCATTCTAAATTAATATTGGTGTAATATCTACTGTATTCCAACTTATCTATGGTTCATACCCTCCGATACTACTCATAGATTCATCAAAATAAGCAAACAACACATAGAAAACAGAATCTGTCAAAAACAGAACAGCCTGTAGTAATCTGCATCAAACGCAAACTTCTGGAACTCAGAAAAATCTGCCAAAATAGGAAGATCTAGATAATTTGATTATTTATCTACTGAAATTGGAATCAGTATTTTATCACTTTCTTGTGATTTTTAATAGTTGTTTTTGTGAGCAGAAAGTTTCTGTATTTTTCAGCAAGATCAAATAATTATCATCCAAGAAGATCCTATAGGTCTTACTTGGCACAAACACTAATTAGAACATAAAACCACATCTAATCAGAGGATAGATGATTTATTTATTAATAAACAGGAGCAAAAAGTAAATAACAAAAATAAAATTGGGTTGCCTCCCAACAAGCGCTATCGTTTAACGCCCCTAGCTAGGCATGATGATTTCAATGATGCTCACATAAAAGATAAGAATTGAAACATAAAAAGAGCATCATGAAGAATATGACTAGCACATTTAAGTCTAACCCACTTCCTATGCATAGGGATGGGATTTTGTGAGCAAACAACTTATGGAAACAATAATCAACTAGCATAGGAAGGCAAAACAAGCATAACTTTAAAACGTTAAGCACATAGAGAGGAAACTTGATATCATTGCAACTCCTACAAGCATATATTCCTCCCTCATAATAATTTTCAGTAGCCTCATGAATGAATTCAACAATATAACTATCACATAGAGCATTATTTTCATGATGCATAAGCATATAAATTTTATTACTCTCCACATAAGCAAAATTCTTCCCATTCGGAATAGTGGGAGCAAACTCAACAAAGTAACTATCATGTGAAACATAATCCAATTGAAAATTAAAATCATGATGACAAATTTCATGGTTATCTTTATTATTTATAGCATAAATGTCATCACAATAATCATCATAAATAGGAGGCATGCTTTCATCATAATAAATTTGCTCATCAAAACTTGGGGGACTAAACATATCATCTTCATCAAACATAGCATCCCCAAGCCTGTGGCTTTGCATATCATTAGCATCATGGGTATTCAAAGAATTCATACTAACAACATTGCAATCATGCTCATCATTCACATATTTTATGCCAAGCATTCTATGTAACTCTTCTTCTAGTACTTGAGCACAATTTTCCTTCCCATCATTTTCACAGAAGACATTAAAAAGATGAAGCATATGAGGCACCCTTAATTCCATTTTTTGTAGTTTTCTTTTATAGACTAAACTAGTGATAAAACAAGAAACTAAAAGATTAGATTGCAAGCCTAAAGATATACCTTCAAGCACTCACCTCCTCGGCAACTGCGTCAGAAAAGAGCTTGATGTCTACTACGCAACCTTCTTCTTGTAGACGTTGTTGGGCCTCCAAGTGCAGAGGTTTGTAGGACAGTAGCAAATTTCCCTCAAGTGGATGACCTAAGGTTTATCAATCCGTGGGAGGTGTAGGATGAAGATGGTCTCTCTCAAGCAACCCTACAACCAAATAACAAAGAGTCTCTTGTGTCCCCAACACACCCAATACAATAGTAAATTGTATAGGTGCACTAGTTCGGCGAAGAGATGGTGATACAAGTGCAATATGGATAGTAGATATAGGTTTTTGTAATCTGAAAATATAAAAACAGCAAGGTAACTAATGATAAAAGTGAGCGTAAACGGTATTGCAAAGCTCCGAAACAAGGCCTAGGGTTCATACTTTCACTAGTGCAAGTTCTCTCAACAATAATAACATAACTGGATCATATAACTATCCCTCAACATGCAACAAAGAGTCACTCCAAAGTCACTAATAGCGGAGAACAAACAAAGAGATTATTGTAGGGTACGAAACCACCTCAAACTTATTCTTTCTGATCGATCTATTCAAGAGTCTGTAGTAAAATAACACGAAGCTATTCTTTCTGTTCGATCTATCATAGAGTTCGTACTAGAATAACACCTTAAGATACAAATCAACCAAAACCCTAATGTCACCTAGATACTCCAATGTCACCTCAAGTATCCGTGGGTATGATTATACGATATGCATCACACAATCTCAGATTCATCTATTCAACCAACACAAAGAACTTCAAAGAGTGCCCCAAAGTTTCTACCATAGAGTCAAGACGAAAACTTGTGCCAACCCCTATGCATAAGTTCACGAGGTCACGGAACCCGCAAGTTGATCACCAAAACATACATCAAGTAGATCACGTGATATCCCATTGTCACCACAGATAAGCACATGCAAGACATACATCAAGTGTTCTCAAATCCTTAAAGACTCAATCCAATAAGATAACTTCAAAGGGAAAACTCAATCCATTACAAGAGAGTAGAGGGGGAGAAACATCATAAGATCCAACTATAATAGCAAAGCTCGCGATACATCAAGATCGTGCCAAATCAAGAACACGAGAGAGAGAGAGATCAAACACATAGCTACTGGTACATACCCTCAGCCCCGAGGGTGAACTACTCCCTCCTCGTCATGGAGAGCGTCGGGATGATGAAGATGGCCACCGGATAGGGATTCCCCCCTCCGGCAGGGTGCCGGAACAGGGTCCCGATTGGTTTTTCATGGCTACAGAGGCTTGCGGCAGCGGAACTCCCGATCTATTGTGCTCCCCGATGTTTTTAGGGTATATGGATATATATAGGCGAAAGAAGTCGGTCAGGGGAGCCACGAGGGGCCCACGAGGGTGGGGGCACACCTAGAGGGTAGGGCGCGCCTCCCTGCCTCGTGGCTTCCTCGAAGCTTCCCCGACGTCTACTCCAAGTCTCCTGGATTGCTTCCGTTCCAAAAATAACTCTCCCGAAGGTTTCATTCCGTTTGGACTCCGTTTGATATTCCTTTTCTTCGAAACACTGAAATAGGCAAGAAAACAACAATTTGGGCCGGGCCTCCGGTTAATAGGTTAGTCCCAAAAATAATATAAAAGTATTTAGTAAAGCCCATAAACATCCAAAACAGATAATATAATAGCATGAATACTTCATAAATTATAGATACGTTGGAGATGTATCAAAGAGCATTAGTAAGCATGCATGATCATAGCAAGTTCAACCTGCCACTACTTTGGTGTCATCCTACCACCACATCCAAAAGAGGGTGTAATCCTACCACCGCAAGCTCGTGATCACCGCGAGGATCACCGTGAGGGGTTAGTATATACCACCTGACCAAAGTATAAAGATCATAAGATTGTTTTCAAGCCCTAAGTACACAAAATATACGTCGTTATCGTCGTCCTTGTCGCCATGGCCGTCGAGATCATGCATGTCGTCGCCACTGTCGGTGTCAAAACCGGCCGATCTCGAGTAGGGGGTCCCAAACTGTGCGTCTGAGGAACGAAGGTAACAGGAGACAGGGGACACGATGTTTACCCATGTTCGGGCCCTCTTAATGGAGGTAATACCCTACTTCCTGCTTGATTGACTTTGATGAGTATAGGGGTTACAAGAGTTGATCTACCTCGAGATCGTTATGGCTAAACCCTAGATGTCTAGCCTATATGAATTCAGATGGCCTCTACGGACTAAACCCCCCAGTTTATATAGACACCAGAGGGGGCTAAGGATATACAGAGTCGGTTTACAAAGGAAGGAAACTACACATCCGGAAGCCAATCTTGCCATCCACGCAAAGGAGAGTCCCATCCGGACACGGGGAAATGTCTTCTACCTTAAATCTTCACAGCCCATCAGTCCGGCCCATGTCACATAGCCCGGACGCCCGAGGACCCCTTAATCCAGGACTCCCTCAGTAGCCCCTGAATCGGTCTTCAATGACGAGGTATCCGGCGCGCAGCTTGTCTTCGGCATTGCAAGACGGGTTCCTCCTTCGAATATTTCAAAGTAATCTTCTGAACAAAAGAACAGTATCCGGCTCTGCATACCAGCCACAACCCTCAACCATGAAGGCAAAATAATTAATCAAAATAAGGACTGTCAACTGACAACCCTCTTGGCGAAACGTCACGTCTGGCCTCTTTATCATTTCGAACCGTTTTTGGACTCCCGCTTCGTGTTTGGAGGCGCGACCTCCATTGACACGTCTTGTCAAAACAGATATCGTGTCCGCTTATTGCGGGATCCTCATCAATACTAGCTTGGGTAATCCAACCGTTCCATTCACACAACCCCTTGGGATTAGGCGAGTTTTAAGGCTTGAGGGGGGACGTTTGATATTCACGACCTATATAAGTGGATAAAGATCCATCTTTTCACCCCAAGCATTCTTCCTTACTCTGCCTTCCCATCCTCGAGCTCCAGCGCCCAAGCTTCAATCTTTCCCACCACCACCAACCTCTCCATCCATGTCCGGATCCGGCTCTCAGGGCAAGTGGGTGGCCTCCTCTATCACGGAGAAGGACGTCAAGGAGCTCCGGGAAGCGAGGTACCTAACTGCGGACGTCGCGCATAGGCTCCCTGCCAAAAAGCAGGTCATCCCTACTCCGGAGCCTGGCAAAAGTGTTGTGTTCATGCCCCCACTTCCTCCGCGGGCTAGGGTTTCCCCTCCACCCCTTCGTCTGTGGCCTCATGTTCTACTACGGGCTAGATTTCCACGATCTATCCCCGAATTCCTTCCTCCACATCTCGGCGTTTATCGTCGTGTGCGAGGCGCTACTCCGCATCCCCGCACACTTCGGCCTCGGGCTCAAAGTCTTCAATGCAAAGACGAAGGTGGTCGATGGGCAGCATGCGGACTGCGGTGCTGCCATGGTGAGCAAGTTGCCCGACACCACTTGGCCCAAAGGGTCCTTCATGGAGATCGTGAAGGTTTGGCAACAAGAGTGGTTCTACATCACCGAACCCCGCGACGCCAGATGGGCGGCCACTCCTGAGTTCAGATCCGGGCCCCCTATGTGGCTCGCGTCCTGGACCAACAAGGGTCTGGACTGGGGGGTCGACCGACGAAGTGATGATGCTGCAAAAGCGCATCAAGAATATGATAAACAAGGACACCAGTCTCACTGAAGTGATTCAGGTGATGCTCTTCCGCCGGATACTCCCCTGCCAACGCCGGCCTGTCCATATGTGGGAGTTCAATCCGGAAGGTCCCCGGACTGTGCATCACTTATTTGGCACAACGCGCGAAGAGATATGGAAGCAGCTCTTCAAGGCCCAGAAGACGTGGCCGAAGAAGACCGAAGACATCGGTCTCGACAGCGAGAATCCGACCACTCCTGTAAGTTTTTTAGTTCCGAACAGAATTTCGGTCCATAAATCAAAGGTTATACTGAGATTTCCATTCCTCATTCAGGGCTGGACAGCGAAGGCGGAGTGGATCAAGTGTCCTGCTCCGCTACCTGAAGACCCAGCCAATCCTCTGCTAACGAGGATGCTGGTTACGGCGCCGTATCAAGCGCCCGAGAAGAAGGCCAAGGAGGCCAAGGGCGGCCTCCCCCGTAAAGGTACTTTGGACGCAGTGTCCGGAGAAACCGAAGCCCACTCCTCCCACGAGGGAGATGAAGATGAGGAGGAGGAGGAAGCGGAAAGTGGCTCTCCCCTTAAGGGGATAAGAAAGAAAAGGGCAGCCTCCGCAGACCTGGAGGAGCGGGCGTCCAAGAGGGAGATATAACCCTCTCGGACGGTTCAGATATGGATGCCGAACACACCCCCAAGAGGTGCCTCAGGGAGAATCCCCTAGCAGAATCGTAAGTGTCAAAAAGGGTACTTTGCAAATATTCGGTCTATTATGGTTGTAATATAACATATCACATTGTGTGTTTCAGCCCGGCCCGCGACCTCCCCCAACCATCGCTGTCTGAGGGGAACTCTCTAGCCCCAGGGATGGGGGAGAGCGAGACGCCTCCACAAGCCTCTCCATCGAACAATGCGGATGACACCGAGTTGTTGTCCCGAAGGGCCTCTCCGGGCCACGGAGAGGTGAGGGAGGCCGCGGACACGGCGCCTGGAGGTGAGGCCTTGGCTGCCGAGAACATGGGGGCACAACCCCCATGGAGACCGACGGCGGGGGCCCTGATCAGTCCGGCCCCCAGTCGAACACAATTCCGTAGATCCATACGACTCCGGAATTGAGCGAGCAACCCCCTTCGAAGGAGGGGGGAGTGCCAACTTCGGCGGCGACCTCCACTAATCCGGAGGCGCCGAACATTCTGGTGGAGGCACTACAACATGTTGCCATCTTAGATGAGCACCACACCCTGATGGGTGCAGTTGTTGAGAAGGTTCAGTCCGCAAAGAGCGGGTTGAACGAAGCCTTCACCAGCTTGCTAACAGGCTTCGAGGTATGCGACGTAATATTCTTTGCCACTTATCATATGAAAAAATATGACTGTATATAGATAGTAGCCCCTGAGACTGTGTTCAGTTTTTGAAAAAGGCCGAACAGAGGATCACATAGTATTTGGTAGAGGTGACGGACTTTTCTATTTGTATAACAGGCTTCTCTGTTGGCGGCGACCGCCCAGGCCGCTGAAGTTTCCGATCTCAAGCGGAGGCTGCAGCTGGCTGATGATGATATCGTCCGCATAAACAAGCGGTTCGATGAGGCACAAGGTATGTTTAAAATATCTCGCACATGCCTGAATTGATATGCGAATTCTGAGTTTAAACTCATGCGCTGTGATGTGTATGATTGCAGGCAGCGCGGCCGAGGTCGAGACCCTCAAGAGTGCCCTTGTCCAAGCCAAGGAGGAGGCGAAGGCGAGCAAAGCGTCCGCAGACAAAGCGGTTGCGGATTTAAAGTCCGAACAAGTCACCCGCCGCCAGTACGAGGAGAGGGTGACCGAGGTGGAGCAAGAGCTCAAGGACGCAGCCGGCAAGTGCGAGTCCTTGGAGGAGAAGAATAAGGCTCAAGTGGCCGAACTCGCCAAGGCCCTCCAAGAGGCCAAGGAGGCGCGGACCGAGTGCCGGGCAGCTCGTGAGGAAATCCGGTAGTCCGAACAGATAGCGGCTGGTAAGCCCTTTCTTTTGCAGACTATATTTGGCGGTCAAAGATATGCCTTGCTCACTCGACTGTGGAGTTCTCCATACACATTTGCGGATCTTCCGAAGAGTGCCGCCGACGCCGCGTAGTTCTTCCAGGCCCAGGAGGGGCACACAACGTAGAAGCTCTTCTGGTCAAAGTTCGCGGCACCGGAGCGTCCGACGCTGTTGAACAACCAGATGATGAAGTTGGCCGAGCTGCATAGGATGTTCGGATTGGCCATGAAGGACATGTTGGAAATATGCCCTAGAGGCAATAATAAATTAGTTATTATTATTATATTTCCTTGTTCATGATAATCGTTTATTATCCATGCTATATTGTATTGATAGGAAACTCAGATACATGTGTGGGTACATAGACAACACCATGTCCCTAGTAAGCCTCTAGTTGACTAGCTCGTTGATCAATAGATGGTTACGGTTTCCTGACCATGGACATTGGATGTCGTTGATAACGGGATCACATCATTAGGAGAATGATGTGATGGACAAGACCCAATCCTAAGCCTAGCACAAAGATCGTGTAGTTCGTATGCTAAAGCTTTTCTAATGTTAAGTATCATTTCCTTAGACCATGAGATTGCGCAACTCCCGGATACCGCAGGAATGTTTTGGGTGTACCAAACGTCACAATGTAACTGGGTGGCTATAAAGGTGCACTACGGGTATCTCCGAAAGTGTCTGTTGGGTTGGCATGAATCCAGACTGGGATTTGTCACTCCATGTGACGGAGAGGTATCTCTAGGCCCACTCGGTAGGACATCATCATAATGTGCACAATGTGACCAAGGGGTTGATCACGGGATGATGTGTTACGGAACGAGTAAAGAGACTTGCCGGTAACGAGATTGAACAAGGTATCGGCATACCGAAGATCGAATCTCGTGCAAGTACAATACCGCTAGACAAAGGGAATTGCATACGGGATTGCTTGAATCCTTGACATCGTGGTTCATCCGATGAGATCATCGTGGAACATGTGGGAGCCAACATGGGTATCCAGATCCCGTTGTTGGTTATTGACCGGAGAACGTCTCGGTCATGTCTGCATGGTTCCCGAACCCGTAGGGTCTACACACTTAATGTTCGGTGACGCTAGAGTTGTTATGGGAAATAGTATGTGGTTACCAAAGGTTGTTCGGAGTCCCGGATGAGATCCCGGACATGACGAGGAGCTCCGGAATGGTCCGGAGGTGAAGATCGGTATATTGGACGAAGGGTATTGGAGTCCGGAATTGTTCCGGGGTACCGGTGATGACCAGCGTGTCCGAAAGGGGTTTGGAGGCCCGACAAGCTTTGGGGGCCTTATGGGCCAAGGGAGAGGGCACATCAGCCCACTAAGGGGCTGAGCGCCCCTCCCACCCCATCTCACGTAACCTGGAGAGGTGGGGGCGCCACCCCTAGGGCAGCCACCCCTCCCGGCTTGGGGGGCAAGTTTCCTAGGGGGTGGGGGCACCAAAACCCATCTAGGGTCCCCTATGGCCGCCGCCCCTCCCCTAGGGAACCCTAGGGCGCCTCCCCCTCCTCCCTTCCCCCTATATATAGTGAGAGAGAGAGAGAGGGCAGCCGCACCCTTCCCCTAGCGCAGCCCTCTCCCTCCTCCAACACCTCCTCCTTCTCCGTAGTGCTTGGCGAAGCCCTGCCGGAGAACCACGAGCTCCATCACCACCATGCTGTCGTGCTGTCGGAGTTATCCCTCAACTTCTCCTCTCCCCTTGCTGGATCAAGAAGGAGGAGATGTCCCCAGGCTGTACGTGTATTGAACGCGGAGGCACCATTGTTCGGTGCTTAGATCGGAATCAACCGCGATCTGAATCGCTGCGAGTACGACTCCTTCATCCGCGTTCTTGTAACGCTTCCGCTTAGCGATCTTCAAGGGTATGAAGATGCTCATCCTCTCCCTCTCTTGTTGCTAGAATCTCCATAGATTGATCTTGGTGATGCGTAGAAAATTTTGAATTTCTGCTACGTTCCCCAACAGGACATCATAGTCCGGCTGTGGCCAACCGAACCCATTCCTAGCAGGTACTTCGGCCTGGTGCAGCGACTCGCTGACGCGCTGCCCCGAATTGAAGCTGTCAAGCGCTCGTCGTGTATAGAAGGTGCGCGGATGGCCTTTTCCCGTGTCAATATGCACTGGGCGAAGATGAAGGTCGTCGTCATGGCGGTCGAGGGCCCACCCCAAGGCAAGGACCACCGCAAGCTGGAGCGGTATTTCGAAGACATTCTGGAGGGTGCCCGATTAATAGAGGGCCAATGCTCAAAGGATATCTTATTTGAGTAAATGTATCCGGGATGCCCAGACGTTGTTTTATGAACCAGGGCTATGTAATATATTTATGCATTTACCTTAAATTTCTTGCCTCCTGTGCGGCCGTATTTTGTTAATTAGAAAGTTTGCCAATTGTCGGCTTCAGCCCCCACGTAGAGACTACGAGGGTGTTCGGGATAACGCGTGATCACTCTTGACCCAACGTCTTGGTCCATAAAGGATGTGTCTGCGTAACGAACCAGGCAATCAGACTATGCGGCTTTAGCACTTTCACTTAGCCATAGGAGTTTGACGGTGGGACTAAGTACTAGCCCCTGATGCATATGTGGCTATCGAACTGGGATGCCTTAAGCGCGTGACTGGCCGAAAGCCAGTCCTTCATATAATACGGAAGAAATCGCAAGAGGTTTATATTAAGTCACCAAATCGCTGACCAGCTCTCGCCGCATCATGACGGTCAGTTTTCAGCTTTCTCTACTGAGGTGTTTGACCGGACGGACCAGAAATACAATCGTAGTAGGTCTCCCTTTACTACCCTAGTCGAACAAGCGGAACATAAAGTAGTAACCACAGGAGCCAGGCAACCCAACTATTGACCAAAGACATGATTCGGAGCTGATGCATATAATGCAATATCCGGGACGCCGAAGTATTCTCTGAAGGTGTTCAGACTTTTTTTTTGGAAATATATGTGGCGGAATAAAGCCACTGGCATTTTAAGCTATGCCGAAGTGTATATGCCAATCTGACATGAAGAGGGAATACAGATTATGAAATAAACCAATACCGGGTAGGGTTGGTAAAAGCTGTTACCATTATAATCTGATTGATACGTCAAAACGTGCTCTTACAGATAATGCCATAAGCATCCAGGCTTTTACATGCAGAAAATTTGAAAACAAGGGAAAGCTGTATACATGTCCTAAAAAGAAAAGGTAGTCTTGAAGATCCTTTGGACACCCTGTCGCACGTCTGCGCCGCTTTTCGCCTTGGTGGAGGATCCTTTGAGAGGATCGACGATCGTGTATATAGAAGGGGCCTGGGAGAGGCCCTTGTGCCACCGTAAAGTGATTTAGGTTTTAAAGAACCTATAATATAAGAGAAAAGAGAAAAAAGAAGAAGAAAATTAAGGTCCGAATAGGGTCGAGCCATATTATGGACCTCGTCCGCAGAGTGCCTCTCCGTCGCCGCCCAAGGTACTTTGAGTGCGTAGTTATGCACACGCGGTACATATGCCGCAATTAGATGGGGTGGTGGACGGAGGCAAAACTGCTAGTCCAGCTTCGGATTGACCAAGTTGTCGTTCTGCAGAGTAGGCCGAACTCGTTTAATAGAGTCCGGAGGCTTGATGGCCGATGAAGTGTTTGGCTTGATATGGTCGGTCTGTACCTCGACTGCAAGGGCCAGTACGGAGGGAGCATTTCATGTTTCCATTGACTGTGAGAACGCCGCAGGGTCCAGACATTTTGAGCTTTAAGTAAGCACAATGCAGGACTGCATTGAAGCGGGCAAAGGCACGTCCGAGCAGTGCGTAATAACCACTGCGGAAGGGGACGATGTCGAAGATTAAATCTTCGCTTCAGAAGTTGTCCGATGAACCGAAGACTACTTCCAATGTTAATGAGCCCGTGCAGCGGGCCTCAACGCCGGGTATCACACCTTTAAAGGTGGTGTTACTAGGCTTGATTCTTGACGGGTCAATACCCATTTCACGGATAGTGTCTTGATATATCAAGTTAAGACTGTTGCCGCCGTCCATAAGGACTCGAGTGAGATGATAACCGTCGATAATTGGATCGAGGACCAAGGCTGCCGAACCCCCATGATGGATACTGGTCGGGTGGTCCCTGCGATCGAAGGTAATCGGACAAGCCGACCACGGGTTAAATTTAGGGGCGACAGGCTCTACGGCGTAGACGTCCCTTAGCGTGTGTTTGCGCTCCCTCTTGGGGATGTGTGTAACATAGATCATGTTCACTGTTTTCACCTTAGGGGGAAATTTCTTTTGCCCCCTTGTGTTCAGTGGGCGGGGCTCCTCATCGTCCTCGCTTGGCGGCCCTTTCCCCTTGTTTTCGGTATTTAACTTACCGGCCTGTTTGAAGACCCAATAGTTTCTGTTGGAGTGATTGGCAGGCTTGTCAGGGGTGCCATGAATCTGGCACGGCCGATCAAGTATTTTGTCCAAATTAGATGGAACATATTTACTACCCTTGAATGGCTTCTTCCGTTGACCAGATTTAGAGCCGCTGAATTCGGAATTGACCATTGTGTCTTCAGCTTCTTCATTGTTGTTTCGAGGCTTATGTTTGTTGCGTCGTGGTCTGCCATTGTCGTCCCTGACTCCGGAGGTGCCAGGGTTGCTGGTACTGTTGCTTCTACGAGCCAGCCAGCTGTCCTCTCCCGCGCAGAAGCGGGTCATGAGTGCGGTAAGGGCTGCCATAGACTTTGGCTTTTCCTGACCGAGGTGTCGGGCGAGCCATTTGTCACGGACGCTATGTTTAAAGGCCGCAAGCGCTTCGGCGTCCGGACAGTCGACGATTTGATTCTTTTTTATTAAGAACCTAGTCCAGAGTTTTCGGGCTGACTCTCCGGGTTGTTGGACTATATGGCTAAGGTCATCGGCATCCGGAGGCCGGACATAGGTACCTTGGAAGTTTTCTCTAAAGGCATCCTCCAGATCTTCCCAGCTACGAATAGAGTTCTCTGGGAGGCTGTTTAGCCAGTGCCGTGTTGGTCCTTTCAGCTTTAGGGGGAGGTACTTAATTGCATGGAGATCGTCGCCGCCAGCCATGTGAATATGGAGAAGAAAATCCTCAATCCATACCGCGAGATCTGTCATTCCATCGTATGATTCAATGTTTACGAGTTTAAACCCTTCTGGAAATTGGTGCCGCGTTACCTCATCGGTAAAGCACAAGGGGTGTGTGGCGCCTCTGTATCGGGCAACGTCACGACGGAGTTCGGATGACATCCGTGTTCAGTTTTTGGCCCGAGTTCGGTTATGCTGCTCGCGCCAAGATTGAAGGCCGTTGTTTATAGTTGGAGCACGCCCCCTTGATCTGTAGATTGATCTGGTCTGGCCGGCTCTATTGTCCAGGTCCTGACATAAGTGGTAGGTGTAGCCTGGAGCCGCTACCTCTTTGCCTCGACGGCGAGGTGGTGCGGTTTGGTGTTCGGCGTAAGCAACCGATCTGTATCGCCCACGTGGTGGTCGGTCTGGTTCATCAGCATGATAATATCTTGACGGTATTGGCTCAAGGGCCTCGTTGTCGAATTGTGGCAGTAGCCGACGTTTCGATAACTCTTTGTTGGGCGCTCGAGGCCGTATTCCTCGGCTGCAAGGAACTGGGTCCATCTATCGTTGAGCGTATCCTGTTCGGCTTGAAGCTGTTGTTGTTTCTTTTTTAGGCTCCTCGCAGTTGTGATGAGTTGTCGCTTAAAGCGTTCTTGCTCGAGGGGTTCCTCTGGCACGATGAAATCTTTGTTGTCGAGGCTTACTTCCTCCTCAGAGAGCGGTAAATAGTTACTGTCCTCCGGATCTTCATTATCGGCAAGTTCGTCTGGGTTGACTTGTCCGTCTTCCCAATCATCCTGCTCTACGGCAGGCTCGATGGGGTGGTCAGAGTCTTCGGCATTCTCTGGAGTGTCATTGTCTCCGGTGCCGGTATTGCTTTCGATGCTTTGGTGGTACCTCGACGGGCTTGTCCTCGATCAGATCCTGATTGCCATCGTCGTCCTCTTTGGGTGTATCCACCATGTATACGTCGTATAAGTGGCAGTCCACCGGCCGGTGATAGGAGGGTTTTGGCCTTGTTCGGCGTCGGCATCGTCGTCCAGACCGTCGATGTCTTCGGAGGCGTAGTTGAGCATGTCGGTTAAGTCTCGATAGTGGCTACCAAGTGGGTGGTGGGTGGGACGCAAAATTCCCCACACTCAGCCCCTAGTTCGGGCTGGGCGTAATTCGGAGGTGATACCTCTGTGATGGCGAGAGACCGCATTAAGTCCAAGGCCTCGCTTAAGAGTGAAGGCCGGACGGAGAACCGAGGGCCTGCGGAGCTGGGCACGGTAGATTCTGCCAGGCTGTGCTCACCAGACGCATACCTCAAGAGTTCAGAGTTGGCATCCAGAGATGAGTTCGGCTCTCTGATGACAAGGAGGGTCCTGCTTGATTCTAGGTTCGCCGAATATACAGCTGCCTCTGGGTCTTCGGCAGGGAGCTCCATGGGAGGAGAGGGTCCGGTGGGTTTTGCGATCCCATCTTCGGATGAGGTGGCCTACTCTGGATCTGTGGCCAGGGCAGGGATGATAGTTTGTCTTTGAGCGGTGCCTGATGACGGATCCGATGGGTTGCCTTCTTGGAGATGAGGCATAGTGGTCGAGGCCGTGAACCCTTTGAAGATCAAGTCTCCTCGGTTAGCGAATCTGATCTGATGACCACGGGCGTAGTTGTCGATCTGCTCAAGGCAACCAGCTGAATTGGCGCATAGAGCGAAGCCGCCGAACACAAAAAGTTGATCGGGGAGGAAGGTCTCCCGGGAAACAGCCTCGTTGTTGATGATCAAATGAGCCATCGAACCTTCTGCCAACGACACAGTGGAACTCTCAATAAAAGCACCAATGTCGGGTCAAAACCGGCCGATCTCGGGTAGGGGGTCCCGAACTATGCGTCTGAGGATCGAAGGTAACAGGAGATAGGGGACACAATGTTTACCCAGGTTCGAGCCCTCTTAATGGAGGTAATACCCTACTTCCTGCTTGATTGACTTTGATGAGTATAGGGGTTAGAAGAGTTGATCTACCTTGAGATCGTTATGGCTAAACCCTAGATGTCTAGCCTATATGAATTCAGATAGCCTCTACGGACTAAACCCCCCGGTTTATATAGACACCGGAGGGGGCTAAGGATATACATAGTCGGTTTACAGAGGAAGGAAACTACACATCCGGATTCCAATCTTGCCATCCACGCAAAGGAGAGTCCCATCCGGACACGGGGAAAGGTCTTCTACCTTACATCTTCACGGCCCATCAGTCCGGCCCATGTCACATAGCCCGGACGCCCGAGGACCCCTTAATCCAGGACTCCCTCAGCCACCAGTAGAAGCAGCACTAGTAGTAGTGCTTGCCCAGCCAGGTCCTCAGCTAGAGCATCCCGTGGGTGTTTGGAAACGTTGCATGGAAAACAAAAAAATTTCTACGCACACACAAGATCTATCCATGGAGATGCATAGCAACGAGGGGAGAGAGTGTGTCTATCTACCCTCGTAGACCGTAAGCGGAAGCATTTCACAACGCGGTTGATGTAGTCGAATTTTCTTCATGCTCCAACCGATCTAGTACCGAACGCATGACACCTCCGCCTTCTGCACACGTTCAGCTCGGTGACGTCCTCCTCCTTCCTAATCCAGCAAGACGACGAGGTAGTAGACGAGTTCCGGCAGCACGGCGGCATGGTGATGTGATCCTCACAGGGCTTCGCCTAAGCACTACGAAAATATGACCGAGGGAGTAAATGGTGGACGGGGGCGCCGCACACGGCTAAGACAATGTTGTGTGTCCTTGTGTGGCGCCCCCTCTCCATGTATATATAGGTGGGAGGGGAGAGGGGGGCTGCCAGGGCGCACCCCTAGGGGCTGGCCGCCGGCCTAGGGCTCCTGCCCTCCCTCGCCCCCTCCTTTCCTTGTATGGACAAGGGGGAAAGGAAAGGGGGGGGGGGGGAGGAGAGGGAAGGAAGTGGGAGTCCAACTCCACACATTCCTTTCCTCCTCCCCTTTCCTTTCCCTCCCCTTAGGCCGGCCCTATAGTGCGTTCCCTCACTTGGCCCATAAGGCCCATATCTTTGTCGGGGATGCCCGAAACTCCTTCCAGTGACCCGATAAGTACCCGGTACCCTCCGAAACACTTCCGGTGTCCGAATACCATCGTAAAAACAATATATCAATCTTTACCTCTCGACCATTTCAAGACTCCTCATCATGTCCGTGATCTCATCCGGGACACCGAACAACATTCGGTCACCAAATCATATAACTCATATAACACTATATCGTCAACGGACGTTAAGTGTGTGGACCCTACGGGTTCGAGAACTATGTAGACATGACCGAGACACCTCTCTGGTCCATAACCAATAGCGGAACCTGGATGCCATATTGGCTCCTACATATTCTACTAAGATCTTTATCGGTCGAACCGTTATGACAACATACATAATTCCCTTTGTCCATCGGTATGTTACTTGATACGTCTCCAACGTATCTATAATTTATGAAGTATTCATGCTGTTATTTTATCATTCTTGGATGTTTTACAATCATTTTACAGCAACTTTATATTATTTTTTGGGACTAACCTATTAACCCAGTGCCCAGTGCCAGTTGCTGGCTTTTGCTTGTTTTTTACATCGTAGGAAATCAATACCAAACGGAGTCCAAACACCGCAAAACTTTTTGGAGATTTTTTATGGACCAGAACACCCAGGATGGGCCAGAGCAACACCTCGGGGGTGCCTCGAGGGGGGGGGGGGCACAACCCACCAGGGTGCGCCTGGGGGGCCAGGCACGCCCAAGTGGGTTATGCCCACCTCGGTGGCCTCCCGCACCCCCTCTTTACCCTATAAATTCACAAATATTCCAAAAACCCTCGAGGTTAACCTAGATTAGAAGTTCCGTCGTCGCAAAGGCTCTGTAGCCACTGAAAACCAATCTAGACCCTTTACGGCACCCTGCCGGAGGGGGGAATCATCACCGGTGGCCATCTTCATCATCCCGGTGGCCACCACGATGAGGAGGGAGTAGTCCACCCTTGGGGCCGAGGGTTTGTACCAGTAGCTATGTGTTTAATCTCTCTCTCTCTCTATCTCTCTCTCTCTCTCGTGTTCTTGAGATGTAACAATCTTGATGTATTGCGGGCTTTGTTAATATAGTCGGATCATATGGTGTTTTCCCCTCTCTATCTTGTTGTGATGAATTGAGTTTTCCCTTTGAGATTTTGTTGTTATAGGATTTAATACTTTTATGGATTTGAGAACACTTGATATATGTCTTGCAATTGAATAATCGTGGTGACAATGGGGTATCGTATTGATTCACTTGATATATGTTTTGGCACCAAACTCGCGGATTCCCGAGGTGACATTGGGGTAATCTATGCATAGGGGTTGATGCACGTTCTTGTCTTTGTTTCTCCGGTAGAAATCGGGGGGCACTCTTTGAAGTTCTTGTGTTGGATCGAGTATTATGAATATGAATTTGCTTTGGTGTTATTTTAGTACGAACTCTAGGGTAGATCAAATGGAAAGAATAGCTTTATTTTATTTTAGTACGAACTCTTGAATAGATCGAACGGAAAGAATAGCTTTGAGGTGTTTTCGTACCCTACAAACAATTTATTCTTATGTTATCTGCTAGATAGAAACTTTGGAGTGATTCTTCATCGCACTTTGAGGGATGGTTATATGATCCAATTATATTAGCACTGTTCAGAGATTGCACTAGTGAAAGTACAGACCCTAGGCCTCATTTCCAAGCATTGCAATACCGTTTTTGTGCCCGTTTACTATTTGCTACCTTGCTGTTTTTATTTATTTAGATAATAAAAATATATTTCTACCATCCATATTACACTTTTATCACCATCTCTTCGCCGAACTAGTGCACCTATACAATTTGCCATTGTATTGGGTTGCAGGGTTGTTCGAGAGAGACCATCTTCATCCTACACCTCCCACGGATTGATAAACCTTAGGTCATCCACTTGAGGGAAAATTTCTACTGTCCTACAAAACTCTGCGCTTGGAGGCCCAACACGAGTCTACAAGAATAAAGTTGCGTAGTAGACATCAAGCTCTTTTCTAGCGCCGTTGCCGGGGGAGGTGAGTGCATGAAGGTATATCTTTAGATCTTGCAATTGAATATTTTAGTTTCTTGTTTTATCACTAGTTTGGTCTATAAAATAAAACTACATAAAAAATGGAATTGAGGTTGCATCATATTATTTATCATCTTCATAATATCTTTCTTGAAAATGATGGATCGGAAAATTGTGCTCAATTGCTAGAAGAAGTCAATAAAATATTTGGCACAAAATATTTGAATGATGAGCATCATTGCAATGTTGTTAGTATGAATTCCTTGAATATCCAAAATGCTAATGAATGTTGCACTAGTCATGAGAAAAATGTCTCCTATAAGAATGTCAATTTTTGCGGAGTGAATTGGGAGTGCAATTGCACACCAAAAAGGGAAGATAGATTTTGTAAGAAGCATAAATATTTAGAAACGTAAAAGTTGCAAGAGAGGCTAGATGATTGTGCTGAAAGATGTAATTTTTTTCGCCATCCTTGTGAACTTTGCAATGAACGTGGTCATTTAAATCTCCAATGCAAATTATTCCATGATCAAATCGTGTCCAAAAATTGTGATAACTTGATTACCCTTCAGCATCATAAAGATCTTAGTCTTCTTTTGGGGTATGAAGAGATGAAATGTATAACTAAGGGTTTTCCAAATCCCAAGAGATTTCTTGATTTTGATCTAGAAGAAATTTATATGTTTTGTGCGGTGAATTGCATTGAGAATCCTTATATTGCCAACTATCTAAAGAGAAGAAAACAAATAGAATATGAAGAGAGTACTAATGAAAGGGAAAATATTCCGCAATACCCTCCTAGTGGTTATTATGATGAATCAGGTAACGAGGAGGAGCTTCCTATCCAATCAATCTCTTCAACAAGAAGCTTGAAAAAAATAATTAAACCCACACATGGTGTGGTGAAGAAGAAGAAAAGAATATAGTCAAAAAAATAAGAAAAGAAGAAGAAATGATAAAGGTAAAAAGGTATCTCTCCGAAATAATGTTGCTCCTATCACCATTGTGCCTCATGAAAGTGAATCAAATATATTGATGGAGGATGATGATATTGAGTATGATTTTGTGATACCTACTACTTGTTGTAATGATTATGATTGGGAAGACAACGATATCCCTTATGATCTTGAAAATCTTTTTAGCACTTGCTTGGAAGAATATGATAATAATGTTTTCTATACTATTGGTGCCATTCATGCTACTGATAAGAATGATTGTGATGATATGCAAAACCACAAGCTTGGGGATGCTATGTTTAATGAGTATGATATGTTTGAAGATTTATTTGCTGGAAATAATGCTTGTCATAAGCTTGGGGGTGCTTTGCTTAATGAATATGATCCTTTGATTCCTTCTACTTTCGATAAGAAAATTTATTATGATGATAGCATCCCTCCTATTTATGATGATTACATTTGATAAACGTGGGTTTGGAAGAATGTCAACTCTAGGTAGTAGTGATCCCACTATTTTGGAGGGTGTTGAATCTTATTATAATGTTGATGAAAGTGGATTTGGAGAGGTCATGACTTTATTTAGTGATACATCCACTATTTTGGAAGAGGTTTCAATTGACTATGACAATAAAGTTGCTATCTATGATGATTATTATGATGACATGTATGCCATAAAGAGTGATAAATATTCTATGCTTGTGCATCATGAAAAGAGTGTTGTATGTGATAGTTATATTATTGAATCCATTCATGATGTTTCTGAAAATTATTATGAGGAAGCAACTTATGCTTTTACTTATCTCAATAATATCAAGTTTCTTTTCTATGTGTTGATTGTTTTGAAGTTGCACTTATTTTACCTTCCTATGCTAGTTGATTCTTGTTCCCATAAGTTGTTTGCTCAGAAAATCCCTATGCATAGGAAGTGGGTTAGACCTAAATGTTCTAGTCATATGCTTCATGATACTCTCTTCATGTTTCAATTCTTATTTTTATGCGAGCATCATTGAAATCATCATGCCTAGCTTAAAAGGCAATAAAGAAAATCGCTTGTTGGGAGACAACCCAACACTTTTACCTACTGTTTTTGTGTGTTCACATGATTATGCTACTGTATTGATCATGTTTTATTGCTTTTGTTTCAATAAAGTGCCAAGTAAAGCCTTTGGGATCATGTTGGGTGATAGTTAATTTGATCTTGCTGAAAAACAGAAACTTTTGCGCTCACGAAAATAATTATCATTTTTAACATAAGAGTTCTTTTGAGTTTATTCTTTTTGAAAAGATTAATATACAAATTTCTCACGTGGTACTAATTTTTTCATAATTTTTGGAGTAGCAGAATTATGGTTATTCTGCAGATCATTACAGACTGTTCTGTTTTTGATAGATTCTGTTTTCAATGCATAGTTTGCTTGTTTTCTAGTTTCTATGGCATGCTCAATATAAATTGTGAAAAATGATATGCTACGGTAGGCATTGTGTGGAAACAATTATTAATCTTTTCTTTGACAGTACCAAAGTGAAATGGTTTGCTCTTTATCATACTAACCTATCTCACGAAGTTCCGTTAAGTTTTATGTGATTGAAGTTTTCAAGTTTTGGGTGAGATGTCGATATGAGGAGAATAAGGATTGACAAGACCCTAAGCTTGGGGATGTCCAAGGCACCCCAAGTTAATATCCAAGCAACTAATCTTGGGGATGCCCCGGAAGACATCCCCTCTTTCGTCTTCAACATTATCGATAACCTCACTTGGAGCTATGTTTTCGTTCGTCACATGATATGAGTTTTACTTGGAGCGTCAATTCATTTTGTTAGGATTTCTTTGATGTTATTTAGAATAATGGTTTGCATCTTTTATTTCAATAGAAGTGTCATTTATTGCCTTTACTATGCTTATTTTACAAGTCTACATGTTGTTGTTTGAAAACAGAAAGTTTACCGCTGTTGCAAAAATTCCCTAGAAAAGTCAGAATGTGATAAAATGTTGAAACATTTTGCACAATAAGCTCTGATAAATTTTCCATAGTGTGTTAAATTTTCATAATTTTTGGAGTTAGGGAAGTATGATGAATCTTGCATTCTTTACAGATTGTACTGTTTTGGCAGATTGCTGTTATGGTTGCATTGTTTGCATATGTATGCTATTTTAATGATTCAATTTGAGGATATGAGTATTAAATATGCAGAGGCATTTAGTATGCAATGTTGAATAATAATTTTTGTGATTTGCTACAGTAGAGTATGATAAGGTTTTTGCATTGGTTTATACTAACTTATCTCACGAGTTCTTGTTGAGTTTTGTGTGGATGAAGTTTTTGAGATTTAGGAAAAGCGTGATATGAGAGGAATTAAGGTGACACAAAAGCTCAAGATTGGGGATGACCAAGGCACCCCAAGATAATATTTCAAGAAGTCTCAAGCATCTAAGCTTGGGGATGCCCCGGTAGGCATCCCACCTTTCTTCTTCAACAATTATCGGTTAGTATCGGTTGAGCCTAAGTTTTTGTTTCTTCACATGAGTTGTGCTATTCTTGGAATGTCATTTCGTTTTGTTTTTCTTGCTGTTTTAATAAAATACTTAGATCTGATTTTTTTAAATAAAATAGAGTCCTCCAATAGTTGTCATAGAGGCTAGGTAAGCGACACTTACATCCCGTCAACGAAGCTCTTTTCTATGGAATTGTTCTTGTGCTTCACTTATATCCTACGAGTGAATTGCTGAATAAATTGAATATCATGAAGTTGAAATCATATCATGCCTAGTGGTAGCTTCACATTGGGTTTAGAAAGTGAAATCTTTTGAGGCTTGACAATCATAATATTGGTCATACAAGCAATTCACAAATAATTAGTATAAGGAAGAGAACCTTCACATGCAAATACACTATCTTAGAAATCTTTTGTGATTGTGAGCCCCCACCAAATTATTATATGCCAAAAATTTTGACGTTGGACAAGGAAGACAACGTAATGGTTTATGTTTGTTCATATTCACATAGAAGTTATATTGTCATAGATCCTTCAACATGTCGTGCTTGCCCCCATCTTTGCTAGCCAAAAATTCCGCACCAAGTAGAGATACTACTTGTGGATCCAAAAAACCCTTAAACCCAAATCTTATTTTCAAGAGTCCACCATACCTACCTAGGGATTGAGCAAGACCCCTCAAGTAAGTTGTCATCGGTGCAATAAGGCAATAAAAATTGCTTCTAAAGGTGTTAGATCATTTAGTGTAAGAGAAATTTGAGCGTTGTACGAACTTGTGATGGCAAAGAATAAAAGCGACATACTGCATAATAAAGGTTTCTATCATAAGGGCAATATAATGTGACGTTATTTTGCACTAAGGGGTTGAGCATACAAACAAATAAGCGCATGGCAACCTCTGCTTCCTCTGCGAAGGGCCTATCTTTTAATTTTTAGTATTTACTTTTATGCAAAGAGTCAAAGTTATTCTCTCTATTCCTTTTCATTTTTCTCTTTTGGCAAGCATCATGTGGTGAGGAAAGATCTAGGCACATATATCCAGTTGGATATGGGTAGCATGCGTTATTATTGTTGACATCACCCTTGAGGTGAATACGTTGGGAGACGAAATTATAAGCCCCTATCTTTCTATGTGTCTGGTTGAAACGTTTTGCTCATGTGTATGCGGTGAGTGTCAGCAATCATAGAAGACTATAAGATGGTTGAGTATGTGGAGCTCTTACTTAAAATCCATTGAATAAGTTGAATTGCAATTGCTTGGTGACTGAGAACATAGGTTGTTGGGTTTCAAGAGAATTCATTGTTTGAACCTTAACATGTGAATCGGTTGCTACTATAACATGAGAAGTTTTATAAGAAAGAATTGATGCTATGATTCTAGGGGAAAGTGATTGAAATTATCATTGATCAAACTTGTGCACTTTGCTAGCATTCACACTTCATAAATTATTTCTTTTATCATTTACCTTGGGGATGCTGATACGTCTCCAACGTATCTATAATTTATGAAGTATTCATGTTGTTATTTTATCATTCTTGGATGTTTTACAATCATTTTATAGCAACTTTATATCATTTTTTGGGACTAACCTATTGACCCAGTGCCCAGTGCCAGTTGCTGTTTTTTTGCTTGTTTTTTTACATCGCAGGAAATCAATATCAAACGGAGTCCAAACACCGCGAAACTTTTTGGAGATTTTTTATAGACCAGAACACTCAGGATGGGCCAGAGCAGCACCTTGGGGTTCCCCGAGGGGGGCACAACCCACCAGGGAGCGCCTGGGGGCCCAGACGCACCCAGGTGGGTTGTGCCCACCTCGGTGGCCTCCCGCGCCCCTTCTTTACTCTATAAATTCACAAATATTCCAAAAACCCTCGGGGTTAACCTGGATCAGAAGTTCCGCCGCCGCAAGGCTCTGTAGCCACCGAAAACCAATCTAGACCCTTTCGGACACCCTGCCGGAGGGGGGAATCATCACCGGTGGCCATCTTCATCATCCCGGTGGCCACCACGACGAGGAGGGAGTAGTCCACCCTCGGGGCTAAGGGTTTGTACCAGTAGCTATGTGTTTAATCTCTCTCTCTCTCTCTCTCTCTCTCTCTCTCGTGTTCTTGCGATGTAACAATCTTGATGTATCGTGGGCTTTGTTAATATAGTCGGATCATATGGTGTTTTCCCCTCTCTATCTTGTTGTGATGAATTGAGTTTTCCCTTTGAGATTTCATTCTTATCGGATTGAATACTTTTATGGATTTGAGAACACTTGATATATGTCTTGCAATTGAATACTCGTGGTGACAATGGGGTATCATATTGATTCACTTGATATATGTTTGGCACTCAACTCGTGGATTCCCGAGGTGACATTGGGGTAATCTATGCATAGGGGTTGATGCACGTTCTTGTCTTTGTTTTCCGGTAGAAATCTTGGGGAACTCTTTGAAGTTCTTTGTGTTGGATCGAGTATTATGAATATGAATTTGCTTTGGTGTTATTTTAGTACGAACTCTACGATAGATCGAACGGAAAGAATAGCTTTATGTTATTTTAGTACGAACTCTTGAATAGATCGAACGGAAAGAATAGCTTTGAGGTGGTTTCGTACCCTACAAACAATTTATTCTTATGTTCTCCGCTAGATCTGAACTTTGGAGTGATTCTTCATTGCACTTTGAGGGATGGTTATATGATCCAATTATATTAGCACTGTTGAGGGATTGCACTAGCGAAAGTACGGACCCTAGGCCTCATTGCCAAGCATTGCAATACCGTTTTTGTGCCCGTTTACTATTTGCTACCTTGCTGTTTTTATTTATTCAGATTATAAAAATATATTTCAACCATCCATATTACACTTTTATCACCATCTCTTCGCTGAAGTAGTGCACCTGTACAATTTGCCATTGTATTGGGTGTGTTGGGGACACAAGAGATTTCTTGTATTTGGTTGCAGGGTTGTTCGAGAGAGACCATCTTCATCCTACACCTCCCACGGATTGATAAACCTTAGGTCATCCACTTGAGAGAAAATTGCTACTATCCTACAAAACTCTGCGCTTGGAGGCCCAACACGAGTCTACAAGAATAAAGTTGCGTAGTAGACATCATTACTTGCCCGAGATTTGATCATTGGTATCTTCATACTAGTTCAATCTCGTTACCGGCAAGTCTCTTTACTCGTTCCTTAATACATCATCCTGAAACTAACTCATTAGTCACTTTTATTGCAAGGCTTCTTATGATGTGTATTACCGAGCGGGCCCAGAGATACCTCTCCGAAACTCGGAGTGACAAATCCTAATCTTGATCTATGCCAACTCAACAAACACCTTCGTAGATACCTGTAGAGCATCTTTATAATCACCCAATTACATTGTGACGTTTGGTAGCACACAAGGTATTTCTCCGGTATCCGGGAGTTGCATAATCTCATAGTTGAAAGAATATGTATTTGACATGAAGAAAGGAATAGCAATAAACTGAACGATCAATATGCTAAGCTAATGGATGGGTCTTGTCCATCACATCATTCTCCTAACGATGTGATCCCATTATCAAATGACAACGCATGTCCATGGTTAGGAAACCTTAACCATCTTTAATCAACGAGCTAGTCTAGTAGAGGCATACTAGGGACACAGTATTTATTTATGTATTCACACATGTATTTAAGTTTCCGATCAATACAATTCTACCATGAATAATATACCTTTATCATGATTAAGGAAATATAATAATAACCATTTTATTATTGCCTCTAGGGCATATTTCCGTCAGTGGGCTGCTCCCATTGCAACAAACCCAACACCCTGGGATTTGTTGTCCAGCAGGTGGCTGAGAGCCACCATGAGAGCCTCTGGGCTGAAGCCAATCTTCTCCATGACGGCGCTGTAGAGCTCAAGGTGGACGTCCACACTCTTGCTCTCCCTAATGGCGGTGGCCACCTCCTTCACTGCCTTAGTCACGCCGCTGAAGACGCTCAACTCCTTCTCCATGAAGCCTGCCCGCTTCCTCTTCCTATCAAGCATAGGAACGTGCTCACCATATTTCTCAGGAGCATCAACGTTGATGGTGTCTGACTACTGGGTGTCTGGATACTCGGGCATCTGCGAGCCCAGCGGCTGACCAGAGCCCATGGCATGCTTGCCGGTTGCCAACCGAAGGAGAAGATCTGCTTCATCTGGTGGTAGTTCTGGATAGGGGTATTGAGGAACTCTGTGTCCTTGGGGTGAGCCTAAGAAGAAACAGGGCAGAGAGGTTAGTTAGTATGGCAATGGTTCATAGGCTTAAACTGCTGGTTTGTTATAATGGCATGGTTTGTGAGCTAACCGCGATGTGGCCTTGGTAGTGCTCTGCCTCCAGAAGGATCGAGCAGGTGTCCTCATCCCATGAAGCACCGCTGAGGTCTCTAAGCTTGGAAGCGGCGATCGACCTCGCTCTCCACTTCCTCAGGTGGTTGTACACCTGGGTCGAGGTAACCTCCTGTCCACAGAAGTCGAACACCTGCTTTGCAACAAGGCTCAAGTGCACCTCCTTGAAGCCCTTGTCAGTCCTCACCCCACTAGCTATGATCTCACACATCTTGTTAAGCACAAAAGTGGAGAGGAACGGCCGCCATTTCATGTTGTTCCCCCTGCCATCCTTCTTCTCCTTTGCGACTGCTTTTCAGCAGTAGCATGAGCAACAACATTGGGCTGATCCAGCACAAAATGGAGGAACCGTAGGTGGCACCTCGAAAACCTCTGAATTAGGAGGCATCTGGTCCATAGGAGGCTGGGAGTCCTCGACGTACGACGGCATGAGCTGGCTCTCGGACAACACGAGGGCCTGACTAAACTCTTGCGTGGTCATGTCCTGCAAATGTAAGCGCCATCAACACCACAAGACACCAGACATGGATAATAGGAACTAGCACTACAACATGGACAGATCGAATTAGCAGTAACACATGCACACATGGATGATCTAGTTGAAGACATCACTACCAAATCCGTCAAAGCATACCACAACTCAACACAACATAACAAAGCAATAATGATGGACACATGGATGATTTTTTTTCAACACTTGCACACTAGCATACCACCAATCCATCCATGACCACTAGCTACCAACACTTGACCACATGGAAACAACCCCTAGCAAGCTCCAAATTCATCACAACTAGCTACTACAACATCACAGTCAAATAGATCAAGAAGATCTCACCCGACCACATGGACATATCTAGCTAGAACTGGTAGAGAGGAGGTGGTGATTGCACTTACAGACGCCATCGGAAGAGTGCGGAGGAGGTGCCTAACACGTCGGAGAGGAGGAGGAGTCGACCCGCTGTCGCAGTCAACCGGTCGCCGGAGTAGTTGTGCCGCTTATCTCGTCATCGAAGTGGATCCGCGCCGGAGGGAAAGCTCGAGAGGGAGGAAATGGTGGCAGGAGTTTTGCCGCGGTGGTCACCCTCGATATATAGGGTGACCGAATCGGCGCGCGGTGACTCGAATTCGTCCTGCCGCTTTTTCAGAGATACGCCATCGCTCCCGCCATCTCCCTGCCCACAGCTGCGCGGCGCGGTCGTTCCCCTCCCCTGCATCGCTCGAGCCTGGCTAGCTGGAAACAGCTGATTCGGCTGTTCCTAGCGGGCCAGGCTGAGGGGTGCTTTGAGGTTCGTGCTATCTGGGCCAAACAGTAAACACAATCATCCAAACATCCCATTTTCATCATGCACGGCCCTGGCCCGACCTAATGTAAGCAACCAAACACACCCTTTTTCCAAACAAATGTAGAGCCAGAATGGATGATTTTGTGCTTATTATCTGTTCTTCCTCCCGAATTGAGACCTATTGTTTATAGGTCTGGAGATAAAGTAGTGACTTCAGACATTAATGAACTTTATAAGAGAGTTAACCTTCGGGGGCAAAAATCTTGCTAATCTATTAAAAAGAAGTGATTTCTTTTTAAGTTTTTCTCTTCTATAGTTTTCTATATTGTAAACATTTTTCTAATATATGTTGAACATTTTCCAAATGCACACTGATCATTTTTTAAATTCAAAAAATGCTCATGGATTCAAAAAATGTTCATAAATTTCAAAAATTCACAAAGTCAAAGAATGTTTTGAATTCAAAAAGTTTGAAAATGAAGGAAATGTTCACAAATTCAAAAATAACTGGCAATTAAAAAGTTCAAGAACTAAACAAATGTTCACAAATTCATTTTTTGAATTAAAAAATGCTCGCATATTCGAAAAAAGTTATTGAATACAAAAAATGCTTGTGAAATTATAAAATTGGGTACAAAATGTAGTAAATGCTAGTAAATTCTAATAATGTTCATGGAGAACTAAACAAAGTTTGAAAATTTTCAAATTTTCCAATTTTTTCAATTTAAACAAGATTAAGAAACAGGATTTTTTTGAATATGCGAACAAATTTTAAAAATGGGAATAAATTTTGAAATTCCAAACAATTTTGGAAAAAGGTGAAACTTTTAAATTCCTTTTTAACTCAACATTTTTAAACCTCCAAGCAATTTTTGAGAATTTGAACATTTTTTTAATTTGTATATTCTTAAATGGGATCATGATTTGTAATTACAAACTAATTTTGAGATTTTGTTTTGAAATCCACTGAAGCTATTTGAAAACTCAAACATTTTTTGAATATGTGAATAATTTTTTAATTTGTAAATTAAGAAAAAATAGGAACAAAGAAAAAAGTAAAGAGAAACGTAAAAAGGAAAAGACGAAAAGAAGGACAACCCAAGAAAGGGAAAACCTGTTCAGGAATCTAGAAGGTTCCCATAACTGATCAGGAACCTTCTTTTTATAAACATGTATAACTTTATTGATAGTCATAACAATTACAAGGTAAACAGATTTGGACCTAAAATTCAAAAAAATACAAAGTAACTCATATGGCTAAGAATTACAATAAAATCTGTTATAAGCACCTTCTTCGCGGTATCAGTCTCTGCTCAAAGAAATACTTCAAAGACTTCGGTAAAGAGTCTATAATTAGACTGTAGCGACGATGTTGTCACTCTTTCACCCGCACGAACATTATCAATAATGATTTTTGAACGTGCCTTCGATCTAGTCTAGAAAGAAAGATGGGAAGCCGGATGAAATCAGTCGCCACGCTCATTTCGCTCGGTTCTAATGGGCTGGCCCAACTTCCTAGCACTGCCGCCCTCGGCTTGGTGCTGGGCCGTGCTCTCCCCACTTGGCACTTGCCGAGTGCCCGCCAAATCGCGGGGGCTGAGGATCGATAGTGCGCGAACCGCGAATCCTCAAAATCCCCAAATCTCCATTTCCCAGCTCTAACCCTAGACGCAGACCGGCCGTGCAGTGCGGCTGCGGCGGGAGAGGAGCCTCTGCCGGCGAAGCGACTCGCGGGCTCCAGGAGGCGATCCGTTCCGTCTTTGGTGTTTCCTGGTTTGCAGGTCGACGCGGTGGCGCCGTGGCGGTAAGCTCCGACCCCTTTTTTTGCCGCCCTCAAATCGCTGAGCGCGCACTCGCAAGCTTTTCATCTACTAGTATCCGTCAATTGATTCATGTTAGTTATCATTTTGTTCCTTCGCTTGTTTTGCTGTTCCACGGCGCCGGTACACATCAGAGAACTGTTTATACATCTGCATACTACCGTAGCCGCGGAAACTTACAGAAGGTGCAGAAATTGCTGTCTATGACCGGTCCTCTTTGTCGCTGATGCATGTCTTCTCCAATGCCAAAAATGCATTATCTTCTTGTTTTATCCAATGTCTCAATGTAAACTATCTTTAAGTTGTATGGTTGTCGCACTGATGCACACATTGTGTCGTGCGGAGTGTCATTCGGGGCGTGTCGTGTGGTTTGAATTTTGCCAGCAAATTTTAGCAGTGTCGCACCCACTTTGTGTTTCATCTATGCATCCTGATATGTGTATATCTCACCATGCTTTTAGTTTTAAGCTAGCTTGTCATTTCAACTTTGCACGCATCATATGTATATCTATTTGTTTATGGTTATTGATCAATAGCAACACAGGGCTCCATGTTTGCTACAGGTGGTGCCACTTATTTCCTTCTTTACCAATTCTAAGTAGATAAACTAAAACATCTGTTAAACTTTACCTAAACTTCATGTTATTTTCCTGCAAATTACTCTAATCATAATCTTTCCTCACTTTGCCCTATTGGTTTTAAATGTGTCTACAGAAGGATTTGGTACCCAGGCTTCCTCAAGAGACTAGATTGCTTACTATGGCTTCTGAGGAAACCAAACCAAAGAAGCAAAGATATGAGGAATGCATTATAAACGGTCTCCCAGGAGAACTCATTGAGCGGATATTTTTTAAGCTTCCAGTGAGCACTTTGTTGAGGTGCACTGGTGTTTGCGAGCAGTGGCACAAAATCATCCGAGATCCTCAGTTTGTCACCTCTCACCTCCAGGATGCGCCCCAATGTGCCTTCCTTTTCTTTCCGCAAGAGTCGGTCTCAGGTGAGCCCCATCCTGCTGATGCTATCCTGATTGATGAAGCCTGGTCGCCATCGACATATGCAGTGCCAGTGATTGGGCCTGACGATTTCCTTTGTGGTTCATGCAATGGGCTTGTTGTCTTATACACAAAGTCATCAACACTCAAGGTAGCTAACTTTGCAACTGGTGAATGCATGCATCTTGAGAAACCTGTAAAGAATTTGAGGGGTGATCACTTCTTGTTCTACAACTTTGGATTTCACCCATTGACAAAAGAATACAAGATTACACACTTTCTTGCTGATCCTATTGTGGGTCGCCCGTGCTCCCATAATAATAGCAGATTCAGTGTCATTCAAGTTTACACACTTGGTGATGAGAAATGGAGAGATATCAAAACTCCAGAAGCCCTAAGCTTAAACTGTGTAAAAAACTCTGGAGCAGTCAATATTGACGGAACAATGTATTGGCTAACTGAAGACATGGTAGCTAGCTGGCAGCATGCAGTTATGGCCTTTGATCTCAATGAAGAAAGTTTTGCACAGATACAACCACCAGCAACTGTACATGAAGATTGTGCAGGTGGCGGTCCCCGTCGGTACTGGATCCGAGAGATAGATAGGAAGGTATGTATAGCAACAGCTCAAGCCTGTCTGTCTCTTCCCAGAAGGCTTGTTGGTATGCTGCAGATCTGGGAACTTGAGAACAAAACGGAGCATAGGTGGAGCCGGAAGTACAATATTCAGTACTCGCCAGATTACATTCTGGGTCCAAATTTGGTTCATGGGGATAAGATCATAGTGCCATGTCGCGATGGCAACCTATATTCTTATGAGTTGCTCGGGGAGAACTTCAATACTAAATTGTGTAAGATGGCAAAGTTGTTAGATTTCAGTCCCCACAAGCCTGACAACATGCAATCCTATATCTGCGTGAAGTCACTTGTACGTTTAGATGCATACAAGAAGGCTGGCATCACGCGTAGGCCAAAACAGAGGGAATGCTGGGAATTGAAGAAGTGGGAGGCGTGGGAGTACCAGCTCTCTGAGAATGAAAAACTGTGGACTAACATTTATGGAGAAGAGCATGAGGGAACTGTATGTTAGCTGAACTCAAATTTAGCTTAGCGACAATTTATTATTCTGGAAATTTTAACAATGGTTGAGTTGCTATTTGATAGGCATTTGCAGAACGCAATGGCATATCACTCAATGGTCTACTGCCGCATATATTGGATGATGCGATTCGACAGGATGTAAGCATGAAAATCAATCAAATATATCCAAGCTTTCCAGATCAGGTAATTCTTTGTCTAAACGGAAGTCAGCATAGTTTTTTTTTCATATTTAAGTTTAAATATTCGATGATCATTTGAAAAGCAGAAGATGTCATGATTGTTTAAGTGCACCCTCATCATTATTCATGTTTTGCATGAGACTCCAGCAACCAAGGCCCCTCCGGCGGCTTAATTGTGTGGCGCGCAACCGAGATAGGGAAAATTTATCTGCTCGTATGGAGAATTATAATAGTATTATGAAGGTATAATGTTTTAAATTTACAGGCCAGATCATTCAGGACTTTTCCTTGAAACATGTCAAATTAATAAAGTTAACTTGTCTACAGGCATCGAGGGAGGCTATATATAATATCATTAGTATGATACGTAGTGCTGTAGACAATCAGGTAAAGGTTTACTTTTGGTCTAATTTATTCATGTTTTATTTTCCTGCTATAGCTCGCCAGTTCTTGTCTCCTGTATCTGTTTTAATCTCTTCCACAATTAATAAGCAAATTAGCTTCTTTTGAACTATTACCTCCCTTCATACAAGTGAATGGCCTCCCCTGCAATACAATTATTTTCCATACCATATTTTAATATTGGCATGTGCGTGTGGTTTAGTTCTTTGTACCAACTTTGCAAACTGCCTAGTTACTGTGTTCATTGGGCTGTCAATTAGGTAGCCCACAGTCAACATATCACATTAATAAGAAATATTTTGTCATCAAGGTTTATGTACGTGCCCTAAATTTGTGAAATGGGTGTCATTGCAGAACACTTTAGGTGTTGATATTTTCATACCTACGCATATAGATATAGACGTACCAAACTATAAATGTTTTCTTATTTGAATGGCATGGTATTGTCTGCAGTTCCATTTTATACGTTTGCTAGCACACTCAGTGAATAATGGTTAATTGAGCATAGCTCTGCTAACTGGGCATCGAATTATAAGTTACTTTGGTTGCTATCAAGTACTGCAATACAGGTACTTAAAAATTGTTCTATATCATACACCTTTATATGGCAGACCAATTAACATAAGTAGTTCTAAAGAACATTCAGAGTAGGAACCATGGATTGATTGGTAAATGTCGAACTTTTCATTTCCTACTTCCTATTTGAGCTTTGAAGTCAAAATTTAACGGCATGATTAAACTGTCTGTGCACCTTATCTTTCTTTGAGGAAAAGAAAACAATGAAGATTCAGACCCTTCCTTTTTCTGGAATTGGTTGATGAAAGTCCCATTGTCTTGTATTTGAAACCTTACTCATGTTTCAGAGGGGTGCTTCGGGCTCAAATGCTGGCATTTCTTCTCAGAATCGCAGGGAGGGCGATGATGCGAAGGCTTAATACTTCAGAATTTATCATGAGGGCGATGATGCTCAACACTTGTTTCTTTTTGTCACCGAGGGACTGTTTACCTCTTCTGCCTGTAAAAGTGTTCTTTCTGAAGTACCGTCTGTGTGCTGCTATGTTTTTTTTTTTCGTTTGAATTTCAGTCCTTGTGATCTAATTAACTTATTGGTCGATTCAAGACCTTGGAGAATTTGCGGGACAGCGAGACATTTGATCTGAAGGTCAAACCAACTCTTGCCACCGAATATGATTTGAAACTTTACAGAATGTTGGGAGTGCAGACCTTGTAATGGCATTAGTCTTATCCACGGATGAAAGCATCGATAGAGTTACTAAGCTCCCATGATTTACTCGCTTCTGGTTCAACGAGGCATTGGGTGACGTTTGTGGCCCCACCAGTAACTTGGTCATTAGTCGGTTTGGTGATACGCGTGTGACGCGTCCATTCGTTGTCGTTGCTGCGGTCAAGGCGTCTAGCTGACAGGTCAATGCTCAGTCGGTTTCCATAATGCCCCCGATCTATTTTCACTCTCGCACGTGCCCCCTTCGCGCTAGGGTTCGGGCGCCGCCCTCCTTGCTCCAGCCGCCGCAGCCTCCTCGATCTGACCGGCCTCCACCGCGCATCCCCCACCCCACCAGATCAGCAACTGCCCGAAGATTGGTTGTTGCCCACCCGTCCCGTGCTCCTTCCCCGTATGGCGTCGGCCAGTCAACCACTGAATCCAGTGAGTCGGGGGTCATGGGAGAGGACGGCGAGCACGCAGCTTGAGAGTGGAGGTTCCTAATGCGTGGTGTTGAGGACGATGACTACTTGGAGGTGTTGACAACAGCATCCGGATCCGGGGCTTCGTCGGGCTGTTCGTGTTCCTGTGCTACATGCCTATACCTCTCTGTTTTTGTTTCCTTATGTCTTGATTGTTACTTTGATTGTGTGGTGAGGGAGCTCTGAATTTTTTTAGGGGGAAGCGGGGGGCTGTGTGGGGTGTGGCGTGACATGTTTCGCCGGAATGTGGGGTCGATATGTGGTTTGTGCGGCTTCTTAAGTTTTTTTGGGCGCTTGAGGTGTCACTGTTTGTCCTGGGGCCTATTTTTGTGGTCGGTGGTGTGCTTCTTCGTTTCCATTGACTTGGTTCCATGATGAATATCTCTGATGGGGTTTGTAGTTTGTTACTAACTATCTTCAATATAGCAATAGCAGGCTTGTGATGTTTCGAGGTTTGATTACATGCTTAAGTAAACAAACCGCTGGATGTGCATTCATATTTTCTGTATATCACTTGTTTAGCTTACAAGAATCAAGAATGTACCTCATACATAACAAACAGATGGTAGAATATGTAGGCTCCAGAAAATGTTATTTGTTTTTAGACTTTAAATGAATGTGAAACAAGTCAGGAATAAGTAGCGAGATGTTGTTGTATCGTCGAATCAAGTGCATAAGGAGCCTATAGACGGTGGAGCTTCAAGAACACCAGAAAGCAATCAGAGCATACCACTTGGAGAAGCAATCAGAGCCTATGTTTTTTTTCAGTAACAAACATGAGCATCTCACCTTATTCTTCCTATGTATCTGCTTTGGGTTAGTTTCAGGTGAGTTTTTCTTCTTCCTCTTTTGCATTTTGTGTGTGTGGATGCTTAAGCATAATCATTTGTTATTTGGTTCAGTTAGAGATTAAAGGGCACTGAAATTGAGTGGAAGGTGTATATATTTGATGTGTACAAGTGGCCAAAATAAGAAGCGCTTTCATAGAAGTAAAAAACGCAATTCGTCTTCCTGTGTGAATCTTCAATGGCGATTCCAGGTATGCTGCTCTTATTTGTAATACGGACAAAGCATTAACTTGTTCAACTTGGATGAGTAAATAGACCAGCCAATACTCTAATATTGTTTGTTTACAGTCTTGGAGTTTTTATTCCCGCAAAGAAGGAAAAAATCGTTTGAAATCGCAAACGAAGTAGGCTCTTAAGTTTTCCCGCAAAAAAAGAAGAAGAAGTAGGCTCTTAAGTTCACGACAATCCAGGAGCTGATTCTGCAGGTTAATATTTGCTTCATCTTTTTCATCCTTAGCCGTAGGAGTGGATTTGGTGATAATTTCGGAATCACGAGGTGGTGATTATTGACTCGACGTAATATGGAATTGTTTCCTTCTTTAAACCGGAGAAATCATGTAGTAGGTCATTTTGCCTTTGCTATCAGCTGAGATGTTAATTGCTACTTGATATAGACTTATTATTAATCTCTCTCTTTTGTTGTCTCTAACAGCCAAGATGGGTGTTATATAAACTTATGGGTCATGCTAACTGAAATGGTGATGTTTGTTTCTTCATTTCTTCACCTCGGTTGACGCCACATGTAACCCGATGGTGACTCTCGAGTCCTGAAAGCATGTTTATATAGTTAAGCCCCCCATCTGGTTGCTTGATCACATCGGATTTATTGCAAAATTTGTTACACTATTTTGTTAGGAGCGTTCTTTGTTTGCTGGGCACACTTACGAAGTGTTCATCAAAACAGTGTGTTAGAGCAGAGTTTCTGTATGTGGTACCTTGGCAATGTTAGCTTTCAAGCATGTTTTTATATCCATCACTTAGACTTCACCTCTTGGTCAACTCAATTTATATGCCCAACAGTTGCAGTCCTTAAAGCAATTATAGAAAATGAGTTAAATAGATACTTTTCATGTCTCTCTTTAATATTTGGATATTAAAATTTTAACTCTGCTGTGCCCCATTGATTTTCCATACAGAGAAGGTAATTAGTTGCATGTTTTCATCATTTCTCTTTAACACCTGGTTATTAAAATTGTAGCTTGGTTGTGCCCCCTTGTTTTTAATACAGAGAAGTTAATTAGATGCATTCTTTTGTCTCCACAGTCTTTAAAACATTGGACTTCTGCACCTGCGACAAGCTGGAGCATTACGAAACTACTACGTAGACGATGGGTGAGTGCACGACACTGGCACGATCGGAGGTCCAGCCGCTGATATGCGCTGGATATTATGCATGGACTGTTTGATATGTGCTGTCGTGCACAAGTCGTTCGCAAGGCGTCGTGTGTATAGCAGCGCTGGGAGCATTATATGGTTAGTCTTAGAAAGTAATATTTGTTCTACGAATCATGGTATCTCCTAGCAACTATGATCATTTTTCTGGGTAAGAGTTTGCACCATGTCGGGAGCCCTGGCACATCTGAACCGTGGAGTGTGGAGTGGTAATAGCGAACTGGTTAGTTCAGCAAAAGAAGGTTTTCTGCTCATGCACGCATCTATTGCTGATGAAATGAACTAATCATGTTATTTGCGTGTGGGGAATATCACCATCTTGTTTATTATGAGAATTTTTGTATTTGTTTGGCTCCAAAGGCTAAGAGCTGATTGGCCCGTCAAAATATGCAGCTACAAAACTAGACTGGGCTATAGAGATATTGGCTATTAAAAGGTGCAGTAAGAGATTGGTGGGTTCATTCGGACTTGAGCATTTCTTCACGTTTGTTAATCAAAACGGCGCGGCAAAGCGCGCGTTTGCTTCTAGTACCTTTCATAATGCACGGCCCTGGAACGTTAGAGTCAAGCAGGTTCAGAGCCTCGGGAGTTTTGACTGACTGCTATATGCGGATACAACGGCGTTAATGAAGATTTGTCTGCTTTTTGTCCTCGCAAATTCGGGACTACTCGACGCCACTGTGGCAGCGCTTCCTGACCGTCCAGTTTACTGCTTTTTACCGTCGGATTCGACTGCTCCCTGATTTAGTTTTTCTCTATGGTAGGCGACTGACACTGGATGGATATACATGTAATTACTGGCTCACAAGGTAGTGAGGCGCGCTCGGTCCATCGCAAACAACGGTCTAGGTAACCCTATGTCAAAGAGCCAAGCATGTTCTCCGCCCACAAAAAAGGGAAGTGTTTAGGAACGTCGTGCCGGCCGAACCGTTCCGCCGGTCCTGCGCGGGCCACTCGATCGAAGCGAGGCGAAGCGCATCGTACGCCTCGCGCTCCTCCCGATCTCCTTCTTCCTCCTTCAGATCCCACCCCCGGCTAGCCCTAACCCCGCGCAGGTCACCTCCATCCTTCAGATCCCCTTTTTTCCCGCTGGCCACCTCCCCGGCTGCGTGTTCCTTCCATACCGACGAGCCGGAGTTGGAAGCCGCCATGGATTATACCACCCGCGTGCTGCTGTTCGTACTCCCCTGTGCTCTGGAACCCTCCACCGGAGATGCTTCAACCACGGCAGTGCGAGTGCGCGACCTCCTCCCCCCACCGCTGCAACCATCTGCTTCCGGACGAATTTTGGAAGCATTTTTTTCCTCCTCCACCGATGTTGCAACCGACGACCAAAAAAGCTACAACCGTTCAATTCGAGAGCTTCAACTAACGGTATATCAAGCTTCGTCCGGACACCATGCATTGAGAAAAGCTACAACCGTTCATACGAAAAGCTTCAACCATAGTTTGAAAAGCTGCAAACGACGGAATAGAGAAGTTTCATCGGACCACCATGAAACAAAAAATCCGCACCCGTCATTTTTTGAGAAAGCTTCAACCGTTGAATTGAAAAGATTCAACCGGTTTTATAAAAAGCTTCAACCATAGTTTGAAAAGCTGCAAACGACGGAATAGAGAAGTTTCATCGGACCACTATGAAACAAAAATCCACACCCGTCATTTTTTGTGAAAGCTTCAACCGTTGAATTGAAAAGCTTCAGCCGGTTTTATAAAAAGCTTCAACTGGCTTTATAGGACGCTTCAACCCGCGAGTACACAACAAAAAAATTGCAACCGTTGACGTGAAAAGCTTCAACCATATTTTTAAAAAGCTTCAACCCGGCGACAAAAAGCTGGACTGGCACCTCACCATTGATGCAATGGCTTCACGGCGGAGCTGCAGCGGCGACGAACTCGAGGGACCGGCGGTGAACTACTGGCGGCTTCGCGCGGAGACGCGGCCATCGGCGGTGAGCGGCGTTGCTACAAGCTGGACGGGGCGGCACTCCTTCGTCGGAGCTGCGACCTTTGCCGGCAGGAGCTGCATGCGGCAGAGCTGGCGAGAGCCACGGCGGACCGGGGGCGGGCCAGGCGGGCAACGGTGACGCTGGAGAGGAGCCGGCGGCCTGGAGGACGTGGAGGCCCGAGGGCGGCGCTCGCGCTGCTGCGGAAGGAAAGAAGGGGATAGGAGGAAGACAACGGCCCCAGATCGGACGGCTAGGGCTCGCGCATCGGACGGTTGGTGCTGGACCGGCCCAACGGTTGGGCCGTCGCACCGGCGCAGATCAGCGCCCCCACAAAAAAGAAAAAAAGTCAAGCATGCGAACTGCTGAGGCATCTCCAACACGGCCCTTAAATTTTCTGGACCACGCGGTCCTGACGTCTTTTGCCATCCAACGCGGGTCTGCATCGGTCCGCCGACCCGAGACAAATTGGGTGGCTTTGCGGGCGTTCGGACCATGGCCACACCTGCTTCTGACGATTGTGACCCACCTAAAAATCCCACCCGCCTCTCCCGTGCTTTCCACCGAACGGCCACACCACTTGCCATGCCGGCCAGAGCATGCAGCAGACGGTATGGATGCAGTTTGATGTGACCGGGCGTGAGAGCGGCACCGACGAATACAGACGCCGCATCCAAGAAACCAACTCAGGCCACTGCGCCGCATTGAAGCGGGTTGACCGGCGCTTAGACTTGCCTGGTGAAAGAACATGCGGTGCCCCCATGTTTGGTTTTGGCAATTGATGACAATCTCTATGGACTAATGGTTGCCTTGAGTTATATTTGAAGAGCTTGTCCATAGGTTTTTCTTGGAGTCCATTTGTTGGTTTCAAGGAGAGTTTGTGATGACCAAGGTGCTATTAAGGAATTATCCAAAGATTTATCTTATGAGTATTGAGCTTATAGCAAGCATGTCTTGACGAAGAAGAGTGTGTGACCATTCATGTTTACCTTCAAGACATCATCCAAATGAAGAGAGTTGGAAAGATTCAAGGTTGATCAAGACTAAGTCAAAGAGTGAATCAAGTTGATCAACACACAAAGCATAGAAGATGTACCGAGAGGGATCAAGCGATCCCATGGTATGGTAAGCATGGTCAATTACGCTTTGTGTACTAACCCATGGTCTTCGTGAGAGTTCTTTGTGGGGTTAGTTTGCGGCGTGCAAGTTCAAGTAGGATCATCACGAAGAGATCATATGCTTGATGCTTGCCGTCCATTGTGGCGATAATGGACTTGTGAAGATGTGCAGAAGAATGGCTCACCCATAGTGGAGTATGGGGGAGCAATCTACTAGTCTTCATCGAGCCAACACAATCAAGAAAGGGGGTCCATCTTGAGGAGGAGAAGATCGTCATCATCTAGCTCAAGTGGATCTTGTGCGAGGCAAAGGTTTGCCCTTGATAGGCTTTCTATTTTACCGGTCTCATGCACAAGGAGACCGGGTTATAGGATCGATTGCCGTACTATCAAGGGGGGCTCTCGATGAGTTGCTTGATCATATCGTTCGTAGAGAGCTCAAACCATTGCATCCTTGCATCATCTTTATTGGTTCTTGTTTGGTTCTTCTCCTTGTGAGATTTGGAGCTTATGGTCATTTTTATGACAAGCTCGAGTTCATCGAAAAACGGAGTTCACTTGCATCTTCTATGATGTTTTCGATGTTGGAGGGTAATGTCGGTTCTTCTCTGTTGGAGTTTTCACTGCTTGTTTTGATGCTACTCCTTGTCTTGTATCCAACAAGCTTGAGTTTGCTCAATTCGGAGCTCATATGAAGAAGTTATGGCATTTCTGCTTTTCTCCCTGCTCTGGTCTGAGCGGTAGTACCGCGGGCCGGAGCGGTAGTACCGCTTGGGTGCTATAAGCGGCAGTACCGCTCCACAGCGGTAGTACCGCTTGTAGCCCCAGCCGTAGTACCGCTGCGGTTTCGTGCTAGTGCCGCCTCGATTCGAGGGCTCATTTTTCGTGTCGGACTTTACGGTACCTGCCGCGGCAGGAGTGGCGGTAGTACCGCTCTCGAGCGGTAGTACCGCGAGGAGGAGCGGTAGTACCGCTTAGGCTGTTAAGCGGTAGTACCGCTGGCCCAGCGGTAGTACTGCTCCGATCGGGCGGTAGTACCGCTACTGCTTTTCTACCACCCCAAGGTTCATTTGTTGTTGCTCCTTTTTCCCTGCTTCTTCCGCCCGAGCGGTAGTACCGCTCGTGGAGCGGTAGTACCGCTCGTGTGCGGGCTGAGCACATAACGGTTGGATTTTCCCCCTCCTATTAAAGGGGGTCTTCTTCCCCATTGAACCTTATCCTTTGAGCTCGTGTTCTTCCCCCATTGTTGACCTTCTTCGAGCTTGCTAACTCTCAATCCCTCCATGGATTCTTGCTAGTTTTTGAGGGAAAAGAGAGAGGAGATCTAGATCCACATTTCCACCAATCACTTTCTCCTCTATGTGAGGGGAACCCCTTGGATCTAGATCTTGGAGTTCTTTGTGTTCTCCTTCTTGTTCTTCCTATCACTTTCCTCCCTAGCATTAGTTGCTTTGGTGGGATTTGAGAGAGAAGGATTTGGGCACTCTGTGTGCCCTTGCCATTGCATTTGTGCATCGGTTTGAGTTCTCCATGGTGATACGTGGAAGTTACAAGTTGAGAAGCTTATTACTCTTGGGTGCTTGGTACCCTTGAGCTTGTTCCTCGTGGGTGCTTGGGCGCCCTAGACGGTTGGTGGTGCTTGGAGCTAAATCATTGTGGTGTAAAGCTTCGGGCAAGTGTCGGGGTCTCCAATTAGGTTGTGGAGATCGCCCCGAGCAATTTGACGGGTACCGGTGACCGCCCCCAAGGGTTGCCAAAGTGTACGGGTTCGGTGACTGCCCCCAAGGGTCGCCATTTGTACGGGTTCGGTGACCGCCCTCAAGGGTCCCTTAGTGGAATCACGACATCTTGCATTGTGCGAGGGCGTGAGGAGATTACGGTGGCCCTAGTGGCTTCTTGGGGAGCATTGTGCCTCCACACCGCTCCAAACGGAGATTAGCATCCGCAAGGGTGTGAACTTCGGGATACATCGTCGTCTCTGTGTGCCTCGGTTATCTCTTACCCGAGCCCTTTACTTATGCACTTTACTTTGTGATAGCCATATTGTTCTTTGTCATATATCTTGCTATCGCATAGTTACTTATCTTGCTTAGCATAAGTTGTTGGTGCACATAGGTGAGCCTAGTTGTTGTAGGTTTTGTGCTTGACAAATTAACCGTTAGGTTTATTCCGCTTTTGTTCAAGCCTATACCGTAATTAATTTAAAACGCCTATTCACCCCCCCTCTAGGCGACATCCACGATCTTTCACCTGGCCGCGACTATTTAAACCATGTGCCGGTAATGCACACCCACACTTCGTCCTCTTCGATCCCCTTCACCCCTAGTGAAGATGCCGAAGTCATGGTTCTCCGCGCCGACAGATGGTGGCGGTGGGAGCCCTTCACCAGGCGGCGCTTGCCGCCGCCGTCCTCGTTCCTTAGGCCCCTCGGCATCCATGGCGGACGGATCCTCCATTAACGAGGAGGACCAGCCGCAGCAGCATCAGCCTCGTCTCTTTGTGGAGGCCGCTCTGACAGACGAAGAATTTTTCCGTCAGACAGAGATCATGACGAAGCGATCACTCCATCAGATGGACCCGACGCCACCATCTCCGGCCGCGTCAAGGAAGAGCCAGTGTCCCCACTCCGGTGGTGGGCTAAGGAGGAGCCCGTGCCGCCCCCCAGCGCACAACTGTGACGTCTAGATCAGACGTCACGTCAAGGAGGATCCCACGTCCCCGCCGACGCTTAACAGGTATGCCCGCATTGACGGGCCCGCCTCGCCGTCCCCGCCGCTCCGTCATGGAGGAACCACCTCCCGCGATCACGAAGGCACGGGGCCGCATCCTCCACTACCTCAGAGGAAGCGCTTACAGTGGTCCCTCGGGCTTGAGGGCCGTCGTGTCTGAGGAGGAGCGTGCGGCTAGGCAACAAGCATGGTATGACCGGCGCAACGCCGCTCGCCGCTCAATGTTCACCAAGTCTGACGCAACGTCGGAATGGGTCTGCAATGATCCGTACCTCGCCGCCGCGTGGGCCCTTGATCGCTCTGTCACCACCGCGGAGATGGCCGCCAGGCGCCTTGACAGTGAGCTCGCCAAGATCGACGAGGAGTGGTCGCTTAGCGTCTCCTCCGTCAACATAGGCAGGGGCAAGGCCACCCCTAGAGCTCCGCGGGCGCCATCGGTGAAGGAAATATGCCCTAGAGGCAATAATAAAGTTATTATTTTATTTTCTTATATCATGATAAATGTTTATTATTCATGCTAGAATTGTATTAACCGGAAACTTGAAACATGTGTGAGTACATAGACAAAAACAAAGTGTCCCTAGTATGCCTCTACTAGACTAGCTCGTTAATAAAAGATGGTTAAGTTTCCTGACCATAGACATGTGTTGTCATTTGATGAACGGGATCACATCATTAGGAGAATGATGTGATGGACAAGACCCATCCGTTAGCTTAGCATAATGATCGTTTAGTTTATTTCTATTGCTTTCTTCATGACTTATACATGTTCCTCTGACTATGAGATTATGCAACTCCCGAATACCGGAGGACCACCTTGTGTGCTATCAAACGTCACAACGTAACTGGGTGATTATAAAGATGCTCTACAGGTGTCTCTGAAGGTGTTTGTTGGGTTGGCATAGATCGAGATTAGGATTTGTCACTCCGAGTATCGGAGAGGTATCTCTGGGCCCTCTCGGTAATGCACATCACTATAAGCCTTGCAAGCAATGTGACTAATTAGTTAGTTGCAAGATGATGCATTACGAAACGAGTAAAAAGACTTGCCGGTAATGAGATTGAACTAGGTATGATGATACCGACGATCGAATCTCGGGCAAGTAACATACCGATGACAATGGGAATAACTTATGTTGTTATTGCGGTTTGACCGATGAAGATCTTCGTAGAATATGTAGGAACCAATATGAGCATCCAGGTTCCGCTATTGGTTATTGACCGGAGATGTGTCTCGATCATGTCTACATAGTTCTCGAACCCGTAGGGCCCGCACGCTTAATGTTCGATGACGATATGTATTATGAGTTATGTGTTTTGGTGACCGAAATTTGTTCAGAGTCCCGGATGAGATCACGTACATGGCGAGGAGTCTCGAAATGGTCGAGAGGTAAAGATTGATATATTGGAAGGTTCAATTCGGACACCGGAAGGGTTCCGGAGTGTATCGGGTACATACCAGAGTACCGGAGGGGTTACCGGAACCCCCAGGGAAAGATATGGGCCATATGGGCCATAGGAGGGAGGGTGCACCAGCCCGAGGCTAACCAGCCCACAAGGGGCTGGTGCACCCCCCACAAGGGATGAGGCCAAATTGGACAAGGAAAGTGGGCGCCACCCCCCTTTCCTTCTCCTACTCCCTCTCCTTTCCCCCCTCCATGAGAAGGAAAAGAAGGGGGGCGAATCCTACTAGGACTGGGAGTCCTAGTAGGACTCCCCCCTTATGGCACGCCCCCTAGGGCCGGCCTCCTCCCTCTCCCTCCTTTATATACGTGGGCAGGGCACCCCTTGGAGACACAACAATTGTTCCAAGCCGTGTGCGGCGTCTCTCTCCACTGTATGCTCCTCCGGTCATAGCGTCGTAGTGCTTAGGCGAAGCCCTGCGCGGATCACATCACCATCACCGTCATCATGCCGTGTTGACGAAACTCTCCCTCGACCCTCTGTTGGATCAAGAGTTCGAGTGACGTCATCGAGCTGAACGTGTGCAGAACTCGGAGTTGTCGTATGTTTGGTACTTGATCGGTTGGATCGAGAAGGCGTTCGACTACATCAACCGCGTTAACCTAACGCTTCCGCTTTCGCTCTACGAGGGTACGTGGACACACTCTCCCCCTCTCGTTACTATGCATCTCCTAGGTAGATCTTGCGTGATCGTAGGAATTTTTTTGTAATTGCACGCTACGTTCCCCAACAGTGATATAAGAGCCATGTCTATGCGTAGATGATATGCACGAGTAGAACACAAAGAGTTGTGGGCGATAATAGTCATACTGCTTACCACCAACGTCTTACTTTGATTCAGCGGTATTGTTGGATAAAGCGGCCCGGACCGACATTACATGACCGCGTTCATGAGACTGGTTCTACCGACATGCTTCGCACACAGGTGGCTGGCAGCTGTCTGTTGTTGGAGATATGCCCTAGAGGCAATCATGTATGATGATATTTCCTATGTGTTTATGAATAAAGATAGTCCTTGGACATTATCAATGATGTGTATCAGCAAGTACGTGACTTGTTTGTGGGACTATGCATTGTATAATGACTGTCCTAAAAGGTCCCTAGTCGAAAGGGCTGTGTGGACGCGCAGCCGACTAGACTAGGATATGACACGGTGGATGGCTCGGTCTCACTAGCCATGAAGCATTGGATGCTAACCGGATAATATGGACTTGGAAAGGTCTGGTCGGATTCGACGTAGTCGGATCCGAGTCGAGATAAGGTCCGAGTCGGACAGACCCAACTATGAGACGCAACGATATGTCATCTGTGAGTCTCTAGTACAACATACGTTCTATGTCTTAAGACCTGAGCTGGCGCATGTACTGGATGGTGACAGACTTGCTTTGGGCCGACCAAATGCTACTCCGTGATCGGGTAGTTACAAAGGTAGGTTTCAGGTTTGTCCAGTCCCATGCTGCGAGACATGGTCGAGCAAGATGGGATTTGCCCTCCGATCGGAGAGATATACTCTGGGCCCTCGTGTGATCCGACTAGGATAAGCATGGCCATGCGACAAGGATTATGAGATAATCCGGTTTGTGGTCGGTATCACCGAACGAGAAAGAGGTCGGGCTAGCACAAGGATGACAGTCTAGCCTTGAGCCCGACAACATATATCGTGTGGCAAAGGGAATGAAGTGTGACACGCCATGCTGTGTTCGCCTAACCAGCTTCATAGTCAGTTTGGTGGTCGGCACACCTTGCTAGAGGCCGCTACTAACCGTGCAGGTCGGAGGTGATCCGAATCGTGACCAAGCCGACTTGAACCTAAGGGGTCGGCTTAAGGGAAGGAACCTACGAGGTCGGTTTGTAGGACACCGGTCGGATGTGATCCGAATCGACTAGGAACGTGACCGAGTAGACTTTTGCTTTAGGGTCCGTGGCGAGGCCCAAGTGTTGAGCCCGCGACGGACGCCTATATAAAGTGGAGGTGCGGCACACTCATGCGGTTGATCGCCGGCTGCGACTAGGGTTTGCATGTGTTGCGAATAGCCACCTCCACTCGCCGCCGACTGTGTGATCGGACCTAGCAGTCCACCGCACGGTGTTCCTCCTGCACGCGCGGATACCGTTAGAGGCGGTGCACTTGTGCCGCTCCGGCGAACTCGTACGTGGGATTGGACGACCGGCTGTTCGAGGGAGATCGAACGAGGAGTAGACAATCCACGCGGACGCGCTGCCCCAACTCTTCTTCCGCTGCACGACACTGCGCGTCTAGTGGTAACGAACTGTGATCCATCTCCCATAGCATGTTCCTGGATGGTCTGCGCGTAGGAAAATTTTAATTTGCAGTCGACGCACCCTACCGTAGAACCCAACATATGTTTCTCCAACTTTAGTTGAATCGAGTTTGTCTATGGCCGGTCCTTGTTGAAGGTTAAAACAACACACTTGATGAAAAATCGTTGTGGTTTTGATGCATAGGTAAGAATGGTTCTTACTAGAAGCCCGTAGGAGCCACGTAAAACTTGCAACAAAAAGTAGAGGACGTCTAACTTGTTTTTGCAGGGCATGTTGTGATGTGATATGGTCAAGACGTGATGAGATATAAATTGTTGTATGAGATGATCATGTTTTGTAAAAGTTATCGGCGGATCGCACGAGCCTTATGGTTGTCGCTTTATTGTATAAAATGCAATCGCCATGTAATTGCTTTACTTTATCACTATGCGGTAGCGATAGTCGTAGAAGCAATAGTTGGCGAGACGACAACGACGCTACGATGGAGATCAAGGTGTCAAGCCGGTGACAATGGAGATCATGACGGTGCTTTGGAGATGGAGATCAAAGGCACAAGATGATGATGGCCATATCATGTCACATATTTTGATTGCATGTGATGTTTATCTTTTATGTATCTTATTTTGCTTAGTACGACGGTAGCATTATAAGATGATCCCTCACTAAATTTCAAGGTATAAGTGTTCTCCCTGAGTATGCACCGTTGCTACAGTTCGTCGTGCCGAGACACCACGTGATGATTGGGTGTGATAAGCTCTACGTTCACGTACAACGGGTGCAAGCCAGTTTTGCACGTGCGGAATACTCGGGTTAAACTTGATGATCCTAGCATATGCAGATATGGCCTCGGTACACTGGAGACCGAAAGGTCGAGCGTGCATCATATAGTAGATATGATCAACATAGAGATGTTCACCATTGAAAACTACTCCATCTCACGTGATGATCAGACATGGTTTAGTTGATTTGGATCACGTGATCATTTAGATGACTCGAGAGATGTCTATCTAAGTGGGAGTTCTTAAGTAATATGATTAATTGAACTTTAATTTATCATGAACTTAGTCCTGATAGTATTTGCATATCTATGTTGTAGATCAATAGCTTGCGTAAAGCTCCCCTGTTTTATTTTTGATATGTTTCTAGAGAAAACTAAGTTGAAAGATGATAGTAGCAATGATGCGGACCGGGTCTATGATCTGAGGATTATCCTCATTGCTGCACAGAAGAATTATGTCCTTGATGCACCGCTAGGTGACAGACCTATTGCAGGAGCTGATGGAGACATTATGAACGTTTGACAAGCTCGGTATGATGACTACTTGATAGTTTAGTGCGCCATACTTTACGGCTTAGAACCGGGACTTCAAAAACGTTTTGAACGCTACGGAGCATATGAGATGTTCCAAGAGCTAAAATTAGTATTTCAAACTCATGCCCATGTTAAGAGGTATGAGACCTCTGACAAAGTACTTAGCCTACAAGATGGAGGAGAATAGCTCAGCTAGTGAGCATGTGCTCAGAATGTCTGAGTACTACAATCACTTGAATCAAGTGGGAGTTAATCTTCCAGATAAGATAGTGATTGATAGAGTTCTCTAGTCACTATCACCAAGTTACTGGAACTTTGTGATGAACTATAATATGCAAAGGATGACGAAAACGATTCCCGAGCTCTTCGTGATGCTAAATCGATGAAGGTAGAAATCAAGAAAGAGCATCAATTGTTGATGGTTAACAGGGCCACTAGTTTCAAGAAAAGGGCAAAGGGAAAGAAAGGGAACTTCAAGTAGAATGGCAAGAAAGTTGCCACTCCCGTGAAGAAGCCCAAAGTTGTCAGGACCTCGATTCCAAGTCACATCGATCTAGCCGGTAACACCTCATATCACTTTGCGGCCTCACGCACGGTATCCCCACGGGTGTCGCCTTACCATGGCCCGGGACCGTTTGCGTCTTTTGGCTCACGTATATGATAGTGTCGCTAGCATCCATATGACAAAGAACCCGGGCCGACATGGCTAGTCGTGAACCCAAAGCGGCGCTAACCTATGGGGACAGGCATACATGAATCACATCGAGCATGTCGGTCATCAACGTATGAATTCGGGCTGTAGCACTGGCTAACAGGACTCCGTATCCCGGCTGTAGCAGGCTAGGCAGGACTCCGAATATCACCGCGTGACATTTCCCCGAAGGGACAGACATAGGAACGAAGTGAAACACATGCCGGCCAGTCAAGTGTCCAAGCAGTAGTGCTGGGCTAGCAGGACTCCGGTGAACCGGGCTGTAGCGGACTACTATCGCTCAGAAGCACGAGACTACATTTCCCATATGAGAGGCTGCCAAGGATAAACAACTAGTTTGTCGGATCCCACACATACCAAGCATTTCAAACATACACACAATATGCTCAATATGTGTAGATACAACATGGCATCACAACATAACTCTACGACTCAAGTATTTATTCATTAGGCTCCGAGGAGCGAGATATTACAAACATGGGTCTCATGACCCAACACTCAGAGCATACAAGTCAAAGCACAAATGGAAGCTAAACATGTCCGAGTACGAGACATCTACAAATGAAAAAGGCTGAGAAGCTCGACTATCTACCGATCTCGCCGAGGGCACAAGATCGTAGCTGAGGTAACAAGCTAAACGTCAAGTCCACGTGGAACTACTAGCTAGACCGACGCGTCTCTCGCAAAAACATAAAATAGGCAAACGTGAGCACAATTGTACTCAGCAAGACTTACATCGTAACTAACTACATATGCATCATTATCAAAAGGGGTGGTGGAGTTTGACCGCAGCAAGCCAGCTTTGACTCGGTGGCTATCCCGGACTACGATCGCAAGTAACTCTTTTGAGGTGGCGCACACGAGTCCACATATTCACCATATCAATACACCACTATGGATCCGCTCCCGCCTCCCTACGAGAACGCCATCCGTAGCACTCACGCTTATCTTGCGCATTTTAGAGTATCCACTTTCACTTGTCTATGAACTGATATAGGCAACCCGTAAGTCCTTTTCCATGGACACGCTATTCAATAGATCATATTAACCCTACAGGGGTGTACTTCTTCACACAAGCTCACCACTTACCGCGTTTACCGACATGTACTCGCCAACCTTCAAGCGGAAGCCCAGCGAGGGTGTCAGCCACGACCTACCTAAACACTCAAGTCCCTAGTCCAGGTTTATCACCTATTCGGGTTCCATACGCAGGGAGTCCGGCCGAGGTTTCCCATACAGCCCCGAACGATGTGTGCAGGGTTCCCGAGACACCAAACGGGCGAATCGGTACACGGGCCACGTGCCTACCGCAACACAACCCACCCCTAAGGTCAGCGTTGCGTGCGCCCCAAAGATGCTACAAACACGTAAACTACTTGCAACTCCTGACCGAGGACAAGGGTGGTTAAGAAGCCGAGAGAGTCAATTAAGGATCCCAATGTGTGGTAGTAACTGTTTCATGGATCACAAACACGAACTCAGCCTCGAGGACGGCTGCAATGAGACAACCCACATGTACTCCTACATGGCCTCTCACCGCTACCTTTACCAAATCGTGTTCACACACCTAGCTCACACACACAAGAGGACATGTTCACACACCTCCGATCCATCCCCGATGAATCGACTGACTCAACTCTAAGCATAGCAGGCATGACAAACAAGCATGAATGAGTAGGCACAACAGGCTCAAACAACTCCTACTCATGCTAGTGGGTTTCATCTAATTCTTGTGGAATGACAGTCATGCAGAGGATAAAGGGGTTCAGCTACCGTAGCAAGTAACACATGAGTCGTTGTTGTCCTAATGGAGTAAAATAGAGCAGGAGCGAGAGAGTGGGATTATATCGGAATGAACAAGGGGGTTTTGCTTGCCTGGCACTTCTGAAGATAATATAGTTCTTCATCGGTGTCATCGAATTCATCGCTTGAGACGTCGCTCACCGAGAGGGACAAACACCGGCAACTGAGAAATAACAGAATCAATGCAATGCACATTCACATGAATGACATGTCATGTTAAGGTTCTGAATTCACCTAATGCAATATCTAGCCAAGTTAATTGAAGTGGAACTCAAACAAGAACAAATTCCAACTCCAAATGTTATTTCATAAATTGCCCTAATCATCATTTGTCCTATTCAGTGAGGTTAACTTGTTCAAACATGCATGATCATGGCATAAACAGATTCTTCATATTTTTCTGATCATTTTTCATATATAATTTGTTTCCATTGGAGTTATGGTTGAATTTCTATGAATTTTAGAAGTTTGGGGTATTTTCTGAAATTTCCTGAATTATAATAAATCCAGAAAATCAATTACTGCGTCAGCCTGACGTCAGTGTGACATCGGCGGGTCTACGGGACACGGTCCGGGTCAAACCTGACAGTGGGTCCCGCGTGTCAGTGTAATTAGTTTAACTAAAAATTAATTAAAACTAATCCTAAATAGTTAATGAGTGGGCCCCACCGTCATTGACTCAGAGAGTCAACCAGGCCCACCCGTGGTCAAAGTCAAAGTCGGCTGCGGCGTTTAGCAGCCGGCGAAGCGACGCGGGCGGCGGAAGTGATTTTATTGTTCCGCAACCAAATGGGCCGCGGAAGGCATCTAGGTGGAGCTCGAACGAGCCAAGCTCTTGGTGGAGTCGGTTGAGCTCGGGCGGCCGGAATCGGCGTCGGCGACAACCCAGGCGGCCGCCGGAGTTGGGCGTGGAGTGCGGGCAGCGTTGCGTAAAGCGAGCAAGCGGGCTGAGGCGCTAGTGGTGGCCTACGGATGCGGTGAGTGCGATGGGCGCCAGCTCGGGACCAAATGGCCATCAGAAAGCGCGCGACGGCAGCGAGGCGGAGGTGAGCTTGCTTCAATGGCGGCGGCTACGAGTGAAAATGACACGGGAAGAGAGGGGAATCGACCGGAGGCTCACATGGGTCGCGTAGAGATGGTCAGCGAGCTCAGGGAAGCGACGACGATGGCGAATTGACGGCGGCGATCCTCGGTGGCTGAGGAGGGGAACGGCGGAGCTAGCGGCAACCAGGGGCGTCCGGCGCCTTTTGCCTGGGTGAGGAAGAAGAGGGGGGCGAGGCGGAGCTTCCTGGGGCGTCGGCGAGGCGGGGAGGTGGCTGTGGCCGCGGTGAACGGCGTCGGTGGCGACGATGGCGCTCGGTCCGGGCGAGAGAGAGGGGCAGAGGAGAGAATGGGGTCCAGGGGGAGAGAGGAGAGGTGCAGGGGTCGGGGGGTGTCCGTGGCACCCACGGGTGCCTCCAGCGGCGAGCAGGAGGTGGCAAGGCGTCGTCGGCGCGCGCCACGCCTCGCCTCTACCTACTGGCAGAGGAAGACGATGAGCGGCGGGTAGGTGGGCTGGGCTGGCTTTGCCCAGCCGGGCTGCTACAGAGGTGGGCCGGATGGGGCGCCAGGTAAGTGTCCAGGTACGTTCCTCTCTCTCTCTTTTTTATTTGTTTTAGTTTTCTATTATCTGCTTTAAGTTTGCAATTAAAAACCCAACCAAAACACTTTGGTTAATTCTGTGAATTTTTGTGAGGTATATTTGAATTATTTTCAAACCACACAATAAATCTCAGAATATTTGGAGCAACCAATATTTAATGGTAATTTTTAAACTCCAACTCAAATACCATAATGATTTAATTCAATGCCCAAAATGTCCTGGAAAAATATGCATTATCTCTGGTAGAGGCTTTCACCTTTTTCCATAAATCATGGACATTTTAAAAGGATATTTTGAGGTCATTGAAAATATTTTGGTTGAACCTATTTGGATTGCTTTAATGCTAGGGTTTAGGCAATCCCCATTTCAAATTTCATGAAAATTAAACATGATGCATGGATGCAATGCCACTAGTTACAAGCAAGCTCTAGGGCTGTGACAACTCACCCCCACTAAACAAGAATCTCGCCCCGAGATTCAAGACGTGAGGTAAGAGGAAAAGGGGAGTCACAGAACTATCACAATCTTCATGATCCATTTGCCCTTCTCGAAAATGTTGATTCATTCCATCATCTTGGTCTTGACGTCTTTGCTTTCGAGATCTTCATCCAACACGATGGCGACAGAAAGAGACTCTATAGGAGACGATCTCCTCGAAGATCGAGCACTCAAGATCAACTCGTGGAATGAGATGTCGAAACATCTCGAGTTGAGGAACAAAACACATTGAGAGGGATGGAAGAACAAACAACGAGGTTTGATTAGTGGCAACAATTCCTCGCTTAGAGAGATGGTGGATGGTGTCAAGGTGGCGAGGAAATAATTGCCATGATTCAATAACGGGGCACCTCAGGGGAGGTGACGCGAGGAACTATTCCCTTAAGTGGCAAAAAGAATTACTTTTGATACGAAGATCATTGAAACCCTTTATACCAGCCTAAGGCAATTTACAATTGATTGATTGAAAGAGCTCGAGGAAAGGCATACTCGGACTAGAATGAATGATGTGGACTACCTTGTTGAAGACAACGCAATGGATGATTTTTGCTTATCATCGGAGGTGGAGGGGACCCATGGTAAGTCCACCTTTGAAGATGAACCTAGACAAGAATTACTAAGAAAGCAGCCCATAGTGAAATTGGCACAATAGCGGTGCAAGCTGGAACAAGACGCAACTGCTGGGAATGCTCCAACCATCATATCTGCCAGAGATTCAGATCTGGTTGGTGTCAGGATACTTCGGACTCAGCATGTCCTAAAAGAAAGGTCGCAACACAAATCGACGAGATGACGTTGCGAGATTCTCGGGATATGAACTACGATAGCAAGCTCCAAAACATGAGCTGGTTCTGCTAAACACATGTGAACACGTTGTCCAAGACAAGAATGACCACATGGTAGTCTTACCACAAAACACTACCGAGTTCAGGTGGGGAACCATCATCGAGGATATCGAAGTCTTGTGCATTACCATGGATTAGCACTTAGCTCCTTCTCCTACAACAAATCATTCAGTGGCTTGGTGTGCTAGGGACACATGTAGAGCGAAGGTTGCAAGTCTCCGAACCACAGAATACTTCGCACGTATGCATGACTGAATTGGGATGATTCCAGAGGAGGCAAAACAAACCTTTCTCAAAATCATGGCGGCAACTTGCATCAGATGCACATGAATTAGAGGAAGTCACTACTTTCATCCAAACATAGGCTTCATGAACGGCACACGAAGAAATGCTTACAAAGTTTCCAGCACTAGGTTGATGTTCAACATGAATCATGGGGGAGACAAAATGCTGCTGATGGGCTCAACAACAACTCGTCGGAATTTCCATATCACTGGACTTCCACCATCATGTGAACACGGTGATAGCATTGGTCAGACCAAAGGATGTAACGGTATATGCTCGAGGGATCAACCACGAGTAAGACAACATTACGAGCATCGTTGGTACTAATTTGATTTGACAGCCCATACTCAAATCAAAGGATTGATGAGACAATAGGTCCAACAACTGATCACAGGGACCAACCGATGAAGATATCATCTTTCTTCAACACACACTACACAAGAATATCCCTTTGGAACGAACTAAGTTAGGCAAGCTTTTATCTTCCAACTCTCCAAGTTGTTGTCTAGCTTAACCAACTAGCTCAGGGATATCCAACACAGATTCTTGGAGAAAGGGTGGTTCACAAGAAACCAACTTGATCACGAGCCCAACATAACAGTCAGGGGACAACCTGGTAATACTTCCGAGAAGATATTCGGAAAAATCACAAACCACCGGTATGTTACTAAGCTCGAGAATAATCTTGCTTTTGAGGGCAAGACGATATGATAAAATGAGTGAGGACTTGACAAGATCCCAACTCATCAATCGAAGGGTGCACCGAAATAAGGACTAGGTAGCACGATCAGTCTTAGAAGGATGATTCAAGAACCAACACGCTAAGAATGAAATTATTGTCCTTTAACTACCAAGCAACGAGGTTGCTAGGAGTATTGATTTCACACATCACAATTCATTTGTCGGTATTCCGGTTGCAACAACACGGGACCGAGGAATGAACGATGATGACGAGAAGTATCACTGCATCAAGAATTCCTAAGAGGTTGTGAAATTCCCATGACATTCTTGACATAAGATGGCAATACTTCAGGGTAGAACAGAGTCAAAAGCTGAATTGGCATTTTGATCTCATGGAATACAACTGCTTTGACCCAATCCTGGATATGGATGAGGTATCGAGTTTGTTTCTCCTAGTCATTCCGAATAGAATGGCTTGTCGGACCACAAGGATAATAGGCATCGATAAACGAATGCACACATACCCTTGACTATCAATTGACAGGCGGGGGTCAGAATACAACTAAAGAGGAACAACTCGAGGAGCATATAACTTTCTGAGTTGTGGATGCATAGGTTAGTATGTCGAATCAAGTTCAACAGGTTTCTTCCGGATAACCCATGCAGAAAGGTAGAACTGGCAGAGTCGCAATATAGAATGGAGTACTCCTCAAGAGCACCCTGGTTGTGATCTTTTGGTTTAAATAACTTCTGCCTTAATGGTTCATGGTATTTGGAAGAAGGGAATACCACGGACCTCGAGGACTGTCACAAGGTTACTAATATCCTAAGGCACTAGCAAATACTAACAACATGAAGTAGGATGAATCTCGGGTTCAGAAACCCAGGAGTAGAATGCCTACTACTAAATTGCATCACGGGATGCTTTCAAGAATAATGGCCAGAATCATCACACTGGGGATACAAAAGCATTGCTAAATTGCTAGGTGACTTCCTAAACACCTAGGGTCATAATAATAGCTCCAACATCTATGTCGAGGCAACAGAGTACCTCAACTTACTGATTAGTGTGCTTATTCTGGCCCAGATGAACATTAGAAATGGGGCAAAAGGATTTGCAAATGCATCAGACTATTTAGAGACCTGGGATGACTCGGACAACATAACGGCTGTAAATGCTCAAAATGATCTGAGACATCCTGCAAAAATGGTGGCATAACCACTCAACAACATCATAACAAGATTCTGAGATCAACAATTAACATACAGAAATAGTAGGAACTGAACTGGGCTTAAGTCCAACAATCTTAAAGGTCTATGGATTAGTAACACGTCATCCTGATAGATAGATGAGAAGCCTAGTTCTTAAACCCCGTAGAAGAGAAGAGGTTGACTCAGATCAGAAGGCCATGAGGTATAAGGAGTAAAAGAGCCTTACATTCCCTTCCACAATCAATTCCCTTACATAACTAAAGCATTTCTAGACACAACTTCGACCAGTTTGGCTTGGTAATCCCTGACAGCAGTCAGCTCGATACCAACGCTGTCAGGACCCCGATTCCAAGTCACATCGATCTAGCCGGTAACACCTCATATCACTTTGCGGCCTCACGCACGGTATCCCCACGGGTGTCGCCTTACCATGGCCCGAGACCGTTTGCGTCTTTTGGCTCACGTATATGATAGTGTCGCTAGCATCCATATGACAGAGAACCCGGGCCGACATGGCTAGTCGTGAACCCAAAGCAGCGCTAACCTATGGGGACAGGCATACATGAATCACATCGAGCATGTCGGTCATCAACGTATGAATTCGGGCTGTAGCACTGGGCTAACAGGACTCCGGTATCCCGGGCTATAGCAGGCTAGGCAGGACTCCGAATATCACCGCGTGACATTTCCCCGAAGGGACAGACATAGGAACGAAGTGAAACACATGCCGGCCAGTCAAGTGTCCAAGCAGTAGTCTTTGGGCTAGCAGGACTCGTGAACCGGGCAGTAGCGGACTACTATCGCTCAGAAGCACGAGACTACATTTCCCCATATGAGAGGCTGCCAAGGATAAACAACTAGTTTGTCGGATCCCACACATACCAAGCATTTCAAACATACACACAATATGCTCAATATGTGTAGATACAACATGGCATCACAACATAACTCTACGACTCAAGTATTTATTCATTAGGCTCCGAGGAGCGAGATATTACAAACATGGGTCTCATGACCCAACACTCAGAGCATACAAGTCAAAGCACAAATGGAAGCTAAACATGTCTGAGTACAGACATCTACAAATGAAAAAGGCTGAGAAGCCTGACTATCTACCCGATCCTGCCGAGGGCACAAGATCGTAGCTGAGGTAACAAGCTAAATGTCGAAGTCCATGTGGAACTACTAGCGAGACTGACGTCTCTCTGCAAAAACATAAAATAGGCAAACGTGAGCACAATTGTACTCAGCAAGACTTACATCAGAACTAACTACATATGCATCATTATCAAAAGGGGTGGTGGAGTTTGACCGCAGCAAGCCAGCTTTGACTCGGTGGCTATCCTGGACTACGATCGCAAGTAACTCTTTTGAGGTGGCGCACACGAGTCCACATATTCACCATATCAATACACCACTATGGATCCGCTCCGCCTCCCTACGAGAACGCCATCCGTAGCACTCACGCTTATCTTGCGCATTTTAGAGTATCCACTTTCACTTGTCTATGAACTGATATAGGCAACCCGTAAGTCCTTTTCGCGGACACGCTATTCAATAGATCATATTAACCCTGCAGGGTGTACTTCTTCACACACGCTCACCACTTACCGCCGTTTACGACATGTACTCGCCAACCTTCAAGCGGAAGCCCAGCGAGGGTGTCGCCACGACCTACCTAAACACTCAAGTCCCTAGTCCAGGTTTATCGCCTATTCGGGTTCCATCCGCAGGAGTCCGCCGAGGTTTCCCATACAGCCCCGAACGATGTGTGCAGGGTTCCCGAGACACCAAAGCGGCGAATCGGTACACCAGGCCACGTGCCTACCGCAACACAACCCACCCCTAAGGTCAGCGTTGCGTGCCCCAAAGATGCTACAAACACCGAAACTACTTGCAACTCCCGGACTGAGGACAAGGGTGGTTAAGAAGCCGAGAGAGTCAATTAAGGATCCCAATGTGTGGTAGTAACTGTTTCATGGATCACAAACACAGAACTCAGTTCCTGAGGACGGCTGCAATGAGATAACCCACCATGTACTCCTACATGGCCTCTCACCGCTACCTTTACCAAATCGTGTTCACACACCTAGCTCACACACACAGTAGGACATGTTCACACACCTCCGATCCATCCCCGATGAATCAGACCTGACTCAACTCTAAGCAGTAGCAGGCATGACAAACAAGCATGAATGAGTAGGCAAAACAGGGCTCAAACAACTCCTACTCATGCTAGTGGGTTTCATCTAATTACTGTGGAATGACAGGTCATGCAGAGGATAAAGGGGTTCATCTACCGTAGCAAGTAACACATGAGTCGTTGTTGTCCTAATGGAGTAAAATAGAGCAGGAGCGAGAGAGTGGGATTATATCGGAATGAACAAGGGGGTTTTGCTTGCCTGGCACTTCTGAAGATAATATAGTTCTTCATCGGTGTCATCGAATTCATCGTCGGTACGTCGTCTACCGAGAGGGGACAAACACCGGCAACTGAGAAATAACACAATCAATGCAATGCACATTCACATGAATGACATGTCATGTTAAGGTTCTGAATTCACCTAATGCAATATCTAGCCAAGTTAATTGAAGTGGAACTCAAACAAGAACAAATTCCAACTCCAAATGTTATTTCATAAATTGCCCTAATCATCATTTGTCCTATTCAGTGAGGTTAACTTGTTCAAACATGCATGATCATGGCATAAACAGATTCTTCATATTTTTCTGATCATTTTCATATATAATTTGTTTCATTGGAGTTACGGTTGAATTTCTATGAATTTTAGAAGTTTGGGGTATTTTTCAAATTTCCTGAATTATAATAAATCCGAGAAAATCAATTATCTGCATCACCGACGTCGATGTGACATCGGCGGGTCAACGGACACGGTCCGGTCAAACTGACAGTGGGTCCCAGCGTGTCGATGTAATTAGTTTAACTAAAAATTAATTAAAACTAATCCTAAATAGTTAACAGGGCTGGGCCCCACCTGTCATTGACTCAGGAGAGTCAACCAGGGCCCACCCGTGGTCAAAGTCAAAGTCGGCTGCCGGCGTTTAGCCGCCGGCGAGCCCGACGCAGCGGCGGAAGTGATTTTGGCCGTTCCGGCAACCAAATGGGCCGCGGAAGGCATCTAGGTGGAGCTGGGAACGAGCCGAAGCTCTTGGTGGAGTCGGTTGAGCTCGGGGCGGCCGGAATCGGCGTCGGCGACAACCTAGGCGGCCGCCGGAGTTCGGGCGTGGGTGCGGGCAGTGTTGCGGTGTGCGAGCAAGCGGGCTGAGGCGCTAGTGGTGGCCTACGTGATGCGGTGAGTGCGATGGGCGCTAGCCCGGGACCAAATGGCCACCGGAGCAGCGCGGGCGGAGGTGAGCTTCGGCTTCAATGGCGGCGGCGGCTACGAGGCGAAAATGACGCGGGGAAGAGAGGGGAATCGACCGGAGGCTCACATGGGTCGCGTAGAGATGGTCAGCGAGCTCGGGGAAGCGACGACGGTGGCGAATTGACGGCGGCGATCCTCGGTGGCCGAGGAGGGGAACGGCGGAGCTAGCGGCAACCAGGGGCGTCCGGCGCCTTTTGTCTGGGTGAGGAAGAAGAGGGGGGCGAGGCGGAGCTTCCTGGGGCGTCGGCGAGGCGGGGAGGTGGCTGTGGCTGCGGTGAACGGCGTCGGTGGCGACGATGGCGCTCGGTCCGGGCGAGAGAGAGGGAGCAGAGGAGAGAATGGGGTCCAGGGGGAGAGAGGAGAGGTGCAGGGATCGGGGGGTGTGCGTGGCACCCACGGGTGCCTCAACAAGCAGAGGAGGTGGCGGCGTTGCCGCACGCGCCACGCCTCGCCTCGCCTCTTGGCAGAGGAAGACGATGAGTGGCGGCTAGGTGGGCTGGGCTGGCTTTGCCCGGCCGGGCTGCTCTGAGAGGTGGGCGGATGGGGCGCTGTAAGTGGCTGTATGTCTCTCTCTCTTTTTTATTTGTTTTAGTTTTCTATTATCTGCTTTAAGTTTGCAATTAAAACCCAACTAAAACACTTTGGTTAATTCTGTGAATTTTGTGAGGTATATTTGAATTATTTTCAAACCACACAATAAATCTCAGAATATTTGGAGCAACCAATATTTAATGGTAACTTTTAAACTCCAACTCAAATACCATAATGATTTAATTCAATGCCCAAAATGTCCTGGAAAAATATGCATTATTTCTGGTAGAGGCTTTCACCTTTTTCCATAAATCATGGACATCTTAAAAGGATATTTTGAGGTCATTGAAAATATTTTGGTTGAACCTATTTGAATTGCTTTAATGCTAGGGTTTAGGCAATCCCCATTTCAAATTTCATGAAAATTAAACATGATGCATGGATGCAATGCCACTAGTTACAAGCAAGCTCTAGGACTGTGACAAAAGCTGAACCCAAGCCTGGAACTGAGTGCTTCTACTGCAAAGGAAATGGTCACTGGAAGCGGAACTATCCCAAAAACTTGGCGAATAAGAAGGATGGCAAAGTGAACAAAGGTATATGTGATATACATATTATTGATGTGTATTTTACTAGTGTTCATAGTAACCCCTGGGTATTTGATACCGGTTCAGTTGCTAAGATTAGTGACTAAAAACAGGAGTTGCAGAATGAACAGAGACTAGTTATGGGTGAAGTGACGATGTGTGTTGGAAGTGATTCCAAGGTTGATACGGTCACCATCGCACACTCCCTCTACCGTCGGGATTAGTGTTGAACCTAAATAAATGTTATTTGGTGTTTGAGCGTGAATATGATTAGATCATGTTTATTGCAAAACAGTTATTCGTTTAAGTCAGAGAATAATTGTTATGCTGTTTACATGAATAAAACCCTCAATGGTCATACACCCAATGTGAATGGTTTATTGAATCTCGATCGTGTGATACACATATTCATAATATTTATGCCAAAAGATGCAAAGTTGATAATGATAGTGCAACATATTTGTGGCACTGCCGCTTAGGTCATATTGGTGTAAAGCGCATGAAGAAACTCCATATGGATGGATTTTTGGAATCACTTGATTGCAAATCATTTGATACTTGCGAACCATGCCTCATGGGCAAGATGACTAAAACTCCGTTCCTCAGAACAATGGAGCGAGCCAATGACTTATTGGAAATAATACATACCGATGTATGCGGTCCGGTGAGTGTTGAGGCTCGCGGCGGGTATCATTATTTTCTAACCTTCACAAATGATTTGAGCAGATATGGGTATATCTACTGAATGAAACACAAGTCTGAAACATTTGAAAAAGTTCAAAGAATTTCAGAGTGAAGTGGAGAATAAGGGTAACAAGAAAATAAAGTTTCTTCGATCTGATCGTGGAGGTGAATATTTGAGTTATGAGTTTGGTTTTCATTTGAAACAATGTGGAATAGTTTCCAACTCACGCCACCTGGAACACCACAACATAATGGTGTGTCGGAACATCCTAATCATACTTTATTAGATATGGTGCGATCTATGATGTCTCTTACAGATTTACCGCTATCGTTTTGGGGTTATGCTTTAGAGACGGCTGCATTCATGTTAAATAGGGCACTATCTAAATCCGTTGAGACGACACCATATGAACTGTGGTTTGGCAAAAAAAAACCAAGTTGTCATTTCTTAAAGTTTGGGGCTGCGATGCTTATGTGAAAAAGCTTCAACCTGATAAGCTCGAACCCAAAACGGAGAAATGTATCTTCATAGGATACCCAAAGGAGACTGTTGGGTACACCTTCTATCACAGATCCGAAGGCAATATATTCGTTGCTAAGAATGGATCCTTTCTAGAGAAGGAGTTTCTCTCGAAAGAGGTGGGTGGGAGGAAAGTAGAACTTGATGAGCTAATTGTACCTTCTCTCAATTTGGAAAGTAGCTCATTAGAGAAATTTGTTCCCGTGATGCCTACACTAACTAGAGAGGAAGCTAATGATAATGATCGTGAAACTTCAGATCAAGTTACTACCGAACCTCTTAGGTCAACCAGAGTACGTTCCGCACCAGAGTGGTATGGTAATCCTGTTCTGGAAGTCATGTTACTAGACCATGACGAACCTACGAACTATGAGGAAGCGATGATGAGCCCAGATTCCGCGAAATGGCTTGAGGCCATGAAATCTGAGATAGGATCCATGTATGAGAACAAAGTGTGGACTTTGGTTGACTTGCCCGATGATCGGCAAGCCATTGAGAATAAATGGATCTTCAAGAGGAAGACGGACGATGATGGTAGTGTAGCTATCTACAAAGATCGAATTGTCGCAAAAGGTTTTCGAAAAATTCAAGGTGTTGACTACGATGAGATTTTCTCACTCGTATCGATGCTTAAGTCTATCTGAATCATGTTAGCAATTGCCGCATTTTATGAAACCTGGCAAAAGGATATCAAAACTACATTCCTTAATGGATTTATTAAAGAAGAGTTGTATATGATGCAACCAGAAGGTTTTGTCAATCCTAAAGGTGCTAACAAAATGTGCAAGCTCGAGCGATCCATCTATGGACTTGTGCGAGCATCTCGGAGTTGGAATATACGCTTTGATGAGTTGATCAAAGCATATAGTTTTGTACAGACTTGCAGTGAAGCCTGTATTTACGAGAAAGTGAGTGGGAGCACTACAGCCTTTCTGATAAGTATATGTGAATGACATATTGTTGATCAGAAATGATGTAGAATTTCCTGGAAAGCATAAAGGAGTACTTGAAAGGAGTTTTTTGAAAGAAAGACCTCGGTGAAGCTTCTTACATATTGGGCATCAAGATCTGTAGAGATAGATCAAGACGCTTGATAATACTTTTGACGAGTACATACCTTGATGAGATTTTGAAAGGATTTCAAAATGGACCAGTCAAAGAAGGAGTTCTTGCCTGAATTATAAGGTATGAAGTTGAGTAAGACTAAAAACCCGACCACGACAGAAAATAGAGAAAGAATGAAAGTCATTCCCTATGCCTAAGCCATAGGTTCTATAAAGTATGCCATGCTGTATACCAGACCTATTGTGTACCTTGCCATGAGTTTGGCAAGGGGGTACAATACTGATCCAGGAATAGATCACTGGACAGCAGTCAAAATTATCCTTAAAGGTCTAAGGAAATATTTCTCGGTTATGGAGGTGATAAAGAGTTCGTCGTAAAGAGTTACGTCGATGCAAGTTTTGACACCATTCTGGATGACTCTGAGTCTCGATCTAGATACATATTGAAAGTGGGAGCAATTAGCTAAAGTAGCTCTGTGCAGAGCATTGTAGACATAGATATTTGCAAAATACATACGGATCTGAATATGACAGACCCATAGACTAAAACTTCTGTCACAAGCAAAACATGATCACACCTTATTACTCCTGGGTGTTAATCATATAGCGATGTGAACTAGATTATTGACTCTAGTAAACCCTTTGAGTGTTGGTCAGATGGCTATGTGAACTATGGGTGTTAATCACATAAAGATGTGAACTATTGGTGTTAAATCGCATGGCGATGTGAACTAGATTATTGACTCTAGTGCAAGTGGGAGACTGAACGAAATATGCCCTAGAGGAAATAATAAAGTTATTATTTTTCCTTATATCATGATAAATGTTTATTATTCATGCTAGAATTGTATTAACCGGAAACTTGATACATGTGTGAATACATAGACAAAAACAAAGTGTCCCTAGTATGCCTCTACTAGACTAGCTCATTAATCAACGATGGTTAAGTTTCCTGATCATAGACATGTGTTGTCATTTGATGAACGAGATCACATCATTAGGAGAATGATGTGATGGACAAGACTCGTCCGTTAGCTTAGCATAATGATCATTTAGTTTTATTGCTATTGCTTTCTTCATGACTTATACATGTTCCTCTGACTATGAGATTATGCAACTCCCGAATACCGGAGGAACGCCTTGTGTGCTATCAATCATCACAACGTAACTGGCTGATTATAAAGATGCTCTACAGGTGTCTCCAAAGGTGTTTGTTGGGTTGGCATAGATCGAGATGAGGATTTGTCACTCCTAGTATCAGAGAGGTATCTCTGGGCCCTCTCGGTAATGCACATCACTATAAGCCTTGCAAGCAATGTGACTAATGAGTTAGTTGCGGGATGATGCATTACGGAACGAGTAAAGAGACTTTCCGGTAACGATATTTAACTAGGTATGATGATACCGACGATCGAATCTCGGGCAAGTAACATACCGATGACAAAGGGAATAACGTATGTTGTTATTCCTGTTTGACCGATAAAGATCTTCATAGAATATGTAGGAACCAATATGGGCATCCAGGTTCCGCAATTGGTTATTGACCGGAGATGTGCCTCGGTCATGTCTACATAGTTCTCGAACCCATAGGGTCCGCACGCTTAACGTTCGATGACGATTTGTATTATGCGTTATGTGTTTTGGTTACCGAAGTTTGTTTGGAGTCCCGGATGAGATCACGGACATGACGAGGAGTCTTGAAATGGCCGAGAGGTAAAGATTGATATATTGGAAGGTTGTATTCGGACACCGGAAGGGTTCCAGAGTGTATCGGGAACATACCGGAGTACCAGAGGGGTTACCGGAACCCCCCGGGGAAAGATATGGGCCATATGGGCCATATGAGGGAGGCTAACCAGCCCGCAAGGGGCTGGCGCGTCCCCTTACAAGGGATGAGGCCGAATTGGACTAGGGAAGGGGGTGCCACCCCCTTTCCTTCTCCTACTCCCTCTCCTTTCCCCCTTTCCCACTCCATGAGAAGGAAAAGAAGGGGGGGGGGGAATCCTACTAGGACTGGGAGTCCTATTAGGAATCCCCACTTATGGCGCGCCCCGTAGGGCCGGCCTCCTCCCTCTCCCTCCTTTATATACGTGGGCAGGGCACCCCTTGGAGACACAACAATTGTTCCAAGCCGTGTGCGGCGTCTCTCTCCACAGTCTGCTCCTCCGGTTATAGCGTCGTAGTGCTTAGGCGAAGCCCTAAGCGGATCACATCACCATCACCGTCATCACGTCGTCGTGCTGACGAAACTCTCCCTCGACCCTCTGCCGGATCAAGAGTTCGAGGGACGTCATCGAGCTGAACGTGTGCAGAACTCGGAGGTGCCGTACGTTCGGTACTTGATCGATTGGATCGCGAAGACGTTCGACTACATCAACTGCGTTAACCTAACGCTTCCGTTTTCGGTCTACGAGGGTACGTGGACACACTCTCCCCCTCTCGTTGCTATGCATATCCTAGATAGATCTTGTGTGTTCATAGGAATTTTTTGAAGTTGCATGCTATTTTTCCCAACAATCGGCATTGGCCAGTGGCCCTCCACACGACGCAAGAGGAGGCAGAGCGGCAGGCAGCGGCCGGACAAGGCTGTCGTGGCCCTCTGGCGGTTGCTCGCCGTTGGAGGGAGGACAATGATGGCGGCGGTGTGGCAGGGTAGGGCGGCCACACGTACAAGGTGGTTGTCCGGTACAGGGTTTAGCTTTTTTCTTTCTAGTTTTTCATTAAATGGTCGAAATATCGACCTTTTTATGTAAGCTATGTCCGAACTTTAATGAAATCTAACTTGTTTGATGAGTTTCGTTCGATTTGTTTAAACTTGTTTTCAAATGTATGCAGATAGCATTGGATAGCCACCTTCCGCATTCATGTCAGCAGACTGGTCCCCTATCCGCAGACGGATGCAGTATCCAGTTTGCGGGTCAGAGTTGGAGATGCCCTTACCAGCTGGATTGCTTGATACTCTTCCAGTAGCTGACATGGCTTGACAACACATATCTGCGACCTTTATAGAAGGATTACCTAATTCTCAGGGAAAAGAAGTAATACTACTAATAGTGGATAGATTCACTAAGTACTCACATTCTATTCCATTATCACATCCTTATTCAGTGCAGTGTGTAGCCCAAGCATTTGTTGATTATATCCTCAAGCTCCATGGCCCTCCTAAGTTGATCATCTCCGATAGGGACAAAAAATTCACTAGCAAATAGATTCTTCACTGCATTATATATAAACTCAGATACAGCTCAACCTACCATTCCCCAACTGATGGACAGACTGGAAAAAATCAATCAATGCCTTGAAACTTATTTGAGATGCATGACTCCCAATCAACCAAAGAAATGGTTATCCTGGCTATCTTTGACAGAGTATTGGTATAACACATCTTATCATATAACACTAAAAATTTCACCTTCTCAAGCCTTTATGGATTCCCCCTCCATTGATTTATGAGCTGGACACCCCTAGTCCAGAGGACAGTGAAGCCTCTGATTTTCTCTCTTCCAAACAGGCTATGTTGGATCAACTCAAAGAAAATTTGCTATTGACACAAAACAGGATGAAGAGATATGCTGACTTAAAAGAGAGTAGAGATATCATTTGAAAATGGTGATATGGTCTATCTGAAAATAGCTCCCTACAGATTGGCTGCATTTGGCTTCGGGGGTACTTTGAAACCACAGAACAAATATTATGGCCCATTTATGGTCATTCAGAAAGTGAGCAACCGAACTTACAAATTACAGTTCACTGCTCATGTTTTCATGTTAGCCAACTAAAAGAGCACTTGGGGAAGAAAGCAGTTCCAAGCCCAGCTCTAACCCATTGTCAATGATGATGGTACCCTGAAGACGGCTCCTACCTTGGTGTTACATGTGAGACAAATTTCAAGACACAACCTACCAGTGGTGCAATGGTGTTAGTACAGTGGGAAAACCTGTCTCGAGCAGACGCCATTTGGGAGCATGCTGATTTCATCAAATACATTTGCCTTACATCGGAGTCATGGTGCGGGTCTTCTTCTACTACACCGCGAGGACATGTTTCTCAGAGAGGAGCAATGTCAGGTAGTACCACTATTGTCGCTACCTAACAATACTGAAGATGTATTAAGTTCAAAATTTAGACCGAAGAGGATAACACTTGGGTTCTGATGGACAGACAGGATGACTCCTTTTACTGCGTCGCATCTGTCCGTCCACCTCTAGTTACCGTTATTACAGTAGCAGATGAGCTGGCGGGTTAATCCATTTAAGTGGCTTTCTGCGGAAAGGAGCTCCACCCCCAGCTTATTTTCATTGTGAAGGACGTCGTTGTGAAGATAAGTTAAGCCCAGGACCCTCAAACGAGTTCTTTTGGGCTTCTGGCTTATTTTCACAATAAGCTGCCAGAAGCTGCAAAAGAACTCGCCCTAAACCCCTTGCCTTCTTAAGCCGGGGTGTGGTTGTGATGGATGTAATTGTGAGAATCATTCACCTCTAAGGCAAACATATACTCTTATAGTAGCTACAACAATTGTGAGAGGGAATTTTTACGGTGCATTATAATTCACCAGAGCATGTGTATTATATGGGCGATCTAATGGATGAGAATAACTGGGCCTTTTTTAGCCCAAGGGTATTTTTGACCTAAATTTTTTTGTACCTTTAATCGGCCCAATTAGGTCCAGGGGTATTCTCGTCCTAATTTTTTCGATTAAATTAATTGCATTAAGAAAGCACTTCATTATAGAGGTCCAATCATCGTGCGTACTCTTTTGAATTTTGGTTTCAGCGGTTCGTCCTCTCTCCTCCTCTCGAGCCCTAACCTCGGGCGCCCTCGATTGCCGCCGATCGCCTCTGGTGCCCTCGATCGCCGCCGATCGCACTCGCCGTGTCAGTCCTTCCTCCTGCTCCTACTCCCCCCTCCCCCCTCCATCGCAATTCACTCCACTCGGGGCGCGGTGCCAGATCTTCCGACGAGCCGCTAATCCCCTCCTTCCCCGAGCGGACGCCACCTTCCCCGACCCGAGAGGCCACATCATCCTCATCGACGTGCATCAACTTTTTCACGCCGGATCTTATTTGTAAGTGCCTAGCCATCTCAAATCTTTTACGGTCCCTTCGCATATAGTACCAATAGGGGTCGGATTTGATTCGGGTTTAGGATATGTCATGTGAGGTTTAGGGTTTATCGTTTCAGAAAGGTGTGACGAGATTTTGATCGGATTTGGTTAGGGTTTAGGATATGTCATGTGGGGTTTAGGGTTTATGGTTTCAGAAAGTTGTGACGATATTACAATTGAAAAGAAGTGTAGGTCAGATGTAGCTACACTGGTGCGCGTCGGTCCTAAACAAACGGTTTTTAACCCATTTCCGCGACGACCTTTGGAACCGTCGCCAAGTGAGTGTGTGCGATAGGGGGTCCTTCCCACACGATTCAGAAACCGTCGGGGATATGGAACAGTGATTTAGAGGCCTTCCAAAATGTAATCGTGTGCGATGCAACACACACTAAATTCTTTCGCACGTGTGGTATCGGTGATTAAGCGTTTCTAATGACACAGTGAAACCATACGGTCTATCGTAACGAACCGTTTGGGAAACAGTATGTAAGGCACACGGGCCAACATATGAACTGTGTGTGATTTGTGCCCTATCGCACATGAGTTTTCTGCATAACCCGTCTTCCATGCTAGACTCCATCGCACATGTTTTCCAACAATTACCGTCTGCGATAATGTTCTATCACAAACGGTTCAGGAGCCCCTTCGCACACATACAAGTGTTGCAGACCGTTTGTGATTTGTTAGGTATCACCGACGGTTGCCACAAGAGTGACGTGTGCTTTTAGTTTGGGATACCACACGTTTCCTGAAAAAAATATGACTGGGATTGTATTTCGCATTGGGCACGGTTTACTCACAGTTCTCGTGTGCGATAACGCGATATCACAAACGATTCCGGAGAACCTACGCACACGTAGTAGCGCTGCGAACCGTTTGCGATCTGCTGTGTATCACCGACGGTTCCAATACGATTGACGTATGCTTTCCGATGTGGATCGCACACACTCATTTAGTTGAACCTGTGCGGAGCAATTGCCAGGTTAAAACAAAAATATTCCATTTTGAATCGGCACGCAAAAAAGCAAATTCGCCACAATATTCAATTGAACAAATAAACAAAAATATCCCATTTTGAATCGGCACACAAAAAGCAAATTCGCCACAACATTCAATTGAACAAATAGTGTCCACAGGAAGAACATTCACCAGATTTCGCAACAATTGCAATTGAACATATGGTAGCTAAATTCCAATGATTTTTCCACACATATATGCATTACATAATTAATCATAGTGTACGAAATACGAAGACCTCATGAGATGGAAAACAATGGATCCATGCGTTATATGTTTAGCGGCTAACTCTTACTCAATGTTTCAGGAGAACGCATGCTGAAATCTTCATTATCACCAGTGGGATTGATGTAGTGATCCAGGAAGAAGTCGCTGATAAATCTCCGAACCATCAGCAATTCACCAGCCGGGAGCGGTTCAGGGGTCCTCGGTTTTAAGATGAGCTGCAGTATTTTTAGGATCAGAACATGCCATATGAGTGGAGTAGAAGATATTAATTAAGATAGACTTACTGCTACTAATTCGCGAGGATCGTCACAACTATCAGCAGATTTGCAGATGGAGATCATGTGTCTGCAAACATAGTATCCACAAAGGTTGGTCCCTGCTTCTTGCTGAGGACACTAAATTTTTTTGTACAAAATTAGTCATGTATTTGTCCTGTTAGGAACAACCTAACCGGTGTTAGATGTATTATTTTTTCTTTGGACAAAATAGAAAGAGGTTTATTTAGAAGCTTGAAAATTTGACTAGCGTAAGGAAAGGTATTTGCAGACTGTTGGATAAATTTTCCGAAAATAATGGATTTCGCTGTGTTACCGGAGAAACGATCTCATGCTGCAGAGGTAGTTTCCTCTTGAACATGTTCCTTGTTTTAGTTTCCCACAATGCGAGCACACTGCAAATGATGATGAATTTTGACAACATCAATTATTGAACTAGATATGAATGCAAATTAATTTCAAAATCATAGAATTCAATACCTATCCAAGAATTGCTGAAGACGCATCAGATCCTGAGCGTTTGTTGACTCTCTAAGAGAATCGATGTAGTAATCTGTGTTCTTGTTTGGAACAATAAATACCAATATCCAGTGATTGTTACATATTAAGAAAGCCATGAACTTACGAATGATGTCGAAATCTGAAAGACAATCGGTGTATGCGTGGTTGTTTACTTGACTTACCCTTCATGATATGGCCAGAGAAATGATTCTGCATGGGACGTGTTTTCGAAGATACGGACGACCGTGTTAACGGCCCAGTCCCGTCGGTCCTTTTCATGTAATGTTGCGCCATTTGCTAATGCAGGATCTATGAAATACACACTCTCACTTTGTCTTCTCTGTGCATTCAAGCCCCTGAGAGGAATAAAATGCAGTTAGCTGTTTATCATTTATAGCCTTGTATGGAGAAGTTGACCAGAGTTTGTGAAGTACTTACAAAATCATGCATCTAACAAGAGTGGCATTGAGCACGTTGAAGTTGAAGAAGAGATGTAAGTCCTCGAAACTCACAATGATGGAACCGGCATCGTGTCAGAAATGATCTCTGTTATAGTGGACTAGCAAATGGTGATGACCTTCTGACATTTGATCCATGCAATATCCATGTAACTCGCGGCAACTGGAGCTGCACTTATCAAAGTATTCGCCAACAAGAAATGGCTGGCCATGGACGTAATTGTGTGCTTCAAGTACATTTGCTTTTCTTTTAGCAAGCAACAATTCTACTTGTTCACCATCCATGGCGTCATAAATAATATTACTCCCCGATTAGAACAAGCTGCTGTTAATTTGGTTCTGGGCGATGAGTGCTTTAAGTAAGAGGCAATTGTTCTCTTTCCTCTTCACTTTCCCGTTGCGCTTCCTCGTGGTCGTGGGTGTAGCCTTTTTGGCCACTTCCTTCTTGGTACTTGAAGCATTTCTGGCAGAACATTTGGTTGCCTGCACGGTAGACTGCCGAGGAGACGGTGAAGCTTGGACAGACTTCTTAGCAGACTGTTTATCTATGCCGGACCGCTGAGCTGGCGGTGCTGCAGTGACAGACTGCTGGGCTGTAGGAGCAGAGGCATCAGACTGATGACCATGCGTCAAAGTTATGTCGGGTTTCTGCGCAGGTGGTGCCAACTTGTCGGTGTGCTGAGGAGGCCGTGCCAACGTGTTGGTTTGCTGAGCAGGAAGTGCTGACACATTGGTATGCTGATCACGCGCCTGCAGACCAATGGAATGATGAGCGATCGGTTCGGACCTACTGCATCGCTTAGCGGCGGTTCGAAGCATCGATCGCTTAGCGATCTATTCCACCAGTTGGTCTGCGAGCATGTCTGCAGTGGGTCTCCCCACCGCTTTGGCCGGAATCTGAACCGGTGGTGCGTCATCGACAGTTGTAGGCCTTGCCATTGGCTGCTTTGGGGCAGAGGATGACATGGCCTGTACGCCACAAAGTCGGTGCGGCTGATCACAGGTTGATGCATCAGCCCGCGAGAGCTACTCTGGCAAGGAGAGCGTCACCGGTTGAGGGGCGACAGTGGATGCTCTTGGCGGGGCTTCAGGAATGTCATCGATGAACTCTATTTCCTTTCGTGGCCACTGGATGTGATGTAACAGTGTTTCTCCCAAGGTCCTTTGCTCATCAAACTCTCCTAGGACATTCTTCAGTGCAAATTCATTGAATCCGGGCTTTAATTCAGTCACGTAGCACTTCACACGGCCCGGCTTCAATGGCACATTGTCCAAGAAGAGGCCATCTTCCAAGAAGGGTGGGCAAATCCAGGCTGTTGCACATTTTAATGTACCTTCATAATGTGTAAGCACGCCCTTCAGTCTGTCTTTCATTCCAGATAGATTAGATATAGCATCATCACGAGCAGTTGCAGTCTCAGTATCGCTGGGGTCAGCTGATGCACAGCTACTCTTGTGCAGTGTTGTCACACAATAAGCAGCATGCCTGCCTCCCCTCCCATCTGCTGGCTATCTATCAATGTTAGAGTCTTCTGCATCATCATCATTGACTCCTCAACATCCCTTCGGACAGCCGGATAAATCTCCTTCTTCAACTTTTCAAACAGTGCATTCTGCTTCATTTCACTCCTCACTTTTTTCATGCTGAGCCTCTCTTCTTTGCTGAGTGTGAAAGCCCTCTTGTGCGGGACATTAACACCTATACCCCTTGCACGACCATGGGCTCTTTTGTGTCCAGATCAATGGACAGAATGTCACATGGCCCTGAGTTCCTATAGAACCTTCCAGGGATCTTGGAAGCCTCTACCATCACTTCATATAGTTTGGCGTCACGTGCGTTGTCAAAGTAATAAGTTCCGTCATCACGCCTCTTTGCACGTGCCCGCAAGTAGTCTCTGGCGCGTTCACCCTTGATTTCACTAAAGGCCAGATTCCCACCCGCCGCTACTGCTTCTTTGTCCTCCTGTTCCCATATCAGTTTCACGCCGTAGTATCCTGCCACACCCATACGGTGGGGGTGTATGTTCTTCTTCTGAAGTTCCGATTGCTTGAAACTCTTCGTAGCAAACTCTGGAGTTGCCCTGACCCTTTTGAATTCTGCCCAGTCTGCCTTTGTAATTTGGGGGTATGAGGGGATTGGGTCCTTGCCTTCACTCAAGTACTTTTTGTACATCACGTGCTTCTAGTTTCTCCAAGCATCCCTAGCCTTCTTCAGTGCAGTATGTTCCACCTGCATTCTCCACTGCTCTGGAACGTTGAAGTGACCCATGATCTCCCGGACTATCCTTCGCTGTGTTTCTGTGTCAGCCTTCTGAAACCCCGGCATATTAATGTTTAGCCTTGCCCTGCCAACAAATCCACACACACTCCTGAACCTCATGTGTGCTTTATCTGGTTTAGTTGGAGCCCAGGACTTTAAATCAATCTCGGTTACTTCATATACACCTTTAGGCTGGTGTGTGGGCTTCCTTGGAGCGTTCCTCCATGTCCTGACCGGAAGGGTAACTGCTGTAGCTCTATCCCATTCAAGACTACTTGATCCCTCACAATCTGCTGAAGACCTAGGGTTGTCCGAATCAGATGAAGATACATGGCCTGAATGGGTGCTGTCACTTCTACTCGGCATCTACAGAGAACACATGTGAAACTTAGGAAAGGAGGATAAGCATAAAACTAACAACTTGGTATCAAACTTTCTAAACATGCCATGCAATAATTTAGAAAATGTACGGCTAATTTGTTAAGTTTGTGTGACTCGGGCGCCCGCGATCTGTAAATAGGCAGTAACTTATTGGAACAAATACAACTTATATGTAGTAAGGAAGGTAGATAATGAACATATATACGCTCTCCGTTATTTTATAGCCAATTTGGGAACATACGAAACGAAATTGGAAGAGGGATTGCGAGGAAATATGCCTCACCGAGATGGAGAGCAGTAACTAACAGGCTTCTTAATGCAAACCCGGCCAGACCACAGGAGAGGCGAGGGTTACTGCATCAATATGCTCGAGGGTGGCTGGCGAGCAAACGAAGACGGTGAGGCGCGGGCCGCCGCGTGTTGGAAACGACAGTGGAGGTAGGCTTGACGCCGAAGAGCGGGCACACGGCCGGGGTGAGCACGGCAGCGCCAGAGATGGTTCTGTTGTTGATCTGGGGGAGGGGGAGCTGGCGAAGAAGATTGGGTGTACTAGTTGAGTGAAACGCAGGCGGACGGTGGGGGGGTGATCGTCTCCATTGTATCTACTTTTCCAAACACTTTTGCCCTTGTTTTGGACTCTAACTTGCATGATTTGGATAGAACTAACCCGGACTGACGCTGTTTTCAGCAGAATTACCATGGTTTTATTTTTGTGCAGAAATAAAAGTTTTCGGAATGACCTGAAACTTCACGGTGAATATTTTTGGAGTTTATAAAAATACTGGCGAAAGAATCAAGACCAGGGGCCCACACCCTGTCCACTAGGGTGGGGAGCGTGCCCCCTGCCTCGTGGGCCCCTGGTGCTCCACCGACCTCAACTCCAACTCCATATATTCACGTTCGGGGAGAAAAAATAAGAGAGAAGGATTCATTGCGTTTTATGATACGGAGCCGCCGCCAAGCCCTAATCTCTCCCAGGAGGGCTGATCTGGAGTCCGTTCGGGGCTCCGGAGAGGGGAATCCGTCGCCGTCATCATCATCAACCATCCTCCATTACCAATTTCATGATGCTCACCGCCGTAAGTGAGTAATTCCATTGTAGGCTTGCTGGACGGTGATGGGTTGGATGAGATTTACCATGTAATCGAGTTAGTTTTGTTAGGGTTTGATCCCTAGTATCCATTATGTTTTGAGATTGATGTTGCTATGACTTTGGCATGCTTAATGCTTGTCACTAGGGCCCGAGTGCCATGATTTCAGATCTGAACCTATTATGTTTTCATGAATATATGTGAGTTCTTGATCCTATCTTGCAAGTCAATAGTCACCTACTATGTGTTATGATCCGGCAACCCCGAAGTGACAACAATCGGGACTACTCCCGGTGATGACCGTAGTTTGAGGAGTTCATGTATTCACTAAGTGTTAATGCTTTGGTCCGGTACTCTATTAAAAGGAGGCCTTAATATCCCTTAGTTTCCAATAGGACCCCGTTGCCACGGGAGGGTAGGACAAAATATGTCATGCAAGTTCTTTTCCATAAGCACGTATGACTATATTCAGAATACATGCCTACATTACATTGATGAACTGGAGCTAGTTCTGTGTCACCCTATGTTATAACTATTGCATGAGGAATCGCATCCGACATAATTATCCATCACCGATCCAATGCCTACAAGCTTTTCACATATTGATCTTTACTTAGTTACTTTACCGTTGGCACTGTTACAATTACTACAAGGTTGCTACTTTTACTTTTGCCACTGTTACCGTTACTTCCATACTACTTTGCTACTAAATCTTTGCTGCAGATATTAAGTCTTTCAGGTATGGTTGAATTGACAACTCAATTGTTAATACTTGAGAATATTCTTTGGCTCCCCATGTGTCGAATCAATAAATTTGGGTTGAATACTCTACCCTCGAAAACTTTTGCGATCCCCTATACTTGTGGGTTATCAAGACTATTTTCTAGCGCCGTTGCCGGGGAGCATAGCTCTATTCTTTGAGTCACTTGGGATTTATATCTGCTGGTCACTATGAGGAACTTGAAAGATGATAAAACCAAAATTTATCCCTCAACTACGAGGGGAGGTAAGGAACTGCCATTTAGCTCTGCACTTGATTCACCTTCTGTTTTGAGTAAACTTGCGACACCTAAACCTGCTTCTGCTATTAATTCTGATATGTCGCATGTTATTGATGATGCCACTTCTGCTATGCATTATGCTTATGAGGAAACTACTTCTATGCTTGATAGTACTGTGCCACTAGGTGAATTTTTGATGAACGACTTGCTAGGGTTAGAGAGAATGAAATTATTGAAACTGATAATATTGATGAAAGTGATGATGAAGATTCTCCCCCTAGATATGAATTGCTTGTTATGCCTGAGGGTTATGTTATGGATGAAGAAACTGCTAGAGATTTTCTTGCTTGCAATGATAGATCTGATCTTAAGAAATTATTAGCTAAGCTAAAAGAAAAATCTTTGAATGCTAGAATGAAATATGACCCTGCTTTTGCTACGTCACCAATTTGCATTACTGATAAGGATTATGATTTCTCTGTCGATCCTGAGATAATTACTTTGGTTGAATTTGATCCTTCTTATGGCTGTGAATCTGAAACTGTTGTGGCACATCTTACTAAATTAAATGATATAGCCACCCTATTCACTAATGATGAGAAAACTCGCTACTACTATATCCTTAAATTATTTCCATTCTCATTAAAGGGTGATGCTAAAACATGGTTTAATTCTCTTGATCCTGGTTGTGTGCGTAGTCCCTAGGATATGATTTATTACTTCCCTGCTAAATATTTCCCTGCTCATAAGAAACAAGCTGTTTTAAGGGAAATATATAATTTTGTGCAAATTGAAGAAGAGAGTCTCCCACAAGCTTGGGGGAGGCTTCTCCAATTACTTAATGCTTTGCCTGATCATCCTCTCAAGAAAAATTAAATACTTGATATCTTTTATAATGGACTAACCGATGCTTCCAGAGACCACCTGGATAGTTGTGCTGGTTGTGTTTTTAGGGAAAGGACCATTGATCAAGCCGAATTGCTATTGAATAATATGTTGACTAATGAAAATAATTGGACACTTCCTGAACCAACTCCTATGCCAACTCTGAAGAAAAGGGGTATTCTATTTCTCAGTCCCGAAGATATGCAAGAGGCAAAGAGATCTATGAAAGAAAAAGGTATTAAAGCTCAAGATGTTAAGAATTTACCACCTATTGAAGAAATACATGGTCTTGATAACCCGACACAGGTAGTAAAGGTAAATTATCTCTATAGATTTGATGAAGGTGATATTCCTCGTTATAAGTCTGCTAGCCAATGCTTAGATGAGTTTGATAATTTTATTGTTAAACAAGAAAACTTCAATGCTTATGTTGGTAGACAATTGAAACGCAATGCTTATATGATTGAACACTTGAGTGATTATATGTCTAGAGTTAAAGGCGAACTTAAACTCATAAGTAAACATGCTTCTATGGTTACCACTCAAGTAGAACAAGTGCTTAAAGCTCAAAATGATTTGCTCAATGAATTAAATAATAAGAAAAAAGATAATGATGTTAGAGTTATGACTAGAGGGGGTAAAATGACTCAGGAAACTTTGTATCCTGAGGGCCACACTAAGAGAACTGAGCAATATTCTCAGAGAACTAATTTTGATGCACCTAGTCCTTCTAAGAGGAAGAAAAAGAAAAATGATAGGACTTTGCATGCTTCTAGTGAACCTGTTGTTGACACACCTGAGAATCCCAATGATATTTCTATTTCTGATGCTGAAACACAATCTGGTAATGAACATGAACCTAGGGAAAATGATAATGATGATGTTCATGTTGATGCTCAACCTAGCAATAACAATGATGTAGAAATTGAACCTGCTGTTGATCATGATAACCCACAATCAAAGAATCAACGTTATGATAAGAGAGACTTCGTTGCTAGGAAGCACGGTAAAGAAAGAGAACCATGGGTTCAGAAACCCATGCCTTTTCCTCCTAAACCATCCAAGAAAAAGGATGATGAGGATTTTGAGCGCTTTGCTGAAATGATTAGACCTATCTTTTTGCGTATGCGTTTGACTGATATGCTTAAAATGAATCCTTATGCTAAGTATATGAAAGATATTGTTACAAATAAAAGAAAGATACCGGAAGCTGAAATTTCCACCATGCTTGCTAATTATACTTTTAAAGGTGGAATACCTAAGAAACTAGGAGATTCAGGAGTACCCACTATACCATGCTCCATTAAAAGAAACTATGTTAAAACTGCTTTATGTGATCTTGGAGCCGGTGTTAGAGTTATGCCTCTCTCGTTATATCGTAGACTTGATTTGAATAAGTTGACACCTACTGAAATATCTTTGCAAATGGCCGATAAATCAACTGCTATACCTGTCGGTATTTGTGAGGATGTGCCTGTTGTGGTTGCAAACGTTACTATCTTAACGGACTTTGTTATTCTTGATATTCCCGAGGACGATAGTATGTCGATTATCCTTGGTAGACCCTTTTTGAATACTGCAGGGGCTGTTATTGATTGCAACAAAGGCAATGTCACTTTTCATGTTAATGGTAATGAGCATACGGTACACTTCCCGAGGAAACAACCTCAAGTCCACAGTATAAATTCTATTGGAAAAATTCCAACTATCACTATTGGAGGTTTTGAATTTCCTTTTCCTACTGTCAAGAAGAAATATGTTATTCTTATTGCTGGGGACATGCATATCCCCGTTGAGGTAACTTAGTGCTGTTCGAAAATTCTTCGGTTTAATGCGATTCGGAATGAGTTTGTTAACAAGACTTGATCAACCTTGTTAGTGGATTCCTTTTGATGAGCATGAGATGGATGAAGTTAGAAAGCACAAACTCTCTGTACCCTCCTTTTACTTTCTGTTTTTAGATTAAATAAAGAAAAAATACTATTTTCTGTCTATTTTTTGAATTATCCATGCAATAAAAATTACCTCGAAAATAAAAGTTCTCCAAATGTCCCGAAGTTGAAATATGATTTTTTCTAGAATATTTAAGAATATCTGGCACCAAGAACACATCAGAGGGAGCCACCACCTGGCCACGAGGGTCCAGGGCGCGCCCCCTGCCTCATGGGATCCACGTGACCCCCCTCCACTTATTCCAGCACCCACACACTTCGTCTTCCTCCAGAAAAAATCACCACACAACTCAAACTCGTGTTCTAGCTCGTTTTGCTGCGATTTTCGATCTCCTTGCTCAAAGCTCCATTCACAAAACTGCTTTGGGGGATTGTTCTTCGGTATGTGACTCCTCCAATGGTCCAATTTGTTTTTGTTCTAGTGCTTTATTTATTGCAAATTTTGGCTGCTAAGGTGACCCTGTTCTTGAGCTTGCATGCCAAATTTATTTGGTCCCAAGTAGTTCTAATGCATGATATAGTCTATAGGCACTTGTGGGAGTAGTTGCTATCAATCTTGTTGAGTTTGATTCACTTTTATTTTGAGTGACTAAAAATTTCAGAAATTTTTTAGAGGAAGAAATATGTTTAGGAAAATGTACCAAGGTGGTTCTTCAAATAAGAAAGGACCCAGGCCTGCAATACGTGAGCTGGACCATGAACCGGAAGCTCAAGTGCGGCCTTGTGAATGGCCGTCAGAAAATTTCATGGTACAAGCTGGAATAAAGGATGAATTTGACGCGTATGTGCATAATGCTGAACTCGAGGGCTTCTGTCAGATAAGTGCCCCCAACATTACTACCTAACTGACTCCTTTGTGAGAAGGTTTAAATTTACATCATCACGCAATTCTCACATGGTCTTGTTTGATCTTTATGATAAATCTTATACCATGGATCTAGAGGATTTTAATACTGCTTGTAAACTCCTGCAGTGGGGTAGTGCTAGTGAACCTCGCAAATCTGAATATAAAGACTTTCTTGCTAGTATAACTATGGGGGAATCTAGGGAAATCAAGCAAGCCACTATAGGGAGTATTCATTTTCCTGCCATACATTATTTTGCTCTCTTTATAGGTAGATGCATTAACAGTAAGGACGAGGCATGTCACATGTGCGTCCCCAATCTTAGTGTTCTCAAGAGCGTTGTATTAGGAGATAAACAATATAACTTGGGAGCTATTGTTGCACGAAGGTTGCATCATAACAGTATTAGCGGAGATTTGTTTGCTGGAATTTATGCTACCCGTTTAGCTAATTTTCTTGAGGTACCCATTCGTGAAAATGATATAGAGTTGCGTACTGCTTATCCAGATTATAATGCTATGGTTCTTCATCAGTTTGTTGAGAGGAATGAACAACTTCTTCAGTACCGACTAATCTTTGACAGACGTCGCGCTGCCCATATTGCTCTCCCTGCTCCTACTTTCTTTGACTTTCAGGCAAAGGGGAGATATGTCATAACCAGAGAGGAGGAAGACGAGTATGAAAGGACGAGGAAGCAGCTCGCCTCCAAGCTGCAACTCGTCAGGCAATAGAGGCTGTTAGTACGACCCCAGTTACAACTTTGGATATCTGCCAGGCCAGCCATGGGCATAGACCAACTTAGGCCAAAAGCCTAAGCTTGGGGGAGTACGTATTTCTCACCGACACTACATTCATGTTCACACACTCATTCCAGTTGTCGGTGCTCATACTTTTTCACTGTACTATCCATGCTAGTTTATTTTCTTTTCTAAGTTTTCTTCTTGTGTGTTTGAAAACCCTTAAGAAAAACCAAAAAGATTAGTTATAGCTTTTAGCTAGTTTACTTTCCATGCCTGTAGTAGTAGTAATTAAAAGAAAAGCCCAAAAGATTTTTCGTTCTTCTTCTGCTTGTTGGGAGCTTTCCCATGTAAATAGTCTTATGTCCTTTCTTTTCTTTGGGGGTTGAGAGGAGAAGACCATGATGAAAATGTTGAGTGGCTCTCATATGCATTATTGTTGATTTAACCAAGAGCCCATATTACCTTGTCTTCTCCTTTGTATTAAATGCTCACAGATTCCAGCTTAGTCTAATGCACGTGCACTATTATTATTATCCCCACCGTTCGGTCGTGCGAGTGAAAGGCAATAATGATGATATATGATGGACTGATTGAGATGAGAGAAGCTGGTATGAACTCGACCTCTTTTGTTTTTGTAGATATGATTAGTTCATCATTCCTGATTCAGCCTATTATGAATGAAACATGTTTGCAATGGCAATTAGAGATTATAGTTGCTCATGCCATGCTTAATTACCTAGGAATTTATAATAGTTTACCTTGCGTGCCAACATGCTATTAAAATGGTTGTGATGTGGTATGATAGGGTGGTATCCTCCTTTGAACGATTCGAGTGGCTTGACTTGGCACATGTTCACGCATGTAGTTGAAACAAAATCAACACAACCTCCACGATATTTATGTTCATGGTGAATTATATCCTACTCATGCTTGCACTCAGTGTTGATTAATTTTAATGCATGTTCATGACTGTTGTCGCTTCCCAGTCTCTTTCTAGCCTTCACTTGTACTAAGCGGGAATACTGCTTGTGCATCCACTTCCATAAACCCCAAAGTTATTCCATATGAGTCCACCATACCTTCCTATATGCGGTGTCTATCTGCCGTTCCAAGTAAATTTGTATGTGCCAAACTCTAAACCTTCAAATGAAATTCTGTTTTGTATGCTCGAATAGCTCATGTATCAACTAGGGTTGTCTATATATTCCATGCTAGGTGGGTTATTATCACGATGATTGGACTCCGCTCTTCACTCACGAGAAAATGGACGGTAACCGGGATGCCCAGTCCCATGCTCAAATCAAATCAAATTAATTGCAAACAAAAGTCCCCCAGGACTGTTGTTGGTATGGACGGTACCCGTTGTTTTGGACCACCCGTGGAGTGTGCTTGTTGGTGGTGGGGGAGTATAAACTTTGCCATTCTGTTTGGGAACCGCCTATAATGTGTGTAGCATGGAAGATATTGAGATCTCTCGGTTGTTATGTTGACAATGAAAGTATGCCACCCAAAATATTATTTATCTCTATTTCAGAAAATCAAGCTCTGGCACCTCTACAAATCCCTGCTTCCCTCTGCGAAGGGCCTGTCTATTTAATTTTATGTTGATTCATCACCCTCTTATTAAAAAGCACCAGTTAGAGAGCACCGCTGTCATTTGCATCCATTACTATTAATTTATATTGAGTATGACTGTGAGTGGATCTCTTTTACCATGAATTACAATGTCTAGTCAGTCCATGATCTTCAGAGGTGCTCTGCATTTATGTTTTGCGGTCTCAGGAAGGGCTAGCGAGATACCATTTTGTTATATCATATTATGATTGTTTTAGGAAAGTGTTGTCATCCGTGATTTATTATTATTGCTCGCTAGTTGATTATGCCATTGATATGAGTGAACATGAGTTATTGTGAAGTTAGTTCATAATATTTGCTAAAAACTTGAATGTTGGCTTTACATATTTGCAACAACAAGAGCAAATAGAGTTTGTAAAAGTTTTTCTTTATCACTTTCAGTTTGTCAACTGAATTGCTTGAGGACAAGCAAAGGTTTAAGCTTGGGGGAGTTGATACGTCTCCATCGTATCTACTTTTCCAAACACTTTTGCCCTTGTTTTGGACTCTAACTTGCATGATTTGGATAGAACTAACCCGGACTGACGCTGTTTTCAACAGAATTGCCGTGGTGTTATTTTTGTGCAGAAATAAAAGTTCTCGGAATGACCTGAAACTTCACGGCGAATATTTTTGGAATTTATAAAAAATACTGGCGAAATAATCAAGACCAGGGGGCCCACACCCTGCCCATGAGGGTGGGGGCGTGCCCCCTGCCTCATGAGGGTGGGGGGCGTGCCCCCTGCGATGATACTTGGTGAACTTACCATCTACTCTGTTCCACATGCTGCAAGATGGAGACTGCCAGAAGCGTAGTCTTCGACAGGACTAGCTATCCCCCTCTTATTCTGGCATTCTGCACTTCAATCCACCGATATTGCCCCTTTACACAGATATCCATGCATATGTAGTGTAGATCCTTGCTTGCGAGTACTTTGGATGAGTACTCATGGTTGCTTTGCTCCCTCTTTCCCCCCTTTTCCTCTTCTTCTCGGACGTCTCAACCAGACGTTGGAGCCCAGGAGCCAGACGCCACCGTCGATGACGACCCCTCCTACACCGCTGGTGTCTACTGCTACGTGAAGGCCGCCGCCGACGACCAGGAGTAAGTTTAGGAAGATCCCAGGCAGGAGTCCTGCGCCTCTTTTGATCTGTATCCCAGTTTGTGCTAGCCATCTTATGGCAACTTGTTTAACTTGGGTCTGTACTCAGATCTTGTTGCTTCCGATGACTCGTCTATGATCGAGCACTTGTATTCGAGCCCTCTTAAGTGCCTTATTTTTATTTTAGAGTTGTGTTGTGATATCTTCCCGTGAGTCCCTGATCTTGCTCATACACGTTTGCGTGTATGATTAGTGTATGATTGAATTGGGGGCGTCACATCTGCATACCCCGCTTAAGTGCCCACCATCTTCATCGTCCCCGGCAGGCCGCGCTACACACTGGCACACACTCTGCAGCCATGTCGAGCGACAGCGAGGGCAACGATTCGACCAGCGATATGGCGCCCGATGATAGGTCAACATCAAAATCATCCCGCTCGTCTTCCATGAGTCCGGCATCGAGCCCAGACCTCGATTATATCCGGTTCATGGAAGGGACGCCGCCTCCAGAGTCGTCAGACGACAACCAGATGGGTGAGGAGCTGTCGGAGGACGAAGAAGAGGACGACGATGATGAGGAGGAGGAATGGTTGAACGAGGAGGAGGAGGACGACGACAGCAACGACGATGACGACGGCGGCGGTGATGAAAAGCCAACGGTTAGCGGCAAGAAGCGTCCTCGCCAAGATGATGTCGCGGGGCCATCCAACAAGAACAAGAAGAATAAGAAGGACTAAATTAAGCAGACTGTATATATCTCTGTTTATCCTGTCAATCTCATCGCAGACGGTTAGTAAAATGTATTCGACAGATATCTTCTACATTATCGCCAACAGGTTGGTTTGTTGAACTGTGTGCCCTGACGAGCACACAATTCACAAAAAAGACCGTATGGGCTATCTATAATGATCGCACACAATTCTGATTACCGACATGTTTGCCGGGTATCACACACATCTTGTTACGCCGAATCGTTTGTGTTCACCTCACTCATCGCAAACGGTTCATCGGAGTGAACTGTATGCCGTATATCGCACACACCTTGATCTGGCTGCCCGTTTATGTTGTTATGTCTCATCGCAAACAGTTCGTACAGATCAACCGTGTGCCCCTCATCTCACATGCAACTATAATCTGAATCGTGTTTGATGTATCATTCATCCGAAACATTTTGCATCATTTCTGACGGTTTTCATACAGCACCGTTTGCGATCATTGCTTCATACACAGTTTCTCAAACGGTCTCTGATCGCAGTGTCGCGTTAGCAGCATCCTGCAGTAGTGCTAGTACATATTGAAGGACTTAGTTAGGGTTATGTGGCATGAGAAAGTTGTGAGCATATTTGGATTCAAAGAAAGTTATTTTGGATTTAGTTAGGAGATACTTTTGAATTGAGTTTCGAGATATTTTGGATTTAGTTAGGAGATAATTCTTTTTGTATGGAGTTTGGACTTATTTTGGATTTAGTTAGGAGATAATTTGGATTTAGTTAGGAAATAGTTTTGGATTTAGTTAGGAGATAATTTGGATTTCGTTAGTAGATAATTTTGAATGGAGTTTGGGGATAATTGATCTATCAGGGTGGATCTTTCAGGGCATTTGAAGGACTCGTGGACTTGGATTTAGTTAGGAGATCATCAGTTACAACTAGTACAATCAATTAAATATTTCTGGATTTAGTCATGGCATATTTACTTACAGCTTTTGAAGGACTGAGTTAGGTACATGAATCCGATATGAAAAATTAAATCAATTATTTAAGCAGAGTAGTGCATAATTATTATGTATGTGAAAGTGCAACTATCCCTAGGTGGTTTTGGTAATTCATAACAACATATAGCTCATTGAGCTAATGCTATTCCAAGACAAATATTTCAGGAAAGCTCAATAAATGGCATGGCATGGATGATGAAAGTGGATCCCTCAAAATATTAAGGATAAAGGATTGGCTCAAGCTCAAAAGCTCAAGACTCTACATTTTACATTTTAGTGATCCAAGATCACATTGAGTCTATAGGAAAAGCCAATACTATCAAGGAGGGATGAGGTGTTGCTTAATGAGCCTCTTGCTTCACGTGCTTAGTGATATGCTCCAAAACCCTCCACTACTTTCTCACATCCACATATAACCTAAACCTAAAGTCAAACTCGGCCCTATCGATTCTTTCTATCCGGCGCCACCGAGTTCAGATGTCATAGCCACTGCCACAAATCCTAGGCAAATTGGTCTCACCGATAGGTATCTCGGTCTCACCGAGATGGGATTGTAATCTCTCTGTTTCCCTTCGTAACGTTTCGGTCTAACCGAATGTCGGTGTACTAGAGTAGGGGTACCCTAGTATCCCGAACTCGTGCACGGGCAGTTGGAGCACCCCGCGGCAAGGCTTGCCTGGTGACCGCCAAGGTCCTCCATGGTTCCTTTGGAGCCATTCAAGAACAAAGTATTTAAGCCAAGGAGACAAGGCCCCGACAAGAGGAGCTTGCCGAGAAGGCCACTCAAGGCACGCAGAAGACAAGACCCCGGCAAGAGGAGCTTGCCGGGAAGGCTCGGTGAGCGACAAGCTTCCGGACGCGACAAGGATTCAGCCGCGGCAAGGCGCTTGCCGCGGCAGGAAAACCACTCTTTATCTCCGCTCCAGCTCATCCACCAACGTGTCGCCATGGGACCATTCCAGGCGCGCGTGTCAAGAGGCTGTGAGGCCAGCGAAGAGCAGCGGTAGGCGGCGCTGACAAGATTGCCATCGTGGCAAGCGGTGGCGCTCTGACGGTCCTGTTGCCTTTGTTTAGGCGACATGGACGGGCATTTAATGCTTTGTCCCTTGCCGTCGAGTTAGGTAGAATACTTTGTACAAGTAGTTGTACCAACCGCAACTCATTTTCCCTTTTTTCCCTTGTCTACGTTGCCACCTGTTGGTGACCCCTTGAGCATATAAAAGGAGGCCCATGTGCAACGTAGAGGGGGGGGGGTCAGCTCATTCGAAACCAGAGACACTCATGCTAGGTCTTGTAGCTCTCATGGCTCTCTAGCAAGAACACAATACAATCAGACAAGCAGCAGTAGGAGCATTATCTCTCCGGAGAGCTCCGAAGCTGGGTGAACTGCTCGTGTGCTTCGCCTCGATCTGCTCTTCGTGCGACCTCTGCCCCCCACCGAACCGAAAGGGGCTCGGTCCGCGGGTCCCATAGGTGTTCGTGGGTTACGATCAGCTTGCCCGACATCTTTGGCGCGCCAGGTAGGGGATATTCGAGGCTGTGTGAACCTGATTCGGCGTTTACACGAGCAACATCTTCATCATCTTCATCAACATGCCACCGAAGAAGAAGGCTTCGTCGGCAGCGGAGCCGTCCACGTCGATCCCGCCACCACCGGAGCAAATGGGTGGTGGGGTAGACACCGGCGGAAGAACGGGCGCCGACGAGGGAGCTCATGACGCTGCCAAGTCAAGGACAAGGCGCGCAGACTTGGCGTCAGACACGCACCGCGCCCATCTCAGGAGGCGCGGGACCGACAGCGTCATGGTATTCATAGTACCATACGCTCGTTGGATCAAGACCGAGCTGGAGGATCGCGAGGCCCTCAAGACCAGCTTGCACGCCGACATGCTGGCACAAGCGAGGCACGGTCGCCTGGACGGGACAATGCTCCTTCTAACATAGTTAGAAGTCCGAGCATATCCCGCTCCTCGCACCGTTCGCCATTGCCACCCACCACTCCAGCAGAAGCCTTGGCGAGAGCTCAACTGCTCCTAGACTACCCTCCAACAGCCGACAAGGTCGACGAATGGAGGGCCACCATCCAGAGTCTCATCGGCTTTGCCAACGGCAACACTCCGTGACAACCAACTACATCGCTGCCGCAACAATACGACAAGGCACGAGCCGGTGGCGACGAAACTTGTGGGGGTGCAACCACCATGCACTCTCCACCCAGAAGGCCAAGATCACCACTCGTCGGATCCACCTTGACAGCGACTCCACCGCGTCATTGGATCCACGAGCTCGCCGTGATCAGCGCCAAGTTCTTCAAACGGCAACAAGAAGGCGCTTCGAACTCGCATCGGCGCCCAAGAGAAGCGCGCGTCAATCCGACCAGCGCGCTGGGCCCTCTGTCGATATGCATGCGCCGAAGAACCAGGCGACTTGCCGACGCGTAGGTTGCCCTGCGTTCACTCGTGAGCTGCGGCAAGTCGATGGCCCAGCAAGAAGAATTTCAAGCGGGCGTGCGGAGAAATGCGATGGCGGGGCGCATCCGTCGGAGTTCCTCGGCATCTACACCATCGCGGTGCAAGCTGCGGGGGGACGAGACGACAAGATCCTCGCCAACTACTTCCCGCTGGTACTTAAGCCCAATGTCAGATCTTGGCTCATGCACTTGCCAGACAACTCCATATCTTCTTGGGCAGATCTATGCCATCAGTTTGTCGGCGCCTTCACAGGCGGCCACAAGCCTCATGGCCAAGAGAGTGACCTTCATCTGCTCGGCCAGAAGGAAGGAGAGTCTTTGCGCAAGTTCATTCAGAGATTCAGCCGTGTGCACTACAACATCCCAGATGTCCACCCTGCCGCGGTGATCAGCGCGTTTCATCAAAACGTGCGGAACCGCAGGAAGAGGGAAGAGATGGCGATGTGCAAAGTCAAGGACGTCAGTGAACTGTATACCCTGGCCGACAAGTGTGCGCGTCTTTGAGGAAGGAGGAGACTCGAGGAGAGAATCTGAAGCAGGATCTGATAGTGAGGAGACCGCCTCGGCGAAGAAGAGCGCGACGGAACAACGAAGGAAGAAGAGTAAAGAGGTGCTAGTTGTCGAGCAGTCCGGCAGCGGTGGTGCCGCCAAGAAAGCCAAAGTTGGTGGCTCCGGCAAGGAGGTTGCGCTGGCACCGATCGCCCGACTGTGGCGGACGCCGACAAGCAGGACAGCTCAACAAGCGATCTTGCAAGATCCACCGCACCAAGGGCCATGACCTCCGAGCTGCAAGAAGGTCGAGTAGCTTGTTGAACAGCGAAAGCTGAGTACGAGCGCGCGACAAGGAGAAGGCCCGGGAAGGTCTTTGGGGAGTTAGCAAGAAGCGACCGGCGGGGAGGACGCCGCGGCAAGGCCAAGCAGCGGCAAGGAGACAGACCTCCCGCGGCCGCGACAAGGATGAAGACGACGACGACGATGAAGATATGGAAGATGACGAGACCGATGAGCAGGAGTTTCAGAAAGCCACAGAGGTCCTCTGCGTTGATGGCGGTGCTTCTCTGCATACTTCACACCGCCAACTCAAGCGGTGGATGCGGAAGTTAATGCAGCAGAACCATCCGTAGAGTCACGCAAGCCTCGAAATGGTCCAAGACGCCTATCATCTTTGATATTGAGGACCACCCGATCGCATAACTGCGGTCGGGTGCTTGCCGATGTTGGTCTCACCAACTATCCGCAACCTCAAGGTCACCAAGATGCTAGTTGACGGCGGGGCGGCTTAAACCTGATCTCCTCCGTGGTGCTCCGAAGCTTCAGATCCCCGACGGCGAGCTCAAGAGAGGCGGCACTTTCAAGGAATCAATCCGGGAAGGAGCAAGCCGAAGGGGAAGATCACGTTGCCGGTAACGTTTGGCAGCGAGCTAAACTTTAGGACTGAGAGGGTCACGTTCGACGTTGCTGATTTTCCATTGCCTTACAATGGGATACTTGGCCGTCCAGCACTCGCCAAGTTCATGGCAGCCTCTCATTATGCATACAACTTACTCAAGATGCCAGGCCCCGTAAGTGTCATCTCTGTCCATGGCGACAAGAAGGATGCTCTTATCTGCGCCGACAAGATTTATCGGGAGGCAGCAGCTGCAACACATAGCAAATCACTTGCCGCTGAAGCTCCCGAGGGGAAGAAGAAGACCAAGCCCGGCAAGCGCTCTGATGCCCACTCCGGCAAGCGCACCTCTTCGGAGTGCTGCGTTACCGTCGAGGACGCACCATCGAGCTCCACCGGCAAGTGCAAAAAGACGATGGCAGCTCCACCGAAAACCAAGAATGTGCCCGCCAAGGAGGACGGCACTGGTGGTACCTTCACCATCAGTGCCACTCTCGACCCTAAATAGGAAGGCGCGCTCGTTGCTTTCCTGCGGGCGAACATCAACGTGTTTGCATGGCAACCGTCGACATCCCGGTGTTCCCGGAAAGTAATTGAGCATCACCTGGCTATACTGTCCTCGCGCGCGGCCCGTCAAGCGTAAAGTCGAAGAAGCAAGCGGTGGGCGCCAAGAGTTCATTGCGAAGAGATCAAGAAATTGGAAGCAGCAGGCCTTGTCAGAGGAGTGCTCCATCCTACGTGGTTGGCCAATCCTTTAGTTGTACGCAAGGCAAATGGGAAATGGAGACTTTGTATCGACTTCACAGATGTTAATAAAGCTTGTCCCAAAGACCCATTTCCCTTGCCGCGCATCGACCAGATTGTTGACTCCATGGCTGGATGTGATTTGCTTTCATTTCTTGATGCATACTCAGGATATCATCAGATCTTCATGGCAGAAGAAGATGAGGAGAAAACCGCATTCATCACCCCATGTGGCACATACTGTTTTGTACGGATGCCTTTTGGGCTAAAGAATGCTGGTTCAATGTTTGCAAGAGTAGTCCATGACGCTTTTGAGCCGCAAATGCACAGACATGTAGAAGCCTACATGGATGACATAGTGGTCAAAAGCAAGGACAGGGCAACTCTGGTTCAAGATCTAGATGAGACCTTTGCAAATCTGCGCAAGATCAACCTCAAGCTCAACCCCGAGAAGTGCGTGTTCGGAGTCCCTTCCGGCAAGCTTCTCGGGTTCTTCGTGTCTCAGCGGGGAACTGAAGCCAATCCCGACAAGATCAAGGCCATTGAGCAGATTGAAGCACCAAAGCGCGTCAAGGATGTACGAAGACTTGCGGTTGCGTGGCTGCTCTCGGCAGGTTTATCTCTAGATCTGCTGACGCGCCCGCCATTTTCAAGATTTTGAAAAAGGCAGGTCAATGAAATGGACTCTGAAGCGGAGGCTGCGCTGCAGGACTTAAAGAGGTACTGTCCTCCACTCCAATACTTGTCGCACCTAGGCCACAAGAGAAGTTGCTGCTATATATAGCGGCAACCAATCAAGTGGTTAGTGTTGCGTTAGTAGCGGAAGGGAGGCGGATGATGAGCCGCAACCAAGGCAGATGCATCCAGCGACAAGCGAGGGGCTTCACCGACAAGCTCTGGTCCCGACAAGGACGGATCTGCTTGAGCGTGCGAGAAGATCTGAGAAAAGGATGGTGCAGTGCCAGTTTACTTTGTCGGTTCCCTTCTGCGGGGGCTAGGTCAAGGTACTCGGTGTGCAGAAATTGCTTTTCGGCCTCCTCATGGCCTCGAAAGCTGCGCCATTACTTCCAAGCACATGAGATAACGATCGTCACTCGCTTTCCCTGAAGAGGATATTGCAAAATCCGAAGCAGCAGGCAGGATTGTCGGTGGGCCTTTGGAATTGTCAAGCTTTGGCCTCAAGTTTGAAAGCAATTCAACTATCCAAAGCAGGCCTTGGCAGAGTTCATAGCGGAATGGGCGCCAACACGGGATGAAGAAATCCGAGCGAGCATCCCGTCAAGGGCGCAAACAAAGAATGGCTGATGTACTTTGATGGTGCCTTCTCGCTGCAAAGGCGCCGGTGCGGCGTCTTGCTTGTCGCGCCCACACGAGAGCACCTCAAGTACATAGTCGGATGCACTTTCCCAAGGAACAAGCAACAAACAATACAGCAGAGTATGAAGGTTTGCTTGCCGATCTCGAAATCATGAGAGACCTTGGGATCAAGAAGCTCATAGTCAGGGGTGACTCGCAGCTTGTCGTCCGCCAAGTGAACAAAGATTATCAGAGTCCGTTGATGGAAGCCTACGTTGATGAAGTGAGAAAGCTAGAAGAGCACTTTGACGGCCTGCAGATGGAACATGTTCCAAGAGCTCAGAATGATATTGCTGATGGCCTGTCAAAGTGCGCCGCACTCAAGTTACCTGTGGAACCAGGGATTTTTGTGCTCAAGCTAACTCAACCAACCGTAACGCCATCAACTGGACAGAACAAAAAGAGGAAGTTGATTTCTGGTGACTACTTCCCGGCTGAGCTTCCCGAAGCCGCCGCCGCGAAGATCCCCAAGCTCAACACCAAAAATGCTGAGGAGCAGTCTGCTCCGACAAGACCTAGGGTTTGTTCCGTTGAAGCAGACGCTCCCGACAAGTTTTGCTCTGGCAAGCTTGCCGGGGAACATCAAGCTCCGGCCGAGCCACAGGTTCTTGCCGTAGAAGCGGATGTTCCCGCAACAGCATATGTGCCTTTAGTCCTTGTTGTAGAGCCACAAGCTCCAACATGGGCACATCAGATTGTCCATTTCCTTCAGACAGGAGAACTTCCCGAAGAGCAAGAAGAAGCGGAAAGAGTAGCCCGGCAGTCAAGTATGTACCAGTTTGTCGACGGCCTGCTGCTGTGAGAAGAAGACTCAACGGTGTGAAATTGAAGTGTATTCACGGGAAGATGGATGAAGCTGTTGGCGAGAGATACGGAGGCATATGTGGTCACCACATTGGCACAAGAGCACTTAAGCAAAGCTTTCCGGCAAGGTTTCTTCTGCCGACAGCCCTCCGGGATCAACTGCACAAGTAACCAAGTGTGAAGCGTGCAGTTCCATTCCAAGCAGATACACCAGCCAGCTCAAGCTCTCCAGGCGATCCCTTTATCCTGGCCATTTTCGGTCTGGGGCTCGACATTCTCGGCCCCTTTCCCGAAGCTGTCGGGGCTTTGAGTACTTATGCGTGCAATCGACAAGTTCACAAAGTGGCGGAAGTGGAAGCGATGAGGAAGGTGACAAGACGATCGGCGATCAAGTTCTTCAGGTCGATTGTTTGCCGTTTTGGAATTCCTAACAGGATCATCACCGACAATGGCACGCAATTCACGAGCCGCACCTTCATGCAGTACGTCCAAGATCTTGGCGCCAAGGTCTGCTTCGCTTCTGTTGCTCATCCGAGAAGCAACGGTCAAGCGGAGAGGGCAAACGCTGAAGTGCTGCGAGGGCTCAAGACCAGAACTTTCGACAGGCTGCACAAGTGCGGAAGAAACTGGATTGAGGAGCTGCCGGTGGTTCTTTGGTCGATCAGGACGACGCCAAATCGAGCCACTGGCCAGACACCTTTCGCTCTAGTCTATGGAGCAGAGGCAGTTCTCCCCACGGAACTCGTATTCGGATCACCTCGAGTGCTCGCTTATGATGAGCTTGAGCAAGAGCAGCTGCGACAAGATGACGCGCTGCTCCTTGAGGAGGACCGTCTTCAGGCTGCTGTACGAGCTGCTCGTTACCAGCAAGCTTTGCGCCGCTACCATAGCCGCAAAGTTAACGCCAGAAGTCTCGAGGAAGGCGACCTTGTTCTTCGGCGCGTTCAGTCCGCCAAGAATTCCAACAAGTTGACGCCGAAGTGGGAAGGCCCTTATCGGGTGAAACGAGTCACTAGGCCTGGCGCTGTCCGCCTTGAGACCGAAGATGGCGTTCCGGTGAGCAACTCCTGGAACATTGAACATCTTCGTAAGTTTTACCCGGGCGCGTTCTTGGAACCTGTTCCGGCAACCACCTTTTGTAGAAGTCTTGCCGATGTTGCATGTAATCCTTTGTACAAAGCCGGGCGCAGACCCCGTGCATAATTAAAACTCATGTGTTGCGCGCAACTTGTCGACTTCATGCTTTCATCATATTATTGCATGCGTTATCTGACATTTTGTGCAACATCCACACCCGGTAAGCAATAACGAGCCACAAGGCTCCATAACTTTATTTTCTCTTCTTTCTCTTTCTCAAAGAAAGGAAGGTTCCCTCGCACACAAGTTAACCAGGAGGGAAGGAGAAGATAATGCCGTGGACCAAGCGTTGCTCGAGGAAGTTTCACCTTATCGGGAAGCAAACGACAGAAAAGCTAAGTTGCCAAAGTTTGAGCAATCAGTTTTTTAAAATTTTAAGTTATCTTCCTCAAACAATAGTACTTTGTATGGAAAACCTGTGCGCGGAGGAACCAACTCGTAACTAGTCGCGCCCTTACTTTGTTTCGAGTCCGCTCAACAACGTAAGTGAGCTGCAACTAGTTGCGACAAGGTTGCTTGTCGGAGCGGCACCGCCGAAGAGGCTCTCGACATTCCGCACTCAGCGCTTCATGCAAAAGGTGCCTACCGATAAGTTCCCTAAAAGCGTGAGGCACAAACATACAAAGGAAGGAATCAAGTAAAGGAAATAACATTGCAATCACTGCCCAAGATAGAGTTATATTACAAAATAGCTTGTCGCAGATCTAATAAATTGTTCTCCTAAACATGATCAGCAGCGACAAGGGAAAGATAAAACTGGCGGCCTAATCTACGCGGTCGCCATCAACCCGCTTGATCTTGCCCACCTTGTCCACAATGGGTGCGACAAGGGCTTTGAGCGCCTCCACATCAGCATCCGGCGGCAGAGATCTGAGGACGCCGGTGAGGTTGAGGCCTGGATTGCGGAAGGCCACCTTCATCAACACCTTCTGGAGAGCTCCCGCGCAGATCTGGCGCGATTCCTCGGCCAGCTGCTTCGGGATCTCTTCCCGGAGTCGCTGGAGAGCCGTCACCACGCCCTTGAAGAACAAGCTGAGCTTGGCGCTGGGTTGGAGGCGCTCGTCGGAAGAGTACCCAAGATCCACCATCCCCAGCTCCGTTAGTTCCGTGTCGATGGCGGCGGCGATATTCACAAGACCCTCGGTCCAGTGCATCATGTTCTCTCTGAAGGTGTTCTGGGCGGTTGTGGCACTCGTCAGCAGCTCCTCGTTGGTCTTGATCTTCTCCAACAAGGCCACCTCCCGCTCCTTGGCGCCGTCCAGCGTCTGCATCAAGGTGGTCAGCTTCAGCTCAAGATCAGCCTTGGAGTCCTTGGCGGCGTCGAGCTCCTTACTCCTCTCGGCGAGACGGCCCTGCAGCTCGCCAAGAGTGTAGGCGTCCTTCTCGCGCTCGTGCTTAAGCGCAGCAAGCTCCTCGCCGCTCTTCTGGAGGTTGGCCTCCAGCTGCGTCACCTTCGTCTCCAACTCTTTCTTGGCGGCCTCGGCAGCTCCGGCAGCGCCCTTTGCTTCCTTGAGAGCTCCGCCAATTGATTGCTCGCGCGCGGCAAGCTCTTCCTCATAGCTGTCAAGATTGATCTTCCGCTGCGCCAACTCGCCTTCTTGCGCAGACAGCTTCTCGGCAGCGAGCCGCTGCTGCTCCTCGACCTCAGCCTTCTCAGGGAATGAAGGCTGTGCGCTCTTCAGCGAGTCGCTCCCGCTCTTCTGCTACGTTCCGGAGAGCTTCTTGGTTGGCGCCCCGGAGCTCTTCTGCGCGCTTCTCCATGTCTGCTCCCGCCCTCGCGACAAGCGCTTCCCGGGATTCCATCTTGACTTGTCGGGCGCGGTAGAGCGACAGCAGCTTCCGCAACAGCTGCTCCTCCTCAGACTCGCCGCTGCTGCTGCTTGGCGCGTCGACCAACGACAGCCCAGCGGAGGCGAGCAGCTCTTCGTCGAAGGTCTCTCCCTCGACCGACGCCCTGGAGCTCGACGTCCAGGGGAGCTTGATGAAGATGCCATCGCCAGCCTTCAAGTAGGCGCCGGGCTGGGGCTCCTCGGAGTCTGGCGCTGCGGCAGCGGCGGAGGGATCGGCGGTCGGTGTAGCGCCCGGCGCTCCTGCGGCCTCAGGGTCGTCAGTACGATCGCCGGACCCCTCGCCAGCTTCTGCGGCGGCAGCCTTGGCGGCCTCTTCGACGGCGGGCTCGTCCGTGCCGGTTTCCTCCTCGGCGACGGCTGCGTCGTCAGTGTTGCCGCGCGCGTCCTCCTCGCCGACGACCTCAATCTCCATCGGCTCTGCGGCGAATGGATCTAACGACAAGAAAAAGAAAGAAAAGTCAAGCAAAATATCCAAAAAGAAGAATTGGAAGAAGAAGAACACAAGGGCAACTTACAGGCAAGAGGCTTACCTGCGATGGGATCTGCAGCTGCAGTCTCAGCCACCGGAGGGTCGACGGTGCCATCTCTTGCCGGAGAGCCGTCCCTTGCCGGAGAAGCCTCCCTTGCCGGAGGGCACTCCCTTGCCGGGGGATCTTCCCTTGGCGGCGTAGTTGAAGCAGATGGCATGTCAGGAACGGCCTCAGGACACTCCTGGCGGGGCTGCTCTGCTCCTACACAAATCAACAGTCAGATATCAGCAAATAAAGAGCACCCATGCGCGCCTAACCGCAGAAAGTGAACCATATACTTACACTGGGGGCTGCGCTGGGGGCTGCTTTGTGGAAGGGTCGCCGGGTCCGGCAAGGAGGGATCGGACGTGCCTCCCGCTGATGCAGTAGGTTCGTCCTCGATGACGATCACCGGGGTCTTGGCTCTCTTCGAAGCCTTCTGGGCCGGCGTCCTGAAAAGGAAAGAGTTCAGAATGAAGCAAGTCAGACACAAGACAAAGCAACAAATTGAAGAATTACAAGTACAGCGACAAGATCTTACTCTTCTTCTTCCTCGGAGCTGAGCGCGGAGAGGTCGAATTCCGGTTCACCTTCGGTGCGACGAGCTGGAAGAGTAGGCTCCCTCGGACGCTTGGCGGGTGCAGGAGCTGTGGCCCCAGAAGGCCCCGCTCCAGTTGCTGCGGCGGCGTGAGGTGCTCCCGCGGCAATAGTGCTTGCCGCGGTGGAGCGCGTCGCGCGGCGCGACGGCTGTTGGCCCGTCTGCTGCCCCGCCACTTCCCCGGCCTTGCGGAGACGCCTTCTTGGTGGAGCTGTGGGCTCCGCTCGCGGCAAGCTACTTGAAGGTGTGGAGGAGGCGCCCTCGGCAGGCTCGCTCGGCTCAACTTCGGGCTCGGCCTGCTCCTCCTCGCCGGCAAGCTCCTCTCGATCGACAAGGCTTGCCGCCTCTGCTGCCTCCGCCTCCTCCACAGTGAATCCAAATTCGCCCGCGGCAGCAGCTGCTGCCGCCTCCTCCAACCTCGTGGCAATGCGTTGCATCTCGTCGTCAGTAGTGTCGCGGGTGAGGCCCTTCTGCTCGTCGGGGAGAATTGGCACTTCTTCCAAGCTGTCGAAGAACTGCCGCACGACGTCATCAGCAGGCTCTTGCCAAGTTGGAACGATTCCATGCGAGTCGCACAATGGCATCATCGCACGAATGCGGCCGAGCGAGGAGTTGTTGCATAAAGGAACGACTCCCCTTGGCAACCTGAACCATTCGAGGTGATCGGGGTCATGCTTGAACAGCTCCAAGAGCATCGCGTCAAGCTCCAAGACAGTGAAGTTGAAGTTGAGGACCGGGCGCAGCCTCATGATGTCTGCCGCGTTTTGAAACTCCCAAGCAGGTCTCCTCCTCTCCTGCAAGGGGGCGATGCGGCGGCGAAGGAAATCTGCGCCAAGCTCGCGCTCTGAGTGAGTCCGCAAGCCCGAGGCGCAGGATCCGGGTAACGGCGATCTTCAATCTAGCATCCTCCGGCGCCAAGTTGCTCCAATCGCTGCAGCGTACTATTGGGGTTTGGCGTTGGGCGTGAATGGCTGCGGGTTCTCCTCACGATCCAGCACCAGTCAGCCCTCCACTCCTCCCACTTGCTACTGAGCTCTCCTTCCAGATAGGCCTCCTTCTTGCCGATTCTTGAGATCCAGCGATCCCTCCCAGAAGAGGCTCTCTCTCTCTACTCGAGGCATGAAGAAATGGCGGAAGAGGGCTACGTTTGGGTGGATCCGACAAAGTTTTCGCAGAGATGTGCGAAACCGTCATGGTCGAGACAGCATTGGGGTGAAATCAAGGAGGCAAAACCCGAGGTGTTCATGATATCGCAGAAGAATTCAGAGAAGGGCGGGCAGAGCCCGCAATAGAAGAAGAGCGTGAAGAAGGGGTACCCGCTCGGAACCAACTCTGATGCGGCGGCTGAGAGTACCTTCGTGCGCGGATGCGCTCGCGTCTCCGTCGACCAGAAGAGGTAGTACCATTCCCTCAGCTCCTTCGCGGCGAGTTGAGGGGGGAAGATGGCCCGCTCCTTCCGCAGCGCCGCGAGCCGCTGCACCTCGGCCGACTTCACGCCCTTCCCCTTGTCGGCTTTCGGAGCCATGGCGAAGGTGGTGGGGGAGACCGACGGCGTTGGTGATGCTGGTGGCGATGGGGGGCGGAGCGCTGCTCTCTACAGACTAGGGAAGAGGAGGGGAACGGCGGTGGTTTTCGAGATTGGACAGCAAAATGGCGAGGTGGGCGGACTGCCCCTATTTCCCCTGTTTATAGGGAGGGAGAGGGGCGGACGTTCCGCTTTTCCAAATAAAGAAACCCCCCCCCCCCCCACGATCTCTCCCACGACGCCACGCTCGACGCGTGCCGCTCGTGGGGACGTGGTGGGTCGGAGCAAGTTACGGCGTGATCTAGGGCAGCGCGTCTGCAGATGCTTTTGGGCCTGGCCCAACAGCGCTCGGCACCGTGTGTGGCCCAGAGCCGGGGCTCTGTCGGTGTACTAGAGTAGGGTACCCTAGTATCCCGAACTCGTGCAGGCGTTGCAAAGACACCAGCGGCAAGGCTTGCCTGGTGACCGCCAAGGTCCTCCATGGTTCCTTTGGAGCCATTCAAGAACAAAGTATTTAAGCCAAGGAGACAAGGCCCCGGCAAGAGGAGCTTGTCGGGAAGGCCACTCAAGGCACGCAGAAGACAAGACCCCAGCAAGAGGAGCTTGCCGGGAAGGCTCGGTGAGCGACAAGCTTCCAGACGCGACAAGGATTCAGCCACGGCAAGGCGCTTGCCGCGGCAGGCAAACCACTCTTTATCTCCGCTCCAGCTCATCCACCAACGTGTCGCCATGGGACCATTCCAGGCGCGTGTGTCAAGAGGCTGTGCGGCCAGCGAAGAGCAGCAGTAAGCGGCGCTGACAAGATTGCCATCGTGGCAAGCGGTGGCGCTCCTGACGGTCCCTGTTGCACTGTTTAGGCGACATGGACGGGCATTTAATGCTTTTGTCCCTTGCCGTCAGAGTTAGGTAGAATACACTGTACAAGTAGATGTACCAACCGCAACTCATTTTCCCTTTTTGCCCATGTCTACGTTGCCACCTGTTGGTGACCCCTTGAGCATATAAAAGGAGGCCCATGCGCAACGTAGAGGGGGGGGGGTCAGCTCATTCAAAACCAGAGACACTCATGCTAGGTCTTGTAGCTCTCATGGCTCTCTAGCAAGAACACAATACAATCAGACAAGCAGCAGTAGGAGTATTATCTCTCCGGAGAGCTCCGAAGCTGGGTAAACTGCTCGTGTGCTTCGCCTCGATCTGCTCTTCGTGCGACCTCCGCCCCCCACCGAACCGAAAGGGGCTCGGTCCGCCGGTCCCATAGGTGTTCGTGGGTTACGATCAGCTTCCCCGACACCGAAGTGAGCGATCGGTCCCACCGAGATTGCAATGTAAACTCTCTGTTTCCCTTTCGTAACTTTTCGGTCTCAATAAAGAGCTTAATCGGTCCCACCGAAGTTTACTTCGACCAACTCTCTGGTTAGCTAATTACCAAAATCGGTCTCACCAAGTTTGTGTAATCGGTCTCACCGAGATTACGTTATGCCCTAACCCTAATCATATCAGTCCTACCGAGTTGCATATCAGTCCCACCGAAAACCCTAATGGTCACTAGGTTTACTAAATCGGTCTGACCGAGTTTGATGATCCGGTCCCACCGAGTTTGGTAAATTGTGTGTAACGGTTAGTTTTTGTGTTGAGGCTATATATACCCCTCCACCTCCTCTTCATTCGTGGAGAGAGCCATCAGAACAAACCTACACTTCCAACTTACCAGTTCTGAGAGAGAAACACCTACTCATGTGTTGGGGCCAAGATATTCCATTCCAACCACAAGAATCTTGATCTCTAGCCTTCCCCAAGTTGCTTTCCACTCAAATCTTCTTTCCACCAAATCCAAATCCTGTGAGAGAGAGTTGAGTGTTGGGGAGACTATCATTTGAAGCACTAGAGCAAGGAGTTCATCATCAACACACCATTTGTTACTTCTTGGAGAGCGGTGTCTCCTAGATTGGCTAGGTGTCACTTGGGAGCCTCCAACAAGATTGTGGAGTTGAACCAAGGAGTTTGTAAGGGCAAGGAGATCGCCTACTTCGTGAAGATCTACCGCTAGTGAGGCAAGTCCTTCGTGGGTGACGGCCATGGTGGGATAGACAAGGTTGCTTCTTCGTGGACCCTTCGTGGGTGGAGCCTCCGTGGACTCAGCAACTGTTACCCTTAGTGGGTTGAAGTCTCCATCAACGTGGATGTACGATAGCACCACCTATCGGAACCACGACAAAAATATCCGTGTCTCCAATTGCGTTTGAATTCTCCAAACCCTTCCCTTTACATTCTTGCAAGTTGCATGCTTTAATTTCCGCTGCCTATATACTCTTTGCATGCTTGCTTGAATTGCGTGAAGACTGCTTGACTTGTTCAAAGATAGCTAAAATCTGCCAAAGTCTAAAATTGGGAAAAGGTTAAGTTTTTAATTGGTCAAGTAGTCTAATCACCCCCCCTCTAGACATGCTTCAAGGTCCTACAAGTGGTATCAGAGCTTTGGTCTCCATTTGCTTTGATTTCCATAGCTTTTGGTGGTCATAGCCTTGGTTACACAACCTAGGAGAGTATGGCGCCTAGCGAGGAAATTATCACCGAGAGGTCCTTACTTTGATGGCACTAATTTTGCTAGTTGGAAGCATAAGATGAAAATGCATATTCTCGGACATAACCCCGCCGTTTGGGCTATTGTGTGTATTGGTTTGCAAGGTGAATTCTTTGATGGGAGAGAACCGAACCGTGAAGCTACCGCGGAAGAGTTGAAAATGTTGCAATACAATGCTCAAGTTTGTGATATCCTCTTCAATGGATTGTGCCCCGAAGAATTCAACAAAATTAGCCGTCTTGAGAATGCAAAGGAAATTTGGGATACTTTGATTGATATGCATGAAGGTACCGACTCCGTCAAGGAATCCAAGTTGGATGTGCTTCAAAGTCAGCTTGACAAGTTCAAAATGAAGGATGGTGAAGGTGTCGCTGAAATGTACTCTAGGCTTGCTCTTATCACAAATGAGATTGCCGGCTTAGGAAGTGAAGAGATGACCGACAGATTCATCATCAAGAAGATCCTAATAGCATTGGATGGAAAATATGATAAAGTGTGCACATTGATCCAAATGATGCCAAATTACAAAGATCTCAAGCCAACGGAAGTCATTGGAAGAATTGTTGCTCATGAGATGTCACTCAAGGATAAGGAGGAACTTCACAACAATTCAAGTGGTGCTTACAAAGCCTCATGTGAAGCCCCAAAATCATCAAGTGAGAAACAAACCTTCAATGAAGAACTGAGCTTAATGGTGAAGAACTTCAACAAATTCTACAAGAGTAGAAGCAAAGAAAGATGCTCTAAGTCAAGGTCCTACAATGACAAAAGATCTTCTAGTCGAGAGCGCAATTGCTACAATTGTGGGAGACCCGGACACTATTCCAATGAGTGTACGACACCCTACAAAAGAAGAGAAGATTCTCCCAAGAGAAGAAGTAGAAGAGAAGAATCACCGCCAAGAGAGAGAAGGAGTAGAGATGATCGTTAATCACCACCAAGAGAGAGAAGGATTAGAGATGATCGTTATGAACGAAGGCCCTCACGGAGAAGCAAGGATTCGGAAAGGAAGGACAAGTCCTCAAAGAGCTACACAAAATGAAGACATCAAGCTCATGTTGGTGAATGGGTATCCGGCTCCGACTCCGACGATCACTCTGAGAGAAGCTATCACTCCGACTCCGAATACACTCAAGATGAAGGTGTTGCCGGTCTAGCACTTGTGTCAACCAACTCCTACGACATATTTGAATCACCAAATGAAGGAATTGGAAGATGCTTCATGGCCAAAGGTCCTAAGGTAACACACCCCGAGTATGTTGATTTTAATAGTGATGAAGATGACTTGTTAGGTGATGATGATTTACTTATTGACAACTCTAGTGATGAATACTATGATGAAACGTCAATTAATCATGCTAATCAAGATGAAACGAATGACAATGATAAGGAGAAGATTGAGCGTCTAACTAAAGAACTAAACACTCTTAAGTTAGCTCATGAAACTATCTTCGAAGATCATCAAGAACTTTTAAGGGCTCATGAGAAGTTACGCTTTGAAAAGCTCAATCTTGAGCAAGAGCATGAGTTCCTAAAAGCGATCAATGATGATCTCCATAAGAAAAGTTCTTCTTATATTGCCAAGCATTTACTCTTATCTATTTACATGCCTCAAGTCAAGTCTAGTAACAAGAACAAGAAGGATTCTTCTTCTAGTAGTAACAATAACAATGCTAAACCCAATGTTGTTGCTTCTAGTAGTTCTCTTGATTCCACTAATGATTCTCTTAGCCAAGTTACACTTGAGCAAGAAAACAGCTTATTGAAGGGAATTATAGGGAAAGGTGTATACAAGAGCCTTGCCGGGAGTAGGCAATTTGAGGAAATTGTACGCAAGCAAGGAAGGCACCGGAAGAATCAAGGTGTTGGTTTTGAACGAAAGTTCAATGCCAATGGAGTTAAGTGGGAAGAAGATCAATACCCCAAGACGAAGTTTGCTCCTCAACAAGAGAAGTATGATCCTACTTCCTTCAAGGGAACACAAGCACAAGATGATCTTCCACCACAAGACCACAAGAACAAAGGCAATGACAAGCTTCAAGAGGAGATTGATGCATTTTAAGAAGCACCTAAGGCCTTGGTCAAGTGGGTTCCCAAGACTACGTCAAGTTCTACTTCATCAAGCACAACTACTACACCAAGGATTCCCATCAATATGATGTGGATCCCGAAGAAGAAGAACTAGAGAGTTCTTGAGGGTGACTCCGCCAACATTCTTCACTCGTATTATTATGGCAAGGACAAGTGCAACCACCTTCCATATCTTGCACTAGTTCAAGGAGTCACAAACCCTCATGTTGGTAAGGCAAGGGACAAGGTAACCTAATGTTTTCATGGACATCATTTTGTGCATCACTCTATGTCTATGGATATTCTTGTTTGTTCCTTGTGGGACTAACCCATGACGGTATTGAAAGTGCAACTCACTTCAAAGGATTGCTCCAAGAGATCTACATCAACATTGAGCATCCACATCTTCAACACCTACATGAAGTCATCATCGACAAAACCCAAGGTTAGTTTATCCCTCTAAGGGGGGATCTCACATCTAGGGGGAGCTTAACTCTAAGAATTGAGTCAAAGAAACTCTAATGATGTGAACACATAAATGCATTATGTAAAAGTGGTAACCCCACTTGAGCTTAAACGATGAGTATGACCTATGATCAAATGTTCTCATTTGACTCCTAAGTCAATATACTCATATATAGATGACCTAGTCATCGCCAATTGTTTGATAGATGCTAGAATTGGTTGTGCATGCTTTGTCACATATTTCATTTGTCATTTTATTGTGTGAGCATGTTGGATGCATATTTTACTCATTCAAGGACATCCACTTGTTGTTTTGATTGATTGGATTCTTTTTCTTTGGCCAAGTGGATGGACAAGAATGCCTAAGAACCTTCTCTAGCTACCTATGCTTTTCTCGTATCAAACTCTATTCATGCTACATCACTAAATTTGATCAAGTCAGATTCGAACCACTCTGTGTGAGGAGCACTCGGAGTCCCCGATTCATCATAGACTTAAACTTCCAAAACTTCTTTGTGATTTTCGGTCTGACCGATTCCTCCATTTCGGTTATACCGAGATCACCAAGTCGATCTAGGTTTTCAATCTTGGTGCAACCGATTTGAAATTTTCGGTCACACCGAGTTGCTGTAACTGTTAAAGTTATGCATCTCGGTGCCACCGAGTTGTTCCACTCGGTCACACCGACAGTGTCGGGCTATATATTCTCACGGGCAAAATTTGGAAAACTATCTCCGAAACTCCTTGCCCGCGCATAGCTCGCTCTCCCTACTAGGTCTACGGATCATCGCCTTCGTCGCCAGCCGCCTCCTGTCACTGGTCTCCACCGCCGTCAACGGAATTCTTCTCTGCCGTTGCCGCCGTAGCGAGTTCACCGCCGAACTAGGGTATGAACTCGATCACAGTGCTATCCTCGTCTGATTCTCAGCACATTATGTTCATAATGCATCTTGCCACGATTGAAACACTTCTATCCAGTCAAAACAATCCTTAGAATAGGTAAGATTCAAAAATTTAGGGTTAGGTTTCCGCCGAAACCATCTCGGACCCACCGAGTTGAAAAACTCGGTCCCACCGATTTGGCTAACGCCATTGCACTAGTAAGTCTCGGTCTGACCGAGAATTACAAATCGGTGTGAACGATTTTAGAACTTTGTGAAACCCTAGCAGTCTCAGTGCCACCGAACTGTGACTCGGTCTGAGCGAGTTATTCGAAATGCTTTCTGTGGAAAACTAAAACTATTTTTTTGAATCATTCTTTTGCAAAAATCTCTGCATTTTGTGATGCTCATCCACTCTACCTCATCTATAACTATTCACAGGGTCAGCAGTCAGTGTGAGCAGCATGTCAGACCAAAGTGACAGCCAGAACAGGACAGAAGAGCAGATTCACATGAGTGAGGGCACTAGTCCCTCTAGCAGCTTAGATGAGGGGAGCAGAAGCACTCCCAGCAATCTTCCCAAGGCTGCCACAAGGAAAAGGAAGAAGAAGACCTCAGAGTCTGAGGATGAGGATTATGTGGCAGTTGAGGATGAGGCAAGTTCAAAGAAGAAAGTGCTCAAGAAGGAGTACAGCTCAACTGCAGTAAAGCCAGGCATGAAGATCAAAAGGCCTGCAGGTAGATAACCAATGTCCAAAGCCAGAGTCTCCACTCAAGCTTCTTTGGAATCCCAGCCCAAAGAACCTGCTGCTACTAAAGGAAAGAAAAGGAAGGAAAGGGTCAAGAAGACCATGGCAAGAGTGATTGGGAAGCCTTCTATGATGGAGGAAGAGGAAGAAGAAGAGGTTGCTGAACCAGCACCCAAGGCACAAAAGCTGATGGGTGATGCCATAAAGTCAGGGGATGCAACTTCAAAGCCCAAAGCTGCCCCCAAGCCCAAGAGTGCACCAAAGAGGAATACCAGGAGTATTCCAGCAGCTGAGAAGAACAAGGCCCCAATGCCAGATGTTGCTGCTGAGGAAGATGAAGAAGGGCAGGTCTTAAGGAAGCTCAAACCCAAGATACCAGACCACAATGATGCATCCTGTGGCTAAGAACATGAAGATCAGGAGAGATCTAGGGTTGAGGCTATGGAGAGAGTCAGATCCATATGCCACCGGAGAAGGACTGCTGAGATTACAGATTTCACACCAAGGAGCAGAGAGGACTTCCATGAGACCATCTTATTGGATAAGAAGCCCATAGTTTGTGATATGAGGTGGGTCGTTGGACCTACATTCAGAGAATGCAGAACACTATCCTGGAGTGTATGACAGCTTCAGTGCGTGTGGAGTTGCGGATTTTGTTGGGCAGAAGCTCACAAACTGGAATGACGAGCTCATTATGCAATTCTACTCCACATCACATTTCTATCCAGATGGCAGGATAGTTTGGATGTCTGAAGGAACAAGATACCAATCAACCATAGAGGAATGGGCAAGTCTGATCAATGCCCCCAAGGAGAGTGAAAATGACTTGGACATTTATGCCAAGAAGAAAATGGATCATAACTCAATGTCACAGATGTACAAGGAGATCCCTGATGATGCACTTGAGACTTTCAAGTTTGGATCAGTTCATTTTCTTCTGTCAGGGCTGCCTACGATCAATTGGATCCTAAGGCACACTCTTTTGCCCAAATCAGGTGACCACAACATGATCAGAGGGCATGCAATTAATTTGCTTCACATTTTTGATGTGCCCCAGAAATTCAAGGTCATGAGCCTCATAGTTGAAACTATCAAGAGGACAGTAGCAGACCAAAAGAGGAGCTATGGATATGCCCCACAGATTCAGGAGTTGATTAACTCGAAGATGGGCACAGGGAAGTATCTGTTGGATAAGGAACACTTGGTTCTCTATCCTGAATTTGAGGATAATCAAGTTGTCATGACTGAGAACGAACCATCATCAATACAAGCTCAAGAGAAGAAGGAGAAGGCAAGGAAAGAGAAGGCTGCCAAGATGCCAACTCAAGCAGAGGCATCTGAGTACTTTCTGAAGAACAAGCAGGAGCACCTTGGTTACTTGATAGCATCAACTCTGTGGATTGAGAAGGGGTTGGCCACCCTAACTCAAAACCAGGAGAGCTGGAAAGAATCATGGAACAAAAATTCTATGATCTTGATGTCAAAGTAACTCGAGATTGATCGGTTGTGGAGCAGCTACAGGATGACATGCAGGAGAAGAAGGGCAGGACAACAACTGATGCATTTGCCAGAGTGCCTCGAGCTCAGAGATCAGCTGCAGAGCCAGTCACCAGAGTTACTTCATCAGCTCCAGCTACAGCTCCAGCGCAACCAACTCCATCACCAACTCCTTCAGCTCCATCTACATTGACTGAAGCCTTCGTTCTTGGAGTTCTCCGGACATCACCACCTGAAGACCAAGCCTGAGAGACGATATAGTCCTATGCATTTTCTAGGAACTTTTTGGTAACTTGTTGCCAAAGGGGGAGAAAAATGTATATATCATAGGCTTCGAGAGAGATATTTGCTGTTTTTGTTCTCTCTTGTCTTCTTGGTTGAACTTTGTTTGCTTTTGATTGCTCGAGATACTATGCAATTACCTGTGAGACATTGATGATCAAGTGTTTGATCATAAGCTACACTTATGCTTGTTATATGTTATTATCTTACTTATCCTTATATGATCATTCACTTTGCTTGGTGATGAGTGCATGTATTCAATCTTTATTATTTTGAGCGCTCCACCAAGATGTATGTGACATGGAAGAGTAACCCATGAGCCTAATTCCTTGTGCATTTGCAGTCCAAAGCAAATCTTAACATATGCACAAATTTAGGGGGAGCTCTTGCTTATCACATACTTCTCAAAGCGACGATGTTTTTCAATCTTATTATCATTTGTCGAAGCTTTGATCTATATGTTGTCATCAATTACCAAAAAGGGGGAGATTGAAAGTGCAACTATCCCTAGGTGGTTTTGGTAATTCATAACAACATATAGCTCATTGAGCTAATTCTATTCCAAGACAAATATTTCAGGAAAGCTCAATGAATGGCATGGCATGGATGATGAAAGTGGATCCCTCAAAATATTAAGGACAAAGGATTGGCTCAAGCTCAAAAGCTCAAGACTCTACATTTTACATTTTAGTGATCCAGGATCACATTGAGTCTATAGGAAAAGCCAATACTATCAAGGAGGGATGAGGTGTTGCTTAATGAGCCTCTTGCTTCATGTGCTTAGTGATATGCTCCAAAACCCTCCACTACTTTCTCACATCCACATATGACCTAAACCTAAAGTCAAACTCGGACCTACCGATTCTTTCTATCTGGCGCCACCGAGTTCAGATGTCATAGCCACTGCCACAAACCCTAGGCGAATCGGTCTCACCGATAGGGATCTCAGTCTCACTGAGATGGGATTGTAATCTCTCTGTTTCCATTTGTAACGTTTCGGTCTAACCGAAGTGAGCGATCGGTCCCACCGAGATTGCAATGTAAACTCTCTGTTTCCCTTTCGTAACTTTTCGGCCTCACCGAAAGAGCGAATCGGTCCCACCGAGTTTACCTGACCAACTCTCTGGTTAGCTAATTACCAAAATCGGTCTCACCGAGTTTGTGTAATCGATCTCACCGAGATTACGTTATGCCCTAACCCTAATCATATCGGTCCTACCGAGTTGCATGTCGGCCCCAATCAAAACCCTAACGGTCACTAGGTTTACTAAATCGGTCCGACCGAGTTTGATGATTCGGTCCCACCGAGTTTGGTAAATTGTGTGTAACAGCTAGTTTTTGTGTGGAGGCTATATATACCCTCCACCTCCTCTTCATTCGTGGAGAGAGCCATCGAACAAACCTACACTTCCAACTTACCAGCCTCGAGAGAGAACCACCTACTCATGTGTTGAGGCCAAGATATTCCATTCCAACAACAAGAATCTTGATCTCTAGCCTTCCCAAGTTGCTTTCCACTCAAATCTTCTTTCCACCAAATCCAAATCCTGTGAGAGAGAGTTGAGTGTTGGGAGACTATCATTTGAAGCACAAGATCAAGGAGTTCATCATCAACACACCATTTGTTACTTCTTGGAGAGTGGTGTCTCCTAGATTGGCTAGGTGTCACTTGGGAGCCTCCGACAAGATTGTGGAGTTGAACCAAGGAGTTTGTAAGGGCAAGGAGATCGCCTACTTCATGAAGATCTACCGCTAGTGAGGCAAGTCCTTCGTGGGCGACGGCCATGGTGGGATAGACAAGGTTGCTTCTTCGTGGACCCTTCGTGGGTGGAGCCCTCCGTGGACTCAGCAACTGCTACCCTTCGTGGGTTGAAGTCTCCATCAACGTGGATGTACGATAGCACCACCTATCGGAACCACGTCAAAAACATTTGTGTCTCCAATTGCGTTTGAATTCTTTAAACCCTTCCCTTTACATTCTTGCGAGTTGCATGCTTTAATTTCCGCTGCCTATATACTCTTTGCATGCTTGCTTGAATTGCGTGAAGATTGCTTGACTTGTTCAAAGATAGCTAAAATATGCCAAAGTCTAAAATTGGGGAAAGGTTAAGTTTTTAATTTGTCAAGTAGTCTAATCACCCCCCCTCTAGACATACTTCAAGGTCCTACAGTATGCTATCCATCCGTAACATTGACTATATGTTCTCGTTGGCAGCATAACGACATGGATGATAAAGGCAATGATGGAGAAAACTTGGGTGATACAGGCAAGGATGACAAGGACATGGGTCATAGAGGCAACGAAGGCAAATGCATGGATGATAAGGACAATGATTTAGTAGCCATGGACCCCAAAGGAATGGATGGTATGTGCATGGATGATAAGGATAATGAGGATGCATGCAAGAATGGCATATACATGGATGATGTACACATGCAAGGTAAAGGAATTGATAATAAAGGCATGTCTGGTTCAGACCTGAATGAGTGTATGGAATACTTAGAGATTGTGAAGAAGACTTTCAAGACTGAGGAAGAAGCCTACATGTTCTACGTAGGCTATGCGAGAAAAAAAGGGTTTGGTGTTAGAAAGGATGATCTGAAGTACACAGGTCCGGGTCCGAAACAAAATGCATACAGAAGGACATACAAGTGCTGCCAACAAGGATGGTGGGCCCTTAAGCACTTTAACAAAGTTGAAAGAAAAAGAACACCGAGGGGTCTTTCTCGGTGTGGGTGTCTCGCTCTTTTTCAGGTTGAGCTACAAGATAGCAGTGGCCTCTGGTTCGTCAAGAATTTTGTGGAGAAGCATAACCATCTGTTTGTCCCTGCTGACCTGACTCCCTACTTATCGGCTCATCGTAGAATGAATGATGCACAAAAGGCCGATGTCATCGAGTATGCTGTCGGTGGACTTCGAACACATCAAATTATGAATGTAATGGAGAAGAATGCCGGAGGTCCCGACAAGCTTGGATTTATAGATCGAGACCTATACAACCATGTTTCAATCCAGAAGAAGCGCAAGAAAGAAGGCAGTGACGCTAGATATTTGCTCACCTATATGATTGCACAGAAAAAATCAGACCCGGAATTCTTTTTCAAATACACAAAAGACAGAGAAGTCCATTTGAGTAACATATTCTGGGCTGATTCACAATCCCGGATTGACTATGTTGCCTTTGGTGGTGTCGTGGTGTTCGACAGTACATAGCGGTCTAACAAGTACATGCTTCCGTTTGTTCCATTTGTTGGTCTGAACCATCACCACACCATAGTTTTGTTTGGGGTCGATCTAGTGTCAGACGAGACAGTTGCATCATACCAGTGGCTTCTTCATGTATTTTTGGAGGCAATGTCCCATAAGCCACCCATTTCAGCAATCACCGATGGGGATGGTTCAATGGCTAAAGGAATAGCTACTATCTGGACCGGAACAGATCATTGTTTGTGCACGTGGCATAGCAAGGAGAATATGGTGATGCACCTCCGCAAGGAAAAGCTTGAGGAATTTAGGGAATTCATTTACAGTCATTGGGATGTTGATGAGTTTGAGAAAAGATGGGAGGCTTATAAGGTTCGGTTCAAAATAAAACCAACGGGGAAGAGGTCGTCATGGGTTAACAGGATGTACGAGCTGTGAAACAAATGGGCTGCTGCATACACAAAGGGTAGATATTTCCTAGGCATGATGAGTAATCAGAGGAGTGAGTCTCTCAACTCAAGGCTTCATGTGCACCTGAACAGGAAGATGCAGCTTGTTGATTTCTTGCAACATGTTGAGCATCGTGTATCCGTAGTGCGTAAGAATGAAGCAGCATTAGACGCAGTAGCGACACATACGGTACCCTTCACTAAGCTGAATGCACACCCTCTAGAGATTGTTGCCTCTCATATTTATACAACTGTGATGTTTCCACGGGTAAAGCGTCAGATTGTCGGAGGACCAAATTGGCAGATCACAGACCGGGTAGCGTGTGATGGTTTGGTCGTGTTTGGAGTTTTGCGCAAAGTCCCATATGATAAAGTCCCATATGGCAGGGATGCTAGAGAATTGCAAGGTAAGGATGGTAAGGACTCAGATGCTAAGGTTCCTACAGACTTGGAAGGTAAGAATGCTAAAGACTTGCATGCAAAAAACTTGGATGCTGAGGATCCCAATGAATTGGAAGGCAAGGATGGTGTGGACTTGCATGCCAAAAACCTGGATGCTAAGGATCCCAATTACTTGGAAGGTAAGGATAGTCCGGAGTTGGATGCAAAAAAGTTGGATGCACAAGGCGTGGATGCTAAGCCTGTGGATTTTATATATCACGTGACTTGTCTGTTTACAGGAGCAAGACTGGATGATTCAGCTTGTAAATGTAAAAAGTTGGAAAGTCAGGATTACCCATGCACACATATATTCTGCGTTCTGGATCATCTTGGTGTACGCACATTTCCAAAAAAAATTGTGAAGAAAAGATGGACAATGCATGCCAAGCCAGCGTTCCCTTCTTCGAGGACTGCGAATACTCATGTATGGTCTGATCACATGAACTATGAAACATGGCTAGTGACGCTTTATTCACAGCCGCAGCTAGCGATTCACAGTCAGAACAGGTGATGGAGCTCCTCCGGAGTATACTGGTTGATGGAGAAAAAACTGATTTGGATGAAGGCCAGAAATTGTTTGTTCCTTTGCCGGCATACTTCTCTGCTGCTCGCGAATGCTGAACTGATGACATGGAAAATCCAATCAAAATAGTTCCAAAAGGGAGACTGTCGGTGTCAAAACCGGCGGATCTCGGGTAGGGGGTCCCGATCTGTGCGTCTTAGGCTGATGGTAACAGGAAGCATGGGACACAATGTTTACCCAGGTTCGGGCCCTCTCGATGGAGGTAAAACCCTACTTCCTGCTTGATTAATATTGAGGATATGAGTAGTACAAGAGTAGATCTACCACGAGATCATAGAGGCTAAACCCTAGGAGCTAGCCTATGATGGTATGATTGTAATTGTGATCGGCCTTCTAAGGACCAACCTCTCTGCTTTATATAGACACCGGAGAGGGGTAGGGTTTACATGGAGTCGGTTTCAAGGAAGGAAACATAATATCCAGATCGCCAAGCTTGTCTTCCACGCAAAGGAGAGTCCCATCCGGACACGGGCCGGAGCCTTGAGTCTTGTATCTTCACGCTTCAATAGTCCGGACGACGTATATAGTCCGGCTGTCCGGATACCCCCTAATCCAGGACTCCCTCAATAGCCCCTGAACCAGGCTTCAATGACGATGAGTCCGGTGCACAGTCTTGTCTTCGGCATTGCAAGGCGGGTTCCATCTACGAATACTCCAATGTACCTGCCACGACGAATAGTGTCCGGCTTCCCATCAACGTTGTACTGCTCGGCTTCAGTGCCTCAATAATGATCATCTCCACGTGTCAAGCGAATGCGAGGAGCCGAGGCATTTTTGCATTTGCCACCCCGATCCTTCAGGCTGGCCGTCTATTTGAAGAGACGGGAATTCTCAAATCCAAACCTCGCTCTCCCCCCCTCGAGCAAGCATCCCACAGTGCACTCCGGAAAAAACCATTCCAACATGGTCAGTCGCCACAGCTCTTCTGCTCGCTCTCCTCCTCCAAGTCGGGGGATTGGGAAGAGTGTTCAGTTCCTCATAGCCATTTGATAAAGTTACAAACCCAAGGGTTTCTCCCACCGGCGTTTATGGTCCACGTTCGAGCCGGAATAGCCACTTATAACGGAGGGGAACAAGCAGAGGGATCTCCTAATCCATCTCCAGAGGAGCGAATATGCCTCATCCCGCATCTGCTAAGGGGCGTCGGGTTTCCCATCCACCCGTTTCTTCACAGGCTCCTGGAGTTCTACGGTCTCCAGTTGCACGACCTTACCCCTGCCTCCGTACTACACATAGCAGGGTACGTTGCCCTTTGTGAGCTATTTTTAGGCTGTGAACCTCACTTCGGGTTATGGAAGAAGTTGTTCTGCCTTGTCCCCCGTACCCAGGGAGAACCCCTATGTCAAGTGGGCGGGGCCGAAGTATGGCACATTGCCGAGACTGGATACCTATCCGGTACTCCCAAGAAGGCACCAGAGAACTGGCCTTCAGAGTGGTTTTACATTGATGACGTTCCCCTTACGGATCTAGTCCGGACAGGTCTCCCCAAGTTCAGTAACGTCCCGCCGAGGGCACGTCTAAGCTGGCGCCCCCGGGGCCCCCAAGAGGAGGATACCAGGAAAATACATTTCCTGATGAGCAGGATAAAATTACTGGCCAAGTCCGGACTGACGATAGTCGAGGTCATGGCAATATGCATAATGCGGGGAGTGCAACCGCTTCAATATCGGGGGAAGCCCATGTGGCACTTCAACGGGGAAGACGATGCCACCCGCTGCGGCCGTAAGGGTCCGGACTCCGCCACTGCTCTGGCAAGGATATTGTCCGGTTTATACAAAGGGGAAGAGGAAGAATTCCTTCACATTAAACCGCGGGACGGATTCTCCATTTACAACCCCCCAGAGTGGGTAAGTCGTCATTCCTTTCCCTGCTTCACTTACTTTAGAGTTCTCTCCTAAGATTATCCGCATCGATGCTTCCGAGTAGGAACTGAGGAGGGCCGCAGAAGGAATCTTCAGCCCCTCCCCGCAGCCAGAGGACCCAGGGAGGGCCCTAGATCCAGGACTCGAAGAAAATCCAGATATTACCGTGGAGCTTGTCAACGGGATACTTTATCAAGCGAGCTGTGATGGTGCCTCAGTGGCCATTATTGCCGACTATCCTGGACTGCTCCCTGTGTCGCGTGTAAGCCAAACTAAAAACCCTATTGTCCGAAGAGGACTACCTTCAGGTGTCATGCCTTACCCTTGAAGCGTCGTGCTGTTTGCAGAGACGACGGTCGGAGCGCGGGGCCGATCCCCTAGGGACTCGTCGGCCACGGGCGTCCGAATCGGGCAGGCTCAAGAGGAAGGCGGTGAGGGTCGACACACCGCTGCAGAGGTAAAGCAAAAACCTATCCTACAATTACGGTATTTGAAGTATAACAGCGCCCTTCGTGTCCTGGCAGGAAGAGGAGCAGCCGGACTATATCCGGGGATCCCGCCAATCATGCCTCCACCAGCCGGGTTCCAGAACCGGCTTCGAGAGCGGAGGCAGACACGGGGCCAGTACCGCATAGTTCTCCGACAGAGGACGCGGATATGCTTTCGGACACGAACTCTGAAGTAGAGAGCTCCATGAATCACCGGTGCCGGAGGGTCGTGCTTCGGAACAACATCTTTTCCGAAGAGGCATTTAATGCCTTCAATTCGGGGGATGCATACATCCGAGCAGCTCAAGGCGGGCTTGCCCGAGCGACGGACCAGTATACCAAAGATATACGGGTAAGAAGTTTTGATAAGCAGGTATAGAGTAGCCCCTGAGACTTGAGTTGGAACAACTGTTTTAAGGATCAATTTATGCACTGGTCCTTGTAGATAAGAATGAACAATTGGCTCGGGAGCTGGAGGAATGCAAGGCCCAACTGAGGGACACGGTTGCCAAGTTAGAGGAATCCCAGAAGGCCTCATCTGGTAACATTTGTCTCAATTGTACGAAGATGCACCAGTTAGTGAACGACTGGTATGACTAGTCTAACAGAAAATTCTGTAGACAATCCCGGGGTGAATCCGGAGGGCGTAACAGATGACGACTCGCATATCAAAAGGCAGCTAAAGGCTGGCGAGTGCATTCTTACGCAAGTTAGACAGGAGAAGAACAACCTTCAAGATGCCAATATCCGGCTGGATGTGGAATAAAAATATGTCCGCGCTCAGCTAGCGGACTCCGTGAAGGAGAACAAAAAGCTTCGATGCGGAATTTACGGTAAGTGCCTAGACGAACTATATTACAGTTCGGCGAGGAAGTGTATTGAAAGAATTTTGCTTGTAGAATGTTAACGGGTCGCCCCGAGGAGGAGATGCCCTCGTCTGCAGGCGATGTACTACAAGACCTTTCACAATTGCACGAGCGAGCTCGGCGGGTGATGCACGGCATTGCTCAGGCCTTGTGGCCATCAAGCTTCCTGCCGAATGGCATGGGGAAGCTTCTGGATCTGCTTCAAGGAGCGCGGCGGTGCTTCTGATTGTGGAAGATGTCAGCCTGCCGGCAAGGTGCAAGAGAAGCCTGGGCTATGGTGAAGACGCGCTACACCAAGCTGGACCCGAACCATATGGCCGAAGTAGGACCGGCGGGGCCAGATGGGCAAGAAATTCCCGTGAGTATGGTATATGACCAGGTAGCGTTAGCCGCCAAGTATTCTCAATAGGATTGTAAGCTAGATAGCATGTTGGATGGTATAGAGGAGGAATATAGTCAGTCCAAGTGAATGTGTAATTTAATGGACATAAGTAGTCCCTAGCCGGATTAAAATCATTTGTCATGGCGGACCTTTTCGCTTCAGCCCCCGGATCCTACAATCCGGGGTGTGTCCGAATACCCACTCAGTTATACAAAACCGGGGTATGCGTGGAAACCAGGCGTAGGGGTCATAAGTGCTTGAACAGACAAGTACCCAACTAGTTATGTTATATTACATGGATAGTAAGAAACATCTTCCAGGGAGAATAGTTCAGTTAGGGGTTCGTTTCCCTGGGTATGCATGCGACAATGCACATGTCTGAACTGCGAACGATGGCGCAGGATACAAGACTTCTGGGGATTTATGTTGTAATAAACGAATACATCTTTTGTTCACCGACCGAATATTCTCTTAAGGAAACTAGCTTTTGGCTTCACCCAGTCTGAGGTACACATCCGGCTGAACCGGCAGTAACAATCGCAGAGGTGCTCCCCTTATGCCCTAGCCGAATTAACGGGAATGTAGGGCATAATCACAAGAGCCAGGCAACCCAGCTTGGCCACATCTTAAGTCATATCGATGCATATAATGGTGAAGAAAAGGCACATGTGGGAAAGAAATGCACATGTGATGGGCGAAAAGCCATTAGAGTAATTATTTTTAGCTTATGTATAGGAAGCCCCTAGGTATTGTTCACACACATAGTGCAGCCGGAGTGATCCGGAAGTCCGTACCGTATTAAATACTTTGTGTGAAGAGGAAGAAAAGTCGAGAAAGGAAAAGGGATGGAGCATAAATAAAAGGTAGGGAATAAGGAGACGCACATTAAGTTCGGCGTTAGGCGTAGAATCTCCGAAGTCTTGCTGCGTTCCATGGGTTCGGCTCGAGTCTGTTATCTGATGCATTACGTAAGCGGTACGCTCCTCCGGTGAGAACTTTGTCAATGACGAAGGGACCTTCCCACTTGGGTTTGAGCTTGTCCTTCTTGTTCTCCGGTAGGCGTAGAACGAGCTCGCTAATATTGTAAGCTTTGGCCCGTACTTCTCTGCTTTGGTATCGTCGAGCCTGCTGTTGATAGAATGCGGAGCGGGCTTTTGCGACGTCGCGCTCCTCCTCCAGGGCGTCCAAGTTATCCTGCCGATCTAGCTCGGCTTCCTTCTCTTCGTACATGAGTACGCGTGGCGAATCATGTATTATGTCGCAGGGTAGTATTGCTTCCGCGCCGTACACCATAAAAAATGGTGTGTATCTGGTGGTGCGATTCGGCGTGGTCCGCAGCCCCCAGACTACGGAGTCGAGCTCCTCGACCCAGTGTGTATCTGACTCTGTCAAAGATCGCACTAGTCTGGGTTTGATGCCACTCATGATGAGACCGTTTGCCCGTTCGACCTGGTCATTTGTTTGAGGATGGTAGACAGAAGCGTAATAGAGCTTAATGCCCATTTTGCCTCACCAAGTTTTCACTTCATCAGCTGTGAATTGGATCCATTATCAGTGATGATGCTGTGGGGGACGCCGTATCGGTGTACGACCCCGGATATGAAGTCTATGACTGGTCTGGATTCGGCCGTTTTGACTGGTTTGGCCTCTATCCATTTGGTGAACTTGTCCACCATGACCAACAAGTATTTTTTCTTATGGCTTCCTCCTTTAAGAGGTCCGACCATATCCAGCCCCCAGACCGCGAAGGGCCAAGTTATGGGGATTGTTTGGAGAGCGGTAGGGGGCATATGACTCTGATTGGCGAAGAGCTGGCAACCAACGCAGTGTTGGAAAAGGTCATGTGCGTTTGCTCGGGCCGTCGGCCAATAAAAGCCTGTACGGAAGGCCTTGCTGACTAGTGCTCGAGCCGCGGCGTGGTGCCCGCCCAGTCCGGCATGGATTTCAGCCAAGAGCCGCCGCCCTTCCTCTTCGGAGATGCATCTTTGGAGCACTCCGGCATCACTTTTCTTGTAGAGTTCCCCTTCGTGGACCTTGTAAGCCTTAGAACGCCGGACGATGCAGCGTGCTTCATTTTGGTCTTCGGGGAGCTCCTGCCTATTTAGGTAGGCCAAGAAAGGTTCAGTCCACGGGGCGACTACGGCCATGATTTCGTGGGCCGAAGATGTAATTTTGGTGGCAGAGCCTCCGATCATGTCTGATGGTTCGGAATCTGGGGGTGAGTTCGGGTCCGTGCTTGTATTGCCGGACTCCCCTTCCCATACTACGGATGGCTTGAACAACCTTTCCAGGAATATGTTAGGTGGGACGGGGTCGCGTTTAGCGCCGATGCGGGCGAGGACGTTGCTACGTCTTTGTATCGACCCGACCTCCGACGGTCAAGTCTCTGTGTTTAAGTGTCATCCCTGGATCGGTATGCTGACACACACAGTACTCGAGAATTTATAATAGAGGTAAATCACATGTATAAAGTAATGTAAATACTATTACCTCAATCCAAAATAGCGGAAGTAACAAGGTTGTGGATTCCCATCAACACCAACGGCAAAGTTGAGTGTAGAAATCGAACCCTAACGTATCACTTACTGTCAGAAGATCCCGCAACATGAGCTGTTGCAGCCACAAAGGGTCAGTACATTGAATGTACTGGCAAATTCACACCATAGGATAATGATGAATAATAACTATCACTACATGCATATTTGGCTGGTGGAAAGCTCTGTGGTTATAGTTTTGCGAAAAGCCAATTTTTCCCTACTACAAAGGAATAAATTTTATTTAACTATCATTGTGGTTGTTAAACATTGAGAATGGTTGACAGCATCCTCAATCCCAATTAGAGTAGTTAACATCCCAACAATATTAATTTACGAATGATGAGATACATGTGAATACTCAGATACTAGATACTCAAAATTGTCCATAACCGGGGACACGGCTAACCATGATTAGATTGTACACTCTGCATAGGATTGCGCACTTTTCCCCACAAGAATCGATCGCCTCCATCGATTTCTCGCACTACATGGTGTTTGAGAAACAGATGACCGAGACATAGTCTTTCACAAACATTAACTCTCTACTCCGAGTAGACCATACCAAACCTACAAAACCCACTACCTGCTGATCTACCTCTTCAAGAGCTTCACGTAACTTACTCAACTATGCTAGAGCCCATAATAGCTTGTGGATGCACACGGAAGTTTCTAGCATGAATAATCTCAGTTCCGCTTAAGCCTGGGTGGCGGTCCATAGGAAGATCACACGGGTACCCCGGGATTTCCAAAAATAAAACAGACAACACTGGGTTCCCCAGGTGCCTCAATCCACCCAGATGTGTATTAAAGTTGCCACCTTAAAGTAAACCATTGATTAACAATATCACATCTGTCATGGATGCACTCAAACCCAATCCACGTCTACGAGCATAGCATGGCAATAATAACAACACGTAGAAGTAACTCCCAAGGGTTTGATAGTAACAGGGCAATAGGTTCTACCTCAACAACTACTTCCCAATACCCACATGTTATCAATCCTACTCATGCAATGTTTGAGGGTGAAACTAATGCATAAAAACTGGGTATGAAAGGGATATGATCAAAGTGCGAACTTGCCTACAGTGTTGATGAAGATGATTCGCACTCATAACTCTTGATAGTTCTACTCGTCACACTCCGGTCAATCTACCGTAAGCAAGTAATAGTAACCACACATAAGCCATCACTCAAAAGATCGGAAAGAACGAATAAAACAATTTGGAAAACATCAAAACCAAACCAATAACTCTTGCAACATAAAACAATTTCCAATAGTACCAAAATTATGGGAATTTGGCCTTATAAGAAAGTTTAGGTCAAGAGCTTTAATTTGCAAAAAGAATCAACTCAAACGGAGTTATAAAACTCAAGTTATGATCAAACGAAGTTCAAATTCAAATCTGATCTAATTCAAATTTTAAACTTTCAAAAACATGTTTGAGTTGGATTACTGGATAGGGGAGATCGTAACGAAGAAGTGGGCGTTGGTTTCGTTGGATTTGGATAAACGAGTAGAAAATTGTGAGCGTTTGAAGTCCAGGGGTTAAACTGTAAATAAAACATCTACACATAAGTCCCTGACTAAAACTAACAGAAAAAAAAATCTAAATAACGAACCTTCGTTGCAGAAGCCTAACAAACGAAAACCATCCACTACTGAACCCTAACTAACGAACGCTCGCAAAAGAACTAAACTAAAAGAAAACCGGTTTTAAAGGAGAAAACCTGGAAAAAAACCTAAACCATAAAAAGAAATAAACCGGACCGGGCGGTTTACCAGTTTGGTTCGACTGCGGCAGATCTCCGACGAGACGGCGGCAGCGGCGGTGGTTCGGATTCGGCCGGGGCGGCGGCTCCGGTCGTCGAGGGCGGCGGCGAAGTAGTCGGGAGGGCGGGCGCGAGATGGCGGACCTGATGGCGGTGGTGGCGGCGGCCGAGCGGCCGGTGGAGCGCTGGGCGAGGCGGCGGATTTCGCTGGCGGCGGCGGCGCCCGTGAGCGCGACGGAGATGCGAAAAGGAGAGGGGGGGTCCCGGGCGGCGGCTTTATAGGGGGAGGGGTGGCCTCGGGAGGCGTGGAGGAGGGGGCACGGAGAGGCGGCGGCGTCCGGGAGGGACACGGCGGCGGTGGCGCTGTCGTGGTGGAGGCGGTCTCTCGCTCGGGAGCTCAGGGGCGGCGGCGCGTGGGCTGGGCCGTGGCCTGGCCTGGGAGCTGGGCCGGCCCAGTCGGCGGAGGAGGGAATTTTTTTAAAAAAATAGACAAGAAGCCAATAAATAAACTATCAAACTTAAAAAAATATATACTATTGGCATATAATATATCGAAATTTTAAGAAAATTATTTCCTACAACATGAACACTATTCTAGCTTCAAATAAAATCTACAAAAATTCAAATAATTCAAACAGTGCTACTGCTCTAATAAAATCCACTGAAAATCATTTTAAAAATACCAAAATGATTTCAAATTAATTTCTCTCCAATTTTCTAATGTAGGGAATCATGTTACCCTATTTTCCATATATTTTATTTTTGGAGAAAAATAATTTGAATAAAATCCAAATAACTCCCAATTGAAAATAAATTCAAAAGAATTTTGAATTTAATTCTTTGAAACTCCCAACTCATATTTCATATGTTTTGAAGAAGTCATTTTATCTTCGCTCGTGAAAATCATTGAGTTGCATAAAGTTCCTGGGTTGGAAATATTTTCCAAATGAAATTCCAATATTTTCAACACCCCTTGTCATTTAAATAAATGGAATAAGTCATGTCATCTTCTCTCTAGGGTTTTGTGGCGAATTTTTTTTGAATTCATGGAGATCACGAATGCAAAATGAAAGTTTGGGAAAGTCCTTTTATTCCCTCTCATTTAACTTTCAAAAAGTTTCGAATTTCACTCAATTTCACACAATCAATCAAACAATCAATCAAATCTATCTATTTATTATAACATTCCTAAATTTAGAATTTTGGGATGTTACAAACCTACCACCCTTAAAATGAATCTCGTCCTCGAGATTCAGAGAGGCTAGAAAGAAATAGGTTAGGTTTGGGGTCTTCTCAAAAATCCATCGATCGTCTCCGGGGGTCTCGGGTGCTACCACCCTTAGAAGCATGGTTACGGTTCCATCAAAACTCATATACTACATCCTTATTGTTGACAGGGTCGGTCTTCCCAGATCTCGGAAATTCCATCTCTGGGCTCTTCCGGCTATGCATAACCTTTTCCTCAATTCTTTTATCCTTTTCCTCTTGGTAAGGTTATTCCGAGATTGGGTCTTCCTAGTTGACGGTCCGCGCCAATACCAACTAACTATCGATATCTCATGGTGGTCAACAATTTAGGGTTTCTCATACAAGAAATGGGTCTGGTTGATCCTCACCGATAACCTACGGTTGGCAAAAGCTGCCTGCATAAGGGAAAAAATTCTTATACCATTCTAAGGTTTAAACAGGTTTTGATCATCGCCTCTACTATAGGTAAGTCACTCAGATTTACCATCCCATATAGCAAGGCGAACAATAAGAGTAAGTCGGTATGGTGATCAATCCATCCCGCACCCAAATCATTACCTTATACATGGTTTAGCGAATCTCGCATTCTAACACTCGGTCATCCTCACAAGCATTGCAGAATTTCTCTTGTCGAAGAACCAAGTTCAGATAAATCCATTGATTCTTCAAGCCAAACAAACATCTGTCGTTCCTTAACAACTCTCAGGTTTTACGCAAACTCCTATAGAATCGTCAGTTGATAAAATCGTAACTTCTTCCAGGGTTTTTCCTTCAGCAAGAATGTGCTTGCTTCTTGGCAGGTCCTGGGGCCCGTGGGTTATGGCCCATCTCATCACTTGTAGTCCTTGAACTTATCCTCGGCTTCGATCATTATTCCAACTTCCAACTTCCTAGTATTCTTAAATCCATCCAATTGTACTGCCTTCCTTCCTTCTATTGGCACCAAACTAGGACATGATTACTCGGACTCATCATGGAATTTACCTTGATACATATTTCCAACATCATACCTCCTTTATATCCAATAGTAATTCATCTCTTCATCCTCGTGGATATCCCACCCACCAAATAAAAACTTATACTTATGAAGTCCATACTCCACTTCGTGGAACATCATTATCCTTTCCAGGGTCAAGCGTCCTTACAGGGGAATATTGGCCATTTCTGCATGGCACTTCTTCAACTGGAATACGTGAAACACATCATGAACTCCTAACCGTCCTTTGGGTGACTCCAATTTGTTGGCCACTTCTCCCATACGCTCCAAAACTCGGTATGGTCCTACAAATCTCGGGGCTAACTTTCCCTTAACTCCAAATCGTTTAACTCCTCGTAGAGGGGACACATGAAGACATGCTCCGTCTCCAATTTCATAGACTACCTCCTTGCGTTTTGGAGTCTACATAACTCTTCCGCTCGGATCGAGCTACCTTCACCTATCTCGAATCAACTTAACATTCTCTTCTGACTCCTTGATCACATTTGGTCCAAACAACTGACGGTCTCCAACTTCATCCCACATCAACGGTGTCTGGCTCCTTCTCCCATACAAAGCTTCAAAAGGGGCCATCTTCAAACTGACTTGGTAGCTGTTGTTGAATGACAACTCCGCATAAGGTAGATTATCATCCCTACTAGATCCATAATCTAGCGCACACGTTCTCAACATGTCCTCCAGAATCTGATTGACTCTCTCGGTCTATCCATCTGTTTGCGAATGAAAGGCTGTACTGAACTCTAGCCTAGTACCCAAAGTCCGGTGCAGCTGATTCCAAAACTTTGAGGTAAACTGTGTTCCTCTATCTGATACGATGGTCCTCGGAACTCCATGCAGACATACGGTCCTGGTCATATATATCTTGGCCAACTTCGCACTTGTATAGGTGGTTTCACCGATAAAATGAGCCATTTTGGTCAAGCTTAATCAACTACTACCCAGATAGAATCATATCCCGATCAGGTTCGGGAAACCGTAATGAAATCCATGCCAAGCTTATCCCGCTCCATTCGTATCAAGATAGGATGTAGTAATCCGACCGCTTCGATGCTCGCCTTTACTCTCCGCATACATCACCTACGACTACATACTCGCAATATCCTTCTTCATACCACCACCGTAAACGCTCCTTCAAATCCAAATACATCTTGGTGTTTCGTGGTGAATCGAGTATGGTGAGTCATGAGCCTCCAAGTATTAACTTCCGATCTTTGCATTATTAGGCACATATACACGATCCTCGAACCATAAGGTGTCGTGCTCATCCTTACGAAAACCTTCGGCCTTTCCTTTGCTCATCCTCTCTTTTACCTCAGCAATCTCTTTGTCATCCTTCTGAGCTTCACGGATCTTTCCCAACAATGTAGACTGAACTTCCGTTGCTGCAACAAAACCTTTGGGAACAATCTCCAACCGAAGTTCCTTGAGATCCTCGGCTAACTCCTTTGGTAATCCTCTGCTTATGAGGGTATTCGTCCTTATTTTCTTTATGGTTGTGTCCTATTTCTCCACAAAGCTTGTATGCACAAGGTTTCTTCATATCCTTTCCATAAGGCCTCAATTTCTGGGACACAAGACGAGATCTTTGCAGAGTCAACTTAAATTCTTCCCAAGTGGTTACTCCTTGCCATCCATTGATGGTTTGGTACATCCTCCACCAAGTAGCAGCACCTCTTTCAAAGCACTGAAGGGCATGTTGGGTCATATCCTTTCCGGCTATAGTGTTATTCTTCATATGACCTTCCTTGTTCTAAATCCATCGGTCTGTCTCCAATTGACTCATCGGTCCAGAAAATACAAGCTCATATCCATTCATTCTCTATTGGGTCCATGGGTTTTGGGGTGGGATAAGAGAGATTGAGAGGGATACACACAATACAAACAATAGTTTTGAAAAGACAGCTTTTATTGTGGCTGTCGAAAAAACATCAAACAAATGACAGCTCACAATCGTCGCATCTAACGCAAGTATATAATAGGGGTTTGGGCTTCTAATGGTCAATAAATCTTCAAAGTCATCAAACTCTTCGATTCATGTTCATGTCTCCGATGGCTTCTTCCGATCATGCTTGTCCTACTCAAGTTCTTTTGCCAGATCATCGCTGTTGTCGCAAAGTCTATCGTGATGTCTTTTAATATTTCTAGAGTTGCGTTCCAAACTTCTGGGTTTCATCAAACCTCGACATGAACCATGATCCTACTGTCCTTCAGTGCCTCGATTTAATCTTTGATGTCTCAAGGTTTTGCTCCTCTAGCTTGGCTACTTTCACACGGGTCCCGAGTTCTTCACGAAACTCTTCCTTATCAAATACTGCTTCGCAGTCCATCCTAAACTTCCCGATGTAATATTCCAGATCCCGTGAATACACCAGCTAAGGTTAACACTTCATCTTGCTCATAGGTGTTCCGTAAGCCTTCTTGTAATCCAATCCTTCCAGAGAAATGCATGCTTAACTCAGCACGGCGACAATAGCATAAGTGGGAGATAACATCATGGATAGCCGTGTTTCTGCTCTTGTCATTTCCATGAGCTATCATTCCATAGTTGATATCTCCTGCTTTAGGGTTTCTTGACAAAAACTTTGAGTTCTAATGCTCCATGTTCCGGTCTTTCTCCGATACACCTTGATCTCGGGTATTGACAGCTTCCATAGTCTGCCAAGTTCCATAAGGGGTGCCTTCCTAGGTCATACAAATCCGGAAATTCTTCAAAGCCTTCAAACAATTCTCCTAGTCTTCGGAGTCTTCACCGTTGTAGTTTCCGTCATGGTAATGCACGGTAAAAATCCTCTTTATTCTAAAGTAGTCTTAGTTGTCCGATATCTTGTACTTCTTGGAGTGGTCTCATCAGCCAAATCTTCATGTGGTCAAAAGGGGAAAGGGTATAGTCTAACTAGAAAGGAATATTTGAATAAGCTCAGAAGAGAAGAGAGGTAAGAGATCTTTTTGAAAAGAAAGTTGTAGAGGAAATCTTTCATATGGGCTTGCCAGTTTCTAGGGTCACGTCCTACAGTCAACATGTGCTCTGATACCATCTTGTAGCGACCCGACCTCAGACGGTCAAGTCTCTGTGTTTAAGTGTCATCCCTGGATCGGTATGCTGACACACACAGTACTCGAGGATTTATAACAGAGGTAAATCACATGTATAAAGTAACGTAAATACTATTACCTCAATCCAAAATAGCGGAAGTAACAAGGTTGTGGATTCCCATCAACACCAACGGCAAAGTTGAGTGTAGAGATCATAACCCTAACGTATCACTTACTCGTCGTAAGATCCTGCAACATTAGACGTTGCAGCCACAAAGGGTCAGTACATTGAATGTACTGGCAAATTCACACCATAGGATAATGATGAATAATAACTATCACTACATGCATATTTGGCTGGTGGAAAGCTCTGGTTATAGTTTTTGCGAAAAGCCAATTTTTCCCTACTACAAAGGAATAAATTTTATTTAACTATCATGGTGGTTGTTAAACATTGAGAATGGTTGACAGCATCCTCAATCCCAATTAAAGTAGTTAACATCCCAACAATATTAATTTAAGAATGATGAGATACATGTGAATACTCAGATACTAGATACTCAAAATTGTCCATAACCGGGGACACGGCTAACCATGATTAGATTGTACACTCTGCAGAGGTTTGCGCACTTTTCCCCACAAGACTCGATCGCCTCCGCTGATTTCTCGTGACTACATGGTGTTTGAGAAACAGATGACCGAGACATAGTCTTTCGTAAACATTAACTCTCTACTCGGGTAGACCATACCAAACCTACAAAACCCACTACCTGCTGATCTACCTCTTCAAGAGCTTCACGTAACTTACTCAACTATGCTAGAGCCCATAATAGCTTGTGGCTGCACTCGGAAGTTTCTAGCATGAATAATCTCAGTTCCCTTTGAGCCTGGGTGGCGGTCCATAGGAAGATCACACGGGTACCCCCAGGATTTCCAAAAATAAAACAGACAACATTGGGTTCCCCAGGTGCCTCAATCCACCCAGATGTGTATTAAAGTTGCCACCTTAAAGTAAACCATTGATTAACAATATCACATCTGTCATGGATGCACTCAAACCCAATCGACGTCTACGAGCATAACATGGCAATAATAACAACACGTAGAAGTAACTCCCAAGGGTTTGATAGTAACAGGGCAATAGGTTCTACCTCAACAACTACTTCCCAATACCCACATGTTATCAATCCTACTCATGCAATGTTTGAGGGTGAAACTAATGCATAAAAACTGGGTATGAAAGGGATATGATCAAAGTGTGAACTTGCCTGCAGTGTTGATGAAGATGATTCGCACTCATAACTCTTGATAGTTCTACTCGTCACACTCCGGTCAATCTACCGTAAGCAAGCTATAGTAACCACACATAAGCCATCACTCAAAAGATCGGAAAGAACGAATAAAACAATTTGGAAAACATCAAAACCAAACAAATAACTCTTGCAACATAAAACAATTTCCAATAGTACCAAAATTATGTGAATTTGGCCTTATCAGAAAGTTTAGGTCAAGAGATTTAATTTGCAAAAAGAATCAACTCAAACGGAGTTATAAAACTCAAGTTATGATCAAACGAAGTTCAAATTTCAAATCTTATCTAATTCAAATTTTAAACTTTCAAAAACATGTTTGAGTTGGATTACTGGATAGGGGAGATCGTAACAAAGAAATGGGCGTTGGTTTCGTTGGATTTGGATAAACGAGTAGAAAGTTGTGAGCGTTTGAAGTCCAGGGGTTAAACTGTAAATAAAACATCTACAGATAAGTCCCTGACTAAAACTAACAGGAAAAAAATCTAAATAACGAATGTTCGTTGCAGAAGCCTAACAAACGAATACCATCCACTACTGAACCCTAACTAACGAACGCTCGCAAAATAACTAAACTAAAAGAAAACCGGTTTTAAAGGAGAAAACCTGAAAAAAAAACGTAAACCCTAAAAAGAAATAAACCGGACCGGGCGGTTTACCGGTTTGGTTCGACTACTGCGGATCTCCGGCGAGACGGCGGCGGCGGTGGTGGTTCGGATTCGGCCGGGGCGGCGGCTCCGGTCGTCGAGGGCGGCGGCGAAGTAGTCGGGAGGAGCGGCGAGACGGCGGTCCTGATGGCGGTGGTGGCGGCGGCCGAGCGCCGCCGGTGAGCACGGGCGAGGCGGTGGATTTCGGCTGGCGGCAGCGGGCGGCCGTGAGCGTGGCGAAGATGTGAAAAGGAGAGGGGGTCCGGCGGCTTTATAGGGGAGGTGGGCTCGGGAGGCGTGGAGGAGGGGCACGAGAGGCGGCGGCGGCCGGGAGGGACACGGCGGCGGTGGCGCCTGTCGTGGTGGAGGCGGTCTCCGCCGGGAGCTCAGGCGGCGCGCTGGGCTGGGCCGCCTGCTGGGAGCCGGGCCGCCCAACAAGGAGGAGGGAATTTTTAAAAAATAGACAAGAAGCCAATAAATAAACTATCAAACTTAAAAATATATATACTATTGGCATATAATATATTGAAATTTTAAGAAAATTATTTCCTACAACATGAACACTATTCTAGCTTCAAATAAAATCTACAAAATTCAAATAATTTAAACAGTGCTACTGCTCTAATAAAATCCACTAAAAATCATTTTAAAATACCAAAATGACTTCAAATTAATTTCTCTCCAATTTTCTAATGTAGGGAATCATGTTATCCTATTTTCCATATATTTTATTTTTGGAGAAAAATAATTTGAATAAAATCCAAATAACTCCCAATTGAAAATAAATTCAAAAGAACTTTGAATGTAATTCTTTGAAACTTCCAACTCATATTTCCTACGTTTTGAAGAAGTCATTTCATCTTCGCTCGTGAAAATCATTGAGTTGCATAAAGTTCCTGGGTTGGAAATATTTTCCAAATGAAATTCCAATATTTTTCAACACCCCTTGTCATTTAAATAAATGGAAGAAGTCATGTCATCTTCTCTCTAGGGTTTTGTGGTGAAAAAAAATTTGAATTCACGGAGATCACGAATGCAAAATGAAAGTTTGGGAAAGTGCTTTTATTCCCTCTTATTTAACTTTAAAAAAGTTTCAAATTTCACTCAATTTCACACAATCAATCAAACAATCAATCAAATCTATCTATTTATTATCACATTCCAAAATTTAGAATTTTGGGATGTTACAGTCTTGAGCTTGCGTCGGTTTTCCTCGAAGAGGAGAGGGTGATGCAGCAAAGTGTAGCGTAAGTATTTCCCTCAGTTTTGAGAACCAAGGTATCAATCCAGTAGGAGGCTCCTCAAAATTCCAACGCACCTACACAAACAACCGAGAACTCGCGAACTAACGCAATAAAGGGGTTGTCAATCCCTTCACGGCCACTTCATGTAAAGTGAGATCTAATAAAGATAGTATGATAAGATAAATATATTTTTGGTATTTTATAATATAGATGCAAAAAGTAAAGATGCAAATAAAAGTAGATTGAAAGCAAATATGATAAGAGATAGACCCGGGGGCCATAGGTTTCACTAGTGGCTTCTCTCAAGATAGCATAAGTATTACGGTGGGTGAACAAATTACTGTCAAGCAATTGATAGAAAAGCGCATAGTCATGAGATTATCTAGGCATGATCATGTATATAGGCACCACGTCCATAACAAGTAGACAGACTCCTGCCTGCATCTACTACTATTACTCCACACATCGACTGCTATCCAGCATGCATCTAGAGTATTAAGTTCATAAGAACAGAGTAATGCATTAAGCAAGATGACATGATGTAGAGGGATAAACTCATGCAATATGATATAAACCCCATCTTGTTATCCTTGATGGCAACAATACAACACGTGCCTTGCAACCCTTTCTGTCACTGGGTAAGGACACCGCAAGATTGAACCCAAAGCTAAGCACTTCTCCCATGGCAAGAAAAACCAATCTAGTAGGCCAAATCAAACTGATAATTCGAAGAGACTTGCAAAGATAACTTAATCATACATAAAAGAATTCAGAGAAGATTCAAATATTATTCATAGATAAACTTGATCGTAAACCCACAATTCATCGGATCTCGACAAACACACCGCAAAAAGAGATTACATCGAATAGATCTCCACAAGAGAGGGGGAGAACATTGTATTGAGATCCAAAAAGAGAGAAGAAGCCATCTAGCTAATAACTATGGACCCATAGGTCTGTGGTAAACTACTCACAACTCATCGGAGGGGCAAGGATGTTGATGTAGAGGCCCTCCGTGCTTGATTCCCTCCCTCAGAGAGCCGCCAAGGCTCCAAGATGGGATCTCGCTGATACAGAAGGTTACGGTGGTGGAAATTGTGTTTCGTGGTGCCCCTGGATGTTTTCGGGGTGCGCAGGTATATATAGGAAGAAGAAGTACGTCGGTGGTCGCCCGAGGGGCCCGCGAGACAGGGGGCGCGCCCTATAGAGGGGGGGCGCGCCCTCCTATCTCGTGGAGGCTCCGGTTGCTTCTTGACTTGCACTCCAAGTTCTCTGGATCACGTTTGGTGAGAAAATCACGTTCCCGAAGGTTTCATTCCGTTTGGACTCCGTTTGATATTCCTTATCTTCGAAATACTGAAATAGGCAAAAAACAACAATATGGGCTGGGCCTCCGTTTAATAGGTTAGTCCCAAAAATGATATAAAAGTGGGAAATAAAGCCCAATAAAGCCTAAAACAGTAGATAAAGTAGCATGGAGCAATCAAAAATTATAGATATGTTGGAGACGTATCAGGCATCCCCAAGCTTAATTCCTGCTCATCCTTGAGTAGGTAAATGATAAAAAGAGAATTTTTTTATGCAGAGTGATACTTTGGCATAGTTTCAATGTAAATCTTCTTGATTGTGGTATGAATACTCAGATCCGAAAGATTCAAGACAAAAGTTCATATTGACATAAAAATAATAATACTTCAAGTATACTAACTAAGCAATTATGTCTTCTCAAAATAACATGGCCAAAGAAAGTTATCCCTACAAAATCATATAGTCTGGCTATGCTCCATCTTCCCCACACAAAATATTTAAATCATGCACAACCCCGATGACAAGCCAAGCAATTCTTTCATACTTTAACATTTTCAAAACTTTTTCAATCGTCACGCAATACATGAGCGTGAGCCATGGATATAGCACTATATGTGGAATAGAATGGTGGTTGTGGAGAAGACAAAAAGGGAGAAGATAGTCTCACATCAACTAGGCGTATCGACGGGCTATGGAGATGCCCATCAATAGATATCAATGTGAGTGAGTAGGGATTGCCATGCAACGGATGCACTAGAGCTATAAGTATATGAAAACTCAACAAAATAAACTAAGTGGGTGTGCATCCAACTCGCTTGCTCACGAAGACCAAGGGCATTTGAGGAAGCCCATCATTGGAATATACAAGCCAAGTTCTATAATTAAAAATTCCCACTAGTATATGAAAGTGACAAAATGAGAGACTCTCTATCATGAAGATCTTGGTACTACTTTGAAGCACAAATGTGGTAAAAGGATAGTAGCATTGTCCCTTCTCTCTTATTCTCTCATTTTTTTATTTGGGCCTTTTCTCTTTTTTTATGGCCTCTTTTTTTTCCTTTTTTTTATTTTTCGTCCGGAGTCTCATCCCGACTTATGGGGGAATCATAGTCTCCATCATCCTTTCCTCACTTGGGACAATGCTCTAAAGAATGATGATCATCACACTTTTATTTTTCTTACAACTCAACAATTACAACTCGATTCTTAGAACAAAGTATGACTCTATATGAATGCCTCCGGCGGTGTACCGTAATATGCAATGAATCAAGAGTGACATGTATGAAAGAATTATGAATGGTGGCTTTGCCACAAATGCGATGTCAACTACATGATCATGCTAGCAATATGACAATGATGGAGCGTGTCATAATAAACGGAACGGTGGAAAGTTGCATGGAAATATATCTCGGAATGGCTATGGAAATGCCATAATAGGTAGGTATGGTGGCTGTTTTGAGGAAGATATATGGTGCGTGTATGATACCGGCGAAAAGTGCGCGGTATTAGAGAGGCTAGCAATGGTGGAAGGATGGGAAAAAGTGCGATAATCCATGGACTCAACATTAGTCATAAAGAACGATATACTTATTGCAAAAATCTAGAAGTTATCAAAGCAAAGTATTACGCGATGCTCCTAGGGGATAGATTGGTAGGAAAAGACCATCACTCGTCCCCGACCGCCACTCATAAGGAAGACAATCAATAAATAAATCATGCTCCGAAGTTCATCACATAACAGTTCACCATACGTGCATGCTACGGAATCACAAACTTCAACACAAGTATTCTTTAAATTCACAACTACTCAACTAGCATGACTCTAATATCACCATCTTCATATCTCAAAACAATTATCAAGCATCAAACTTTTCTTAGTATTCAACGCACTCAAAAGAAAGTTTCACATATCTTGAATACCAAGTATATTAATATTTAAGCAAATTACCATGCTATTAACGACTCTCAAAATAATCTAAGTGAAGAATGAGAGATCAATAGTTTCTTTAAAACAAATATACCACCGTGCTCTAAAAGATCTAAGTGAAGCACTAGAGCAAAAATTATCACGCTCAAAAGATATAAGTGAAGCACTATGAGCAAAACTATCAAGCTCAAAAGATATAAGTGAAGCACATAGAGTATTCTATCAAATTCCAATTTATGTATGGCTCTCTCAAAAGGTGTGTACAGCAAGGATGGTTGTGGTAAACTAAAAAGCAAAAACTAATATAACACACGACGCTCCAAGCAAAACACCTATCATGTGGTGAATAAAAATATAGCCCCAAGTAAAGTTATCAATGAACGAAGACGAAAGAGGGATGCCTTCCCGGGGCATCCCCAAGCTTAGGCTTTTGGCTATTCTTGAATATCTTGGGGTTCCATGGGCATCCCCAAGCTTAGGCTCTTGTCACTCTTTATTCCATAGTCCATAAAAGCTTTACCCAAAACTTGAAAACTTCACAACACAAAACTCAATAGAAATCTCGTGAGCTCCGTTAGAGAAACAAAACAAAAGGCTACTTTAAGGTACTGTAATGAACTCATTCTTTATTTATATTGGTGTTAGACCTACTGTATTCCAACTTCTCTATGGATTATAAACTATTTTACTTGCCATAGATTCATCAAAATAAGCAAACAACACACGAAAAACAGAATCTGTCAAAAACAGAACAGTCTGTAGTAATCTGTAACTAACGCAAACTTCTGGAACTCCAAAAAATCTAAAAAAATTAGACGACCTAGAAAATTTGTTTATTGATCAGAAGCAATTTGAATCACTATTTTATCACGTTCTGGTGATTTTTAACAATTCGGGCACTGAGCGCAAAGTTTCTGGAAATTACAGCAAGATCAAATAACTATCATCCAAGAAGATCCAATAGGTTTAACTTGGCACAAACTCTAATTAAAAGATAAAACCACATCTAAACAGAAGGTAGATGGATTATTTATTCCTAAACAGAAACAAAAACAAAAAACATAAAGAAAATTGGGTTGCCTCCCAACTAGCGCTATCGTTTAACGCCCCTAGCTAGGCATAAAAGCGAGGATAGATCTAAGTGGTGCCGTAATAATAAGATAGATCTTGAAAGCTCATTTCATATTCTCTACGTTCGGCAGCAAGTTTCCTTTGTGGCAAGCAAAAGTAATCAAAAGGTCTAAATTTAGTGGGACAAATATCCCCAAGATCCATCACAGGAGGAACGGGTTCCTCCTTTGGCCCTTCATAGTGCACAACTATTTCATCACTAAAAGCATTCTTTTGGCAAAATCTTGTAAGCCTATACTCAAGAGAGTATCCTAGCTCATTATTTCGAAGGGCAAAATCATTATTAAGCTCGTTAATGCAATCAACCAAGACATTAGTAGGAACCTTTTTCTAAGGTTTTCATTAAAAGCTTACATAGTCCCAAGATTGAAAACGTCTAATTTCCTCTTGATCATAGAGGATCGCTTCTATGGGAGGACGACCAGCGCCCACCCTATAGTGTGCGTAAGATTTCTCCGCCTCTTATGATAAATCTAAACTCATGAGCCAAAAAGATAGTAACAGCGCTCTTAACAGAAGAATGCTCAATATTAGAGAATTCTAGGAAGATTCTTTGTATGCAAGGATGCATATGCATAAATTGTCTTTCAAGTTCAACTATAAGCATAGCGATAGCATCCGCAAGACTACTAGTTCTATTAAGGATAGTGTTGGGGATACAACTACTGAGCGTGAACCGCCCCGAAGGGGCCGGTTTACCCTCGTCCATGATTCAGGCCCACGGAGGAGGCCTGGAGCCCAGAGGCGAATTAAGGTCCATTTATGTAAACCGCCTTAGTATTGTAACTTGTGTTGTAAGTTAAGAAAGAAGAGACCGAGCCGGACGCTTGTATGAGCCGGATCGGGACTCAGAGACCGCCAAGGCCAACCCGTGTATATAAGGGACGACCCGCGGCGAAGTTGGGGGAGAGAATTCGAGGCTAAGGCAAAGCTATTGCTCCCTAGTCGCCAAATCATATCAATCACATCACAACCGGACGAGGCTTTTACCTTCATCAAGGGGCCAACCAAGATAATTCCCATGTCTTGTGTCCGCTTAACCCTCTAGGTTAACCCGCACGATGGCCCTACGACTAAGTCCTTTCATGAGGACATCTGCCGTGACGATTCCACGACAGCTTTGGCGCCACCGTGGGGCTATCGCACGATGGTTTGATGATCTTAGAGGGCAAGTTCGGAAGGACTCGAAGGCTATGCGATGGGCGGATGACTAAGAGTCGTCGCGGCAAGCTCTACATCGACGATGCGGATCGGGCCCCGAGGCCGGCTCGAGTTGAGTACGGGTACCAGGTCCCTTTGGCGGCATACACGTGTTCATCGGCAAGATCGGCGAGCCAGGGCTGGGTCGGACGTCTGACCGACCTCGCCGAGACGGCTCAGTGGGCGAAGAAGAGTCCTGCCTCGCTAAACCGCGGTCGTCGCATGTTTTCGTGGGATTCGCCCACGGAGGCTACGAGGACGGATCAGCATCCGTGACGAAACCGTTGTCTACTCTGGCGATTTAATCGCCGGCCGGAGAAACCGAGTCTCTATACCACCGCAAGATGGCCAGATCGGGGCTGTTCCGACGGTGAGAGTATTCCGACCCTTCGATCTACCCAACCGGTTGGGATCTTCATGGCCGGCACGCAGCGGCGCTTCACTCTTCGACCGCTGGCGCCCTCGGTCGCTGGTTCAACAATGTGATGGCAGCCGGGAAGGAGGCCCTGTGCGCCCGCCGGCTCAAGTTTTGTCAGAGCTTTTCGACGCATTGGCTGTGCTCATGGCGGAAGCTAATCCGCCGGATCAGGACCTGCACAACGCGGAGATTGCAAAGGTGAGGGAACAGATCACTAATGCTAAAGCGGACCTGGCAGCCGCGGACGAAAGGATGGCGGCGGAACGGGCCGCTTTGGATGCGCAGGCTTATAGGCTCAGGCTGGACCAGAGCGCGTCACAGGAAGTCATGAAAAGGAAGTACAGGTCCCGTTTACCTTCAGTTTTTGAGGGAAGGGAGCTTTTCAATACCCCAGGGGCAGGGACCAGTAATCCGCCGCCGTTGGTAAACCGGCCGGAAGCACCTGGGACGGCCGCACCGGTTCAGCCCCGTGTGATAGATCTACCTCGCCATCATACCAGTGCGCCCCAGACCGTGCAGACACCTCCGGGTCACTACTCCAACCCGATGGATAACCTCGTGGCGGCTGCGGCACGGTTGGAGGCGATTCCAATTGAAGGCGATTCACCACAGGCGGTAGAGACACGCCGGGTTAAGGAGCTCCTCAGACGGCCCCGCTCAAGAAAGAAGCGTATTCATACGAGCGGGATCGGATCCACTCCACCCCCGCCCAAGCCGGAGCTATAGCCGACGCGCCGGCGAACCGCCGTGTCAAGCAATGCGCAGCATGGTCCGCCTCACGGCAACAATCCGGCGGGCGGCTTTGAGGATGCTCAAGTGGTAGTGGACCGCGCCAGGGCACGTAGGGAGGCCGAGTTAGCAGCACAAGCAGAGGATCATCCGCTCGCGCCGGTTCGTCCGACCATCTTCGAACCAGGGGTCACGTCTGGCTCTTTGGGGGTGCCTTGCCTCGTCCCCGCTTTACGCAATGTGCGCTTGCCCAAGGACTTCTAGGAGCCGCGCAAGGTGCCCAATTATACTGCCGATTTGGCTCCGGAAGCATGGATAGAAAGCTATGAGATGGCCATGGAGATGCTAGATGTGGATGAAGCCGCATGTGCGAAGTACTTCACAATGATGTTGGAAGGAACGGCCCGGACTTGGTTAAAAAACTTGCCGCCCAACTCTATCAGTTCGTGGACCCAGTTGCGAACCCGATTCATTCAAAATTTCAAAGACACCTGTAAGCAGCCCATGTCTGTGGTGGATTTAGCAGCTTGTGTCCAGGCGGAGGGAGAATCCACAACCCATTGGGTGCGTCGCGTTTCGGAAGTTTTACATTCTTCAGACCGGATCAACCCTGATTCCGCGATCTTGACCTTGGAAGCCAATTGCCGGTTCGAGCCATTGAAATTGAAGCTGGCCGCATGAAGCGTTTTGCCATGACATGGGCAATTTAATGGGCGTTTTGGTAAAGTACGCTGATTCTGATAGTACCAAGGATCCCGAATCTGAGAATGATGAAGTGGGGAAGGGAAAACAGAACGGCAACTCTAGGGGCCAACAGCAGCATTCGACAGGCCATGGAGGGAACAAGCGTAAAACGAATGGCAACATGGGCTTTGTGGCCAACACCAACGCGCAGGACAAGGGTCAGCGGCGCAGGGGTAGGCAATCAAACCGGGGTGGTCACAATCCGGATCGTTTGAATTTCATATTGAATCAACCTTGTCCGAAGCATGGGACGAAGGAGGCACCGGCGAACCACCTTTGGAAGGATTGTTACATTATGCAGGAGTTCAAAAACTCCAACTCTTTCCGGTATGATCAAGGGCCCGGCGGCGGTTCGTGGTCCGCCCGGTTATGGTGGAGGAAATTCGCCCAGATTGGCGGTAATCCGGGCGGCAAGGCAATCGAATAATCAAAGTAATCGTAACAGTCGAATAATCGTAACCAAGGGGCTACAATCAACAACAGCAGCAATCGGGTTATCAAAGTAACCCAAAGCAGCTTGAACGGTGGATGTACCACGCCTTTACCACCAGCTTGGACAGACGAGACCGAAAACTTCGAAGCGGGCGGTCGGTGTGGTTGAACTGCTGCGCCGCATTACCTACGCTGGTCCGAGCAACCGATCGTGTGGAGCAGAGAGGACCATCCTCCCGGTTTACAATCCGGTCGATTAGCCCCGTGGTGGCACCCTGTAGGAGGGTACAAGTTTACCAAGGTTCTTATGGATGGAGGAAGCAGCATCAACATCCTGTACTACGAGACCTTCCGCGTATGGGGTTGACGGATAGGCATCTTAGGCCATCCAAAGACAAGTGTTTCACGGAGTGGTGCACAGCAAGTCGGCGCATCTGGTCGGTAAGATAGCTCGAGGTGACCTTTGGGGACTAACATGACTCGAGATCGAAACATTGACATTTGAGGTGGTGAAAATTCAAAGCCCTTACCACGCCTCTTTGGGCGGCCGGCTTATGCTAAGTTTATGGCACGGCCCTGTTATGTTTACTTACAGCTGAAAATGCCGGGTCACAAAGGAACGATAACGGTTCATGGAGCCGCCGGATCGCTTTGGAGTGCGAGGAAGGTGATGCGGCTTACGCAGAGTCGGTTTGTGCCATCAAGAGCTAAAATATTATAAAGACAATGTTGACCCGGCGGATATGACCCCTTTGAAGAAGCCAACCACGGAGCATGATCCGACTTGAAGTTCAAATCGGCAGGTGAGAGACGGCTTGTTGATTTTGTGCCCGGCGATTCGTCCAAGCAGTTCACCATCGGTGTCAACTTGATCCTAAATAGGAAAGCGCGCCATCGAAGTTCATCCGTGAGAATCGGGACATTTTGCATGGAAGCCTTCGACATGCCGGTGTACCGAGGGAACTCGCTGAGCACACTCTTAATGTTGACCCAAAATACAAACCGTAAAGCAGTTTCTTCGCCGGTTTAATGAGGAAAGGCGCAAGGCCATCGGAGAAGAAGTTGCTAGGCTCTTGGCAGCAGGGCTTATCGTCAAGTCTTTCATCCGAGTGGCTTGCCAATCCGTGTTGGTTCTTAAGAAGAATGGCACTTGGCGCATGTGTGTGGATTACACAGATCTCAACAAGGCCTGTCCAGCAGATCCTTTCGCCCTCCCCCGCATTGACCAGATTATTGATGCTACGGCGGGTTGTGAGCGTTTGAGCTTTTTGGATGCGTACTCCGGTTATCATCAGATTAAGATGGTAGTTAAGGACCAGGAGAAGACGGCGTTTATCACCCCCTTTGGAGCCTTCTGCTATGTATCTATGCCTTTTGGACTCAAGAGCGCCCAAGCGACTTATCAGCGTTGCGTTCAGAGTTGCTTGCACGAACAGATCGGCCGTAACGTGCATGCTTATGTGGATGATATCGTGGTTAAGTCAAGGAAGAAGGAAACCTTGATTGAGGATCTAAAGGAAACCTTTGACAACTTGCGGGTGTACAAGATGATGCTCAACCCGGCCAAGTGCGTTTTGGTGTTCCAAAGCAAGTTATTGGGTTTTCGTGTCCAACAGGGGATCGGCTAATCCGAAAAAATTACGGCTATCACCTCCTTGGCTAAGCCGGCGCATCAATGACGCCCAACGCTTGGCAGGCGGATTGCTGCGCTAAGCCGGTTTATCGGCCGTCTCAGGCGAGAAGGCCATTCCTTTGTACCGATGTTGAAGAAAACGGATCGCTTTGTCCGAGTTCACCACCGATGAAGCATTGGAGGATTTGAAGCGGCAGTTGGCCAACCCGCCGGTTCTAGCCGCCCCCATTGTCAAAGAGCCGCTGCTGCTATATGTTGCTGCTAATGCTAGGGTAGTTAGCGTGGCTATCGTGGTGGAGCGGAAGGAGGCAGGGAAAGAGTATCCGGTTCAACGGACGGTTTATTACATCAGCGAGGTCCTCATTGAGTCTAAGCAGAGATATCCGCATTGGCAGAAGCTGGTATACGGGGTTTTTATGGCAAGCCGGAAGCTAAGGCAATATTTCCAAGGGCACCCCATCACAGTGGTCAGTTCGGCTCCCTTGGGCGATATCATACAGAACCGGGAAGCGACTGGCCGGATTGCTAAGTGGGCTCTAGAACTTGGGCCGCACGGTTTAAGGTATGTGCCTCGGATGGCCGTAAAATCTCAGGCACTTGTGGATTTCATTAATGATTGGACGGAGTTCCAAGCGCCTGAAGAGAAGCCGGATCATACCTATTGGACCATCCACTTTGATGGGTCCAGCAATTGAGGGCTCGGGGCTGGAGTCGATTAACTTCCCCGCGAGGTGACAAGTTCTCATTACGTTCTCCGCCTAATGTTCCCTTGTACTAACAATGCAGCTGAGTATGAAGCTTTGCTCCATGGTCTCCGGATGGCTAAGGAAATGAATCTCAGCCGGTTAAATGCTTTGGTGACTCGGACTTGGTGGCTCAGCAAGTATCAGGTACTTGGGATTCCAAAGATCCACTCATGGCTGCATATCGTCGGGAGGTGGATGTTGTTGCAGGACATTTTAAAGGATATCGTGGACCATGTGGATCGTCGGAAGAACGAAGCGGCTGATGCTTTAAGCCGGCTGGGCTCTCAACGAAAACGGTCCCGCCTAACGCCTTCCTTGATGTATCGCATAATCCGCCGCTTAAGCTTCCTGATGAAATTGGTTTGGCTATCCCTGATCCGGAGGCTCAATTGGTGGCGGCCCTGCATGTCATTCCGGATTGGACGCTCCCTTATTTGGCATACATGAACCGGGGCGAGTTACCAGAAGATGAGACGTTGGCCCGGCAGATAGTTCGGCGGTCTAAGTCTATGACCATTGTTAATGGCGAGTTGCACCATTGCAGTGTGTCAGGGGCGTTTCAGCGTTGTGTGTCCCCTGAAGAGGGCTGTGAGATATTGCGAGAGATCCATGAAGGGGATTGTGGTCACCACGCCGGTTCAAAGTCCCAGGCCAAAGCGTTCCGCCATGGTTTCTATTGGTTGACCGCCCATGCCGATGCGGAGGATCTGGTCGACGATGTGATGGTTGCCAAAAGTTCTCCAGCGTGTTTCATGTGCCAGCCCAAGAATTGAGGATGATTCCAATTACTTGGCCGCTTGCACTTGGGGCTGGATATGGTTGGACCTTTCAAAAGGTCCAAGGACAAAAAGACCCACCTGTTGGTGGCGGTTGATAAATTTACCAAGTGGGTTGAGGCAGAGCTCGTTAGCAAGTGTGATGCGCCACGGCGGTTCAGTTCATCAAAAGGTGATTTTCCGGTTTGGGTTTCCACAAGATCATCACGGACAATGGCACCAATTTGTCCAAAGGAGCTATGAAGGAATTTTGTGAACGAGAGCACATCCGCTTGATGTTTCTTCCAGAGCCCACCCGCAATCCAATGGTCAAGCGGAACGAGCTAATCAGAGATCTTGAAAGGTATCAAACCCCGACTTATGGTCCCTTTAGAGAGGACGCCGGGTTGTTGGGTGGAAGAGCTACCATCGGTGATATGGAGTATAAATACTACCCCAACCGATCCAATCGGATACACGCCGTTCTTTATGGTCTATGGAGCGAGGCGGTCCTTCCAGCGATATCCGTCACGACTCGCCTCGAGTGGCAGCTTATGTTGAGGCAGATAGCGAGGCAGCACGGCAAGACGATTTGGATCCACTTTGGATGAAGAGCGCGATATGGCAGCTGCTCGTTCGGCGGTTTACCAGCAGGATCTTCGTCGGTATCACAGCCGGTGGTTAAAACCAGAACCTTTCGGGAAGGAGACTTAGTGCTGCGGCTCATTCAAGACCGTAAAGATATGCACAAGCTATCCCCACCTTGGGAGGGGCCTTTGTGGTCAGCAAGAATCTATACAACGGGTCCTACTATCGATTGATGTTCGAGAGCGAAAGGACTCACGACGCCGAGGAGGAGACCAACAGGCCGTGGAACATAGCTCATCTTCGGCCTTATTATACCTAAGCCATTGGCTCCACTTATGTACATATTAAGACAATGTATATATTATGAATAAAGGCAATAAACCGGATCCTCGGCTAAAGCGGGGTATCTGTTCTGTATAAAAGTCCGGTTTGGGTACATGGAGATGCTGTCGTGAAGCGGCCTCCGGTTTAACCCTTGGCCTTGCTTTTGTGAAATTTTTGTCACTTGGGGGCTTGGTCGTGTCCGAACCAATGCAACACCTCTTGGCAGGCGAAAGCCACCAGATCATTTGGGGGCTTGGTCGTGTCCGAACCAATGCAACACCTCTTGACAGGCGAAAGCCACCAGATCACTTGGGGACATGGTCACGTCTGAACCAGTCACGCCTCTTGGTCGGCCTAAGGCCATAGAATCACTTGGGGCTTGGTGAACCCGAACCAATGCAATGCCACTTGATCGGCGTAATGCCACGATGTCGATTGGGGACTGCTCACTTGAACCATCGCTACACCTTATAGGAGCTTGGTCCCGTCCCACCATGGTAACGCCATCGATCGATCGACTCAATAAAGCCTCTTCTTGCAAACAGTCTTTGTCATTGTTTTTGCTTCCATGTGTTTTTTATACGTATAATTTGGCTTTTATTTGTTTTCTTAAACCGACAAACCTTCTTTCAACCGGATTCAAGTTTTCAGAATTTGGTCCATTTTTAAATCCGGCGATTGCTTGTTCCGGTTTGATTTTGCTGTTAACATCCCATTATGGAGTAACAGGGGGCTTATCATACCCGACACGATTTACACGGTAAATCGGTATTATACACACAGGGATTGTTCTCCTTTGACGGTGATGGTTTATAAAGCCTCCGCTTCAGGACTGGCTAAAGCCAACTGTGTGCCCGACACTGGCAGGCAAAATATGTTGAAGGATTCACTACTTCAAAACCAAAGTATCCAGCACCGCCATGCAAAAGTTTACAGACTGAGGTTGTAACGGCATTGTTCAAAACAAAGTACTGACTATCCTATTACAAAGCCTTTTGAGGCCCGGCGTTTCATGTGGGGTTATGCCTTGAAGCTTCGGAGGCGCATACGGCTTGATTTAATTACGCTGCTTCGCCGGGTTGACGGAGGTAGAGGGGCGCCGACGTCGGTTCAACTTCTTCTTCTTCCTCACCCAAAGCCCGGAAGTCATTGGTAGACCACCAATCCGGTTAAGGCACGAAGATGCTTCTTCACTTATCAGCTCAGCGGATCAACGTCGGGGCATAAGTGTGCTTACGGATTGGGGAACAAGGCTCGCACTTCAGGGATGACAAAATCCACCCGCTTGTTGTTGGCGTCATAAAGGAGCGGTGAACCGTCAGTTGGCTTCGTCTGCCGCTTGACTCGCCAATGACGATTTCCTTTGTGATCTGTTTGTATGTCGTTATCAAAGGCTTCACCATTCTCTTGAGCACCGGGAAACCTTTGGCTATGTTAGCCGGATCAAGATCGCTATCCACGCCTTGGCGCGCCGAGCCAAGAAGGTGCCAGCCGAGCCGCTGGATCGCTTCAACTCTTCGTTGCCCCGAACCATGGACAACCGTCCGTGGTTTCTCGATCAGGACGGCGCCGTGTTGTCGTATGATGTAGCACATATGACTCATTGGCGCCGGTATGCAGCTGCTCAATCAGCGATAAGCGGCCTTGAGCTTCTTCCAACATCGAGCCCATATGTGCAATACGCTTGCCTACACCGGTTTAAGACAACTCAGGATAAACCGGCGGAAATATCAAAATTAAGATAGTCAGTGCATAGTTTCTTACCAAAGACGGCAGAGGTCATGGCATGTACTTGGCGCTTGAGTCCGTAAGCTCTTCACCACCGGTTTAAGGGCTGCTTCGCTTCTTCCGCCCGTTTTTCAAACCGCCTTCTCGGTGTCCCGATTGGCCTGCTCGGATTTATACCACTCCTTCAGCTGTTCCATAGTGGCCAAGGCCGTTCTCAATTCGCCTTGGCCTTAGTGGTTTCGCTGTCGAGTCTCCAGATTGGCTCGCAGGTCTTTGAGTTGCACCGCTTGCTGCTCTATTTCATTCTGGTAACAAAGGAAGCATGTTAGGTGTCTCATTATCAAGTCCCAAGCTCAATATACATATTCACCTTGGCACTTGGGGGCTAATGGCTAATTGATCTCAGTTTGCCATTTGGGTACAGAAATTAAGTCCCGGTTTAACTATGCTAAGTTGAACCGACCCTTGGGGGCTACTATACAGCTAAAGTACAGGAAAGACATAATTCATTACCTCATAGCGGTCCTTCATCCGGTTTACCAGACCAGCTTCAAGGTCATGGCCGGTATAGAGCCGGTTCAGAAACCCGGAGTGCAGTTCTTGGGCAGAGAAGTTGTCGTAAGCTGACAGGTCTGTTTTTCCTTTATCTTTACTCACGGCGGCCGACTCGCCCTTGGCACTATGTTTTGTTAAAGCGACCGGTTGGCTAGGAGCAGCGTAGCCAGTGCCTATCACAATAACATCGTCATTTTCGGCGGTCTTCTTTGGGCTTGATGTTTGCTTACTCTGGCTCGGCGGTTCAACTATTACGACTCGCTCTATCGGCGGGTTTGGTGGAGCAGGCTGTGAAGTTTCCATTTGGACCTCCGGTTCAGCTTCTGGCGGATCAGCAGTATCGTCTTTGTACAACTCGCCAGAGCTATCTTTGGTGACTTCAGGATTTTCGTGGGTTTGTTCCGGGGTCTTTTCTGGATCAACATCCGTAGTAGGGTCAAGGGTTTTCGCTTTCTTACTCAAGCGAGCCTTGGTGCTGCAATGTTCAGAATTGGATTAAGCCAAATCAACCAAGGCAGTTGTAAATCGAACTGATGGACAGCAGTTACATACCCTGCAGCAACTTTCAGCGGGGCGCTTGCGTGGTTGATGAACCTCGGTAAGAGTTGAAGAGGCCCGATAATTCGGATCGCATTTAATTAAGAGGACATCGGAAGAAACCCTTTAAGGGATAACGTTTTTCAGAGAACAAGTCACCCGGGCGACGCCCGGTTTGGTGTATCCGTAAACCGGAGGATAGAATCTGTTGACCACTGAGCCGGGTTGTACGGCGCTCTTCAGCCTGCTGTGTCTTCAAATAAGTAGAGGAATGAGATTTTTTCACTTTTCGAACGGCGCGGCGAATTCTTTTAACCGGCATGAGGTCGGAGTTGGAAGAAAGAAGGATTACCTCAACATGGTCGGCATGGCTGGCTTCAGCATCATCCTGGGAGTTACATTTATCAGTACAGGGAAGAATAGAGGGATAAATCATAAGAAGAAACACAAGGAGGAGAGCCGGTTTACGGCGGCTCCCTCGTAAGGATATCAAGTTTTACCTCAGCTTCAGATTCTTCATCTTCCGGCGGATCAAAAGACCCGGCGGTTTTCTTGCCAGCCTTTTTGGTAGCCTTGGACTTTATACGCGGAGCTCGGGCCGGTTTGGTCCGTCTCCAGAAGGAGCTGTCAGCCTGCGAGGTAGCAAGGATTAATGAATATCAACAAAATGTTAAAAGCCCGAAAAGCGGTGAGCAAAGTCTTACCGCAGGTGGCGGGTTGGCAACACAGAACGGAGCCAACCCGGTTAGGCTGCAGACGGAGATTGGTTCATCAAGCATCTTTTTTACAGCCTCTGTAACCTCAATTTCAGTTATTGGTAATTCGTGACGTCTTTGAGGGTCTTTGAGGCTGCCAGTATACTCGTGCATCAATCCGGGCCGGCGGCTTAAGGGCAAGATGCCCCAAGAAACCCAGCATCGCACAAGGTCCACACCAGTTAGTCCATTGGCCATTAGAGCCCGGAGTTTTATGATCTGAGGTGCAAAGTTCTTCCGTTCCGCGGCGGTTAAGCGTAAAGGCAGCGGATGGTAGTTGCTGAGCCGGTGAGGACGGTAACCCGGCAAGGGATTCTCGTTGGCAGGAGCGGTGTTCCGGCAATAGAACCAGGTTTGGTTCCAATCCTTTGGATGGCTGTGGTGTTTGGCGTGAGGAAAGTCCGCTTCCTTCCTTTTCTGGATTGAAACGCCGCCTAGTTCTGTGTTGGGACCATCAGAAAACTCCGTACGGCGGTTCAAGTGAAAGAAATCCCGGAATAGCTCCACAAAGGGCTCTTCCTGAAGATAGACTTCACAGAAGACTTGAAAGTTGCATATGTTTGACACAGAGTTCGGGCCGATATCCTGCGGATGGAGTTGCAAGCTGGCAAGGACGTCCCGGAAATTTTTTGAACCGGGCGGGCAGAACCCCCAGTCTAAATGCTGCATAAACACAATTACTTCTCCCTCTTGTGGCTCCGGAGGATACTCGCCATCCGGAACACGCCAGTGGAGGGCATTTTTTGGAGCCAAACCGCCAGTGGTGACATAGCCGTTGAGTTGCGTTTCAGTGATTTTTGACCGGACCCAATTGCAAGCTGAGAATTGAGGAGCCATTCCGGAAGACTAAGCTGTGGAATAAAGGGAGAAACGGTTCACCATTAAACGGTTCAGGCATATTATGCATTGTTAAACCGACGATTCAGCGGCCGGCCTCCCATTCCGGTTTAACTGAGGGCTAATGGAGTGACGGATTAGCTATCAAAAGTTAAACCGCCGAATAAGGCAGAATTGAAAAATCTGCTAAGTATGGACAGAAACAGTTTTCACATGCGAAGGGAAGTAATCAAGATCTACCGAAGTTCCAGTAAGAAAAAACCTTCACGACATATGCAAACCTCAGAAAGAACAGGAGGGTTCGGGTATTCTAAACTCGAGGATCTACGGGAAAAAGCCGATGCGTGAAAGGTTAGATGGACGGCGGGGCAGTCCCCTGCACAGGATATACGATGCGACTGGATCGCATGGCCATGGCGGAGCAGGTGTGAAGAAACCGAGATGAACTGCGGGATGAACAGGGTCTACAGATGCGATCTAGGGGTTGAAAAAGGACCTTACCTGATGAGCGAAGCCGAGGAGGAGCGCCGGAAGCCTCTGATACGGTCAGGTTGATGCGGCGGCCCGGCGTTGACGCGTCGTTCGAAGGTCGGAGGCGACGGTGGAGCTTCAAGACTGGAGCGGCGCGAGGAAGGAGAAGAAGAAGAGACAGGAGGCGGCCGGTCTATTTATAAGGAACCGGAGCAATCAACGGGCGCGAGATTCGAGGAGTCAAAAGCGGCGGACGGTGCAGCGGCCGCCTCGATTTCCGAGATGGCATTAAACGCAGGGAATCTTACTGTTTGGATTTCTTTATTAAAAATGACGTCAAGACACCCTGACACGCGGATCGGAAGATGACATCACGGCGGTTCAAGCAGCTGGCGGTTTACAAAATGTGAAAAGAGATCAAGAGTTTCCTAAAGGTGTTGAAGATTAACATGAACTGGTTCAAGTCAATCTGGGGCCTAATGTTGGGGATACAACTACTGAGCGTGAACCGCCCCGAAGGGGCCGGTTTACCCTCGTCCATGATTCAGGCCCACGGAGGAGGCCTGGAGCCCAGAGGCGAATTAAGGTCCATTTATGTAAACCGCCTTAGTATTGTAACTTGTGTTGTAAGTTAAGAAAGAAGAGACCGAGCCGGACGCTTGTATGAGCCGGATCGGGACTCAGAGACCGCCAAGGCCAACCCGTATATAAGGGGACGACCCGTGGCGAAGTTGGGGGAGAGAATTCGAGGCTAAGGCAAAGCTATTGCTCCCTAGTCGCCAAATCATATCAATCACATCACTGGCCGGACGTAGGCTTTTACCTTCATCGAAGGGCGAACCAGTATAATTCCGTGTCTTGTGTCCGCTTTAACCCTCTAGGTTAACCCGCACGATGGCCCTACGACTAAGTCCTTTCATGAGGACATCTGCCGTGACGATTCCACGACAGATAGAACAACCCACGGAGGCTAAAGCACCGGCACAAGTAAAGAAATCTTGAATAACACCTTTGCCAATGATGTTACCACTACCGATTCGAAACTTTTTAGTATGCAAGATAGGGGTTCATCGGCGAGCCTCGATATTTTCTGTGTTATCATTATTGTCCATATCGATGATAATCTCCCAATTTCAGACATAGCGCAAAGAACGAGCTAAAAAGAGAGAGGAGGAGATTGGGAAAGAGAGGGCAAATAAAACGGCAGGGGTGAAGTGGGGAGAGGAAACGAGAGGCAAATGGAAAATAATGTAAATGCGAGGGAGATAGGTTTGTGATGGGTACTTGGTATGTCTTGACTTGAGCGAAGACCTCCCGACAACGGCGCTTAGAAATCCTTCTTGCTACGCCTTGAGCTTATGCTGGTTTTCATCAAGAGGAGAGGGTGATGCAGCAAAGTGTAGCATAAGTATTTCCCTCAGTTTTGAGAACCAAGGTATCAATCCAAAGAGGAGGCTCCTCAAAAGTCCCACGCACCTACACAAACAACCGAGAACTCGCAACCAACGCAATAAAGGGGTTGTCAATCCCTTCACGGCCACTTGTAAAGTGAGATCTAATAAAGGTAGTATGATAAGATAAATATATTTTGGTATTTATAATATAGATGCAAAAAGTAAAGATGCAAATAAAAGTAGATTGAAAGCAAATATGATAAGAGATAGACCCGGGGGCCATAGGTTTCACTAGTGGCTTCTCTCAAGATAGCATAAGTATTACGGTGGGTGAACAAATTACTGTCAAGCAATTGATAGAAAAGCGCATAGTTATGAGATTATCTAGGCATGATCATGTATATAGGCATCACGTCCATAACAAGTAGACCGACTCTGCTGCTGCATCTACTACTATTACTCCACACATCGACCGCTATCCAGCATGCATCTAGAGTATTAATTTCATAAGAACAGAGTAACGCATTAAGCAAGATGACATGATGTAGAGGGATAAACTCATGCAATATGATATAAACCCAATCTTGTTATCCTCGATGGCAACAATACAATACGTGCCTTGCAACCCTTTACATCCCGGGTAAGGACACCGCAAGATTGAACCCAAAGCTAAGCACTTCTCCCATGGCAAGAAAACCCAATCTAGTAGGCCAAACCAAACTGATAATTCGAAGAGACTTGCAAAGATAAATTAATCATACATAAAAGAATTCAGAGAATATTCAAATATTATTCATAGATAAACTTGATCATAAACCCAGAATTCATCGGATCTCGACAAACACACCGCAAAAAGAGATTACATCGAATAGATCTCCACAAGAGAGGGGGAGAACATTGTATTGAGATCCAAAAAGAGAGAAGAAGCCATCTAGCTAATAACTATGGACCCGTAGGTCTGTGGTAAACTACTCACAACTCATCGGAGGGGCAAGGATGTTGATATAGAGGCCCTCCGTGCTTGATTCCCCCTCCGGCAAAGTGCCGGCGAAGGCTCCAAGATGGGATCTCGCAGATACATAAGGTTACGGAGGTGGAAATTGTGTTTCGTGGTGCCCCTGGATGTTTTCGGGGTGCGTAGGTATATATAGGAAGAAGAAGTACGTCGGTGGCCGCCCGAGGGGCCCATGAGACAGGGGGGCGCGCCCTATAGGGGGGGTGCCCTCCTATCTCGTGGAGGCTCCGGTTGCTTCTTGACTTGCACTCCAAGTTCTCTGGATCACGTTCGGTGAGAAAATCACGTTCCCAAAGGTTTCGTTCCGTTTGGACTCTGTTTGATATTCCTTCTCGTCGAAATACTAAAATAGGCAAAAAACAGCAATATGGGCTGGGCCTCCGGTTAATAGGTTAGTCCCAAAAATGATATAAAAGTGGAAAATAAAGCCCAATAAAGCCTAAAATAGTAGATAAAGTAGCATGGAGCAATCAAAAATTATAGATACGTTGGAGACGTATCAGAGGTCAGCCGCTTGATTGTTTTCTCGAGCCACATGGTGGAATTCAAGCCCCTCGAACCGAGCTGACATTTTGAGGACGGCATTACGGTATGCCGCCATTTTCGGATCCTTGGCATCAAAGTCTCCGTTTATTTGTGATATTGCGAGGTTCGAATCCCCACGCACTTCCAGGCGTTGGATGCCCATAGAGACTGCCATCCGAAGACCGTGCAACAGAGCCTCGTATTCGGCTGCATTGTTGGAGTCTGTGTATAATATTTGGAGGACGTACTGGACCATGTCTCCGGTAGGAGACGTCAGGACTACACCCGCTCCCAATCCGGCCAACATTTTAAAGATGTCGAAGTGCATGATCCAGTTGGAGTACGCGCGGTACTCTTTAGGGAGTTCGGCTTCTGTCCATTCGGCGACAAAGTCAGCCAGTACTTGCGACTTGATCGCTCGCCGTGGTTTGTATATTATGTCGAACGAAAGGAGCTCAATGGCCCATTTAGCAATCCGTCCCGTAGCATCGCAGTTATTTATTATGTCATTGAGTGGTACTTCGGAGGCCACCGTAATCGAACACTCTTGAAAGTAGTGTCGCAGCTTCCGGGATGCCATAAAGACCGCGTATGCTATTTTTTGGTAGTGCGGGTATCGGAATTTGCATGGGGTGAGGACCGTGGATACGTAATAAACCGGCTTTTAGAGCGGGAATTTGTATCCGTCAACCTCTCGTTCGACGACGAGCACTGCGCTTACAACTTGATGTGTTGCAGCTATGTATAGTAGCATGGGCTCGCCGATGTTTGGCGCTGTTAGGACTGGATTACTGGCCAGTAAGGTCTTTATTTCATCGATTCCGACCGCAGCTGCATCCGTCCACACGAAGTGTTCGGTGCGCCGAAGGAGGCGGTAAAGAGGTAATGCATTTTCCCCTAGCCTGGAGATAAAGTGGCTCAAAGCGGCCACGCATCCAGCTAGTTTCTAGATGTGCTTGAGGTCTGTTGGTATAGCCAACTGTGATAGAGCTCGGATTTTTGCCGGATTCGCTTCAATTCCTCTATTGGAAACAATGAAGCCCAGCAGTTTCCCCGAGGGGACGCCGAAAACGCATTTTTCCGGTTTCAACTTGATGCCGTATGTTCAGAGGTTATCAAAGGTAAGCATCAAGTCATCTATTAGGGTTTCGACGTGTCTTGTTTTTATGACCACGTCGTCCACGTATGCCTCCACTGTTTTGCCGATTTGTTTTTCCAGGCATGTTTGAATCATGCGTTGATAGGTTGCACCGGTATTCTTAAGCCCGAAAGGCATAGTGTTGAAGCAAAAAGGGCCATATGGCGTTATACAAGTTGTTGCAGCTTGGTTAGACTCTGCCATCTTTATTTGATGGTATCCAGAATATGCATCGAGAAAACACAGCGAGTCGTGTTCAGCTGTGGCATCAATGATTTGATCGATGCGAGGGAGGGGAAAGGGATTCTTGGGGCAAGCCTTGTTGAGGTCTTTGCAGTCGACGCATAGGCGCCAGGATTTGTCCTTCTTCGGTACCATTACCAAATTTGCCAGCCAATCCGGATGTTTGATATCTCTGATGAATCCGGCCTCAAGTAGCTTGGCTAGCTCTTCCCCCATTGCTTGTCGTTTAGGCTCTGAAAATCACCTTAGGGCCTGTTTGACAGGTTTGTATCCCTTTAGTATGTTAAGGCTATGTTCGGCCAATCTGCGCGGGATGCCCGGCATGTCCGATGGGTGCCAGGCGAAAATGTCCCAATTCTCGCGTAAAAAGTCTCGTAGTGCGGCGTCCATTGCAGGGCTCAACTGTGTCCCGATGGAAGCTGTCTTCGTGGGGTCCGTTGGATGGACTTGGAATTTGACTATCTTGTCTGCGGGTTTAAATGAGGTGGACTTGGGTCGCTTGTCGAGTATCACGTTGTCCCTGTCCATGGTGGCCCGTAGCATTGTTAATTCTTCAGCTGTTAGGGCTTCGGATAATGCTTCTAGGGCTAGTGCTGCGGTTTTGTTTTCGGCGCGGAGTGCGACGTCCGGATCACTGGCTAGAGTGATGGTTCCATTGGGCCCGGGCATTTTAAGCTTCATGTACCCGTAATGGGGTATAGCTTGAAAGCTTGTAAACGTGTCCCGCCCTAGAAGGGCGTGGTATCCGCTGCTAAAAGGAGTCACCTGGAATGTGATTTCTTCGGACCTGTAATTCTCCGGGGTGCCGAAAACCACATCGAGTGTGATTTTTCCCGCACACCACGCTTCCCGACTAGGGATAATTCCCCTGAAGGTTGTGCCGCTTTGCTCAATGCGGCTTTTGTCAATTTCCATCTTGTTCAGTGTTTCTTCATAGATCAAGTTTAATCCGCTTCCGCCGTCCATGAGTACTTTAGTGAGCTGAAAGCCGTCCACGATTGGGCTAAGGACAAGAGCGGCTGGTAATCGGACAGTCTGGAATCGAGGTTCGTCATTGGCACTGAAAGTTATAGCCGTGTCGTTCCAGGGGTTTATTTTTTCCACATGGCAAATTTCAGCGGAGCTTCGATGAGCCCGCTTGCGCCTATTGTTTGAGGCAAAAGTCTCGAAGACTGTTAGTACCGTATTGTATTCGTTGGCGGGATGTTGTTCTGCTTTATGGCTGGCAAGAAGATCCTCGCCACTTTTTGCAACATGTCGGAGTATTCAACATGCCATAAGGCTATGAGTTCGTGTTGTGTCCGGAGTACTATGGAGTTTACATGGCCCATTGAGCCATTCTTCCAATACGGTTCCCCGCCCTGGGGTGTGCTTTGGTTTCTTGGGAATTGGATCGGCCGACTTACGAGAGTTCGCCCGTTTCGTTCGGACAAAGGTTTCGGTGAGAGCCGTACTATCCCAAAATTCTGTTTGGGTTTTCCAGGTGCTTTCCATCGCACAGTACTTCTGTACTATGGTTGCCAAATCCGCAAAGTGTACTATGTCACGGCGACTTATAGCATAAAGGAGTCCTTTGTTCGTGCAGTTTTTGCAGAAAAGTGAGACTACGTCCTCCTCGCGGCAGTCCTTGACCTTGTTAAGTGCAAGGAGAATCGCCCGATGGCGATGTCTTGTCTCCGGGCTCTTGCACGATGCGGAGAGAGCGGTTTAAGTCAGTGGGTGTTGTTAGCTGAATCCAGATTCTGATCCAATCTAACACCCAGGGGCATGGGAGGTTCCGAGCCTGACAGTTCGGGATCCGGAGTGTTGCCCGGTCTCTTCGGCCCAATGCCCGATTCTAAGTCCGGGACCCGGGTCATGTCTTCCTTTGAGCAGGTGTTCGGCTCACGAAGTTCGGTGATCCGGACATAATTCGTCCTCAAAGTTGAGGGGAAATCCGTGTGTGGTTCCACCACTACTGCTATCTCATGGGTGGCCGGCGGGGATCTAATGTCCCTTTGGTCGGGTTTGAGCCCGATCCGGTGATAGTCTGTAGCGACTCCCAGAGCGGCGATGCGATCCAAGAGCTCATTAAGGGAGGAGAGCTCCATCGGATCCACCTGTTCGGCGAGTTCCGAACTGACGTGAAGGTTATGCTTGATGACCCGAGAGGCCATCGTCGGCGCACCCGCCGATGGGGCAGCCATGATAAAGCCGCCAAGTCGGAGAGTTTGGCCTACAGCCAGAGCTCCCCCCGAGGTAATATTGTCCTTGACGACGAGACGAGCCATCGAGCCTTGCAGCGACGACACAAAGGAACTCTCAATGAAAGCACCAATGTCGGTCTCAAAACCGGCGGATCTCGGTAGGGGTCCCGATCATGCGTCTTGGTGATGGTAACAGGAAGCAAGGGACACAATGTTTACCCAGGTTGGGCCCTCTCGATGGAGGTAAAACCCTACTTCTGCTTGATTAATATTGAGGATATGAGTAGTACAAGAGTAGATCTACCACGAGATCATAGAGGCTAAACCCTAGGAGCTAGCCTATGATGGTATGATTGTAATTGTGATCGGCCTTCTAAGGACCAACCTCTCCGGTTTATATAGACACCGGAGAGGGCTAGGGTTTACATGGAGTCGGTTACAAGGAAGGAAATATAATATCCGGATCGCCAAGCTTGTCTTCCACGCAAAGGAGAGTCCCATCCGGACACGGGCCGGAGCCTTGAGTCTTGTATCTTCACGCTTCAATAGTCCGGACGATGTATATAGTCCGGCTGTCCGGATACCCCCTAATCCAGGACTCCCTTAGAGACCAACTACCAAAGAATCGAACAAGAGGATTAAATCTAGGCGCGAGCGGATGAGAGGAAAAAAGCAACGAAGTTAGTGCACATGTTTATCTCATTGTTCATTTCCATACATTCTTACAATGTTAATATGTTCTCCGGGAGAGTGTTCACATGTTTTTCTTCAATTTACACAGGAAAAAATCGGGGAAATCAAATGCCACAAGGAGGAAGAAGCGAAAAGAGAAAGACTCAGAGACAAAAGAAGACACAAAGTCAGATACAGAAGAAGAGGAAGATTAAAAAAAACAACGAAGTTAGTGCACATGTTAATCTCATTGTTCATTTCCATACATGCTTAGAGTGTTAATATGTTCTCCCAGAGAGTGTTCACATGTTTTTCTTCAATTTACGCAGGAAAATATCGGGGAAAATCAAAGGTCACAAGGAGGAAGAAGCAAAAAGAAGAGACAGAGTCAGATACAGAAGAAGAGACAGAGGCAAATACAGAAGAAGGGGAAGATTCAGGTACAGAAGAAGAGGAAGATTCAGATGCAGAAGAAGAGGGAGATTCAGATGTAGAAGAAGAGGAAGATTCAGATGCAGAAGTAGAGAAATATTCAGATGCAGAAGAAGAGGAAGATTCAGATGCAGAAGACGGTGGGCTGAGGAGGGCTAGGAAGAGAGCATTGGAGGTTGCAGAAGAGGATTATGCAAAACCAAACAAGTGAGCATTACCACAAGTGTGCGTACTTAAACATGTTTTCGAATGCTGGCTGCCGATTCTTCTATTTCATTTTTTGCAGGAAACGCAAGGGCGCTCCAAATGTCAAAGCTGGGAGGAAGAAAAAGAATGATGACAAGGGTGCGCGAGGAAACCAGTGAAGTTAGTGTCTGTACTTACATGTCCGCTCTATAAGTCGGGTCTTTGCTAGTACTGTGTTGACATTTCTTAACTTTTCCAGGAAAGACTCTAGGAAGGGCGGTAAAGAACAGGCCAAAGGGGTGATGAAGACAAAAAGGCCTGCTAGGAATGTACCAAAGGCTAAGCGAATAAGAGCTGTCAAGTAAGCTTCTGCAGCTATGAAGAGAAAATCAGTGAAGTTAGTGTTTTTTGTGTTCAAGTGTACTGTACATGCTCAAATCTTCATTGCTATCATATTAACAAACTTTGTTTCATACAGGAAAGCTAAAGTAAAGTCGAGACAGGATGTTTAGATGCACATGGTCAGACAGAGAAAACAAAAGGATTTCTGGGGTCAAAAAATTGAGAACAAACTGAATTAGACAGTTTTCCATACCGTGATCCACATTGTTTCTGATGTATTAGACCTATTTGATGGACTGCCACTATTTTTCTGAATTCCTCGTTTGATTGGTACACCCTCATTTTATTATGAACGGGTCGACATGGTAGGCTAGTTATGATTTATCAACATCGATCAAACAATGCATTTGTAGTGAAGTTGGTTTCTGTATTTTTTTCATTTTTTACATAATATATTGCTGAAATTTTTTCAAAGTGTAGTCAAATTTCATACTTGAAATATAAAATAGAAACCGAAAAATTTATATATATATATATATATACATAAATAAAACATTGGATTTCCTCAAAAACTACTTGAAATCAAAATAGAAACCTCGTTTTCAAATAACCTTGAAAAATGTTTATTTTGAAATAGAAAATAAGCATCTTGATATTTTAAAATAGCATGCTCATTTGAAAAAGCATGTTCAATTGAAGATAGAATGAATATGCAGATTTAAAAATAGCATGCTGCTTTGAATATGCAGTTTTAAAATACCATGCTATTTTAAAATAACATGTTGATTTTAAAAATATTATGCTATTTTAAATATGTTGTTTTCAAAATAAGCATGTTGATTTCAAAAATAGCATGCTACTTTTAAAAATATAATGCACTTTTCAATATGCTACTTTTAAAATAGCATGCTGATTTCAAAAATAGCATCTGATTTTAAAAATAGCATGCTACTTTTAAAAATATAATGCTTTTTCAAGTATGCTACTTTTAAAATAGCATGTTGATTTCAAAAATAGCATGCTACTTTTAAAATATAATGCTCTTTTCATTATGCTACTTTTAAAATAGCATGCTGATTTCAAAAATAGCATGCTAATTTCAAAAATAGCATGCTGATTTTAAAAATATAATGTTGTTTTCAATATGCTGTTTTTAAAATAGCATGCTGATTTAAAAAATTACATGCTTTTTTAAATATGTTGTTTCGAAAGTAGCATGCTGATTTTGAAAAGAGCATTTTTTAATTATGTTGTTTTAAAGATTTAAAAATAACATGTTGGTTTGCTCTATTTTTAAAAATAACATGCTAATTTTGAAAACATCATTTTTTAAGGGCCATTTGCATTTCTGTCCCTAACTCGAACCACCTAATCAGATATACCCCTAATTCCAAAGCCTGCTCAAAAATGCCCCTCCGCCGTGATGTGCCCCTATAGAAATGCCCCTCCGAGCCGTTTCCATCCAGTCAAGGCTGATTGACCGCTAGCGTGTCGTTTCTTTGACATTTTTGCCCCTCCCGCCGTACATCTGGGCCCAACTAACCGGTTCACTCTCTCTCCCCTCTTTCTTCTTCCTCGTGATGATAGGGGTATCTTTGAGCACGCACTGGATCAGGCCTTTCCGCGGTCGCAGAGAGAGGGGCAGGTCAGGCATGGCATGGTGAGCGATGTGTACGTTGGACACGGCGGGGATGTCTTCTACGAGCTCGTCGGTGGCCGCCAATGTAAGTTTCAGTGTCGATTTGGGGGAGATATGGGCATATTGCGGAATTAGGGTTCATCAAGTTGGGGTTTTTTGCTGCTGTTAGGTTGATGGTGTCGGGATATATAGTTCAGTATCAGTCGGAGTTTTACATCCCCGATCTGACATTCTGTGGCCTTGAGGTTTGCTCGACGCGGCGGTGCCCTGGCCACGGGCTTATTCCTGCTCGTCGTGTTGCCTGGGGAGGAGAAAGCTCTGGCAGAAGGTTTCTCGGTTGCCCTCTTGATGTAAGTGTTTGGCTTTTAAGCTTGATTTGATTCTGCTCTTTCCCCTCTTTCTAATTTGATCGTTGATTTTGCAGCTTCCTGATGAATGTGAGTGGGTTGTATGGATTGACCCGCCACCGACCAAACATGTTGCTCGTGCATTTGAGGAGCTTCATGCAGGATTGGATAAGAGCTGGCTAAAATATCATGATTTAGATAGGAGGGTGATGTATCTAACCGAGAAGAACAAGAAACTAAAGCTGAAGATGAAGAAGAGAAACGAGCTTATGCAAGCATGGGGATTTATCATAGTTCTTGGTATTAGCATTTTGGCCACATTTGTTTCTGGGTGGTCTAATAATCCATACTAAATGGATTTCTCTTTGTAGTGTATGTTGTGATGGAGCTTAGTTTGGGTATGTATTATCACAGAACAATGCTGTGATTTGGGAATGTTGTGATGTTGCTATTTGGAAATGACTCAAGAAACTTTCTTTGATCAATGACTGAAATAACATAGATTGAAATATTTGAACAAATGATCTGTTCTAACAATATAGGAGCTCACAAAAATATTTGAAAGTAGCATCTCATAAGATATCAGCTCACATAATACCCTAATTGAAACTAGCAGCTCACAAGATAGCAGCTCACAAAATAGCATAAATTCATCATTGCACAAAAGGAGCATTGCACATTCAAGATAGCAACTCACAAGTTCACCATTACATAAGTTCATAATTTCAGCATCACACACTTAAGATAACAGCTAACAAGTTCACAAATAGTTGTTAAACAACAAAAACAGCAGTGAATGATTCCAGTCACAGATCTTTCATCTTCTTGCTCCTGGTGTTGCAAGCAGGGTTAGTTAAGAGCCTTGAAATCCTCCTTGTGGTGACATTTTTGCTCACTTCTTTGCTTAGCTGGTTGCTTCCAGTTACAGATCCTACTGTAGGATCTGGTGCAAACTTGAGCCTCTTCTTGGCTGGTGACATCCCTCTATCAGCTGCCCTTTTGTAGTTCTTCCTTGGGCTACAACTGAAATGAGAACATTAAATCAAGAAAAAAGGAAATGAGAACATTAAATGAAGCAAAAATTGAAATGAGAACATCTGTAGCAGTTGCACCTTACAGCAGATGACACTGTTGGTGCATCTGTAGCAATTGCAGCATCAGGTTCAACCTCTGTAGCATTTTCAGCATCAGGTTCAACCTCTGTAGCATTTTCAGCATCTGTTTCAACCTCAGTAGCATTTTCAGCATCTGTTTCGGCATCTAAATGATCATCTGTTGCATTTTCAGCCCCCTAGTGCTCTTCTTCCCCAAAAGCTGGGTCAATGGATTCCTTGCAGTGAGTGCCACAATGGCCAAGCCTTCCACACGTGCCACATTTCTTTCTCCTTCCTCCAAGTCCTTTTCCCTCAAAATTTGCCCTAATTCTTGTCTTCCTAGGTATACCAGGGGCCCTGTTTTGCAATGGAGCAGACAATTTAAACCCAGGGTCCACCACATCCCACTGTTGTTTGCCCTCCATTGCAGGCAAATTTTCAGCATAAGTAGCATTGAATCTAGCAACGGAAAAGTACTCATGTACATACTGATCAATCTCACTTACTGGGCCTCTCATTGAAGTAATAAAATACAAAGCATGTATGCAAGGTTGTCCAGTTAACTGCCACTTTCTACAACTGCAAGTCCCAGTGGCAAAATTTACTGGATATCTCCACTCTCTCTTTTCCTTGTCAACTGTTGTGATCTCTGCCTCATATGTGCTTCTCTTCACTATCTCCATATCAAGGTCCTTAGATTTGCATGAAGCATTTTCATGACTTTGGGGATTATGATGTGGCCAATGAATGTAGCAGCTGCAATCTGCTGTCTGAGATCAAACTTCTCCATTATAAAACTGTCTTATTTTGTCTAGCAAGTCCACAATGTGTACACCCTTCCATTTTTTAATCTTTGAATTAAAGGACTCAGCTAGATTGTTATTAACATAATATACTTTACATACTTCATTGAAGAGTGACCTTGCCCATAGCTTGCTATGATGCTCCTCTAAGTACTCCTTCACACCAGCCTTACTGTGCAACTGCCTAAGATGGTAGTTGTGTTTCTTTATGTTGTATGTCAATGAGCAGGGCCATAAATTTTCATCAAAGAATTTTCCTCTAAACTTTTTTGTGAAATTTGCAGCCAAATGCCTCATGCATTCTCTGTGCTCCACACTTGGGAACACATCTTCCACTGCAGTCTCCAGGACTTTGCATCTATCAGTGTGGATAACAAGACCTAGTGGGTGTCCTATAAGCTCTCTTAAGTTCTGAAAAAACCAAGTCCAACTCTCTATATTTTCACCCTCTAGAACTCCATATGCAACTGGGAAGATCCAATTGCAAGCATCCACAACACATGCACTAACTAGTTGCCCTCTAAATCTTCCATTTAATGCAGTGGCATCTACTGCAAGATAAGGCCTACATCCATTCAAAAAACCTTGCCAACATGCTTTGAAAGAAACAAATACTCTTCTAAAGCACTCTTTCTGTCTACTCTTCCCATTTAGTTTGTACTGCACAGTGTGTTTATCAATGGTAACTACACTGCCAGAGGTGCTTTCTCCACTTCTGCCTTGAAGGTATACAATAACTGGAAAGAGTCAACCCACTCCATAGATATTGTCAAGTGCCATTTGCTTCCCATAGAATACTCTCATATATGGAAATGCCAGGCCATACTTCTTCTTCAAATTTTTCTGCAATTATGTTGGTCCCACTTCTGAATCCTCTAGAACCCAGGTCTTCACAGCATCAACAACCCATCTACTCTTAGCTGACTTCAATCTTTTTCTCCTGTTCACACTGGGACATGTATAAGCAGTTTTGTTCACCTTAACCTGCATTCATGAAAGTTCAGACACATGTCAGAACCTATGTGCTGCAACAAACAAACAAAATACAGTATCAATGCTGCTAACTACAAATGCAATGTTAGTTGCTATATTTGATACCTGAAATAGTGTGCTATGTCTCATTAAGGAGGCACACATCCTCCATTGACACATCTTATAAGCACAATGTACTGTCAACCTAGTACTGTCACTCTTGTCTATCACAAATTCACTTTGAGTCTTCATTGAGAAGGTTGCAAGAGCATTTCTACAGTCTAAAGCACTGGAAAATATTGTTCCCTGTGCCAAAGAAGGATCATCTCTATTGTATTGCACATCTGGTCTTTCCTCATCAGATGTTTCACAGTATCCCATGTCCCTGTCCTCCTCCTTCTCATCTTCACCTGCCTCAGCAAACATTCCTTCGGGGGGTGGAACATAATCTTCCCCCTCATCATCTTTCTCCTTGCCCTTCTTCCTTGTTACAAACTATGGAAACAACTTTTCATCCTCATCATCACTTGGCCAATCATCTGGTAGTCCCTCTTTAGTATAGGGGTCAACTGATGAAGGAAATATGCCCTAGAGGCAATAATAAAGTTATTATTTATTTCCTTATATCATGATAACTGTTTATTATTCATGCTAGAATTGTATTAATCGGAAACATAATACATGTGTGAATACATAGACAAACAGAGTGTCACTAGTATGCCTCTACTTGACTAGCTCGTTAATCGAAGATGGTTATGTTTCCTAACCATAGACATGAGTTGTCATTTGATTAACGGGATCACATCATTAGGAGAATGATGTGATTGACTTGACCCATTCCGTTAGCTTAGCAATTGATCTTTTAGTATGTTGCTATTGCTTTCTTCATGACTTATACATGTTCCTATGACTATGAGATTATGCAACTCCCGTTTACCGGAGGGACACTTTGTGTGCTACCAAACGTCACAACGTAACTGGGTGATTATAAAGGTGCTCTACAGGTATCTCCGAAGGTACTTGTTGGGTTGGCGTATTTCGAGATTAGGATTTGTCACTCCGATTGTCGGAGAGGTATCTCTGGGCCCACTCGGTAATGCACATCACTTAAGCCTTGCAAGCATTGCAACTAATGAGTTAGTTGTGAGATGATGTATTACGGAACGAGTAAAGAGACTTGCCGGTAACGAGATTGAACTAGGTATTGAGATACCGACGATCGAATCTCGGGCAAGTAACATACCAATGACAAAGGGAACAATGTATGTTGTTATGCAGTTTGACCGATAAAGATCTTCGTAGAATATGTAGGAGCCAATATGGGCATCCAGGTCCCGCTATTGGTTATTGACAAGAGAGGTGTCTCGGTCATGTCTACATAGTTCTCGAACCCGTAGGGTCCGCACGATTAACGTTCGTTGACGATATAGTACTATGAGTTATGTATGTTGGTGACCGAATGTTGTTCGGAGTTTTGGATGAGATCACGGATATGACGAGGAACTCCGGAATAGTCCGGAAGTAAAGATTGATATGTGGATAGTAGTGTTTGATCTCTGGAAAGGTTCCGAGATCCATCGGAAGGGGTTCCGGATGTTTCCCGAAATGTTTGGGCACGAGGACACTTTATCTGGGCCAAAGGGAAAGCCCACGAGGTTTTGGAAAGTGCAAAGGAAGTTTTATGAGTTCAGGGCGACGCCGTGGTCCTGGCGTCGGGGGAATGACGCAGGAACCTGGCGTCGCCCCGAGTCCGAGAAGGACTCTTGCCTTTCGGGTGAAACCGACTTTGTGGAGGCTTTTACTCCAAGTTTCGACCCCAAGGCTCAACATATAAATAGAGGGGTAGGGCTAGCACCCAAGACAGATCAAGAAACACCAAGCTGTGTGCCGGCAACCCCGTCTCCTCTAGTTTATCCTCCATCATAGTTTTCGTAGTGCTTAGGCGAAGCCCTGCGAAGATTGTTCTTCACTAACACCGTCACCACGCTGTCGTGCTGCCGTAACTCATCTACTACTTCACCCCTCTTGCTGGGTCGATAAGGCGAGGACGTCACCGAGCCGAACGTGTGCAGAACTCGGAGGTGTCGTGCTTTCGGTGCTTGGATCGGTCGGATCGTGAAGACGTACGACTACATCAACCGCGTTGATATAACGCTTCCGCTTACGATCTACGAGGGTACGTAGACAACACTCTTCCCTCTCGTTGCTATGCATCACCATGATCTTGCGTGTGCGTAGGATTTTTTTTGAAATTACTACGTTCCCCAACAGTGGCATCCGAGCCAGGTTTTATGCGTAGATGTCATATGCACGAGTAGAACATAAGTGAGTTGTGCGCGATATAAGTCATACTGCTTACCAGCATGTCATACTTTGGTTCGGCGGTATTGTGAGATGAAGCGGCCCGGACCGACATTACGCGTACGCTTACGCGAGACTGGTTTCACCGTTGCGAGCACTCGTTGCTTAAAGGTGACCGGCGGGTGTCTGTCTCTCTCACTTTAGTTGAACCGAGTGTGGCTACGCCCGGTCCTTGCGAAGGTTAAAACAACACCAACTTGACAAACTATCGTTGTGGTTTTGATGCGTAGGTAAGAATGGTTCTTGCTAAGCCCGTAGCAGCCACGTAAAACTTGCAACAACAAAGTAGAGGACGTCTAAATTTTTTTTCCAGGGCATGTTGTGATGTGACATAGTCAATACATGATGCTAAATTTTATTGTATGAGATGATCATGTTTTGTAACCAAGTTATCGGCAACTGGCAGGAGGCATCTGGTTGTCGCTTTATTGTATGCAATGCAATCGCCCTGTAATGCTTTACTTTATCACTAAGCGGTAGCGATAGTCGTAGAAGCATAAGATTGGCGAGACGACAACGATACTACGATGGAGATCAAGGTGTCGCGCCGGTGACGATGGCAATCATGGAGGTGCTTCGGAGATGGAGATCACAAGCACAAGATGATGATGGCCATATCATATCACTTATATTGATTGCATGTGATGTTTATCTTTTATGCATCTTATCTTGCTTTGATTGACGGTAGCATTATAAGATGATCTCTCACTAAATTTCAAGATAAAAGTGTTCTCTCTGAGTATGCACCGTTGCCAAAGTTCGTCGTGCCCATACACCACGTGATAATCGGGTGTGATAAGCTCTACGTCCATCTACAACGGGTGCAAGCCAGTTTTGCACACGCGGAATACTCAGGTTAAACTTGATGAGCCTAGCATATAACAGATATGGCCTCGGAACACAGAGACCGAAAGGTCGAGCGTGAATCATATAGTAGATATGATCAACATAGTGATGTTCACCGTTGAAACTACTCCATTTCACGTGATGATCGGTTATGGTTTAGTTGATTTGGATCACGTGACCACTTAGAGGATTAGAGGGATGTCTTTCTAAGTGGGAGTTCTTAAGTAATATGATTAATTGAACTTAAATTTATCATGAACTTAGTCCTGGTAGTATTAGCATATCTATGTTGTAGATCAATAGCTCGCGTTGTTGCTCCCCGTTTATATTTTGATATGTTCCTAGAGAAAAATAAGTTGAAAAATGTTAGTAGCAATGATGCAGACTTGGTCCGTGATCTGAGGATAAACCTCATTGCTGCACAGAAGAATTATGTCCTTGATGCACCGCTAGGTGACAGACCTATTGCAGGAGCAGATGCAAACGCTATGAACGTTTGGCTAGCTCAATATGATGACTACTTGATAGTTTAGTGCGCCATGCTTAACGGCTTAGAATCGGGACTTCAAAGACGTTTTGAGTGTCATGGACCATATGAGATGTTCCAGGAGTTGAAGTTAATATTTCAAGCAAATACCCGAGTTGAGAGATATGAAGTCTCCAACAAGTTCTATAGCTAAAAAAGATGGAGGAGAATAGCTCAAGCAGTGAGCATGTGCTCAGATTGTCTGGGTACTACATTCACTTGAATCAAGTGGGAGTTAATCTTCCAGATAAGATAGTGATTGACAGAGTTCTCTAGTCACTATCACCAAGTTACTAGAACTTCGTGATGAACTATAATATGCAAGGGATAACGGAAACGATTCCCAAGCTCTTCGTGATGCTAAAATCGACGAAGGTAGAAATCAAGAAAAACATCAAGTGTTGATGGTTGACAAGACCACTAGTTTCAAGAAAAGGGCAAAGGGAAGAAGGGGAACTTCAAGAAGAACGGCAAGCGAGTTGCTGCTCAAGTGGAGAAGCCCAAGTCTAGACCTAAGCCTGAGACTGAGTGCTTCTACTGCAAAGGAACTGGTCACTGGAAGCGGAACTGCCCCAAGTATTTGGCGGATAAGAAGGATGGCAAAGTGAACAAAGGTATATTTGATATACATGTTATTGATGTATACTTTACTAGTGTTTTTTTTTGACACTTAACTAGTGTTTATAGCAACCCCTTAGTATTTGATACTAGTTCCGTTGCTAAGATTAGTAACTCGAAACGGGAGTTGCAGAATAAACAGAGACTAGTTAAGGGTGAAGTGACGATGTGTGTTGGAAGTGGTTCCAAGATTGATATGATCATCATCGCAGACTCCCTATACTTTCGGGATTAGTATTGAACCTAAATAAGTGTTATTTGGTGTTTGCGTTGAGCATGAATATGATTTGAGCATGTTTATTGCAATACGGTTATTCATTTAAGTTAGAGAACAATTGTTGTTATGTTTACATGAATAGAAACCTTCTATGGTCATACACACCAGCGAAAATGGTTTGTTGGATCTCGATCGTAGTGATACACATATTCATAATATTGAAGCCAAAAGATGCAAAGTTAATAATGATAGTGCAACTTATTTGTGGCACTGCCATTTAGGTCATATTGGTGTAAAGCGCATGAAGAAACTCCATGCTGATGGGATTTTGGAATCACTTGATTATGAATCACTTGATGCTTGCGAACCATGCCTTATGGGCAAGATGACTAAAACTCCGTTCTCCAGAACAATGGAGCGAGCAACAGATTTGTTGGAAATAATACATACTGATGTATGCAGTCCGATGAGTGTTGATGCTCGCGGCAGGTATCATTATTTTCTGACCTTCACAAATGATTTGAGCAGATATGGGTATATCTACTTGATGAAACACAAGTCTGAAACATTTGAAAAGTTCAAAGAATTTAAGAGTGAAGTGGAGAATCATCGTAACAAAAAAATAAAAGTTCCTACGATATGATCGCAGAGGTAAAATATTTGAGTTCTGAGTTTGGCCTTGATTAAAACAATGTGAAATAGTTTCACTACTCACGCCACCTAGAACACCACAGTGTAATGGTGTGTCCGAACATCATAACTGCACTTTATTAGATATGGTGCGATCTATGATGTCTCTTACCGATTTACCACTATCATTTTGGGATTATGCATTAGAGACAGCTGCATTCACGTTAAATAGGGCACCATCTAAATCCGTTGAGACGACACCGTATGAACTATTGTTTAGCAATAAACCTAAGCTGTCATTTCTTAAAGTTTGGAGTTGCGATGCTTATGTGAAAAAGTTTCATCCTGATAAGCTCGAACCCAAATCGAAGAAATGTGTCTTCATAGGATACCCAATGGAGACTGTTGGGTACACCTTCTATCACAGATCCGAAGGCAAATTCGTTGATAAGAATGGATCCTTTCTAGAGAAGGAGTTTCTCTTGAAAGAAGTGAGTGGGAGGAAAGTGGAACTTGATAACGTAATTGTTCCTTCTCCCGCATTGGAAAATAGTGTTCATCACAAAAATCAGTTCCAGTGATGTCTACACCAACAAGAGAGGAAGTTAATGATGATGATCATGAAACTTCAGATCAAGTTACTATAAAACTTCGTAGATCAACCAGAGCACGATCCGCACCAGAGTAGTATGGTAATCCTGTTCTGGAGGTCATGTTACTTGACCATGACGAACCTACGAACTATGAAGAAGCGATGGTGAGCCCAGATTCCGTGAAATGGCTTGAGGCCATGAAATCTGAGATGAGATCCATGTATGAGAACAAAGTATGGACTTTGATTGACTTGCCCAATGATCGGCGAGCCATTGAGATTAAATGGATCTTCAAGAGGAAGACGGACGTTGATAGTAGTGTTACTATCTACAAAGCTAGAATTGTCGCAAAAGGTTTTCGACAAGTTCAAGGTGTTGACTACGATGAGAGTTTCTCACTCGTATCTATGCTTAAGTCTGTCCGAATCATGTTAGCAATTGCCGCATTTTATGAAATCTGGCAAAAGGATAAACAAAACTGCATTCCTTAATGGATTTATTAAAGAAGAGTTGTATATGATGCAACCAGAAGATTTTGTCAATCCTAAAGGTGCTAACAAAATATGCAAGCTCCAACGATTCATCTATGGACTGGTGCAAGCATCTCGGAGTTGGAATATACGCTTTCATGAGTTGATCAAAGCATATAGTTTTATACATACTTACGGTGAAGCCTGTATTTACAAGAAAGTGAGTGGGAGCACTACAACCTTTCTGATAAGTATATGTGAATGACATATTGTTGATCGGAAATAATGTAGAATTTTCTAAAAAGCATAAAGGAGTATTTGAAAGGAGTTTTTCAAAGAAAGACCTTGGTGGAGCTGCTTACATAATGAGCATCAAGATCTATAGAGATAGATCAAGACGCTTGATAAGTTTATTCAATGAGTACATACCTTGACAAGATTTTGAAGTAGTTCAAAATGGAACAGTCAAAGAAAGAGTTCTTGCCTGTGTTACAAGGTGTGAGATTGAGTAAGACTCAAAACCCGACCACGGCAGAAGATAGAAAGAGAATGAAAGTCATTCCCTATGCCTCAGCCATAGGTTCTATAAAGTATGCCATGTTGTGTACCAGATCTATTGCATACCCTACCACTAAGTTTGGCAAGGGAGTGCAATAGTGATCTAGGAGTAGATCAATGGACAACGGTCAAAATTATCCTTAGTGGAATAAGGATATGTTTCTCGATTATGGAAGTGACAAAAGGTTAGGTAAAGTAAAGGGTTACGTCGATGCAAGTTTTGACACTAATCTAGATGACTCTAAGTCTCGGTCTAGATACATATTGAAAGTGGGAGCAATTAGCTAGAGTAGCCGTGCAAGAGCATTGTAGACATAGAAATTTGCAAAATACTTACGGATCTGAATGTGACAGACCCTTGACTAAAATTATCTCACAAGCAAAACATGATCACACCTTAGTACTCTTTGGGTGTTAATCACATAGCGATGTGAACTAGATTACTGACTCTAGTAAACCCTTTGGGTGTTGGTCACATGTCGATGTGAACTATGGGTGTTAACCACATAAAAGATGTGAACTATTGATGTTAAATCACATGGCGATGTGAACTAGATTATTGACTCTAGTGCAAGTGGGAGACTGAAGGAAATATGCCCTAGAGGCAATAATAAAGTTATTATTTATTTCCTTATATCATGATAAATGTTTATTATTCATGCTAGAATGGTATTAACCGGAAACATAATACATGTGTGAATACATAGACAAACAAAGTGTCACTAGTATGCCTCTACTTGACTAGCTCGTTAATCGAGGATGATTATGTTTCCTAACCATAGACATGAGTTGTCATTTGATTAACGGGATCACATCATTAGGAGAATGATGTGATTGACTTGACCCATTCCGTTAGCTTAGCAATCAATCGTTTAGTATGTTGCTATTGCTTTCTTCATGACTTATACATGTTCCTATGACTATGAGATTATGCAACTCCCGTTTACCAGAGGGACACTTTGTGTGCTACCAAACGTCACAACGTAATTGTGTGATTAGAAAGGTGCTCTACAGGTATCTCCGAAAGTACTTGTTGGGTTGGCGTATTTCGAGATTAGGATTTTTCACTCCGATTGTCAGAGAGGTATCTCTGGGCCCACTCAGTAATGCACATCACTTAAGCCTTGCACGCATTGCAACTAATGAGTTAGTTGTAGGATGATGTATTACGGAACGAGTAAAGAGACTTGCCGATAACGAGATTGAACTTGGTATTGAGATACCGACGATCGAATCTCGGGCAAGTAACATACCGATGACAAAGGGAACAATGTATGTTGTTATGCGGTCTGACCGATAAAGATCTTCGTAGAATATGTAGGAGCCAATATGGGCATCCAGGCCCCGCTATTGGTTATTGACAAGAGAGGTGTCTCGTTCATGTCTACATAGTTCTCGAACCCGTAGGATCCGCACGATTAACGTTCGTTGATGATATAGTACTATGAGTTATGTATGTTGGTGACCGAATGTTTTTCGGAGTTTTGGATGAGATCACAGATATGACGAGGAACTCCGGAATAGTCCGGAAGTAAAGATTGATATGTGGATAGTAGTGTTTGATCTCCGGAAAGGTTCCGGAATCCATCGGAAGGGGTTCCAGATGTTTCCTGAAATGTTTGGGCACGAGAACACTTTATCTAGGCCAAAGGGGAAAGCCCACGAGGTTTTTGGAAAGCGCAAAAGGAAGTTTTGCGGAGTCCAGGGGCCAGACGCCAGGGTCCGTGGCGTCTGGGTCCAGACACCGGGAACTTGGCCCTAGAGTCCGAGAAGGACTCTTGCCTTTCGGGTGAAACCGACTTTGTGGAGGCTTTTACTCCAAGTTTCGACCCCAAGGTTCAACATATAAATAGAGGGGTAGGGCTAGCACCCAAGACAGATCAAGAAACAGCAAGTCGTGTGCCGGCAACCCCGTCTCCTCTAGTTTATCCTCTGTCATAGTTTTTGTAGTGCTTAGGCGAAGCCCTGCGAAGATTGTTCTTCACAAACACCGTCACCACGCCGTCGTGCTGCCGGAACTCATCTACTACTTGCTGGATCGAGAAGGCGAGGACGTCACCAAGCCGAACGTGTGTAGAACTTGGAGGTGCCGTGCTTTCGGTGCTTGGATCGGTCGGATCGTGAAGACGTACGACTACATCAACCGCGTTGATATAACGCTTCCACTTACGGTCTATGAGGGTACGTAGACAACACTCTCCCCTCTCGTTGCTATGCATCACCATGATCTTGCGTGTGCGTAGGAATTTTTTTGAAATTACTACGTTCCCCAACAACTGAATCTCTACTATGAGAGGGACCTGCATTCTTAGGAACTTCTACAGTAGGTGTTCCTGGTGCCTGCATGGAACTGTTGCCTCTACTATGAGTTGTTGTTTTACTGCCCCTTGATTGGCTGGTCCTACCCTTATCTCTAGACCTAGACTGGGATCTTGTTCCTTTGCTCTCTGACTCTCCTCTCTGCCTTTGTATGACATTGATTTCTAGTTTAGCAGGGAAAGAATCATGTATTGCAAACATGATACCAAGCTCATCATCACATCGGACAGGACCCAAGTTGTTTTGTCAATGTCCCAAGACTGAATTCCAATCGCATCATATAGACCCCATGGATATTGAGCACATATGGCAGATCTAAACTGATTAAAAGTCCATTGATTGTCAGCAACAAAAGGAAAAGAGAATCCTGTATTGGTTGCTTTTGTGCCAGCACTAGCTAGAAGTGTGGTTTCCATTCTACATTCCATCCCAACTGCTCTATCGGGGTCGATCCTACGATGACCATGGAAAACAGAGACATATCCCAACGCCATGAGCACTATGAACTAGGTCAACAAATCCCAAATCGAACTACAAATGGCATGAGACTCCGCCAGAATAGAAGAGAGACTTACCCCACCTAAGCATGCTTCTGTGGCTGTTGTGTGCTACCTCGTTCGCCGCTGCCGCCGCCGCTGCCGCCGCAACTGCTGTCCCCATCCATCCTGTCGCCTGTGTATCCTTCACGCCGTAGTAGAGTGTGGCGCAGAGTCAAATCCGAAGCTCCACCGTGGCCGCCATTAGGAGATCGAGCCTTGCGAGTTGGATCGAGCGAGATAGGGATAGGGTTACAGCGGGAGGCGATTTGGGGGAGAAAGAGAGAGCGTGTGGCTTGGGAAAGAGAATGAGAGGGAGAGAGAGTGAACTGGTGACCTGGGCCCGGGTGTAAGGACGGAGGGGCAAAAACGTCAAAGAAACGGCCGCTTACCAGTCAAACAGCCTTGACTGGACGGAAACGGCACGGAAGGGCAATTCTATAAGGGAACATGACGGCGGAGGGGTATTTTGAGCAGACTTGCGAATTAGGGGCAAATGTGAGCAGTGGTTCGAGTTAGGGATACAGATGTAAAGACCCTTTTTTAATTACGCCGTTTTAAAGATTTTGAAAACAATATTTTTTTTAATTACGCAGTTTTTAAAATTTTAAGAATAAGATGTTGGTTTGCTCTGTTTTTGAAAAAGCATGCCATTTTGAAAATAACAGAAACATAATTTTTTAAATATAAAAGCTTCGACCCGCAAGATTTTGTTTTTGCATTGCATTTTTTTGTGCAACACATACAAACCTAATTCTCAAAATAACTCGTACTAGCCAACACAAAAACCTTGTTCTAAAAATGAAAGTAGCATCTAATCCATATGAAACCCGGTTAGATTTGATTTTAAAAATACTAGCATCACTGTGGCAAAAAAGGAAATATCATTGCAGTCCATAAAGGTAATTATATCAAGGAGGGTACCAGGGTGCGTTATATATATAGACTTGCATAGAAAGTACATTACGCCACATAAGTTCATACTACCACCAAGTTACTGCCAAGTTCCACTTACTGGACGATCTTCATATCCAGTCGGACCCAAAAGTTATACCACCAAAGTACCAAGTACCAATTACTAGTAAGTTGCACTTACTGGACCCAAAAGCTGATACTACCAACTTCCAGTTACTGGCGAATTCATATGATGCAGAGCAGGATGCCTTTATCATCAATGGGAGACCATGTAGGATCACACTAGAAGATGTAGCGCATATAACAGGCATGCCCTACGATGGGAAGAAGCACGTCCCTTCAAATCTTGATGATAATATGGAGTTGTGGAAGAAACTGAAAGACCGTAATGACACCAAAATAACTTTCAAAGGATTGCTAGACAAGATGAAAGGCGACAACACAACAGATTTTGTCAGGCCATTTATCTTGTACACCATAGGCAAATATGTATGCCGAACAAAAAAGGAGTATGTGGATAAAAAATATATTGGGATTGTTAGAAACGTTGAGGCGATAAAGCGCACAAATCTTGGACAGCTAACGCTTAACTATCTTATGGATAGCGTGAAGAATTTTGTAAATGGTGATGCAACTCTGGAGGGAAACCTACCACTGCTGCAGGTAATTCGCAGTAGTACAATTATCAGTTACCTAACATACATTACATACTGTATGAGAATGTTAGTAAATTGCTTTTGTTGTCATGCAGACATGGTACTACGAGAAGTTCCGAGTGCACAAATTTGACTCTAGCATCTTGTATGAATCAAGGTTAAGGCCGCTGATCCAGATTTGGAGCGAGGAGAAGGCAACAAAGGTTGACAATATAATCTAGAATAATTATCTGGGAGTTGGAGAGGTAAGATGTCAGCACATTTCCTGGATTATGTAACATGTTTTCTAAATCAAACTAACGACACTAAACTGCAGTATGTTGAGGACCGGATGAGACCTTTCATTCCAGCACGAGATGGTACGCTGGCCAAACCGAAGGCTGGCGCTCAGGTAACATCAGGCACAAATATATATTGTAACATTCCAACTAGTACGAAGTTATATGATTCTAACTGTTTCAAAGTCTCAGATTAAGGTACTCGTCTGACGTGTATTGACTGATTTGCAAGAAGTTGCCTCCCTCATGCGGGAGCACGGTGCAAAACAAGTCGATAGGATGTGCACCCTTGAAAAGAAAATGGATGAGTGCCTTTGGCGTAGCCGTACAAATGGCAAGCTCACGGAGGACCTCATCAAAGAATTGAACGTAAGCACAGGATAATGAGATTAGTATATATAATTGGAAGTTTGCGTGTACAAGGTTTTTTCTAAATTAATTTACTATGAAAACACCCCAGACTAACATGTATTTTTTTAAGAAAAAACGCGATGGAATATTTTCAGGAGTGCAAGACATACATCTTTCTGACCTAGGGGCACCTTCACACCCAATGAAAGCCTCTGTTGAGAATTCTGAGCATGCTTCTGACCAGGGGAAACAAAAGGATGTCACGGAGGTCGCAGCTAAGCACCATTGTCAGCAGGGAATAAAAAAGTATGACATGGAGCTCCCCATGAAGAACCTTGATGAAGATTTTAACGTACGCATGTTAACTTAATTATGAAACAATCATTATCGTTTCAGAAATAACATGTGATCTTTCACGTACAGGATGAAGCATTCGAAAGAGCTGCTATAAAAATCGAACAGGATCTCAGGGGTGTTCATAAGCTTTTTAAAGAGGTGGATGATATCCAGGGTGCTCCTAGTTTGGATACACAAATGCATTCCAAACCCACCACAAGCCTTGAAGCTTTCCAGGTGATGCACATTTTACCTATAATTGAGCAAGAATCTGCCAAAGGCTAACACGCGGTTTATTTCGTCTGACAGAATCCGTTCAACAGACCGAGTGAGCAGCACTTTGTGAAGGCTACGGGATCGTGAGAGCCTGAAGAATCCCGTGCCTTCATAGATGATGACAGCCATGATGAATCCTTTCGAAAGCAGCAAGAAGTAAATGTGGTTCAATCGACGCCACCAAATCATGGGGCGAAAAGAAAAGGGTGGCATTGCAATTATTTAAGAATGATGAGCACGTTTCGTACGATACTGAGAAGAAAAAAAGGAAAAACAAGACTCCATCAGAGTCTAAAAATGATTCCGAGGACACGAACAATAAAAAGAGGAAAATCGGCTCTAGCAACTTAAAAAAGAGGTCAGAAGTTCCTGTATGGAAGAGGGACCAGCTAGACGTGGTTCGACAGGATTTCGTGGCGTCACTGATCAACACTACAAATCGTGAAAAACAAATGATCTTAGTTGATGACATTGTCGTGCTATCGAAGCATTTGCAATGCCTCACCCAAAACGATGAATCTGAAGATGGCGTATGGTTGGGTGACGAAGTAAGATATTTCACAAATTAGTTTATCAAGTTTCATTTTTGTACAATACAATTAACTTGATTATTGCTTTAGGTGGTTGATGATGCAATCCAACTCATGCGTCATGATAACCAATTGACACAAAGGACGACCAATTGGTTTACATTGAGAGGGTGGCCGGCGTCGCTAAGCTCGAAAGAGATGGTAGGATAGAGGAGTGCTATGAGGACGCTTTGGCAGGCATTCCTGAAACAACACAAGGCACCAACTACCTGAAACATGATATGGTATTTCAACCTGACGTGGAACATATTTTTTTATTACTATACACGTTGATCTAATTAGCTGTGCACTCCAGGTTTTCCTACCTACAAACAATTTAAACGTCCACTGGTTCCTTGTGGTCGTAAACCCCTGAAGGAAGGAAATTCAGGTTCTTGATTCACTTTTCCACTGTATGATACCCAGAGAAGTAAATAACATGGTGAGAATTTCGACATATTTAATTATAACAAAGGATTTAATATCGCATGTAAGTATTAGTCGTAGGCAACTTCTCATCCCATTGGGCTTGCAGGTACGTGGGATGGAAGCACATCTGAGAGCAGCGATGCGAGTCAATGGGATAGAAAGCAATGCATGGGAAGACATTAACGTCACGCAATGGCCAGTACGGCTTATTAAACTGCCAAAAGCCGATGAGACGTCAGTCAACAATATTAGCTTTTGTTTTTGTTTTAGATTGTTAATATCTGAAATGCTGATGTAACAAAATAAAATGTTGCAGTCCTTGTTGTGCACTGTACATGCTGAAGAACATCAAATTATTTACGGGAGAAAAACTGAGGATGCAATATGACCAAGTACGTAGAGTAAGAACTATAATTCTGTCATTTTCTGGAACTTATGGAACGATACTAACATATCCTCGCATGCACGCCTACATCGATAAATTCAGAAGAGAGCTACCTGTTGTGCTTGTCGATTCACCCTACAACAAAATGAAATATAGGAAAAGGTTCAAGAATTAACATGCTAGGCTATCGGATGCAGCTGCGGTTGAAGACGATGAAGATGCAAGCAGTTAGTCCAGCGGTGTGGTTCATTCTTAAATGTGGAGTGTACACTTGGCCATAAAGCGATAGAGTAGGGTGTGGTTGGGTTTTAGTCCTGAAGAAGGTTTTCTAGCCGTGCTCTTAGTCCATTTCGGATGAGTCAAGTTGTAAAACTTCAATAATATTGGTTACAATACTTTGCTTGAAATAAATTTGGTCTCTACGAGAGCTCATAGAAATCTATATTTGCTTTTCACAACCATGTGACATTAATAGTGCGTGGGCAAGGTTCGGACCAATTATAGTGCACGAGCAACCCTAGAAGTTTATTTCATACGAGAGAAAAAGGTATGAGCATAAGCATGGCCTCGGAACAGAAGGAAAAATAATGCATGAGTCAACATGGAATCCCAGCTATCCCAGGAAATGAAACAACCAATGTCTCGTAGGCAGGCCGCAAAGCCAATAAAAGAGAGCATAGGATCAAGAGTAAAGCACATACCATAGGGGGCCTCTGCTCATAGTGAGGTGGTCATGGTACATCCATCCTCCCTCAGGGAATCACATAGCATGTTCTGTCATAGCCTTGCAAAACAGAGGAAAAATTACTACTTGTACTAACCTTGTCAAGTGTGTGCATGTAACAAATGTTGGACATAACTTAACACGGAAGAATGAAATGCAACATATGCAAGAATCGAATGCTCATTCCTTTCTCTCTGCTTTTTGCGAGGATCATTACTCTCCCTTTAACAAGGCTAAAACATCATAATAAGAATTAACACCAATCTTCAAGCGGTGGATATCCTATGTGAATCTATTTTTTTATAAAGCACATGCCAAGTCTGTTGATCCCACTCCAGCAATTGCACAAGAAGAAGCGAGCATCATAAATATCGAGCAACATAAGCTATGAATTGTGTATAGTACATTCCAAAATTAATAAATTATCATCTCTATTGATCTCCAAATCTCACCTATCAGCAAAATTGAAGAATACAGGTTGAATGAAATGTATAAGTGTATGGATGCAACGATTTAACGTTCGTAGATCTTGCAGTCGGGGTTGGACGAATGGGGCTGGCCGTCGAGGCCGACCGGCTTCATCTAGTCCCGCAGAACATGATCCATACCCAACCACCTTGCCTTCGGACGAGATGCATGGCTAGAACAAAGCTGCGGCCATGGCGGAGAGGTGATGCAGAGGACGCAAACATCCAATTGGGGTGTGGGAAAGAGGTTGCCTATAACCTTGTGGCTATAGGCACCCGCATGGAGGACTGGGAGGTGGGATGGCGCCGACTCTTCGCCGGCGGCCGCCGCAGGGAGGGCAGTGCGCCTCCTCTCGTGTTCTTCGTTAAAAAGGTGGTGCGAGATCGCGAGGGAATTGGGGTGGAGGGAGGGAGGGGCCGCGACGTGCGGCTAGATCCTGCCAGCGAAGAGTAAAACCCTAGCAGCAGCGAGGAATAAACCCTAGCGAACGGGATAAAAATCATGCCAAAAATAGCCCTGAAATTCGTATCGAGAATACCCTCGAAATATTCGGGAGGGAAAATCTGATCAGTTCGAAATATTTTTTCTCCTAAAAATGCCCCTCAGGTCTGATATAATACACATGACATCAGCGTATTGCATCAAATCTGGACCGTCGAATTCGCTCCGACAGACGGTCCATATCGACCGGATGCACTGTAAAATGATGACCCTTGTGAGAATCATTCACCCCGGGGCCTGCTCTGCCTCTCCCGCGGCCGGCCCCTCCTGATTTTGCTCGTTTGCGCCACGGCGCCCCTCGAGGGTGTCCAAGATCCAAACTCGAAATCTGTGTGGCAATGGCCAGGGAGCTCCGGCTAGATCTGCGGCCACAGATGCGGACAGGTGGATGTGGAGCATGATGCACGAGACCAGGACGCTGGTGAGAAACAGCCCGCCGAAACTCCTGAGGTCGAGCCCTCGTTGCTCGGGGGCGCCGTTCATGCAGGCCCCGGGGTGGCCGAACCACTTATTCTCGAACCGCGCGAGCTTCTCCTCCTCTCCCAGCTCAAGAATGGCGCGCGACATGTCTAGCGCCAGAGGAGATCCCATGGGGAACACCTGAAAACAAGCATTCGTGTTGTAGCCGTATACATTTGAGCTGGAATATGAAATCTTGAAAAATACTCGATAGGGAGCATGCATGGATACGTACAAATCCAAACCCGGCGCTCTTGTAGGTTGGGCCGGCCATGGAGTAGCCTTTGCAGTAGCGTGACAGGAAGAGCCTCAGATAAGGCATTTCGTCAAAGATCGCCGAGACCCCTCCGTTCTCTGAACCTCTCTTCAGGGCATCGGCATACTCATCCATGGTGGCATACCCCCTTAACTTGGACTCGTCGTAGCCCATGTCCTTCATCAAGGCAGCGATGAACGAACCTTGTTGGTACCCCACGTAGTCCCTCTCTCCGAGGATGTTTATGGCCGATCTAACCAGCTTAGCCGTCAAGATGGACGCCAGCTTGCTGTGTAGCTTGTTGTGAGAATGAACACGGCAAAAACAGATATGATCAGCACGAGCCTCGACAGGTTGCTCGTCAGCTTCTCCCCTGCAACCAAATGACAAGTTCAGAGCTTCTCCCCTGCAACCCAAAATACAATACATGTTCGGCTATACTCCCTCCGTTCGGGAAAAGTTGTCCAGCGATTAGTTCATTTTCAAATTTGCAAAAAAAATCTTTCATCTTCAAATCTCTTGCTAATCAGCCCCCGGTTGCTTCTTCCTCCTTTCTCCGTCCGCCGCCCAAGCCACCGTCGGCACCTGCTGACGACGGCCACGACCTGCGCCGCCGTTGTAGAACCACCGCCCGTGCCCACCTGCGTCGTCCGAGGCGAGCTGCACCACCGCTCAACCAACGCCGCCCGCGCCCACCTCGCCGCCCCGAGGCGAAGGCGCCATCCACCTACTCCTCCGCTGGCGACCACCTCGACGGCGGCGGCTCCACGGCTGAATGGCGCTGCACCGCCGCCATCCTCTCCCGTCGTCACCCTTCCGCCGCCCAAGGCGCGCCGCTATCCCTCCCGCCGGCCGGGGCTGCGTCGCCGCCAGACCTGCGCGCCGATCTCAAGCGCTGGACTGGAGCTCCGGCGGGCCTGGAATTGAAGCTCATCCTCAACTTCGAGGCCCCTGTCGTCTCCCCACTCCTCTCCTCGACTGCTGCTCGTCTGCAAGTTGCTGCTCCTCCCCGGCGGGCCTGCTCGTCTGCTGCTGGAGCTACCCTGCTTGTGCTGCTGCCGTGAGAAGAAGCTCCAATTTCCGATCCTTGCACTTGTTCATTAATTTCAAACACGGTCGATCATGCTGCCGGTGAGAAGAAGATCCAATTTCTGATCCTTGCACTTGTTCATTAATTTCAAACACAATTGATCATGCCGAGAGTACTCTGCAGAAATGTTGCAAAAAGATTCAGTTAACACGTATAAACTGAATGTGTCCTCAATGTCCAAAGTTCATCGATTAACTGAATGTTAACAAAAGTTAATCTGAATCTTTGGATAATTTCTGAACCTCACCTAGAGTAGAAGCAATTTCTGATCTCATCGTTGCTGTCAATTTGTTGTCAATTGTTCTAGTTAACTTGTGAGAGATACTACTAGCATCTTCTCGCATCAAGATCAAATTGCAGAGATTATAACGCTATAAGGAATGATGGCTAAGTGGTTGGATGATGATTAAGGCTCGATAAGTCTGGCTAAATTCTGAAGATTGATTATGTAAAAATAAAGCAACTCAAGTCTAAAGCAACAACATTCAGGTGGGCTCTGCATTTATAATCATTTATCCTATGCCAAAGATGTAAACAATATTGCAACTCTGAAGTCTAAAGCAACAACATTCAGATCGGCTCTGATTTGCATTTGGCTAAATGTTTACCCCATAGTACTTCCCCTTTAGGCGGGTACTAATATTGATTATGTAATTTCCTCAAGATAAAAGAACATTATTCAGGAATTTAATATGTGATCACTTTTTTTTGAGCTGTTAGAGCGCCCACAGGAGGAAAAGCTTTCAAAATATGAGCAAATAAAAGCAGGGTTGTTAAGCTTATTCTCTACAAGATTACCTTCTAGAACTATTACACACGATCCAATGTGAGCACATAAAGTGAACTTTCCAAGATTAAGTTAACTTGTGAGAGATACTACTAGCATCTTCTCTGCATCTTCAGTAAATTGTCATTTGGCAGTTTAAAAAAACTCATAAAGTGGAGTAGGAGCATAAAAAATGCAGGGGAGTATATGTTTAGTACTGTCATGGTCACTACTGTCATGGTCTCTACTGCCATATTGTACAAAGAAAAAAAAACAATAATGCTTGCAAATTTTGCAAGCACTAGCTTGGGAAATGAAAACACAGACTCATGTTTCAGTTGACAGTGACAAATTTTGCAAGCACTAACTTGGAAAAATTCTACTGCAGTTTACCAAAATTTCCTTGATGTTCATGGAATGTGCTTTCATCAACTAAATTTCCTTGTTTCTGAACTGTATCACTAAAATGATCATGGTCTAAAATGAGAGAAGGACAACATCTCTGAAAACATCCCCAAATCCTTCTGACAGAATGACAGAGAAAAGACAGCACAATAAGAGTACAAAGTGGCTTACATGATGAGCACAGAGTGAAGGTCTTCACATGCAAACCTGCATCACATAGCTTTTGTTTTCAATTAACCAAAATAACAAAATGTGGATGTTTTAACAGCAGTTTGCTGTCAATTTTAGACTGAGTTTAGTGAACTTGGTAATTTTACTGAGCATAATCCATCACTAGTGACTGAATTTTTGATTTTATTTGAATTTATTTGGAATAATATCAACAGGGATACTACAAGGACTAACAAGAAGCTGCTCCTGTAGAATAAAGATCAGGAGCAAATCTGCTCCTACAGAGAGGAAAACAAAATAAGCATCAATAATTGGCATGTTACGGTATTGATTTTAGCTTATTTGAATTAGTTAACATTACTGAATTGCATATACTAAAGCAAACTTGTGACTAAATTTTGTGTAGTCACTTTTGACTAACTTTATTTGAGTTTATTTGGAATTATTCTTCTTCTACTCTTACAACTAGTGTCAACATTCAATTTTGACCTGGAAACAGGGGACTAGGTGGAAATAAATTCTACTGAATTAAAATGATTAAGTTGGAATCTCTCTTTTCTATAGGAGTTAAATGAATTTTGTACTGAATCCAATCTACAGGAGTTGATTGAAATAGTGAATGCACACAATTGAGCACACAGTAAACTGAATTCATAGACTGAATTTTACTGAACTTGGTAATTTTACTGAGCACACAATTGAAGTGCTTGTGCATTTAATCTCCACTTCTTTTCTTTTGATAGTGAAATTCAATCTGAATTTTGTAAGCAGAGAAGCAATGTAGTGACTGTACTCCCAAGTTAAATTCAGTCAATGTGTACACAAAGTAGTGATTTTGTCACCAACTAAATTCAATTATCACCAAAACTGTTTATACTGAATTTATACTGTATGCTTATCTACTTTATGTTCACTAATACTGGAAGCATGCAAAGTGCAAGGCTAACTGAATCTATACTGTATGTTCATCTATTGTACTCCATGGCTAACTGAATTTTGTCATTATTTTACTCGTACTCCCAATACTCTATGGCTCACCTGCACCAAAAGAAGCAGCATCCATTCCTCTGCAATACTCCATTCCTCCTCCAATCGCTGCACAAACCAATCGCTGCAAAAATCAGCTCACCTGCTTGCTTCAATGCAGACAGACATCACCTGTAAATTCAGAAGACAAACCTGCGCTGTGGGCGGCGGGAGCAGAAGGAAGCGGCAGCGGCGGCGCTGGTGGAGCTAAGAGTGCAGGTCCTCCATCATCATCCCACCAGCTCGAGGAGCAAGACAAGCTGCTGGAGCAAGTCTTCGTCTTCCCCATGCCCGGTCGTGTTTCCCACGCCACCGCCGCCGGAGCTCGAGGTCTGGAGGAGGTGCTCGAGGACGAGGAGCGGGTCATCGAGCGCCACCGCCGGAGCTGGAGGTCTGGAGGAGGTTCTCGAGGATGAGGAGCTCGAGGACGAGGAGCGGGTCATAGAGCGCCGCTGCGGAGCTGGAGGTCTGGAGGAGGTTCTCGAGGATGAGGAGCTCGAGGACGAGGAGCGGGTCATAGAGCGCGCTGCTGCAGCTGGAGGTCTGGAGGAGGTGCTCGAGGATGAGGAGCTCGAGGACGAGGAGCGGGTCATCGAGCGCCGCCGCCGGAGCTGGAGGTCTGGAGGAGGTGCTCGAGGATGAGGAGCTCGAGGACGAGGAGCGGGTCATCGAGCGCCGCCGACGGAGCCGGCAAGGCGCGAGCTTCTGAAAGGGGATCTCTTCCCTCTTGATCTCCTAGTGCAGACAGAGAGAAGCGGCGAGACGAGGGGGAGAAGGCGGCTGACATGCGGCGAGGCGACAGAGTAGGCGGCGAGGCGACGGAGCAGGCGGCCGGCGCGTGGCGAGGTGACGGAGCAGAGAAGCAGACAGTGGGAGGGCTGCGTAGTTTGTCGGAAGAAAGGGGAGGTGATTTTCGCAAAATGTCGTTGGGGACAACTTTTCCCGGACGGAGGGAGTATATGTGTTGTGCTGGTAGATGTATACTGTGGGAGAAGACTAGGGTTGAGAATGCAAAGTAGAACACGAGGCCGAATTGCTTCCAGAAGGTAAATCCAGGTCGAGCAGGGTTGAGCTCGATTAGCCACACGACGAAGCTGGTGAAGATGAAGAAGGCAACGCAAGCGAGCCAGAGTTTTGGCGTTAATGGCTTCACGAAGATCCACATGCTGCTGCCCTTTTCCTCGTCCGCCACGATCATCGACCACCCGGATTCGGCGAACGGCATCGTGAAAGACACCAGCTTCATCCGGCTTGCTGTGATCGTCACGTCTGCGACCACCGCGTCGGCTTTCTGCAACGGCGAGATTCAGTCAAGTTAACAACATGGCTACTCCCTCTGTCCCATAATATAAGAGCGTTTTTAACATTATAAGGCCGCGCTTAGATTGGCGTTTCCCAGTGATTTACAGATGTAAAATATACCCTTGTAATAGAATACGGGCGGCCCACTTGGATGATCGTTTTTGCGTTGTAAACTTTACACGTGGTTACAAATTACACTTGTATTGCCTTGGTATTCCGCAGGTTTCAAAACACCTCTCGGTCGGTCGTTTTCCTCGCTTCCCCGCACTTTCGCCGATCTCGGAGGACCGGAGCCATTGTGGGGAAGGGCCGAGGACCACGAGCCTGGACCTGGTGGGGCATCTAGCTGCCTCGCGCTGGTCTCTGGTGCTGGCGCCGCCGCACAGCTTGACCTCTCGCCGGTCGGCGAGTTGAGGCGAGGACGAGCAGGCGGCTTGCGGACGCCATCGAGACCAGCAAAAGGCCGACGAGGGCGGCTTGGTCGCCGCCGGGAAGGGCTTCTGAAGGGTGGCCGCTGGCATTCGGCAATGGGGCGGCCGGGAAGGTCAGCTTCGTCCCCGGCAGAGGACGCCATTGGAGACGGGTGCTCAGACGAGGAGTAGTAGATGGTGGTGGTGGAGGGAGGAGGAGGAGGAGGAGGAGATGGTGGCGGGGGAGGGCAACGGCGCCGCCGGCTGCTCCTGATCCATCTGTCTTCTTCTAGCAGTCAGCGGAGAAAATGGGAAGATGCAGGATTACAGGAACATCAAAACTGTGCGGCACATGATTACGGAGGGAAGAACTACTCGGTTGTATATTACTGGGCACAAGTAAAATCCGGTTGTAATTTATATCCGGTTATAACATTCTACAGGGCTTCCAAGCGGGGCCTTAGGTCTATCTATGTCATGTCTAGATGTGAGATAATATCTAACATCTAATATGACGTCATGCTACATTGTGGCCCCTCACGTTGACTACGTTCGCTCCTTTCCTCCAGTTTCGAATCGTTCCCTAGGCCTGTTTGATTTTTCCCAAACAAATGGCTCGTGCATGTTAGCGCGCGTCGCTATTTTGATGCAGTGACAACGCCATATAATGCTACAGTAATTCTTGCATGCTGGTGTTTGTCCTGCGTCACAGTAGATTTTCTTTTGCTACTGTAGCTTTGCATGCGGGTGCAGCGCTGCCCTATCCCATCCTTTTTCCTTTGCTATGCTTTCCACATAGCAAAGGGGCCACACAAAAAACTCATGAAACTTAAAAATGTCACATAGAACTAAAACAACTTGTAAATTTACAAAACTTGAAAATGAGAACACCTATTGAAAACCTGAATATATATTGTCTAAAATTCTAGAATATTTTTTGAATTGGGGAACACAATGTTGTAAAACGCTAACATTTTTTAAAATTCCATAATATTTTTAAAAACATGATCATTTTTTAATTGGTGGACAAACTAGCCTTATATACAAAAGGATATGCCTAAAAAAAGGGCATGTATCATTTGTATACAACTATGAGATTTCGAAAAAAGGTGGGGAACGAACTCAATGGGTTGGGAACTAAAAATCATATAAATGGTGACTTAAAAAAACACATGAAAACTTGGATCCCTCCGAATTTGTTGCATATCTTTAAAAAAAATTGAAGATGGTCTTGCAACTGGGACATTTGAAAAATGGGTTGGGTGGAAAAAAGAAAAAGAAACAATGTTAAACGGCTAAAATAGGGCAAACAAAGAAAAGCTGAAATATTAACTATCAGGGTCGGAGCTCACATTTCGCGTATTAAAGATGGAATTTACCTCGGATAAAAATTAATCGCTCACCCCCAATTGCAAGTTGATGTGAACTTGTGATTGTGTCAAAAAAACTTGGAGCCCAATTGCAAGTCAGTGGTGGACTTGCAACTTGGGCGAAGTATAAAAAATGATGACCTACTCGCAAAAACGAGAGTGGGCTTGTAACTAAGGCAAAAAGGTTAAAAAAACACGATTGCAAGTAGAGGGTGTGCTTGTAACTAGGAGCAGAGAACAAAAAAAGGTCAGTGCTAGTTGTAAGCCAAGGGTGGACTTGCAAACTAGAGCAACAAAAAAAATACTTCGAGCCTATTTGCGAGTTGATGGTGGACTTGCAACTGGGATGAAAACAAACTACTAGCCCAGTTGCGAGTCGAGGATGGACTTGCAACAGGGACAACTACAAAAAAACACGAGATGATTTGCGAGTCAAGCGTGGACTTGCAACTGGGCCAACTACGAGCCTAGTTGCGAGTCGAAGGTGGACTTGCAACTGGGATGAAAACAAACTACAGACCCAGTTGTGAGTCGAGTGTGGACTTGCAACTGGGATGAAAAATATATTATGGGCTTAGTTGCGAGTCGAGCGTGGACTTGCAACTGAAATAACTACATAAAGCTATGATATCGCGTTGCGACCGAGGGTGGACTTGCGACTGAGATGAAAACAAACTACGAGCCCAACTGCGAGTCGGACGGTGGACTTGCAACTAGGACAACAACAAAGCTTTGGGCCCAATTGCGAGTCGAGGTTGGACTTGCAACTAGGATGAAAAAAAACTATGGGCTTAGTTGCGAGTCGAGAGTGGACTTGCAACTAAGATAGCTACACAAAACTACGATACCAGTTGCGACCGAGGGTGGACTTGCAACTGGGATGAAAACAAACTATGGGCCCAGCTGCGAGTCGGACGATGGACTAGCAACTTGGACAACAACAAAATTTTGGGCTCGGTTGCGAGTCGAGGGTGGACTTGCAACTAGGACAACTACGAAACTATGAGACCAGTTGCGAGTTCAGGGTGGACTTGCAACTGGGATGAAACAAACTAAGGCCCCAGTTGCAAGTCAAGGGTGGACCTGCAACTAGGACAACTACACAAAACTACGATACCATTTGCGAGTCGAGCGCGGACTTGCAACTAGGATGAAAAATAAAACATATGCCCAGTTCTGAGTTGAGGGTAGACGTGCAACTAAGACAACTACGATCTCATTTGCAAGTCAAGGGTGGATTTGTAACTGGGAGAACTACAAAAATACAAGCCTAGTTGCAAGTCAAGTGTCGACTTGCAACTAAGATGAAACAAACTATGGCCATGTTGTGATTCAAGGGTGGATTTACAACCGGGATGAATAAGCAAAACACAAGCTCCAGTTGCGAGTTGAGGGGTGGGCTTGCAACTCAGAGGACTACGAGCCCTGTTGCAAGTAGATTGCGAACTTGCAACTAGGAAAACAACGAAACTACGAGTCGTAGACTAAGGCATAGCCTAGTGGTGGGAAGGGGTTGATGCCTTCCCACCCACCCAGGTTCAAGGCATGGTACTTGCAATTTGGGTTTGTTGCACCAATTATACTGTAAGGGGTTCCCTTACAGTCTTTCTGTAAAAAAAAACAAAACTACGAGTCCAGTTGCGTATCAAGGGTCAACTTGCAACCAGGATGAAATAAACTGCGGGCCGCGGGCCCAATTACGAGCCAAGGGTGGACCTGCAACTAGGATGAAAAACAAAACACGGACCGAGTTGCGAGTCAAGGGTTGGCTTGCAACTGGGATGAAACACACTATAGGCCTAATTATGAGTCGTGGGTGTACTTGCCAGTGGGACATGTACACAAAACTACGATATGAGTTGTGAGTTGAGGATGGACTTGTAACATGAACAACTAAAAAAAACTACAATACGAGTTACGAGTCGAGTGTGAACTTGCAACTAGGATGAAAAACAAACCACATGTCCCGTTACGAGTCAAGGTGAGTTTCCAACTGGAAATGAAACAAATTATGGGCTCAAATGCAAGTATGAACTTGTAACTAGGACAGCTACACAAAACAAAAAAAAAGAAAAAAAGTAATAAAAGAAAAAGAAAAATTAAAAAACTAAACCGCTACTCAACGGGAGAAGGAGAGATAGAACAATGAGTCGTGTTACTCTATACAGAAACAGAACCGCACCCACAATAGATAGTGAAAAAAGCCGCAACCCGCACAAAGTGAAAATTGAAATAACCCTGACAACAGATGCAAGCCACGAAATAGCTCCAGTGCGCGGCGACAGATAACCAGCCACAGGGGATGCAAGACACTGGTTGACAATGTGACGTGGGTAGAAATGTTGCACGAAAATTGTTGCTAAATCTCATTCCCATGAGTTACAACCTTTTGGAAAAAGAGACCCATATACTAACACCGACGCAAACATGGGAGACAATGAGAATAACGGCCTCCAGAACGACGCCAAAAAACCAGCCCGACAACGCAAACACCAACGCGACACAAGGCACATACATGTGAACAAAACAATTTTACAAAAAAAAGAGATAGAGATATTTAAAATAAAGTGAAAACAAAAACAAAACAAAAATCATGAATTTAAAAATAAAAAAAATAAAAAAGGAAAATGGAAACAAATAAATTGAAAAACAAATCATCAAATAAGCAAAAGAGAAAATACAAGAAAAAAAAAGCAGTCACAAACTTCTAGCCAGAAACCGAAACATGAGAAGCAGATAAAAAAATGTTGACTCTTAATTACATGTCGTGCCACACCTACACCTCGTTCCAAAAAGGAACAGAAGCCATCGCTTCGTTGCGGATCCACAAGACTATGCCATCGCTTCGTTGCAAAAAACAATCGTTGATAGCTGCAACGAATAAAGAGGAAAAAAAAGGCAGCCCGCATAACAAATAGAAGCCCATCTTGGCGAACAAAAAAAACGGCTAACCGGTGAGACAACGCAACCGGGACAAGTTTGACTAAAAAAAGAAAACAAGGGACAAGCGTGGGATCACCTGTGTATAGTTTTTAAAGACAAAACAAAACCAACGGTTCTGGACTTAGACGTGAGATAACTACTCCCTCCGTCCCATAATGTAAGACGTTTTTTACCACTAGACTTGGTATCCCCAACCCATCAGGGTTCAAATCGTGTCAGATTATTATTCTGGATTTATTTCAAGATTTCGGCGACGCGCTTTCGGTGGGAGGAGACGTTCGCCGACGACGAAGCGCTTCTGATGACTTCAGAATCTCAAGATGATATCTTGTTTCGATCTCTGGAGGCTTATAAGGGTAGGGTGTGCGTCAGGTTCACAAGTGCTATGGGATAGAGAGGGTACTATGGGATTTGCAGTGTCGATACTGACCTTTTCATGCACCAGGTTCACAGGTGCGTCGTAGGACTCAGAGCTATCGTTGACCGGTACGTACTGGTAGGCGACTGGATACGCCAACTTTGTCGTGGCTGCATGGAACACGTCGATGCAGTAGCCTGTGATCGTTGCTCTCTCCACCCTTGGATCGCCAGAGATGTTCACAAATTGACGGAACCCACGCTTCACCGGGACAGCGACACGGAGCGGGTGTCCGCTCGGGTCTCGCTCCACCCGGCCGGAACGGCCGCCGTCTCACCTGGCCAGAGGATCTGTTTCAGCCCTTTGCCGCTCCCGGGGTACAAGCTCGTGGAGATCCCAGCCTCGGGCGTCCAGAAACCGATCGTCCTCGCTCCCGTGCCTATGACATTCACGATCTCGTACGCCGAGGTCTGCGGCTGTCCGTCGACCAGCCTGAAGCTTCCGGCCAGGCCATGGAACCTGGTGTCGAGCAGAGTGTCGGCAAGCGCCGTTGAAGCTCGTGTCGTTCGGAGGAAGGTCTCGGCCGCCGTGGCAATCGCCCATACCGTGTCGTACGACCAGAGTAGCCATACTGGCACGCTCGGGTCGTGCACGGTGTCATAGGTACCCAGGTTCTCCTGCCGAAACCGCACCCGGAACCGTCTTGACAAGTTCCTAGCTTGGTCCATAGCCTGCACGTGGGCTCTCAGGCTGACAACCCCCTGCATACAAGCAACGTCGCCGGGGTTGAGGCTGTCCGCTTCGTCGCCCACGGCGGTCATGGCGAGCCACGCGTACCCATCTGATACCATGCCGGCGGCCATGGCCCGGTGGAAGAGCCGCGCGGCCAGAGCGGGCGACATATGCACGACGAACACCCGCGGCGGCATCTTCTTCGCCGCGAGAAGCACCGCGTCGAGGCGGCCGTCCGTCGCGTCCGCCGGCACAGCCACGCTGTCCATGACCCCGCGTATGCGGTGCCCATGCCCCTGGAACTCGTGGACCAGCGCAGAGACGATGCTGACGCCGTCGGTTGACTCCTCATGGAGCACGACGGCCGCGCGCCATTCGAATGCCTCTAGGATCGCAGCAATAGGTGCGGCCTGAGAGTCGCGGTTGGCTGCGCTGTGCACAAAGAAACGTGCTCTCGACGGACCTGGGGTCGGCGAGCTGCCGGAGAACGGAAGGATCGGGATGTGGCTGCGCTTCGCCAAGTTGGCGAACAGCTCGGCTTCAGATGACGTCTGTGGCGAGATGATGATGGCTTCAACTTTTCCGTTAACGAGCTCATCGGCTGCACAAACATGCATTAGCATATGACCGAGAAGTAAGAATGCTGGATAAAAACTCGAAGTCAGCTAGGAAAATCGGTTAAAAGAAAGCTCGGTAGGTAACCTACGAATAGCGAAACAACAAAATACAAATGCTACGAAACAACGGTAAACTATTCAAAACTACCCCAGCATTTTAGGGAGTAGGCAACAAATGTCAATTTAGTTAGTAACTTTTTTTCTCCCTTAAAAAGTTAATAACTTTCTAAGTAATGCATGTATCGTTCATTTAAAAAAAAATGTAAAGTACTGGCCACGTAGACACCGACATGGCAAAATTAAAAAGAACAAAGGAACACCAACTTAAACACAAAAGATCGGCAGCCAACAAGTAGAATTACAATCAAGATCAAATAATCTCCTTAGCTTGAAGCCACCATCCGTCATCTTTCTGTGGCACACCACAGGTCCATAACAACCACCGAACGAGAAGGGGGCATAACACCTCTTCACCAGAACTCGGTGCGGCTCCATGACTGATCTGCAACTTTTCGGAACTCTAAAATGGCTTGCCAAAGGCAGAGCTATTGCCGTTTAAAGAATCTGGTCGATGCGGAACCCGAGACATGCATCAAACTTCAGATTTGCCACCCCTGTGATGATGTTAGAAAAGGAAACATAATCGTCAACCTTCAACCACAAATCCATTGTTTTTCAGCTATCACCAACGTTGATCACCCGTCGGCACCCGCTCCAAAACAACCTCCCAGTCTCCGTGTCCACGTCGTCGCAACGGCAGAGCCCAAGAACACAAGTCCAATACAAGGATGTCGCCGGCGTCACGTCATCCCCGTTTGAACAGACTGGCATACATATCTATCATTGACCATAGAGTAGAACGTCATGTCAAGGATGGATCTGGAGCTTATTTGTTCAATGTCGTTGTCACCACTGCTGGAGCCAAGACGTCGAGCGACAAAAACCTAAGCTACTAGTGTCCTAAATCCACATGTTAATATTCATCTACTCATACACAAGTATAAGTGTAGGGTTATTTCCGTGTGTACTAAACTACATACAAATCTAACATTATCAAATCGTGTGTTAAAAAGAAACATTCCCAAATCATTAAATATACTACCGAGTGGTTGCCTTGCCAAGAAAATACTCACTTCGCCCCATAATATAAAATAATATAAAATCATTTTATAAGCTAAAACAGCTTGCAAACGATCTAATATTATGGTACAGAGCGAGTAGATGCTAAGCGGCAGAAAGTTTGACTGAACATAGGGAATTGACACTAACTCTTTTTTTTACAGTATACTGTTTTTGACTTTTCAATTATAAAATACAAAACGTGAACCGAGGAAGTATGGCTTTCAAGGCGTTGGGGCACGTTTTGATAGAGAGTCATTGTCGTTACTCGTCACGAAAAAAGAGAGCCATTAGGACACTCGGGAAAAAAGATCATATATCTGAAAGTGTTGGTTGTCGTTGACCATTAATAATGTATTTTATTTTTTTGTGAGGAAATAATGTACTCCCTCCGTCCGGGAAAAGTTGTCCAGCGCTTAATTCATTTTCAAATTTGCAAAAAACCTTTCATCTTCAAATCTCTTGCTAATCAGCCCCCGGTTGCTTCTTCCTCCTTTCTCCGTCCGCCGCCTAAGCCACCGTCGGCACCCGCTGACGACGGCCACGACTCCTGCGCCGCCGCTGTGAACCACCGCCGCCCGTGCCCCTGCGCTGCCGGAGGCGAGCTGCACCACCTGTGAACCAACGCCGCCGCCCACCCACGCCGCCCAAGGCGAAGGCGCCATCCACCTACTCCTCCTGGCGACCACCTCGACGGGCGGCGGCTCCACGGCTGAATGGCGCTGCACCGCCGCCATCCTCTCCCGTCGTCACCCCTTCCGCCGCCCAAGGCTGCGCCGCTATCCCTCCCGCCAGCCAGGGCTGCGTCGCCGCCAGACTGCGCGCTACCGATCTCAAGCGCTGGACTGAGCTCCCGACGGGCTGGAATTGAAGCTCATCCTCAACTTCGAGGCCCCGTCGTCTCCCCCACTCCTCTCCTCGACCTGCTGCTCGTCGCAAGTTGCTGCTCCTCCCCAGCGGGCCTGCTCGTGCTGCTGCCTGGAGCTACCCTGCTTGTGCTGCTGCCGGTGAGAAGAAGCTCCAATTTCCGATCCTTGCACTTGTTCATTAATTTCAAACACGGTCGATCATGCTGCCGGTGAGAAGAAGATCCAATTTCTGATCCTTGCACTTGTTCATTAATTTCAAACACAATTGATCATGCTGCTGGTGAGAGTACTGCAGAAATGTTGCAAAAAGATTCAGTTAACACAGAAGTAAACTGAATGTGTCCTTCAATGTCCAAAGTTCATCAGTTAACTGAATGTTAACAAAAGTTAACTGAATCTTTGGATAATTTCTGAACCTCACCTAGAGTAGAAGCAATTTCTGATCTACTGTTGCTGTCAATTTGTTGTCAATTGTTCTAGTTAACTTGTGAGAGATACTACTAGCATCTTCTCTGCATCAAGATCAAATTGCAGTAGATTGTAACGCTATAAGGAATGATGGCTAAGTGGTTGGATGATGATTAAGGCTCGATAAGTCTGGCTAAATTCTGAAGATTGATTATGTAAAAAATAAAGCAACTCTGAAGTCTAAAGCAACAACATTCAGGTGGGCTCTGCATTTATAATCATTTATCCCATGCCAAAGATGTAAACAATATTGCAACTCTGAAGTCTAAAGCAACAACATTCAGGTCGGCTCTGATTTGCATTTGGCTAAATGTTTACCCCATAGTACTTCCCTTTAGGCGGGTACTAATATTGATTTGTAATTTCCTCAAGATAAAAGAACATTATTCAGGAATTTAATATGTGATCACTTTTTTTTGAGCTGTTAGAGCGCCCACAGGAGGAAAAGCTTTCAAAATATGAGCACATAAAAGCAGGGTTGTTAAGCTTATTCTCTACAAGATTACCTTCGTAGAACTATTACACACGATCGAATGTGAGCACATAAAGTGAACTTTCCAAGATTAAGTTAACTTGTGAGAGATACTACTAGCATCTTCTCTGCATCTTCAGTAAATTGTCATTTGGCAGTTTAAAAAAACTCATAAAGTGGAGTAGGAGCATAAAAAATTCAGGGGAGTATATGTTTAGTACTGTCATGGTCACTACTGTCATGGTCTCTACTGCCATATTGTACAAAGAAAAAAAACAATAATGCTTGCAAATTTTGCAAGCACTAGCTTGGAAAATGAAAACACAGACTCATGTTTCAGTTGACAGTGACAAATTTTGCAAGCACTAACTTGGAAAAATCCTACTGCAGTTTACCAAAATTTCCTTAATGTTCATGGAATGTTCTTTCATCAACTAAATTTCCTTGTTTCTGAACTGTATCACTAAAATGATCACGGTCTAAAATGAGAGAAGGACAACATCTCTGAAAACATCCCCAAATCCTTCCTGACAGAATGACAGAGAAAAGACAGCACAATAAGAGTACAAAGTGGCTTACATGATGAGCACAGAGTGAAGGTCTTCACATGCAAACCTGCATCACATAGCTTTTGTTTTCAATTAACCAAAATAACAAAATGTGGATGTTTTAACAGCAGTTTGCTGTCAATTTTAGACTGAGTTTAGTGAACTTGGTAATTTTACTGAGCATAATCCATCACTAGTGACTGAATTTTGATTTTATTTGAATTTATTTGGAATAATATCAACAGGGATACTACAAGGACTAACAAGAAGCTGCTCCTGTAGAATAAAGATCAGGAGCAAATCTGCTCTACAGAGAGGAAAACAAAAATAAGCATCAATAATTGGCATGTTCTGGTATTGATCTTAGCTTATTTGAATTAGTTAACATTACTTAATTGCATATACTAAAGCAAACTTGTGACTAAATTTTTGTGTAGTCTCTTTTGACTAACTTTATTTGAGTTTATTTGGAATTATTCTTCTTCTACTCTTACAACTAGTGTCAACATTCAATTTTGACCTGGAAACAGGGGACTAGGTGGAAATAAATTCTACTGAATTAAAATGATTAAGTTGGAATCTCTCTTTTCTATAGGAGTTAACTGAATTTTGTACTGAATCCAATCTACAGGAGTTGATTGAAATAGTGAATGCATCCATGGATGATGCTACCTAAAACATGAAAGTAGAGATCTACTCCAATTCATGATCAGTAACTGTCCCAATGATGCACACAATTGAGCACACAGTAAACTGAATTCATAGACTGAATTTTACTGAACTTGGTAATTTTACTGAGCACACAATTGAAGTGCTTGTGCATTTAATCTCCACTTCTTTTCTTTTGATAGTGAAATTCAATCTGAATTTTGTAAGCAGAGAAGCAATGTAGTGACTGTACTCCCAAGTTAAATTCAGTCAATGTGTACACAAAGTAGTGATTTTGTCACCAACTGAATTCAATTATCACCAAAACTGTTTATACTGAATTTATACTGTATGCTTATCTACTTTATGTTCACTAATACTGGAAGCATGCAAAGTGCAAGGCTAACTAAATCTATACTGTATGTTCATCTATTGTACTCCATGGCTAACTGAATTTTGTCAAGTACTTTACTCGTACTCCCAATACTCTATGGCTCACCTGCACTAAAAGAAGCAGCATCCATTCCTCTGCAATACTCCATTCCTCCTCCAATCGCTGCACAAACCAATCGCTGCAAAAATCAGCTCACCTGCTTGCTTCACAGACAGACATCACCTGTAAATTCAGAAGACAAACCTGCGCTGTGGGCGGCGGGAGCAGAAGCAGGCAGCAGCGGCGGCGCTGGTGGAGCCAAGAGTGCAGGTCCTCCATCATCATCCCACCAGCTCGAGGAGCAAGACAAGCTGGAGCAAGTCTTCGTCTTCCCATGCCCGGTCGTGTTTCCCACGCCACCGCCGCCGAGCTGGAGGTCTGGAGGAGGTGCTCGAGGACGAGGAGGGTCATCGAGCCGCCGCCGAGCTGGAGGTCTGGAGGAGGTTCTCGAGGATGAGGAGCTCGAGGACGAGGAGCGGGTCATAGCGCCGCTGCCGGAGCTGGAGGTCTGGAGGAGGTTCTCGAGGATGAGGAGCTCGAGGACGAGGAGCGGGTCATAGAGCGCGCTGCCGCAGCTGGAGGTCTGGAGGAGGTGCTCGAGGATGAGGAGCTCGAGGACGAGGAGCGGGTCATCAGCGCCGCCGCCCGGAGCTGGAGGTCTGGAGGAGGTGCTCGAGGATGAGGAGCTTCGAGGACGAGGAGCGGGTCATCAGCGCCGCCGACGGAGCCGGCAAAGCGCGAGCTTTACTGAAAGGGGATCTCTTCCTCTTGATCTCCTAGTGCGGACAGAGAGAAGTGGCGAGACGAGGGGAGAAGGCGGCTGACATGCGGCGAGGCGACAGAGCAAAGCGGCGAGGCGACAGAGTAGGCGGCGAGGCGACGGAGCAGGCAGCCGGCACGTGGCGAGGCGACGGAGCAGAGAAGCAGACAGTGGGAGGGCTGCGTAGTTTGTCGGAAGAAAGGGGAGGTGATTTTCGCAAAATGTCGTTGGGGACAACTTTTCCCGGACGGAGGGAGTATTTCATTTAAATTTGTAAAATAGAAATCGTGTCTGCCATGAAAGTAGTTTGACAATATAGTAATTTATTATTGTTTGCTGATAAATTCAGATAAAGATTAAAGATCAAAGTTGCTCATCAGTGGCTGTATCCTAAACTCACATGAAACGCTAACCTCATGCGAAATCTAGAAAAGGACACGAAGTCGCATGATTTTATTTGAGGATTAGCACGACCATGAGTACCGACGGGGCGGAACTGACCAAATCTAGCAGCATATACAATACTCCTAGTACGGAGGCCCGATCGAGGATTAGGACGCACTCACCGGCGTATGCTGCCGTGATGACCTCTCCGCGCGAATCCCTCACGCGCAGCTCCACCCGCGTCGTGGAGTTGGCGCGCGTGGCGTAGAAGTCGTCCAGGGCCATGGAAATGCAGGGGAAAAAGTCCAAAACAAACCCTGAACTTGTAGGCTCTAGCTAAATCGAACCCCCAACTCACAATTCCTGAAATTGGCACTCTGAACTCACTAATCCTGGTCTAAATCGAACCCTGAGTGCGTTTTAGTGGGAAAAACGCTGACGTGGCATTAGTCAACCGGGATTGACCTTACTTGTGGGCCAGCCAGTGGTTACTGAAGCGAGCACGGCGCTAGACTGGGAAATTTGGGGAGGGAGAAGCTAGGGTTAGCGGCGGCAGGGGAGACGGGCGCAGAGCACGGCGGCGGCAGGGGCGACGGGGCGCAGAGCGGCGGCGCCGCGATGTCGTGGACTTCCGAGGCTTCTTCCGCCCCCGGCTTCCGTCGCGCCAGTGGAAGGAGGGACATGGATTCGAGGTCTCCGGTCGCTTACAGGGAGAGCCCAATGGCGTACGAGCCGCCGAAGTTGTGCCACTGCAGACAACCACGGAAGGCGCCGAGATGGATCTCATGGAGCCGTCAAAATCCCGGCAGGAGGTACTACGCGTGCGTAGATGCAATGGTGAGCCCCAATTTGAGTGCTCATATCCATTCTCTTCTGCTCATTTGTTGGTTTTGTCTGAAATTGATTGATTTCTTGTTCTTGCTTCATTTTTGTTGAATAGCATGGTGGATGTGGCTATGTGGAGTGGCATGATGATCCTTTGCCCAAGTTTTTTAGTGACTTGATTGGAGATTTGAGAGATGAGGTGTGGAGGCTAAAGGGTCAAAGATCTGTGGTTCCGATCAAGAGGAGTGCCCAAATGTGCTTATGCCTGGACATGATGCATCAAGGGTTATGGCTCTTGAGCTTGAGTTAAAGGAGAGGAATGCAGAGCTGGAAGCAATGAAGGGGAAATATAGGAATGTGGTGATGGTTTTCATTGTGTTTGTGGTGGGTGTAGTTGTTGGGAAAATGCTAGTGTACTGAATGTCAGTTTGGCAAGTGAAGTTAGTATGCACTGTAGTCATTTTCAAGTTAGTATGCAATGGTTTGTAATGGAATTTGTGATCTGGGTTGTTATGTATGAACATGTGTTCTGGCAGTCAATGAAAATCAAGCTATATAATTCTATCAATTTGATCTGTATATTTGCTGCCATTTGGAATGTATGCTATTTCATCAATTGACTTGAAATTTTGCTGGCATTGTAAATAGATAACTAAATGAAATAGATAGCATCATAGGTACATAGCAGTGACATCAAGAATTAGAGCAAATATCTCGGCTTCATAAGTACTAGATAGCATCTGCAACATCGAATCCATGTTTGCAAATGTTACAAAAGCTGGTGCACTTTCAGGTTTGCAACAAGACAATCGGATTATAAACATAGCATTAATGTTTGCAACACTAGAAACTAAGCAAGATTGCACATTGCCACTAGCAGTGAAGTACTGAAAGCTTGGTATTGAAGATGCAGGGGCTCTCTTCCTCTTCTTTGTGGAACTTGTAGATGGCCCAGCTTGTGAACTTGTAGATGTCTTTCTTGGTGGCTTAAATGTGGATGTTCTTGCAGGGCCAGTAGCTACTCCACTTGATCTTGCTTGGGCACCAACTGCAGTACCTCTTGTTGTTGCAAATGATGTAGCTTGGGGGGCAGGAGCTGCACTTGATCTTGCTTGCACTTGGGTACCAACTGCACTTGCACTTGCTGCTGCACTTGCTCCAGGATGCTACAAGTCAAGAAATAATGTTAAATTGCATGAACTGAATTACGTCTGATGCCTTACAAATCATGTTAAATTGCATGAACTGAATTACCTCTGATGCCTTGCTTTTTTTGGTAGTCCTCACAAGATGTGCATTCCTCTTCTTGCCACTCTCTGGGTTTTTCTTGCAACTTCCCTTGTTGTGGCCAGGATTATTGCAGAGTGAGCAAGTAATTACAGTGCCATGCTTGCTCATTTTGTTGGTAGGCTTAGGTTTCTCAATCTCTTCCCTTCTCCTGTCATTCTTCTTTGGCCTGCCTGGAATTCTTACATTGACATAGTCTGGAGCTTCTGGCCTAGGCTTTTCTCAGAAATTGGCCACATCTCTTCACCTTCTACTGGCTCTAAACAATGCTCATATATTTTGTTGAAGGTATCAAAAAAGTAACAAGGAGCAATATAATCTTCCACTTTCTTTCCACACTTATAGATAGCAGTTATTGCATGAGAGCATGGGAGACCAGATAACTGAAAATAACCACATGAGCAAGTCCTATTGTCAAGGCTGACTGTGTAACGCCTTTTCCTTCCGATTAGTAATTTCAATTCAAAGCCATCTTTGCCATTCCGAGCACCTCCATGAACTGTGTCCTTGCTATGCTGCTTTTCAACTTATTAAATATGCTTGGACATATTTTCCCATGAAACCTTGCACCTTTCTCCCTTTGTTCCTAAATTCTAGCTAAAATTTTCTTTCTTATCTTCTCTTGCATTGAGATTAAGGGATAGAACCTTGCTTCAATAATGGCATGATTGAAAGATTCACACAAGTTGTTGTCAATCGACTCACGAAAGAACCAACTGCAAAAATGCTCTTGCCCGGTGTCCACGGCTCTATGTTCATGATATCCTTTGCACCCTCTGGTGTTTCTTGTGCTAGCTTTGCCTTGTAGTGGTTGAAATCTTGTTTGTTGGATGCTTTGGCCACTGCCCAGAATTTTTTCTGCCATTCATGTGCCCTATGCTTCTTCCTCCAATTGGCATAGATATGTCTAGCACATTGTCTGTGCTCTGCATTTGGAGATAATCCTTCATGGCATTGATCAAACCCTTTTGCTGATCAGAAATGAAGACCCAGCCAGCTCCATTATTGTTAATGTCAAGATCCTTGATAAGCAAGCCAACAAACCACTTCCAACTCTCTTTAGTTTCCTGCTCAACAACTGCCCAAGCCACTGGATACATTTGGTTATTGGCATCTCTGGCAATGGCACACAACAACTCTCCCTTCACTGCTCCTTTGAAAAAACAACCATCTAAACCTATTACTTTCCTGCAGCCAGCCTTGAATCCCAATTTCAAAGCATTGAAGCACACATAAAAGCTTTGGAAAACATTTTGCACCTTGTTGGTAGGATCCAAGCACACCGCAATCTGTGCTGCCAGGATTACTTCTAAGCAACTCCATTTGGTAATCAAATACCCTTGTGTACTCATTTTCATGTCCGCCTTTAACTTGTCCATCACAATCTTCTTTGCATGCTTGCACTTAGAAGTGGATACATCTGAAAACATGTCCGAAGCTACTTGTTGCCTTCATGCTCTCAATCTTCCACATTGGATTTGCTACAATAAAATGCTCATACCTTTGGGCAATTACTTTGCAGTCACTAATTTGTTCTCTCTATTCTGTGCACAATGGTGCTCATCATTGAAGGTAATGATCTGGAACCTGCTGGTTCTTAAGGTTTTGGCAGCATAAAGCAGCCAAGGGCAACGAGGCCATCCACACTTGGCCCTAACTCTATCTGACTCAGACTTAAGAAATTGAATGCTTCTTTTGGTGGCAATGCCATACCTCTTTAGTGCTTTCACCAACTGGTTCTTGCTTCTGAACACCATTGTCAAGCTGAAGTGTGGAATCTCTGTGTCATTATTGTATCTAGGAAACTGGCTCTTCCTCCTCACCACTTGTCCATCAGAATCTTCATCATATGAGTAATCCTCATCAGATGAATCATAGGCCCAATCTTTCTCATCTGCTTCTATTTGTTCCTCCATATTTGCAATGAGCTCAACTGGAACTAGAGCTGTGGAATCTCTCTGAATCCAACTCTTGGTGTCTCTCATCTTCTTCTTAAATTTTCTAGCATGCCTTCTTAGCTCCACAACTTCTGAATTTTCCCCACTGTCCTCACTGTGTGGCTCATATTCGTGGTCAGAATCAGACTCACTAACTGAATCTTCAGCAATTGGTGCTTCACTTGATGCTTGAGTTGGATTTAACACCTGGGAAACTGGAAGCTGGGAGCTTCCTACCACTTGCTCTGCTTCAACTTGCTCTGCTTCCACTTGCTCTGCATCCACTTGCTCTGCATCCACTTGTTCTGCATCCACTTGCCTTCTTCTTCCATGAACTGGCTTAACTGGATTGCAAATTACTCGAGTGATCACACCGGTATCATCAGGAACCATAACATGCTCTGCTGTGATGACAATGTCGGGTTCATCATCAGCATCAAGTACCTCCATCATCTCATCATTTTCAAAATCACTCCCACTGCTACTATGCTCACTGTCCTCCTCTCCATGATACTCAACATATATGTCAGCCTACTCCTCCCACATCGTGTACTCTCCCATCTTGACACATTTATGTCATCATTCGTAAACATCAAGCCATCTCGCCATTGATTTCCCTGTATCTCAAAATAAAATTTCATTGATTCCTTCAACTGCATATGATCTTTCGAAACCCTTTCACCTCCTGTAGTGACAACTTATCCTCTCAATCTCGACATCTCATCATCCCCCAACATATTGCAAATTTGGCCCCATCTTGATGAAATCGCCACCAAAATGGAATCTCACGTTCAAGATCTCCGTCGGATCCATGATGAAACTGAAATAAACAGAAAAATATCACTTGCCCGCACTACTACTACGAACCCCAACTCACAATTCAATACAAAAACATACCCTCTTCACATAAAAATCATTCCTTTCCCTCCACAAAATACTGCAAATCCCGCCTAAAACCCTAACCCTAATGTTGTGTGCAAAGGTCAAAAAACAGTGCCAAGAGGAGGAGAACGTCAAGACATACCTTAGCCCGTCGCTTTCGTCGTCAGGCCGGCTAGATCGCCGCCGCCGTCGATCACCCGCCTGCCGCCATTGCCGTCAAGGAGCAGAGAAGAATACAGGGCCGCCTCGATCGCCGTTGGATGGGCTCTCGAAGTGGGACGGGCCACCTTTCTACGCACCAAACGGCCATCTCTCACTTTCCACCAAAAAAATTAGCAATCCCGGCTGCTACTAGCCACGTCAGCAATCCCTGTTTGGGAAGGGCACTCAGGGTTTGATTTAGACCAGGATTAGTAAGTTCAGAGTGTCAATTTCGGGGATTGTGAGTTGGGGTTCGATTTAGCTAGAGCCTACGAGTTCAGGTTTGTTTTGGACTTTTTCCAAATGCAGGTGAGGCTTTTTCTCCCCGTATCGCTGGTGAGGTCCAGCACGGCGCCGACTAGCACCGGCGCTGGCTCCGGTGCGGCCGAGCAAAGCACGAGCAAGGAGAGGACTGCGGAACCAGCGACGGCGAGCTAGCGCCTCGTTGACCCTGCCATAGGATGTGAGTCTTCTGCTGGGTCTATTAACCGGAGTATCTTCGTTGGTTTACGCGTGATGCATCACATGCATATATAGACGCAGCAGTGTGAACCGCAAGGGGTTGCGAAATTTCCTGCACTAGAGCCCGATCACGTCTCCACCTCAATGCGAGGAAGCTTCTGTCCTCACGGCATCTCCGACGCCCATCCGCAAACCTCCCGCATACATCTGGACCGTGCTGTCTCGGAAGCCATCCAACACGGTCCTACATTGGTCCGAGGCGCGGTCCACACTTACTTTCTCCCGCAAATCAAAGACAAATGTGGGGGCTTTGCGGGAGTCCAGACCGCTCCCAAGCCCGCTTCTGATCGCCCTAACCCATTAAGACCCATCCTCCATCCCGCGCGCTTTCGGTCAGCGCCACTACGGAGTGTCAGTGCCCCAATTCATTCCCGGCCAGAGCGGACACGACCGCTCACTTGCGCTGGCTTTGAAACGGCGCGCCGGCCGAGAGAGCGTCGGTCACGCCACTTCCTGGTGTAGGCGACTGTTGCGCGTTCAAACGACACGACGGTCGCCCGTCTGTCAATCTGCCGCCCACATTGATGGCACACGGTTGTCGAGGCGTCTCCTCCGGCATCACCCATCCGTCCCTCTGCCGCCCACAATTGCTATATAAACCGCTGCCTCGGCCATAGTCGCAGTCGTCCATCTTCGATCCCTCTCCGCACCACTCCACCATGGAGGACTCCCTCGCCGCGGCTCTCTGGGACGGGCTAACGCCGGACTAGAAGAAGGAGATGGCCACCATTGCCGCAGGCTGACTAGCCAGCAGGTAGCCGGAGGACGACGACGTCTGAACGAAGGACGCTGCCGATGAGGAACCGGTGCCACCCTCCTGCTACTCCGCGCTACCCTCGCCGGTGCATTGCACCATGACCATCGGTGAGCCCGTGCCCATTACATGGACATGGTGCGAGTGGAGCAGTTTCGGAAGGCACTGGCCGACGCCGCCTACAAACACCACCTCCTTCAGGAGCACATGCAGGCGGAAGAGCAGCTCGCCGCCGGCAGGGCGGTCGCGCCGGACGCGGACCTAGCGGAGCAGGAGACGCTACTGAGTCCTACCGCTCCGCCCGCGAGATCCGCCCCGCCTGCTGGTGGTACCGCTAGCTGGTGGCGAAGGTGGCGCCCGCTTACAAGGTGTGCAACGACGCTGTTAAGGCGGTGTTCGGCGAGACCAACGAGGAGTAGGACATCGCCGAGGCAGTGCCCCGCCATGACGACTACGAAGCCAGCATGTCCACGAGCGCCGCCGGCAGCGAGCAAGAGTAGTGCACGATAGGTCGCCCCCGCTCGTGTCCCAGGAAAGCGACCGCTCCTCCCCTCCCGTTAACATTAAGCTTGGCGGGCTCAACATCGGCGAACCGATTCTATGCTCCTCAGTTCTAGTTAAACAGGACCCAGGTTGGACTTTGTACTCGTGATTCCTTAGAGCAACTCCAACGGGCCGACCCAAATGAACACCATTTTTATCCGTTTTTTATCCGTTTGGGTCGCTTGTCCGCGTCTCCGTGGTCATTTTTTCATTTGGGTCTGCGAGTGCGCCCAACGGCAGCGAGACCCATTGTCGACTTGTCCGCCTTGGCATTTCCTCAAACACGTAGCAGGCACGACAGGGGAGCTCGCAGCGCGCAGGAAGGCTGACGGGCGAGCTCGAACCCCACAGCGGGGGCGGCATGGCGAGCGCCACGAGCGCGAGGGCGCGGCGGGGCGAGTCCAGCGCTGCCGGGTCGGGTGCGGCATGGCGGGACGTGGCTGGCGCTTGATCATGGCAAGGCGGCGACTGGCGGCGGGCGGCGGGCGGGATGATGATGGCGGGGGGGGTGGTGCAGAAAAATAATATATAAAAATAAAAGCTGGACTAGCTACTCTCTAAACTATGCTACATGCATAACGAAAGCAAACTAAAATGCTGATACAATAATATCAGGATTACTGCTAAAAGTCACGGGCGCGGGGTTGGCGAGGCCGACGCCGACACGTCCGCCTCATTGGAGCCGTTCGATGTGCAGCGGGAGCTCCATCTCCTTGGGCGGCGGCGTCTGCGGCCTTGGCCACGAGCTTGAGTGGCGGCGGCGCCTCGGAGTCTCGCCAGAAAGGGATTGGCGATGGCGTGGCTGCTACATGGGCGGCAGAGGCGAGGTGTGCAGCGAAGAAATAGATAAAAAATAAAAAAGGTAGGTGAATGGCAGGTGGGCCAGACCAGACAAACTACAGTTCCCTGCTCATGTTTTCATATCAGCCAACTAAAAGAACACTTGGGGAAGAAAGCAGTTCCAAGCCCAGATCTACCCATGGTCAATGATGATGGTACCCTGGAGACGGCTCCTACCTTGGTGTTACAGGTGAGACAAATTCCAAGACACAACCTACCAGTGGTGCAATGGTGTTAGTACAGTGAGAAAACCTGTCTCCAGCAGACGCCATTTGGGAGGATGCTGATTTCATCAAATACACGTTTCCTGAGTTCTTTCGCCTTACATCGGAGTCATGGTGGGGGTCTTCTTCTACTACACCGCGAGGACACGTTTCTCAGAGAGGAGCAATGTCAGGTAGTACCACTATTGTCGCTACCTGACAATAAACTGAGGGCTCCTTTGATTCAAAGGAATTGCATAGGATTTTTGGAGGATTTGAACCTTTAGGAATTTTTCCTGTGATGCTCGTTTGATTCGTAGGATTGGCATCCTTAGGAATTTTTCCATAGGATCCATTTGTACTACATTTTGGAGGAAAATTTCCATCCACTCAAACCTCTTTGTAGAATTCCTTTGTTTTTCCTGCGCTATCAAACATTCTTTGAGATCCTATAGGATACTATGGGACATGTCATCCTATTCCTGCATTTTTTCTATTCCTTCATTTTTACAATCCTGCGAATCAAAGAGGCCCTGAAGATGTATCAAGTTCAAAATTCAGACCGAAGAGGATAACACTCGGGTTCTGATGGACAGGATGACTCCTTTTACCGCGCATCCGTCCGTCCACTTCTAGTTACCGTTATTACAGTAGCAGATGAGCCGGCGGGTTAAACCCCTTGCCTTCTTAGGCCGGGGTGTGGCTGTGATGGATGCAATTGTAAGAATCATTCGCCTCTAAGGCAAACATATACTCTTACAGTAGCTACAGTAATTGTGAGAATCATTCACCCCGGGGCCTGCTCTGCCTCTCCCGCGGCCGGCCCCTCATGATCTCGCTCGTTTGCGCCACGGCGCCCCTCAAGGGTGTCCAAGATCCAAACTCGAAATCTGTGTGGCAACAGCCAGGGAGCTCCGGCTGGATCCGCGGCCACAGAGGCGGACAGGTGGATCAGGAGCATGATGCACGAGACCAGGACGCTGGTGAGAAACAGCCCGCCGAAACTCCTGAGGTCGAGCCCTCTTTGCTCGGGGGCGCCGTTCACGCAGGCCCCAGGGTGGCCAAACCACTTGTTCTCGAAGCGCGCGAGCTTCTCCTCCTCTCCCAGCTCAAGAATGGCGCGCGACATGTCTAGCGCCAGAGGAGATCCCATGGGGAACACCTGAAAACAAGCATTCGTGTTGTAGCCGTATACATTGGAGTTGGAATATGAAATCTTGAAAAATAAAGATAGGGAGCATGCATGGATACATACAAATCCAAACCCGGCGCTCTTGTAGGTTGGGCCGGCCATGGAGTAGCCTTTGCAGTAGCGCGACAGGAAGAGCCTCAGATAAGGTGTTCCGTAAAAGATCGCCGAGACCCCTCCGTTCTCCGATCCTCTCTTCAGGGCATCAGCATACTCATCCATGGTCGCATACCCCCTTAACTTGGACTCGTCGTAGCCCATGTCCTTCATCAAGGCAGCGATGAACGAACCTTGTTGGTACCCCACGTAGTCCCTCTCTCCGAGGATGTTTATGGCCGATCTAACCAGCTTAGCCGTCAGCATGGACGTCAGGCTTGCTGTGTAGCTTGTTGTGAGAATGAACACGGCAAAAACAGATATGATCAGCACGAGCCTCGACAGGTTGCTCGTCAGCTTCTCCCCTGCAACCAAATGACAAGTTCAGAGCTTCTCCCCTGCAACCCAAAATACAATACATGTTCGGCTATATATGTGTTGTGCTGGTAGATGTATACTGTGGGAGAAGACTAGGGTTGAGAATGCAAAGTAGAACACGAGGCCGAATTGCTTCCAGAAGGTAAATCCAGGTCGAGCAGGGTTGAGCTCGATTAGCCACACGACGAAGCTGGTGAAGATGAAGAAGGCAACGTAAGCGAGCCAGAGTTTTGGCGTTAATGGCTTCACAAAGATCCACATGCTGCTGCCCTTTTCTTCGTCCGCCACGATCATCGACCACCCGAATTCGGTGAACGGCACCGTGAAAGACACCAGCTTCATCCGGCTTGCTGTGATCGTCATGTCTGCGACCACCGCGTCGGCTTTCTGCAACGGCGAGATTCAATCGAGTTAACAACATAGCTACTCCCTCTGTCCCATGATATAAGAGCGTTTTGACACTATTAGGTCTATCTATGTCACGTCTAGATGTAAGATAATATCTACTAACATCTAATATGACGTCATGCTACATTGTGGCCCCTCACGTTGACTACGTTCGCTCCTTTCCTCCAGTTTCGAATCGTTCCCTAGGCCTGTTTGATTTTTCCCAAACAAATGGCTCGTGCATGTTAGCGCGCGTCGCTATTCTGATGCAGTGACAACGCCATATAAATGCTACAGTAATTCTTGCATGCTGGTGTTTGTGTTGCGTCACAGTAGATTTTCTTTTGCTACTGTAGCTTTGCATGCGGGTGCAGCGCTGCCCTATCCCATCCTTTTTCCTTTGCTATGCTTTCCACATAGCAAAGGGGCCACACAAAAAACTCATGAAACTTAAAAATGTCACATAGAACTAAAACAACTTGTAAATTTACAAAACTTGAAAATGAGAACACCTATTGAAAACCTGAATATATATTGTCTAAAATTCTAGAATATTTTTTGAATTGGGGAACACAATGTTGTAAAACGCTAACATTTTTTAAAATTCCATAATATTTTTAAAAACATGATCATTTTTTAATTGGTGGACAAACTAGCCTTATATACAAAAGGATATGCCTAAAAAAGGGCATGTATCATTTGTATACAACTATGAGATTTCGAAAAAAGGTGGGGAACGAACTCAATGGGTTGGGAACTAAAAATCATATAAATGGTGACTAAACAAAACACATGAAAACTTAGATCCCTCCGAATTTGTTGCATATCTTAAATTTTTTTTGAAGATGGTCTTGCAACTGGGACATTTGAAAAATGGGTTGGGCGGAAAAAGGAAAAAAGAAACAATGTTAAACAGCTAAAATAGGGCAAACAAAGAAAAGCTGAAATATTAACTATCAGGGTCGGAGCTCACATTTCGCGTATTAAAGATGGAATTTACCTCGGATAAAAATTAATCGCTCACCCCCAATGGCAAGTTGATGTGAACTTGTGATTGTGTCAAAAAAACTTGGAGCCCAATTGCAAGTCAGCGGTGGACTTGCAACTTGGGCGAAGTATAAAAAATGATGACCTACTCGCAAAAACGAGAGTGGGCGTGTAACTAAGGCAAAAAGGTTAAAAAACACGATTGCAAGTAGAGGGTGTGCTTGTAACTAGGAGCAGAGAACAAAAAAAGGTCAGTGCTAGTTGTAAGCCAAGGGTGGACTTGCAAACTAGAGCAACAAAAAAAAAATACTTCGAGCCTATTTGCGAGTTGATGGTGGACTTGCAACTGGGATGAAAACAAACTACTAGCCCAGTTGCGAGTCGAGGATGGACTTGCAACAGGGATAACTACAAAAAAAACACGAGATGATTTGCGAGTCAAGCATGGACTTGCAACTGGGCCAACTACGAGCCTAGTTGCGAGTCAAAGGTGGAATTGCAACTGGGATGAAAACAAACTACAGACCCAGTTGTGAGTCGAGTGTGGACTTGCAACTGGGATGAAAAATATATTATGGGCTTAGTTGCGAGTCGAGCGTGGACTTGCAACTGAGATAACTACATAAGACTATGATATCAAGTTGCGACCGAGGGTGGACTTGCGACTAAGATGAAAACAAACTACGAGCCCAGCTGCGAGTCGGACGGTGGACTTGCAACTAGGACAACAACAAAGCTTTGGGCCCAATTGCGAGTCGAGGTTGGACTTGCAACTAGGATGAAAAAAAATTATGGGCTTAGTTGCGAGTTGAGAGTGGACTTGCAACTAAGATAGCTACACAAAACTACGATACCAGTTGCGACCGAGGGTTGACTTGCAACTGGGATGAAAACAAACTATGGGCCCAGCTGCGAGTCGGACGGTGGACTAGCAACTTGGACAACAACAAATTTTTGGGCTCGGTTGCGAGTCGAGGGTGGACTTGCAACTAGGACAACTACGAAACTATGAGACTAGTTGCGAGTTCAGGGTGGACTTGCAACTGGGATGAAACAAACTAAGGCCCCAGTTGCAAGTCAAGGGTGGACCCGCAACTAGGACAACTACACAAAACTACGATACCATTTGCGTAGTCGAGCGGACTTGCAACTAGGATGAAAAATAAAACATATGCCCAGTTCTGGGTTGAGGGTAGACTTGCAACTAAGACAACTACGATCTCATTTGCAAGTCAAGGGTGGATTTGTAACTGGGAGAACTACAAAAATACAAGCCTAGTTGCAAGTCAAGTGTCGACTTGCAACTAAGATGAAACAAACTATGGCCATGTTGTGATTCAAGGGTGGATTTACAAACGGGATGAATAAGCAAAACACAAGCTCCAGTTGCGAGTTGAGGGGTGGGCTTGCAACTCAAAGGACTACGAGCCCCGTTGCGAGCAGATTGTGAACTTGCAACTAGGAAAACAACGAAACTATGAGTCCAGTTGCGTATCAAGGGTCAACTTGCAACCAGGATGAAATAAACTGCGGGCCGCGGGCCCAATTACGAGCCAAGGGTGGACCTGCAACTAGGATGAAAAACAAAACACGGACCGAGTTGCGAGTCAAGGGTTGGCTTGCAACTGGGATGATACACACTATAGGCCTAATTATGAGTCGTGGGTGCTTGCCAGTGGGACATCTACACAAAACTACAATATGAGTTGCGAGTCGAGGGTGGACTTGTAACATGAACAACTACAAAAAACTACAATACCAGTTGCGAGTCGAGGGTGAACTTGCAACTAGGATGAAAAACAAACCACATGTCCCATTGCGAGTCAAGGTGAGTTTCCAACTGGAAATGAAACAAATTATGGGCTCAAATGCAAGTATGAACTTGTAACTAGGACAACTACACAAAACAAAAAAATAAAAAGTAATAAAAAGAAAAAGAAAAATTAAGAAACTAAATCGCAACTCAACGGGAGAAGGAGAGATAGAACAATGAGTCATGTTACTCTATACAGAAACAGAACCGCACCCGCAATAGATAGTGAAAAAAATTGCAACCCGCACAAAGTGAAAATTGAAATAACCCTGACAACAGATGCAAGCCACGAAATAGCTCCAGTGCGCGGTGACAAATAACCAGCCACATGGGATGCAAGACACTGGTTGACAATGTGACGTGGGTAGAAATGTTGCACGAAAATTATTGCTAAATCTCATTCCCATGAGTTACAACCTTTTGGAAAAAGAGACCCATATACTAACACCGACGCAAATATGGGAGACAATGAGAATAACGGGCTCCAGAACGACGCCAAAAAACCAGCCCGACAACGCAAACACCAACGCGACACAAGGCACATACATGTGAACAAAACAATTTTACAAAAAAAAAGAAAGATAGAGATATTTAAAATAAAGTAAAAAAAAACAAAACAAAAATCATGAATTTAAAAATAAAATAAAAAAATAAAAAGCGAAAAGGAAACAAATAAATTGAAAAACAAATCATCAAATAAGCAAAAATGAAAAAAAAATGAAAAAACAAGAAAAAAAAGCAGTCACAAACTTCTAGCCAGAAACCGAAACATGAGAAGCAGATAAAAAAATGTTGACTCTTAATTACATGCCGTGCCACACCTACACCTCGTTCTGAAAAGGAACAGAAGCCTAGCATGTATCCGCAGCACTGTGCAGTGCAGCCCGAGATGCGGATCCACAACACTGTGCCATCGCTTCGTTGCAAAAACAATCGTTGATAGCTGCAACGAATAAAGAGGAAAAAAAGGCAGCCCACATAACAAATAGAAGCCCATCTTGGCGAACAAAAAAACGGCTGACCGGTGAGACAACGCAACCGGGACAAGTTTGACTAAAAAAAGAAAACAAGGGACAAGCGTGGGATCACCTGTGTATAGTTTTTAAAAACAAAACAAATCCAACGGTTCTAGACTTAGATGTGAGATAACTATTTCACATCTAGATGTGAAATAGCAAATCTAATTATATTATGGGATAGAGAGAGTACTCACTAGTAGAAAAAGGGTTAAACGTGAAGCACATTAGTGCCGGTTTGAATTTGAGCCGGCACTAATGTATACATTAGTGCCGGTTCCAACGGCTAGCCGGGTCGCTTTCATTAATACCGGTTCGTGGCGAACCTTTAGCACCGGTACTAATGAGAGTGGTGGCAGGATGTTGTCAGACTAGGGCCCCTCCAGGCCCTTTAGTACCGGTTCTTGGCACGAACCGGTGCTAAAGGTCTTCCTACATAAACCCTTCGTCCACCCGAGCTCGCTCTGTTCTTCCCCTTTCCCCTCTCCTCTCTGTTCTTCCCCTCTTCCTCTCGAGCTCATCACACATTTTGCCCAAACTTTGTCAAGATTTGAAGGCCCCTGTCGGTGTCAAAACCGGCGGATCTCGGGTAGGGGGCCCCGAACTGTGCGTCTAGGCGGATGGTAACAGGAGACAAGGGACACGATGTTTTACCCAGGTTCGGGCCCTCTTGATGGAGGTAAAACCCTACGTCCTGCTAGATTAATATTGATTATGTGTGTTACAAGAGTGGATCTACCACGAGATCAAAGAGGCTAAACCCTAGAAGCTAGCCTATGGTCTGATTGTTGTTCGTCCTACGGACTAAAACCCTTCGGTTTATATAGACACCGGATAGGGTTAGGGTTACACAGTAGTCGATTACAATGGTAGGAGATCTACATATCTCAGATCGCCAAGCTTGCCTTCCACGCCAAGGAAAGTCCCATCCGGACACGGGACGAAGTCTTCAATCTTGTATCTTCATAGTCTTGGAGTCCGGCCGATGATGATAGTTCGCTATCCGGACACCCCTAGTCCGAACTCCTCAAGTAGCCCTGAACCAGGCTTCAATGACGATGAGTCCGCGCGCATGTTGTCTTGGCATTGCAAGGCGGGTTCTTCCTCGAATAATTCATAGAAGATTGTGAACACCAGGATAGTGTCGGCTCTACAAAATAAATTCCACATACCACCGTGAGAGAGAATAATATTACACAAGATCAATCTGCTGACGTATTTTGTGGCGTGACGCCGCACCACTACCAAGCCTTTATTCAAATTGTTTTTACTGTTCCACCTCGGTAGCGTTAAGCGGCGGTTTCCTTGGCACGTCTTGCCGAGGCAGAGATCGTGTTCCCCTTATTCGGATTCCCATCAATACGGACGTGGGTAACCCAACGCGCCATTGATTGTGGCTCTTGGGAGATAAGCGAGTTTTACCGGGCGGTGGGGACACATGTTTTTGTCCGCCCATATAAGGGGATAAGGATCTACCCTTTCACCTACGCCTTGTTCCTCCTTTGCTCATCCATTCCCGTGCACTCGAGCTCTAGCGCCCAAGTCCGCACTTTCCTCCTCAACCTTCCCCAACCATGTCAGGAGCGGGAGGCAGATGGATGGCCTCCTCCGTCACGGAGGGGCACACCACAAGACTGCGAGAGGCGGATACTTGTCCGGCGATATCGCGCCTGAGCTGCCCTGGACGCGGGCAGCTTATTCCAACCCCAGTCCCCATGAGAGGGTGGTATTTCTCCCCACTTCCTCCATGGACTAGGTTTTCCACTTCACCCGTTTGTCCGGGGCTCATGTTCTACTACGGCTGGACTTCCATGACCTGGCCCCAATTTTGTCCTCAACGTCTCGGCGTTTATCGTCAGGTGTCTGAGGCCTTCCTGCATCCAGCCCCACTTCGCTTGTGGCTCAAGACCTTGATGTCAAGCGAAGGTTGTGAAGGGCAGCCAAGCGGAGTCGGAGGCGCCATGGTCGGCAAGATGGCCAAAGTCCTATGGCTCGAGGGCTCCTTTGTGGAGACAATAAAGGGTGGCAATCGGGGTGGTTCTACATCACCGAGCCACGCGACCCTGAATGGGTGGCGGCCCCAATTCAGATCTGGATTCCCACACGGCTCTCGTCATGGAAAGAGACGGGCCTGAAGTGGGGGATTTGGGCGAGCTATCCGGACTCCAAACACGTGTCCGGAACCTAGTGGACAAGAATCGTGAGGCTTGTCGGCGTAATCGGTGATGATCATCCGCCGGATTCTCCCATGCCAACAACGGGACTTCAATTTGTGGGAGTTCGATCCGGCACTGACACGAACCTTGAGCCGCTCTTGATACCACGCACGAAGATGCCGGAAGGTGTTGTTCAAGGGCGCCGAAGCCCCCGCATCCGCTAACAAAGATCGCGGATACAGCTCGCGGCGTCAAGCCAGCGAGGTAAGTTATTTTACCCTTTACGGGATTCCTTTTCCATAGATTGACTCTCGTGGGATCTGAAAACTCCCTATTCTTGACAGTGTCGGTTGAAGACGTCCGGACAGATTAACTGTCGGCTCCTTTGCCGAAGACCAGCGGACGCCCGATTAGCGGGGCTGCTGGCTCCGCACCCCATGTAGTGCCGGAGAAGAAGGCCAAGAAGGAGGCTACAGAACTCGAAGGAGCACCCGACGCCAGTCTTGCCGGATTTCAAGCGAATCTTCTCCCGAGGACGAGGAGGAAGAAGAAGAAGCCTCTCCCCCGGGGAGGAGAGGAAAGGAAGGCCGCCCTAACCGGGAGGCCGGAGGGTCCAAGAAGGGAAGAACCCTTCCTCCGGACTTCTCCACCAACGTCGACGACGACGAGGGGGATTGGCCTACAAGGGCCAAGCCCCTGGCGAGATCGTAAGTGCCCGGATACCCATGGCGTTTTATTATTGCAGAGTGTCCTCTAATGTCGAACAATCGTGCAACCCTCCCAAAGGCGAGCTCGCCGATTCATCGAGCGGGTCCCTGGGCTCGTGGAAATGGAGAGTACTTCGCTTCTGACCGCCTCCTCGCCTCATGCTGCGGACAACGCCGCGGCGGGGCCCCAAAGGGGGCTTGGTCCCGAGGAGGTGACGCAGGAGGTGCCACAAAGCAACCCCTCGGACTCCAGGCGCGTGGGGGGCAAGACCCCCAGGGGCTCTAAGGCCGACCCTTGTCCGGACTCAATGTCGGAACCTTCAGTGGTTCCGGAGTCCGGCAAACGATCCCTTCGCAAGAAGGGTAAGACGCCGGTGTCCTTCGTCCAACCGGAGGCACCGGATAGCTTACTGGAGGCGCTCAACGGCGCCTCCATCGAGGAAGAGCACCGCACTGTTATGAGCGCGGTGATCCGGACAGTTCAGTCCGCCAAGAGCGGGCTGACGAAGCTCGCATCAGCCTTCTATCAGGCTTTGAGGTAAGAAATTTTAATATATGTAAATGGTACCGATAGACGGTAGCCCCGATGCTCGGTTCGGTGTTGGAAAGAAAAGCGGACTGAGGATCTTTAGAAAGATAAACGCAGGAGTCATAAAAATATGTCAATATGGGATTGCAGGCTGGTTGCTGACCTCCGCCCGACCGATCATGGAGGTCAATAATTTGAAGAAAAACCTCGAGCGGTCCGAGAACGAGCTCGGTCATGCCAAGAAGCAGCTCGAGGAAAAAGAAGGTGAGTAATACCTTATGAAAATTGTACCTTATAGAAAAGGATTTGGTTGCAAGAAAAATGACAAGGATAACGTGGGTATTGTAGGGTCCACTAACGAGGTGGCGACCCTGAAGGAGGCGGTGGCCGCGGCCGAACGTAATGCGGCCGCGGAACGCACCGAGCGAGAGAAGCAGGAGGCGCGGGTGGCGGAGGTGCAACAAGAGCTCCAGGATCTCGTGAGAAAACATGAGAACTTGGAGCGTGACTCGAAGACTCGAGAGTCTGAGCTTGCAACGGCTCTTGAGAGTGCCAAAGCCGCTAAGGCCGAAGCCTACAAGGCCCTCCAGGAGATTGAGGCGGTGAAGAAAATAGCAGCGGGTAAGGCATTTTTCATGCGAGTAAGCATGTGAGTGTTAATTACCTGTTGCTTACCCGTCGGAGCTCTCGAGGCGTTCGCAGATCTTCTCTCAGATGTGTCCGATGCTGCCGATTCTACCGGGCTGAGGAGGGAGCTCGACGGAGAAAGTCTTCGGTCTCGAGATCTTCGAGGCGGACATCAGTGCCCTTAGCGATCACCAAGCAGCTGGTCGAGCTCCACAAGGCGGCTGAACAGGCCATGAAGGGCCTCATAGTTCAGTGTGGCCTAAGGAGGCCATGCACAGGAGCTACTTGCCTGGTGCGGCGGCTGGTGGATGCGTGCCGTGGGTTGAAGTTATCAAGCATTCCGCTTGTATCAAGGGTGCCCGTCGGGCCTTGCCCGCAAAGGTGCACTAGGGCAAGATGGATGCCTGAAGCTTGTGACGGACCCGCCACCGGAGGGCAAGGAGCATCGCACGCCGAGATGTATTATAAGAGTGTTTGAAGGCGCCCGCACTATTGCGGGTGAGTGTTCCAAAGATGTAATATTTGAGTAGACTTGCATTTTGTTATCCTGCGCTGAAAACTTAGTTCATATCGCTAAGCAACGCTTGTTAATTTAAAATATTACCTTACATGCGGCTGTTTATCAAATCGAGAGATCGCAAGTCGTCGGCTTCAGCCCCCATGCCACGAGTCTGGGGTGTTGGGATAAACTTGAGCGCTCTTGTTCCCATTTTTGGGTCCATCTAGGGAGGCGCTCAACACAGCGAACAAGGCAACCAGACTTATAATGCTTGAACACTCTCACTTAGCCATAGAATTCTATAATTTTAAATTTCGGCGAAGCCCCTAGTCTTCGGAAGGCCGAATTTGGGGCGCTATCCACGCCTTGGCCGGACAGTATCCGGCTCCTCGCTCTAAGCGGCATAAGTCTTTAAGGACTCGCAAAAAACCTCTCGAACAGCGACCGATCTCTCGCCTCATCATGACGGTCAGTTTTAGCTTTCTCCACTGAGGCGTTAACCCAGCCGAACTGGGGCGGAATCGCAGTGGTTCTCCCGATGCTACCTTAGCCGATATAACGGAACGTAAGGTACCAAAACACGGGAGCCGGGCAAACCCAACTATTGACCCAAGACATGATTCGGAGCCGATGCATATAGTGCTATAAGTTCGGGGTGCCGCACTTGTGAAAGTGTTCGGACTCATCACACCATAACGCGGGAAACATAAGCCCCTGGTGTATATTAGCCGTACCATAGTGTACGGATGCAATATGTCGTAAATGAACATATGTATGAAAAAGAAATGCAATTATAAACAAAAAGGTGATGCATTATTTTATTCAACAAGTGCTGCTACAAATGCAGAACGACACAAATAGTGCGATAAGCAAGGTATGAGACTGTTAAACATGTCCCCCTCCAGGGGTAGGCTGCAGATTGGTGTATGAAAATGCTCATAATGGAGACCACCTGTATATTCGTTGTAGCCTTTATCCTTCCCTGGCTGTTGCATCGTGAGTTCGGCAGGTCTGCTGCCGGACAGGGCTTCTGACAAACGGAGTCCTGTGGGTAAAAAGTAAAAGGTAAAAAGAAAAGAAAAAGGAACGACACACTTGAGAGCCCCTGGTGTGGTTGAGCCATAGTCTGGGTTTATCGTGGTCGTGCCCCTCTCCCCATGCCCATGGTATCTTCAGAGCGTAATGGTGTACGCGAAGGACCTGCTTTGACGTTTCAGGGGCTGGGGTTGGGGCCGCACTGCTACGCGTGCTCTGATCGTGCCAGGTGGTCTTGTTGTAAGTTACTCCGGGCGCGCTTAGCTGTGTCCGGCCGCTTAACGGCCGGACTCGAGAATTGCCTTAAGAGGCTGCATTGCACTTCTGCCGCGAGAGCCGCTGTATGTTCCTCCGTGCGGAGAGAGCGTTCAGTGTTTCCGTTGACCGTAATGACTCCTCGAGGGCCTGGCATCTTGAGCTTGAGGTATGCGTAGTGCGGCACCGTGTTGAACTTTGCAAATGCGGTACGTCCGAGCAAGGCATGATAGCCGCTGCGGAACGGGACTATGTCGAAGATTAACTCCTCGCTTCGGAAGTTATCCGGGGATCCGAAGACCGCTTCTAGTGTAATTGAGCCTGTACAATTGGCTTCTACACCTGGTATGACGCCTTTAAAGGTCGTTTTGGTAGGTTTAATCCTTGAGGGGTCTATGCCCATCTTGCACACTGTATCCTGGTAAAGCAGGTTCAGGCTGCTGCCGCCGTCCATCAGGACTCTGGTTAGGTGAAATCCATCGACGATTGGGTCTAAGACTAGTGCGGCGAATCCCCCGTGGTGGATGCAGGTGGGGTGGTCCCTTCGGTCAAAAGTGATCGGGCAGGAGGACCATGGATTGAACTTCGGGGCAACTGGCTCCATCGCGTAGACATCCTTGAGTGCACGCTTCCACTCCCTTTTGGGTATGTGCGTTGCGTATATCATGTTCACCGTCCGCACTTTGGGGGAAACCCTTCATCCTCTATTGTTCGGCGGTTGGGTCTCGTCCTCGTCATCGCTATGCAGCCCCTTTTCATTGTTTTCGGCAATTAACTTGCCTGCCTGCTTGAATACCCAACAGTCCTTGTTAGTGTGGTTAGCTGGCTGTTCGGGGGTGCCGTGTATCTGGCACAAGCGGTCGAGTATTCGGTCCAAATTGGACGGACCCGGAGTAGTTCTTTTGAATGGCTTTTTCCGCTGACCGGGTTTAGAGCCTCTGAATCCGGCATTGACTGCCGTATCCTCAATATTGTCGCCGTTAACGCGGCGTTTGTTTTTGTTACGACGCGGCCTGCCATTTCGGTCCTTGAAGTTCGGACTGCCAGAATTTTTGCTGAGGTTGTTGCTGTGTGCTAGCCAGCTATCCTCACCCGCGCAGAAGCAGGTCATGAGTGATGTGAGGGTTGCCATGGATTTCGGCTTCTCCTGTCCTAGGTGCCGGGCAAGCCACTCGTCACGGATGTTATGCTTGAAGGCCGCGATGGCCTCCGCATCCGGACAGTCGACGATTTGGTTTTTCTTGGTTAAGAACCGTGTCCAGAATTGTCTCGCCGATTCGTCTAGCTGCTGAATTATGTGGCTTAGGTCATCGGCGTCGGTGGTCGCACATAAGTGCCCTGGAAGTTATCGAGGAATGCGGCTTCCAGGTCCTCCCAGCTCCCAATTGACTCTGCTGGCAAGCTGTTGAGCCAATGCCGGGCTGGTCCTTTAAGCTTGAGGGGGGGGGGGTATTTGATGGCGTGAAGATCGTCGCCGCGGGCCATGTGGATGCGAAGGAGATAGTCTTCGATCCAAACCGCGGGGTCTGTTGTGCCATCATAGGATTCAATATTGACGGGTTTAAACCCTTCGGGGATTTGATGATCCATTACTTCGTCTATGAAGCATAGTGGGTGTGCGGCGCCTCTGTACTGGGCGATATCACGACGGAGCTCAAAAGAGCTTGATCTGTTTTGTTCGGCCCGGCCGGACTTACTGTGTCCGGCGCGACGGTTGTCGTCACGTACCATGGGGCGCCCACGCGATCCATAGATCGATCTTGATTGTCTTGCCTTGTCCTCCAATATATCTCGCAGGTCCGGAGCGTTCCCCTTTGGCCAAGTGCTTTTTGAGCGATGTCGGGGTACGGTTCTAGTGAAGGGCCTAGAGGCCTCTCTGTCGCAGCCACGGGGTGGTCGGTCAGCCGTATTGTCTCCTGGTGATGCGGGTTCATAAGCCTCCTCCTCTAATCGGGGGAGAAACTTGCGTTTAGGGTAGCTTTTGGAGGGGCGTTCGAGCTCATGCTCTTCGGCCGCGAGGACTTCGGTCCATCTGTCGGCTAGCAGATCCTGATCAGCTCTAAGCTGTTGCTGCTTTTTCTTTAGGCTGTTCGTTGTGGCCATAAGCCCGCGTCTAAAACGCTCTTGTTCAACGGGATTCTCGTGCACGATTTAATTCATTGTCGTCGAGGCTTGCTTCGTCTTCGGAGGAGGCATATAATCCTCTACCTCTTCTTACGCCGCTCTCTCTTGAGGGCTGGCGTCTTCATCCTCTGCGATGGATCTTCTTTGGAGTGGATTGTCTTCAGCGTTGTCCGGTGTATTGTTATCTCCGGTGCCGGAATCTTCATTCTTGCTGTGGCGGGATTTAGAGCGGCGCCGCTGACGCCGGCGCATGGGCTGCTTCTTGGAGGGGTCATCCTCCGTTGTTCCATCGTCGTTCCCATCTTTTGGGATGTCCACCATATATATGTCGATGACGAGGTGGCCTTCCAAGTGCCCCTGTAGGCGCTGGTCTTGGTAAATCTCCGGCATCGTCGTCCATATCGTCGATGTCTTCGGAGTCGTAGTCTAGCATGTCGGTTAGATCGTCGACAACGGCTACCAAGTGGGTGGTGGGTGGGCGTTGAATTTCTTCGTCGTCCGCATCCCAACATTCCTGTCCGTAATCCGGCCAGGGCTCTCCGGATAAAGAGAGAGACTTTAGTGAATTCAGGATGTCGCCAAAGGGCGAGTGCTGAAAGATGTCCGCGGCAGTGAACTCCATGACGGGCGCCCAATCGGATTCGATTGGCAAGGGCGTGGAGGGTTCGGAGTCCGGAGAGGAGTCCGGCACCCTGGAGTCGGAGTCTTTGCAAAGGACAGGGATGGTGTTCGCGATCGACGCCGAGAGATTGTAGCCCGAGGCGGTGTCCAACGCGCCGTCCTCGATCGGGAATCCGCCCGGATTAAGGGCCGGAGCGGATATCGGTGCGGCCTCCGTGGCTTCGTTCGGCTGCAGAGTTAGATCATGCCCATCGAGACAAAGGCGGCACGCTTGGCTGCGCTCGAATCCGTCAAGATCAAGTCTCCGCGGATATTGGCCGATAGTTTAAGCTTCAAATATGACTGACGGCCAGGGGCGAAGCTTTCGATCTGCTCCAGATGGCCAAGTGAATTGCCCTTGATGCAAAGCCGCCGAACACGAAGATCTGTCCGGGAGAAAAGTCTCACCCGACGCGTCGTTGTTGATGATCGAAGGAGCCATCGGCCTATCGGCGACGACACGAGGAACTCTCAATGAAAGCACCAATGTCGGTGTCAAAACCGCGGATCTCGGTAGGGGTCCCGATCTGTGCGTCTAGGCGGATGGTAACAGGAGACAAGGGACACGATGTTTTACCCTGGTTCGGGCCCTCTTGATGGAGGTAAAACCCCACGCCCTGCTAGATTAATATTGATGATGTGTGTTACAAGAGTGGATCTACCACGAGATCAAAGAGGCTAAACCCTAGAAGCTAGCCTATGGTCTGATTGTTGTTCGCCCCACGGACTAAAACCCTCCGGTTTATATAGACACCGGATAGGGTTAGGGTTACATGAGTCGGTTACAATGGTAGGAGATCTACATATCCAGATCGCCAAGCTTGCCTTCCACGCCAAGGAAAGTCCCATCCGGACACGGGACGAAGTCTTCAATCTTGTACCTTCATAGTCTTGGAGTCCGCCGATGATGATAGTTCGCTATCCGGACACCCCTAGTCCGAACTCCTCAACCCCCATCCATTCAAATGATCACAAAGGTTAGCAACTTTGTCCTTTCATCTCTCATTGCTAGATTAGCTCTTGCAATGCTTTATATAGTGATTAATTTGTGAGTTTAGTAATTTGGGAGGAAATATATATATGTGCTAGTATTTGATTTATATGCAATTTGAGGTCAAAATAACACTTAGTTTGCATATGTAGGTGTGGTTTACTTAGTGCCTTCTAAATCTCCGTCGTAACCACCGCCGATCGCCTCGCACCGTCCCATCACTGGCACCACCTTGTGGTGAGCCTCTTGTTCATGAAATTTTATATAAAAATTGATGTTTGTGTGATTTGGATATATAGTTACTCGATAATTATCTTACCCGACGTTGTTTGTTATACATATAGTGCCATGGTTTTGATATCCGTCCCCGTCGGCCCTCGTCCTTGTTATGATTCGGATGTGGTATATATATTCTCTTTTAAAACTAGTTGCATTTCGTGTTTATGACAAATTATGCCCATAAAGTTGACATAGAAATTTTTTCTAGGAGGTATGTGAACCGGAAATTCCAACCGACCCTATTGTCGAGAGGTTAAATTTAGTTGAAAGAGAAAATGAGTACTTGAAAGAAAAATTGAAAAGAATTGAGGGGGAGAAGATGGAATTGGAGTTGCATGTTGCCGATGTCGTCGATGATTACAAGATCAAGATGGAGAAAATGCGCTTGAAGATTAGAAAGATTATTAAATATGCCATCGATAGTGAGGCTTGGTATCATTATGTTGTTGGATCAATTGTTACCTTAGTTGCGATCTTGATCGCATTTGTTGTTGCATTTAAATGCTTTAGCTAGAGAGTTATTTGTTTGTTGCATTTAAGTGTTGTATGAACTTTATGTATGAACTTGTATTAATTTGGTTTATTCGGTGTTGTGTAATGAAGATGAGCCGGCAATGGATGTACGATGACCGATGCTCTCCCCAGTTCGTTGAGGCGTGCATACTTTTCTCGCTATGGCCGAGGCAAACAAGCGGGCGGATGGTTTTATGCCTTGTCCATGTGCTGGCTGTAAGAATGGTCACAATTACTCTCGCCAAGAACCATTCACGCCCACTGTTTGAGTCCGGTTTCATGCCCCACTATAATGTTTGGACCAAGCACGGAGAAAGAGGGGTTATGATGGAAGACAATGAAGAAGAAGAGGACGACGACAGCTATCCCGCCATGGGTTCCCTGAATACGATGATACAACAATGGGGAAGAAGCTGAGCCGTAATGCGGAAGAAGCTAAGCCGGCAATGCGGGAAGAAGTTGAAGAAGAGGCATCGATGAGCCCGCTGATGATCTAGGCGGGCCATTGCCGATGCAAAGAGAAACTGCGCAAGTGATTTGGAGAAGAAGAAGTTGCAGCGCATGTTAGAGGATCACAAAAATTGTTGTACCCAATTGCGAGGTGACAAGAAAAGCTGGGCACCACTGGAATTGCTGCAATGGAAGGCGAAATGGTGTATCCGACAAGGGATTTGGAAAGTTGCTGGTAATGATAAAGGATATGCTTCCAAAGGACAACGAATTGCCCGAGAGTACGCACGGGTTAAAGAAGGTTGTCGCGCCTCTAGGGTTAGAGGTGCGAAGATACATGCATGCCCTAATGATTGCATCCTCTACCGCGGTGAGTATGAGGATTTGAACGCTGCCGGTATGTGGTGCATTGCGCTATAAGATCAGCCGCGATGACCCTCGGTGATGTCGAGGCGAGCGCCCAGAAGAAGATTCCTGCCAAGGTGATGTGGTATTCTCCTATAATACCACGGTTGAAACGTTTGTTCCAAAACAAATAGCATGCCAAGGCGATGTGATGGCACAGAGAAGACCATAAGAAAGACGGAAAGTTGAGAGTACCCGCTGACGGGTCGCAGTGGAGAAAAATCGAAAGAAAGTACGGGAAGGAGATTGCAGATGACGCAAGGAGCGTATGGTTTGGTCTAAGCGCAGATGGCATTAATCCTTTTGGGGAGCATAGCAGCAACCATAGCACCTGGCCTGTGACTCTATGTTTGTATAACCTTCCTCCTTGGTTGTGCATGAAGCGGAAGTTCATTATGATGCCAGTGCTCATCCAAGGCCCTAAGCAACCCGGCAACGACATTGATGTGTACCTAAGGCCATTAGTTGAAGAACTCTTACAACTGTGGAATGGAACAGTGTACGTCGCGGGATGAGCACATGGGGAAGAATTTGACCTAAAGGCGTTGTTGTTCGTGACCATCAATGATTGGCCTGCTCTCAAGAACCTTTCGTGACAGACAAACAAGGGATACCGCGGATGCACGCGCTGTTTGGATGATACCGACATATATATTTGAATAGTTGTAAGAAGAATGTGTACACAGGACATCGCCGATTTCTTCCGAGCAGCATCCCGTAAGAAAGAAAGGCAAGCATTTCAAAGGTGAGGCGGGTCACCGGATGAAGCCTCGCCACCGCATCGGTGCTGATGTACATGATATGGTCAAGGATTTGAAGGTGATATTTGGAGTTATCCTGGCGGACAACCTGTTCAAGGACGCCGACGGACGCGCACCCATGTAGAAGAAGAAATCTATATTTTGGGACCTGCCATATTGAAAGACCTAGAGGTCCGCTCCGCAATCGACGTGATGCACGTGACGAAGAATCTTTGCGTGACCCTGCTTGGCTTCTTGGGCGTGTATGGGAAGACAAAAGATACACCGAGGCATGGAGGACCAGCAACGATGCACGGAGAAGACGGCATACATCGTGGTCATGCAAGCTACGCCTTACCAAAGAAGAGAAGGAAATCTTCTTTGAATGCCCGCTCGAGATTAAGGTACCGTCGGCTTCGTCGAATATAAAGGAATAATAAACATGGCAGAGAAAAGTTCCGTAACCTAAAGTCTCATGACTGCCACATGATTATGACGCAACTGCTTCCGTAGCATTGAGGGGCTTCTACCGAAAATGTTCGATTAGCCATTGTGAAGCTATGTGCATTTCTCAATGCAATCTCTCGAAGGTAATCAATCCAGAAATCATACCAAGGTTACTGAGAATGATTTGGTGCAATGTCTTGTCGGTTTCGAGTTGGTGTTCCCACCATCCTTCTTCAACATCATGACGCACGCCATAGTTCACCTATGCTTGAAGAGATTAACGTTTTGGGTCCTGTATTTCTACACAATATGTTCCCTTTGAGAGGTTCATGGGAGTCTTAAAGAAATATGTTCATAACCGTGCTAGGCCGAAGGAAGCATCTCCAAGGGCCATCAAAATGAGGAGGTCATTGAGTTTTGTATTGATTTTATTCCTGACCTTAAGCCGATTGGTGTTCTGAATCATGCATAAGGGCAGATGGATGGAAAAGGCACGCTAGGAGGGGAACAAATAATATGTATGGACGGACATTCTCTCACCGAAGCACACTACACAGCTTCTACAGAATTCTGCCTTGGTGGCTCCAGATATGGATGAACACAAGAATTTGCTACGCCCAAACACCCTGAGCGGTCTCGATGACTGGATTACACATGAACAAACCAGGAGTTTCGCCATTGGTTGCGCATACATACCATGCATGACACCTCTATTGAAGATGACCTGTACTTGCTGTCCCGATTACCATCTTGAATATAATGACTTTCAAAGGGTACGAGATAAATGGTAATACATTTTACAAGATCGCCCAAGATAAGAAGAGCACCAACCAAAACAGTGGTGTCCGCTTTGATGCGTAAACCAAGACGGAAAGGAAACATATTATGGTTATATACAGGACATATGGGAACTTGACTATCGACGTGGTTTAAAGGTCCCTTTGTTTCGTGAAAATGGGTCAATATGACACGAGGCGGGTAACGGAAGACCCGCAGACGGAATGACAACAAGTGGATCTCAACAATCTTGTGTATGCAGACGAACCATTCGCCCTAGCCAATGATGTGGCACAGGTTTTCTATGTGAAGGACATGTCTACCAAGCCAAGAAAAAGAAAAGATAAGGAAGCGAATGCATCGCACGATGAGCCAAAGCGGCACATAGTTCTTTACGGGAAAAGAAACATCGTGGGAGTGGATGACAAGACAGACAAGTCAGAAGATTATGAAAAGTTTGATGAAATTGCTCCATTCACAAAGTGAATATTGACCCAAGCATCCCGTTAAATGATGAAGATTTTCCATGGTTACGGCGCAAAGGGACACACGCTGAAGAAAAGTTTCACACCCAAAGATCTGGGATGTGATCGGCTTCACTATCATCACTTTCTTACATGTTTCACACCCAGAGGGGAATCTCTGTAATAGTTAGGGTAGTTATGTGTTTTGGCATTTGAAACGCGAAGAAATTTTATGTGCAAACAAATTCTTTCATGCTTTTACTGATTTTTAAAGTTAAGTTATTCACAAACTAGTGATTCACACTAATTTCAAATAATTCAAAATTTAAACTATTCAAATTTGAAAACTACGGGCACTAACAGAAAGTTTGTAATTTTTATACCTAAAGCAAAAATATTCACAAAGAAACTCTAAATACACAAAAAAAACACAAAATAAATAAAGCAAAAAAAAATAAAAAGCCCGCCTACTAGGCCAGAGCGGCCTGCATACGACTAGAAACCCAACCTGTTGTTGGGCCAGGATGCAGGCTCTTAAAGGCCAAGTGGGCCACAGGCAGCAAAGAACACGAGGCCCAAGAGGGCCTGCTTTGGAGAGGATCTCAAGAGAGCTACCGCACGGGGTTTATAAACCAGGCGGTCGCCCCTCGGCTAGCGAGGTGGGACTAAACTTGTCAAGACCGCACTGCGCAACAAGACCCCTTTAGTACCGGGTCGTGGCACCAACCGGTACTAAAGGGGGGTTTTAATACCGGTTTGTGCCACCACCCGGTACTAAAGGGGTCGCTCTCGCTGCTTGGGCTGGCCAAACTGGCCTTTAGTACCGGTTGGTGGCTCCAACCTCCTATATAAACAACACTTATGAAAATTTCAGTTTTCATCCGCTTCTTCTCCTCTCGCACCGACGCCCGCCGCCCAGACATCTCCATCCTCTCGCCGCCACGCCGCGCTGCCCGCCCCGCTGCCGCCGCCTGTCGCCCCCGCCCCTGCTGCCCCTGTCCTCACCGTCGCCCGCCCTGCCGCCCCGCGTCGTCCCTGTCCCTCGTCTGCCGGCGCCGCCTGACGTCCTCGCTGCTGTCGCGCCTGCCCGTCCGTCCCGTCCCGTCTGTCGTCATCCCCGCTGTCGCCTGTCCCGTCGCCACAAGGCTCGCCTCTGTCCGCCCCGTCGTCCCTCGCCTCGCCGGTGAGCGCGCACACACACACACACATACATTTTTTTTAGTTATACAAATAGTTATAAATTTTTCTGTTTTTTAGAAATTGTTAGAAATTTTTCTGTTTTTCAGAAATAGTTAGAAATGTTAGAATTGTTAGAAATGTTAGAATTGTTAGAAATGTTAGAATTGTTAGAATAGTTAGAAATGTTAGAATTGTTAGAAATTTTCTGTTTTTAGTTATAGAAATAGTTATAAAAAGTTAGAATTGTTAGAAATTTTTCTGTTTTTAGTTATAGAAATAGTTATAAAAAGTTAGAAAAATTTCATTTTTTTAGTTCTAGAAATATTAGAAATGTTATAAAATGTTAGTTATATATATAGAAATGTTATAATTTTTTCTGTTTTTAGTTATGGAAATATTAGAAATGTTATAGAAATGTTAGTTATATATAGCATTGTTAGAAATGTTATAGAAATGTTAGTTATATAGAAATGTTAGAAATTTTAGTTATCAAAATCCAATCATTAAAAAATGTTACTTTTTATGGGCATATAGCTAGTATTTGTTCTCGACGATGCCCGACTCGCATCCTCGCCGCCGACACGTCCGCATGACGACGTCCGGCTGACCCATGTCCGGACTGGCTCACTGGCTGGCACTGGAGGTGCTGCTCGAGGGCGCGCCGCTTGATGAGGAACCCGCCCCGGTCCCGTCGTCGACCCTCGATCTCGTTTGGTGGCGTTCGCGTGGGCCAGTTTGGTCGCGGAGGAGCGGCCCCGCCGGAGGTGGTACGTCGTCGTGTCGTGGAGGAGGACGAGCACGCCCATCGCTACATGGTTGCGTTAGAGGGCGGCAGGTTCTGCAATACCTGGCAGTTTCTTCAGGGATCTCACTTCAGCTATGATCCTGTGAGGGTTCCTTCTCTTTGGGTGTCCACCGCCCGCGCCACAGGAACCGCGAGTGTCCTAGATTCTTCTGTAGTATTCGATCTTTATTAGCTACCTAGTCAGTGATGTATTCGATATTATATCTATTATTCTAGACGATGTATTCGAGATTATATCTATTTTCGAGACGATGTTTTCGAGATTATATCTATTATTCGAGACGATGTATTCGAGATTATATCTATTATTCGAGACGATGTAATTTGAATACTAAATTGTTTTATATTTCTTTTGGATTAGTTAAATAAAAGCTATGGCGGACAATACCGGCAAAGAGGGAGAACAGGCCATTTTCGATATGATACGCCATCCTCACGGGCCGATGATGATCGAATGAAGAAGATTATGACGGTTCAATTTCTAAACAACACCGGAGAGGGTGATATGATATTCGATCGCGATTTAATCGAATTGATGAAGTCATGAACTATGATTATGATGATGACGAAGAAAATGTTGATCTTGAAACAACAAAGACCGGCGAGGTATATATATTTATATAAGTAGGCATCTGGTGATCATCACATGTTTTAAATGACTTGAAGATATATTAACGAATCGATCTTTGTTCTTTCAGCCATCCGGATCGAGCAAATCTTCGTGCAAAAGGACTAAACGAGGCCCAAACAAAAGTTGAAGGAGGGCGTAAAGTACAATATTGAGGCAATCAGACCTAATGGCGAACCATTAGCGCCTAAGAAGATTGCGGACAAGTTCGTTCGTCAGTGCGGAGTTCTTGTGAAGGACCAACTCCCGATCTCCCTTCAAGAATGGAGAGAGCCAGCAAAGCAACGTCCAGATGTTACTTTTGTCGACAACAGAAAAAAAGGTCTGCTTTGGGATACTCTCATGGAACATTTCACCCTACCAGATCATTTCACAGAAGCAGATGTGCAGAAAGTCAAGGACGCTGCTCTTAGGAAGATGGCGGTTGCATTCAAGAACCACAAGAATCGTGAATGGGACAAGTACGTCAAGGGAGGAAGGAAGACTCCAGTATTCGAGGGAACACTAGAGAACCAACGTGCTCATTGGGACGATTTCGTGAAATTCAAGGATTCGGAATTAGCTAAGGAACGGTCGAGAATAAACAAGAAGAATGCCGAAAAAAAGGATAAGTTCCATAAGCTGGGGCCGGTGGCTATCGCGGTGGCAATGCCTAAGTGGGATAAGTCGAGAAAGAGATGGAGGATGCGGTGTCACTCCGGATACTAAGAGCTGGCCCCTGTGCAGGACTTGGTTCTATGCGCATGGGGAGTTGGACCAAGAGCAGCAAAGTTTCGACGAAGGCATGTCCGAACGGAGCCGACGATGCGATACTTGTTGCAATAGAAGAGGCACGATCGGGGTGTTCCAGCCCAACAGAGAGAACGACGAGCTTACGCGTGCGTTCTAGGAAATCCTGAACACCCGGAAGAACACGAGGCAAGGGCGCTATTCCGTGGTATGAGGGTTTTTGACCGAACTCCGACTACGTAACCCGTGCGAGAAATAGATTATGGAGGAGAAGAAGAGGAAGATGGAGGAGGAGCAGAGGAGCGGGACTATGAACGCCTTCAAGGCCTAGAAGCAAGTCAAGCGGAATTGGCGGTCAAATTCCAGCGGCAGCAGGAGCAGATCGACTCACTTAGCCAGCAAAGGGGTCTCAAAGAGCTGCAGCAGCTAGCGGATGATCCAGATTGGATAGCACCGCCCCATCCATGCCGAGAAGCAGCGTGGGTTCCGCCCGACGACGCAATGCTGGATAGATACCCGTGGATGACATCACGGAGAACACTAATCTGCGAGCTACACTTCAAAATGAAGAACATATCCATGAAGGTGGCGGACTCCGTTGCTTTTACAAATCCCCGAGGCAACCTTCCATTGCAACCCGATTCCAGCGGGCTATGCTCGTGTCTTGGTTGATGAGGTGGTGGACCCATATTCGAGCTACAGCTTGACATTCCCGGAGGTGACGACGAGCACTTTCTGAGAGGCCAAACATCGATGATCCTATGGAAAAGGATTGCATCATCTTTCAAGGCCACCGACACCGCATCATCCGACTCCTCGTCAAGTCCGCCACCGAGTCAGCAGACTCCCGCCCCGCAAGTCCACCAAGTCCGCAAAGTGTCGGGCCTCCTCCTCCAAGTCCGCAAAGTGTCGTGCCACTCCTCCTCGTCCAAGTCCGCCACAGCCGACGCCCTCCTCCTCCAAGTCCGCACAACCTCAGGCCACTCCTCCTCCAAGTCCGGCACAGCTTGCCAGCCACTCCTCCTCGTCCAACTCAGCCCGTCGGCCGTCTCCGCCGCCAAGAATCGCAGAAGAGACACCCGCAGCTATGGTGCGAGCGGTACGAGTCGAGGTAGTACAAGAAGTACAGACGGAGGCAAGCGATATAAATATGGTCCAAGCCTCACGCCTCTTCCGCAGAGGCCTTATGACAAGTCCGAGGAGGAAAACGCAGCCATATCGAAGGCCGAGGTGGAAGCCCATTTTGCACCGAAACCGCCACCGCCGCCAAGGGAGAAAGTGCCTGAGGAAACGATTGACCACTTCATTCGTATGGCTCAACCACCAGCTCCCAAGCCTGTTGACACAGACTATGAGCGCCACATCGGGAAGTTAAATCGAGCACTTCTCACGTAAGGAGGCGAGCTCGGGATCGAGCAAACAACAAGCAGCTGTCAAAAATGCGGAAAACCATTCCCCACTGGGAGAACAGCGGTATAATCGATCCCTCACTTGTTGTGCCAACAACACGTGATGAAGACGCGCCCAATATTATTGTGGGCAAACAGTTTACGTCCCGAGGTGGGCAATGTGGTAATAACCAAGGACCATATAATGCAGGCTGAAGTTCTCAACATCACTGTTGGACAACTCCTCGAGATCGAGCCCATGCCTGTGCTTACAAAGGATGAAATAAACGGAAATATGTCAGGGGCAAACCTTTGGTCAAGCTGACGAGGTCAAGAAGCTCCCAACGAGAATGTATGAATTGCATCAATGGTACATTGACATTACCAAGAGATCCAATCGAGAGTCCCTCATGGTGCAAGTCAAGAAGGATCATTACTACCATCAGAAAGCTGTGACCGTTGAGTATTCTGAAATGTTTCAGTTATACAATCAAGACGCACTCGACAAATTATCGTCAGTTGCTATTGTCTGTAAGTGATTTCTTTCTGTAATTCAAGTCTCAAGCTAGCTGTAGTGATCCTTTTGATCAATCATTACCTGTAATTATCCTCACTATATTATTTTCTATGGTATTATGCAGGATGAAGATGTATGAAATGAGAAAAGGTGGACGCTATGACATTGGGTTCATTGACCCAAACACCGTTAATGAATACACATGGCAAATAAATCCACATCATGAAAAGGCCGTAGAGGACAACATGCTAGAGTTCTTGAAGCGCCTCAAATACAATGAAGATATACTACTTCCTTACAACTTCCAGTGAGTCACACTGTCTTGTACTACAAATTCTCTGTTTTTGTCTACTAGCTAGCTACATGTTTTTGCTTACATATGCCCGCTTAATTAAGACATGCAAACGTGTGTGCATGCAGATTTCACTGGATCTTGTGTATCATTAAAGTTGACGCCGGAACAGTTGAAATACTGGACTCACTACTCAAAGCAAATACTGACTATAACATCTTGTTTGGGATAGTCAACAGGTAATTTCAATCATTATTAACTATATATCTCGGCCTATTTAGTTCGTCATTTCATGATATGAACTATTTAATAACCCCTTTATTCATTTTCTTTGTCGGCGGCAGGGCTTGGGCAAGGTTCATCAGCTTCACGGAAGGCTAATGGAAAAAAAGCTTAAATGGTTTCGACTCAAGGTAAGTAATTATAGTACTAGCTAGCTAGCTAGCTGCCATCTCTTTAATTATCATGCTTGATTAATTATTATCTGATCAAATTCCATTCTCGTAAAGGCCCTGAAACAGCGCAGGGACTGATCTGTGTGCATTCTGCGTTTGCGAGAACATTCGCATGATGGCGTCCGAAAGGAGCAGATCTCAAATACAGGAATGGGTACGCTTGTCAGAACACTATTCACAATTTTTACACCATTATCGATATCTAGTCACACAACTAATACACATGCATATTGATCTCCTTCTTAACAGTTCACAGAGGTGCGGGACAAGCTCCTAGAAACGAAGCGCGTAGAAGCACTTCAAGAGGAAATAGCGGGATTTTTGCTCGACTAGGTCATAAATCCGAAGTGAGAATACTATTACCCGCTACCGCCCCCATGAACCACTTCCGATTGTCATCGTGCTCCGAAGGCACCAATTAGGCTAATGCCACTGGCTCCGAAGGCAACATGCATATGTAGGAGAAATTGTATATAGCTATACATGTGTGTATGTGTGAATTAATTAATATGGTGGTTTGTGAGACATTGATGATATATATATGCATGATTGGTTCTACTAGAAATTCTATTTATATATATATATATATATATATATATATATATATATATATATATATAGGACAAATGTTTCCTACAAGCAGTGGTAGTTACCACCACTTGCGTTTTGTATGTTGTATGTAGTATCTGTCAAAACCGAGAGTATGTACGTGTAGTATGTAGTATATAACAATGATTAGGTAGTATATATACTAATTTTTAGGTAGTATGTACCATTTTTGAGTATGCTCTTTTTACGCATAAATATGTACGTATTTTACAAATATAACAAAAACTATGGGCTCATATGCAATTTTTTCATGTAACTTGCTTTGAAATATCTTAAATATAGTATATGAACATATTTAAAATAATAAAATTGTATATATAGTACCATATGGTAGTATATGAGACATGTGGGGTAACTACCACCGGGTGGTAGGATGGATTTTCCCTATATATATATATATATATATATATATATATATACATGCATAACGTGTACAATGTATAGTATCGTAAAATACCAGCAAACGAAAAAGAATTAAAATGAAAACACAAAATTAAATAAAAAAATCATAAAACTAAAAACCCCCAAACCTTATGCCATCGCTTCGTTCGTTCCAAAAAGGAACAGAAGCCATCGCTTCGTTGCAGATCCACAACACTATGCCATCGCTTCGTTGCAAAAAACAATCGTTGATAGCTGCAACAAATAAAGAGGAAAAAAAAGGCAGCCCACATAACAAATAGAAGCCCATCTTAGCGAACAAAAAAAACGGCTAACCGGTGAGACAACGCAACCGGGACAAGTTTGACTAAAAAAAGAAAACAAGGGACAAGCGTGGGATCACCTGTGTGTAGTTTTTAAAGACAAAACAAAACCAACGGTTCTAGACATAGATGTGAGATAACTATTCTCTTCGTCCCATAATGTAAGACGCTTTTTACCACTAGACTTGGTATCCCTAATCCATCAGGGTTCAAATCCTGGTGCTCGCATTATTCCTGGATTTATTTCAGGATTTCTGGCGATGCGCTTTCAGTGGGAGGAGACGTTCCCGTCGACGACGAGGCGCTTCTGATGACTTCAGAATCTCAAGATGATATCTTGGTTCCGTCTACCGGAGGTGCTTATAAGGGTAGGGTGTGCGTCAGGTTCACAAGTGCTATGGGATAGAGAGGGTACTATGGGATTTGCAGTGTCGATACTGACCTTTTCATGCACCAGGTTCACAGGTGCGTCGTAGGACTCAGAGCTATCGTTGACCGGCACGTACTGGTAGGCGACTGGATACGCCAACTTTGTCGTGGCTGCATGGAACACGTCGATGCAGTAGCCTGTGATCGTTGCTCTCTCCACCCTTGGATCGCCAGAGATGTTCACAAATTGACGGAACCCACGCTTCACCGGGACAGCGACACGGAGCGGGTGTCCGCTCGGGGTCTCGCTCCACCCGGCCGGAACGGCCGCCGTCTCACCTGGCCAGAGGATCTGTTTCAGCCCTTTGCCGCTCCCGGGGTACAAGCTCGTGGAGATCCCAGCCTCGGGCGTCCAGAAACCGATCGTCCTCGCTCCCGTGCCTATGACATTCACGATCTCGTACGCCGAGGTCTGCGGCTGTCCGTCGACCAGCCTGAAGCTTCCGGCCAGGCCATGGAACCTGGTGTCGAGCAGAGTGTCGGCAAGCGCCGTTGAAGCTCGTGTCGTTCGGAGGAAGGTCTCGGCCGCCGTGGCAATCGCCCATACCGTGTCGTACGACCAGAGTAGCCATACTGGCACGCTCGGGTCGTGCACGGTGTCATAGGTACCCAGGTTCTCCTGCCGAAACCGCACCCGGAACCGTCTTGACAAGTTCCTAGCTTGGTCCATAGCCTGCACGTGGGCTCTCAGGCTGACAACCCCCTGCATACAAGCAACGTCGCCGGGGTTGAGGCTGTCCGCTTCGTCGCCCACGGCGGTCATGGCGAGCCACGCGTACCCATCTGATACCATGCCGGCGGCCATGGCCCGGTGGAAGAGCCGCGCGGCCAGAGCGGGCGACATATGCACGACGAACACCCGCGGCGGCATCTTCTTCGCCGCGAGAAGCACCGCGTCGAGGCGGCCGTCCGTCGCGTCCGCCGGCACAGCCACGCTGTCCATGACCCCGCGTATGCGGTGCCCATGCCCCTGGAACTCGTGGACCAGCGCAGAGACGATGCTGACGCCGTCGGTTGACTCCTCATGGAGCACGACGGCCGCGCGCCATTCGAATGCCTCTAGGATCGCAGCAATAGGTGCGGCCTGAGAGTCGCGGTTGGCTGCGCTGTGCACAAAGAAACGTGCTCTCGACGGACCTGGGGTCGGCGAGCTGCCGGAGAACGGAAGGATCGGGATGTGGCTGCGCTTCGCCAAGTTGGCGAACAGCTCGGCTTCAGATGACGTCTGTGGCGAGATGATGATGGCTTCAACTTTTCCGTTAACGAGCTCATCGGCTGCACAAACATGCATTAGCATATGACCGAGAAGTAAGAATGCTGGATAAAAACTCGAAGTCAGCTAGGAAAATCGGTTAAAAAGAAAGCTCGGTAGGTAACCTACGAATAGCGAAACAACAAAATACAAATGCTACGAAACAACGGTAAACTATTCAAAACTACCCCAGCATTTTAGGGAGTAGGCAACAAAATGTCAATTTAGTTAGTAACTTTTTTTCTCCCTAAAAAAGTTAATAACTTTCTAAGGTAATGCATGTATCGTTCATTTAAAAAAAAATGTAAAGTACTGGCCACGTAGACACCGACATGGCAAAATTAAAAAGAACAAAGGAACACCAACTTAAACACAAAAGATCGGCAGCCAACAAGTAGAATTACAATCAAGATCAAATAATCTCCTTAGCTTGAAGCCACCATCCGTCATCTTTCTGTGGCACACCACAGGTCCATAACAACCACCGAACGAGAAGGGGGCATAACACCTCTTCACCAGAACTCGGTGCGGCTCCATGACTGATCTGTAACTTTTCGGAACTCTAAAATGGCTTGCCAAAGGCAGAGCTATTGCCGTTTAAAGAATCTGGTCGATGCGGAACCCGAGACATGCATCAAACTTCAAATTTGCCACCCCTGTGATGATGTTAGAAAAGGAAACATAATCGTCAACCTTCAACCACAAATCCATTGTTTTTCAGCTATCACCAACGTTGATCACCCGTCGGCACCCGCTCCAAAACAACCTCCCAGTCTCCGTGTCCACGTCGTCGCAACGGCAAAGCCCAAGAACACAAGTCCAATACAGGGATGTCGCCGGCGTCACATCATCCCCGTTTGAACAGACTAGCATACATATCTATCATTGACCATAGAGTAGAACGTCATGTCGAGGATGGATCTGGAGCTTATTTGTTCAATGTCGTTGTCACCACTGCTGGAGCCAAGACGTCGAGCGACAAAAACCTAAGCTACTAGTGTCCTAAATCCACATGTTAATATTCATCTACTCATACACAAGTATAAGTGTAGGGTTATTTCCGTGTGTACTAAACTACATACAAATCTAACATTATCAAATCGTGTGTTAAAAAGAAACATTCTCAAATCATTAAATATACTACCGAGTGGTTGCCTTGCCAAGAAAATACTCACTTCGCCCCATAATATAAAATCATTTTATAAGCTAAAACAGCTTGCAAACGATCTAATATTATGGTACGGAGCGAGTAGATGCTAAGCGGCAGACATAGAGAATTGACACTAACTCTTTTTTGTACAGTATACTGTTTTTGACTTTCCAATTATAAAATACAAATCGTGAACCGAGGAAGTATGGCTTTCAAGGCGTTGGGGCACGTTTTGATAGAGAGTCATTATCGTTACTCGTCACGAAAAAAGAGATCCATTAGGACACTCGGGAAAAAAAGATCATATATCTGAAAGTGTTGGTTGTCGTTGACCATTAATAATGTATTTCATTTTTTTGTGAGGAAATAATGTATTTCATTTAAATTTGTAAAATAGAAATCGTGTCTGCCATGAAAGTAGTTTGACAATATAGTAATTTATTATTGTTTGCTGATAAATTCAGATAAAGATTAAAGATCAAAGTTGCTCATCAGTGGTTGTATCCTAAACTCACATGAAACGCTAACCTCATGCGAAATCTAGAAAAGGATACGAAGTCGCATGATTTTATTTGAGGATTAGCACGACCGTGAGTACCGACGGGGCGGAACTGACCAAATCGATTTGCGTTCTGAGGCAGGCCAAAGACCTTATAGGACCCCTCTCTCGCTCCCGCGACACGCCCCGCGCGCGCGTCTCGGGAGAAACCCTAGCGCCGCCGGCGGGCTTCCCCTCCTCCTCCCTCCTCTCCCTCGCTGCCGCCAGAGAGGGCGCGCCGGGCGAAGCCTGGTAGGCGCCGGCGGCGGCGGGCTGCCTTTGTCTCTCGGCGGGGCCTCGGCGGCGTCGGCGGCCGCCGCTGCGGGGATCTGGCGGGCGGGCGTGGTGCAAGGCGCGAAGTGGAGCTCGCTGGCGACAACCTTGTGGCGGCGGGCGTGACGGCGGCGGTGGTGGGCGTGTTTTGTCGCCAGATCTGGCTCCTCGGCGCTGGTCGAGGCCGGATCTGGACTGGCGGCGGCGCTGGCCGAGGGCGGCGCGGCCGAGGGCGGCGCGGGCTGCTAGTCTCTGCCCCTGCCATGGCCACGGCGGGTGGTGGTGCGACGCGGCAGCGGTTGGCTGGTGGGTGGGCTGGCCGGGATCCGAAGCTTCGGCGGCTGGACGACGGTGGGCTGCGCAGATGGGCTCCTCGGTGAGCTTCCTTCGCGATTGGTGGCGGCCCTCGGGATCTCTCCTTGCCGGCGGGCGGGTGTATGTTGGTGGCCTCGCGTGGAGCTGCGGTCGCCGCCGAGGTGGGGCGACACCGAGTTGTCCGTGGGGAGGCAGGTGGAGGGACGGAGGCGCCGCCGAGCCCGGCCACCCGTCGGCGGCATGCAGGGTGTGCTGCCCGGATCGTCCGCTCCCCTCCTCCCGTTCCCGGCCATGTGTGGGCTGAAGCAACTCGGCGTTGTTCGAGGCGGATGTATGCCGCATGTTTCTTGATCGGTGCGCCTTTGGCCCAAGCTGATCACTTTGGTCGGTCCTGGGGGTGTCTGGATGCAGGGCGGCGGCCCCGGCGGCGGGAGGCACGAAGTTCGTGGGCGGGACTTGCGCCTCGGGTGCGGGCGAGTGGCCACGGCCACGTGGGTGGGTGGTCGCTGGTGGTTGACGGAGCTAGGTTGCTTCGGAGGGGTGGGCGTGCTGGGGTTCATTACCTGCCCAATCTTGTATTGGCCGACGGTGGCGGCGTCCGTGGACACCGTATCCTTCATGTAGGCTCCGTCGCAGTGGCCTTTCTCCTTCGAGTTGCTCCGGGTGAAAACCCGATCTTTGGGATCGGATGGTGGCGGCTATCGTGGTCGTTCCCTTCTTGGAGGCACCATCTTGGAGTCTTGGTTCCGTCGTTCCCGTCTCACCTCCCCTCGGAGGAGGAGGTCTCTGGTGGCTCCAAGCAGTTCGTCCTCGCGCATTTGTAGTGGCTTGGTAGTCGTTGGGGTGGTGTGGCGGTGCCCGGCACCCTTGTATCTGTTGGGGAACGTAGTAATTTCAAAAAAATTTCTACGCATACGCAAGACCATGGTGATGGCATAGCAACGAGAGGGGAGAGTGTCTGTCCACGCACTCGTGAGACCGTAAGCGAAGCGTTATAACAACGCTGTTGATGTAGTCGACGCCTTCACGATCCGACCGATCCAAGTACCGAACGCACGGCACCTCCGAAGTTCAGACACGCTCAGCTCGATGACGATCCCCGGCCCGATCCAAAGAAAGCGCGGGGATGAGTTCCACAAGACGACGGCGTGGGACGATGATGATGCTCCACCGACGCAGGGCTTCGCTTAAGCTCCGTGACGATATGACTTCACCGACGCAGGCTTCACCTAAGCTCCGTGACGATATGACCGAAGTGGAATATGGTGGAGGGGGCACCGACACGGCTAAGGAACGATCCGTAGATCAACTTGTGTGTTCAGGGTGCCCCCGCCTCAGATATAAAGGAGCAAGGGGTGCGGCCAGCCCAAGGCGGCGCTGGAGGAGTCCTACTCCCACCGAGTAGGACTCCCCCTTTCCTAGTTGGAATAGGATTGGGGAGGGAAGAGGGAAGGGGCGCCGCCTCTCCTGTCCTATTCGGACTAGAGGGGAGGGGCGCGGCCTGCCTGGCCGCCCTTTCCTCTTCTCCCTATGGCCCATCAAGGCCCATTGACCCCGGGGTTCCGTAACCTCCGGTGTTCGGTAACTTCTGTTTTCATCCGAACCTTTCCAAGTCCAAACATAGGCTTTCAATATATCAATCTTTATGTCTCGACCATTTCGAGACTCCTCGTCATGTCCGTGATTACATCCGGGACTCGAACAACCTTCGTACATCAATACTTATAAACTCATAACGAATCTGTCATCGAAACGTTAAGCGTGCGGACCCTACGGGTTCGAGAACTATGTAGACATGACCTAGAACCATTCTCGGTCAATAACCAATAGCGGAACCTGGATGCCCATATTGGTTCCTACATATTCTACGAAGATCTTTATCGGTCAAACCGCATAACGACATACGTTGTTCCCTTTGTCATTGGTATGTTACTTACCCGAGATTCGATCGCGGTATCCAATACCTAGTTCAATCTCGTTACGGTAAGTCTCTTTACTCGTTCGTAATACATCATCTCACAACTAACTCATTAGTTGCAATGCTTGCAAGGCTTATGTGATGTGTATTACCGAGAAGGCCCAGAGATACCTCTCCGACAATCGGAGTGACAAAACCTAATCTCGATTCATGCCAACTCAACATATACTTTTGGAGACACCTGAGAGTACCTTTATAATCACCCGATACGCGTTGACGCGTTTGGTAGCACACAAAGTGTTCCTCCGTAAACGGAGTTGCATAATCTCATAGTTGCGAGGACTTTGTATAAGTCGTGAAGAAAGCATAAGCAACATACTAAACGATCAAGTGCTAAGCTAACGGAATGGGTCAAGTCAATCACATCATTCTCCTAATGATGTGATCCCGTTAATCAAATGACAACTCATGTCTATGGTTAGGAAACATAACCATCTTTGATTTAACGAGCTAGTAAAGTAGAGGTATACTAGTGACACTCTGTTTGTCTACGTATTCACACATGTATTATGTTTCCGTTAATACAATTCTAGCATGAATAATAAACATTTATCATGATATAAGGAAATAAATAATAACTTTATTATTGCCTCTAGGGCATATTTCCTTCATCTCCCACTTGCACTAGAGTCAATAATCTAGATTACAAGAATGATTCTAACACCCATGGAGTCTTGGTGCTGATCATGTTTTGCTCGTGGAAGAGGCTTAGTCAACGGTCGCAACATTCAGATCCGTATGTATCTTGCAAATCTCTATGTCTCCCACTTGGACTTGGTCCCGAATGGAATTGAAGCGTCTCTTGATATGCTTGGTCCTCTTGTGAAATCTGGATTCCTTTGCCAAGGCAATTGCACCAAGATTGTCACGAAGATCTTCATTGGTCCCGATGCACTAGGTATGACACCTAGATCGGAAATGAACTCTTTCATCCGACTCCTTCATTTGCTGCTTCCAAGCAGCTATGTACTCGCTTCACATGTAGATCCCGCCACGACGCTTTGTTTAGAACTGCACCAACCGACAGCTCCACCGCTTAATAAAAATACGATCCGGTTTGCGATTTAGAATCGTCCGGATCAGTGTCAAAGCTTGCATCGACGTAACCATTTACGATTAGCTCTTTGTCACCTCCATATACGAGAAACATATCCTTAGTCCTTTTCGTATTTCAGGATGTTCTTGACCGCTGTCCAAATGATCCACTCTGGATTACTTTGGTACCTTCCTGCCAAGCTTATTGCTAAGCACACGCCGTGTCGGTACACAACATTGCATACATGATAGAGCCTATGGCTGAAGCATAGGAACATTTTCATTTCTCTCTATCTTCTCATTGTGGTCGGGCATTGAGTCGACTCAATTTCACACCTTGTAACACACGTAAAAGACCTTTCTTTGCTCGATCCATTTTGAACTTTTCAAAACTTTATCAAGGTATGTGCTTTGTGAAAGTCCAATTAAGCGCCTTGATCTATCTCTATAGATCTTGATGCCCAATATGTAAGCAGCTTCACCGAGGTCTTTCATTGAAAACTTTTATTCAAGTATCCTTTATGCTATCCAGAAATTCTATATCATTTCCAATTAATAATATGTCGTCCACATATAATATCGTAAATGCTACTGAGCTCCCACTCACTTTCTTGTAAATACAAGCTTCTCCAAAAGTCTCAGATAAAACCATATGCTTTGATCACACTATCAAAGCGCTTATTCCAACTCCGAGAGGCTTGCACTGCACCATAAATTGATCGCTGGAGCTTGCACACTTTGTTAGCACCTTTTGGATCAACAAAACCTTCGGTTGCATCATATACAACTCTTCTTCTAGAAATCCATTCAAGAATGCAGTTTTACATCCATTTGCCAAATTTCATAATCATAAAATGCAGCAATTGCTAACATGATTCGGACAGACTTAAGCATCGCTACTGGTGAGAAAGTCTCATCGTAGTCAACCCCTTGAACTTGTCGAAAACCTTTCGCAACAAGTCGAGCTTTATAGACAGTTATATTACCATCGTCGGTCTTCTTCTTAAAGATCCATTTATTCTCAATGGCTTGCCGATCATCGGGCAAGTCAACCAAAGTCCATACTTTGTTCTCATACATGGATCCCATCTCAGATTTCATGGCTTCAAGCCATTTTGTGGAATCTGGGCTCACCATCGCTTCTTCATAGTTCGTAGGTTCACCATGATCTAGTAGCATGACTTCCGAATAGGATTACCGCATCACTCAGTGCGGATTTTATTCTGGTTGATCTCTGAGTTCGGTGACAACTTGATCTGAAGTTTCATGATCATTATCATTATCTTCCTCGCTAGCTGGTGTAGGTGTCACGAAACTGATTTCGTGATGAACTACTTTCCAATAAGGGAGCTGGTACTATTACCTCATCAAGTTCCACTTTCCTCCCACTCACTTCTTTCGAGAGAAACTCCTTCTCTAGAAAGGATCCATTCTTAGCAACGAATGTCTTGCCTTCGGATCTGTGATAGAAGGTATACCCAATTGTCTCCTTTGGGTATCCTATGAAGACACATTTTCCGATTTGGGTTCAAGCTTATCAGGTTGAAGTTTTTTCACATAAGCATCGCAACCCCAAACTTTCAGAAACGACAACTTTGGTTTCTTGCTAAACCATAGTTCATAAGGTGTCGTCTCAATGGATTTTGACGGTGTCCTATTTAACGTGAATGCGGCCGTCTCTAAAGCATAACCTCAAAACGATAGCGGTAAATCGGAAATAGACATCATAGATCGCACCATATCTAGTAAAGTACAATTACGACGTTCGGACACACCATTACGCTGTGGTGTTCCCGGTGGCGTGAGTTGCTAAACTATTCCGCATTGCTTCAAATGTAGACCAAACTCAGAACTCAAATATTCTCCTCCACGATCAGATCGTAGAAACTTTATTTTCTTGTTACGATGATTTTCAACTTCACTCTGAAATTCTTTGAACTTTTCAAATGTTTCAGATTTATGCTTCATCAAGTAGATATACCCGTATCTCCTTAAATCATCCGTGAAGGTGAGAAAATAACGATATCCGCCACGAGCTTCAACATTCATCGGACCGCATACATCCGTATGTATGATTTCCAATAAGTCTGTTGCTCTCTCCATACAACCGAGAACGGTGTTTTAGTCATCTTGCCCATGAGGCACGGTTCGCAAGTACCAAGTGATTCATAATCAAGTGATTCCAAAAGTCCATCCGTATGGAGTTTCTTCATGCGTTTTACACCGATATGACCTAAACGGCGGTGCCACAAATAAGTTGCACTATCATTATCAACTCTGCATCTTTTGGCTTCGACATTATGAATATGTGTATCACTACTGTCGAGATTCAACAAGAATAGACCATTCTTCAAGGGTGCATGCCCATAAAAGATATTACTCATATAAATAGAACAACCATTATTCTCTCGATTTAAATGAATAACCGTCTCGCATCAAACAAGATCCAGATATAATGTTCATGCTCAACGCGGCACCAAATAACAATTATTTAGGTCTAAAACTAATCCCGAAGGTAGATGTAGAGGTAGCGTGCCGACCGCGATCACATTGACTTTGGAACCGTTTCCCACGCGCATCGTCACCTCGTCCTTTGCGGTGCTCGCTTATTCCGTAGTCCCTGCTTCGAGTTGCAAATATTAGCAATGTAACCAGTATCAAATACCAGTGCTACTACGAGCTCTAGTAAGGTACACATCAATAACATGTATATCACATATACCTTTGTTCACCTTGCCATCCTTCTTATCCGCCAAATACTTGGGGCAGTTCCGCTTCAAAGTGTCCATCGCTTGCAGTAAAACACTCGGTTTCAGGCTTAGGTCCAGACTTGGGTTTCTTCTCTTGAGCAGCAACTTTCTTGCTGTTCTTTTGAAGTTTCCTTCTTCTTCCCTTTGCCCTTTTCTTGAAACTAGTGGTCTTGTTGACCATCAACACTTGATGCTCTTTCTTGATTTCTACCTCCATGGCTTTTAGCATTGCGAAGAGCTCAGAATTGTCTTAGTCATCCCTTGCATATTATAGTTCATCACGAAGCTCTTGTAGCTTGGTGGCAGTGATTGGAGAATTCTGTCAATGACACTATCATTCGGAAGATTAACTCCCAGCTGAATTAAGTGATTATTATACCGGACATTTTGAGTATGTGCTCACCGATGTAACTATTCTCCTCCATCTTGCAGCTATAGAACTTATTGGAGACTTCATATCTCTCAATCCGGCATTTTCTTGAAATATTAACTTCAACTCTTGGAACATCTCATATGCTCCATGACGCTCAAAACGTCGTTGAAGAACCGGTTCTAAGCCGTAAAGCATGGCACATCGAACTATAGAGTAGTCATCAGCTTTGCTCGCCAGACGCTCACAACTTCGGCGTTGTTCTCGCAGCAGGCTGGCACCCACCGATGCTTCCGGGGCGTAATTCTTACAGGCAGCAATGAGGATAATCCTCAAATACGGACCCAGATCCGTAATTGCTACCATCATCTTTCAACTTTGCTTTCCCAAGGAACGATTAAAATTCAACGGAACAACAAAGACGAGCCATCTATCTACAAAGAAACATAGACAAGCAAAATACTATCGGTACTAAGTTCATGATAAATTTAAGTTCAATTAATCATATTAAAAACTCCCACTTAGACAGATATCTCTAGTCATCTAAGTGATTACGTGATCCAAATCAACTAAACCATAACCGATCATCACGTGAGATGGAGTAGTTTTCAATGGTGAACATCACTATGTTGATCATATCTACTATATGATTCACGCCGACCTTTCGGTCTCCGTGTTCCGAGGCCATATCTGCATATGCTAGGCTCGTCAAGTTTAACCTGAGTATTCTGCGTGTGCAAAACTGGCTTGCACCCGTTGTAGATGGACGAGAACTTATCACACCCGATCATCACGTGGTGTCCGGGTACTACTGAACTTTTAGCAACGGTGCATACCGTGGAGAACACTTCTTGATAATTTTAGTGAGAGATCATCTTATAATGCTACCGCCAATCAAAGCAAGATAAGATGCATAAAGGATAAACATCACATGCAATCAATATAAGTGATATGATATGGCCATCATCATCTTGTGCTTGTGATCTCCATCTCGAAGCAATCATGACCACCATTGTCACCGGCGCGACACCTTGATCTCCATCGTAGCATCGTTGTCGCCTCGCCAACTATTGCTTCTACGACTATCGCTCTCGCTTAGTGATAAAGTAAAGCAATTACATGGCTTTTGCATTTCATACAATAAAGCGACAACCATATGGCTCCTGCCATTGCCGATAACTTCGTTACAAAACATGATCATCTCATACAATAAAATATAGCATCACGCCTTGACCATATCACATCACAACATGCCCTGCAAAAACAAGTTAGACGTCCTCTACTTTGTTGTTGCAAGTTTTACGTGGCTGCTACGGGCTGAGCAAGAACCGTTTTACCTACGCATCAAAACCACAACGATAGTTTGTCAAGTTGGTGTTGTTTTAACCTTCGCAAGGACCGGGCGTAGCCACACTCGGTTCAACTAAAGTGAGAGAGACAGACACCGCCGGTCACCTTTAAGCAACAAGTGCTCAAGCGGTGAAACCAGTCTCGCGTAAGCGTCACGCGTAATGTCGGTCGGGCCGCTTCATCTCACAATACCGCTGAACCAAAGTATGACATGCTGGTAAGCAGTATGACTTATATCGCCCACAACTCACTTGTGTTCTACTCGCTCATATGACATCAACGCATAAAACCAGGCTCGGATGCCTTTGTTGGGGAACGAGTAATTTCAAAAATTTCCACGCACACGCAAGACCATGGTGATGGCATAGCAACGAGAGGGGAGATGTCTGTCCACGCACCCTCGAGACCGTGAAGCGGAAGCGTTATAACAACGCTGTTGATGTAGTCGACGCCTTCACGATCCGACCGATCCAAGTACCGAACGCACGGCACCTCCGAGTTCAGACACGCTCAGCTCGATGACGATCCCGGGCCCGATCCAGCAAAGCGTCGGGGATGAGTTCCACAAGACGACGGCGTGGTGGACGATGATGATGCTCCACCGATGCAGGGCTTCTACTAAGCTCCGTGACGATATGACTTCACCGGCGCAGGGCTTCACCTAAGCTCCGCGACGATATGACCGAAGTGGAATATGGTGGAGGGGGGCACCGCACACGGCTAAGGAACGATCCGTAGATCAACTTGTGTGTTCTGGGTGCCCCCGCCTCAGATATAAAGGAGCAAGGGGTGCGGCCAGCCCAAGGGGCGCTGGAGGAGTCCTACTCCCACCGGAGTAGGACCCCCCTTTCCTAGTTGGAATAGGATTGGGGAGGGAAGAGGGAAGGCGCGCCCCTCTCCTTGTCCTATTCGGACTAGAGGGGAGGGGGCGGCCTGCCCTAGCCGGCCCTTTCCTCTTCTCCCTATGGCCCATCAAGGCCCATTGACCCCCGGGGTTCCGTAACCTCCGGTGTTCCGTAACTTCTGTTTTCATCCGAACCTTCCAAGTCCAAACATAGGCTTCCAATATATCAATCTTTATGTCTCGACCATTTCGAGACTCCTCGTCATGTCCGTGATTACATCGGGACTCAACAACCTTCGTACATCAATACTTATAAACTCATAATGAACTATCATCGAAACGTTAGCATGCGGACCCTACGGGTTCGAGAACTATGTAGACATGACCTAGAACCATTCTCGGTCAATAACCAATAGCGGAACCTGGATGCCCATATTGGTTCCTACATATTCTCTGAAGATCTTTATCGGTCAAACCGCATAACGACATACGTTGTTCCTTTGTCATCGGTATGTTACTTACCCGAGATTCGATCGTCGGTATCCAATACCTAGTTCAATCTCGCTACCGTAAGACTCTTTACTCGTTCCGTAATACATCATCTCACAACTAACTCATTAGTTGCAATGCTTGCAAGGCTTATGTGATGTGTATTACCGAGAAGGCCCAGAGATACCTCTCCGACAATCGGAGTGACAAAACCTTATCTCGATTCATGCCAACTCAACATATACTTTTGGAGACACCTGAGAGTACCTTTATAATCACCCGATTCACGTTGTGACGTTTGATAGCACACAAAGTGTTCCTCCGTAAACGGAGTTGCATAATCTCATAGTTGCAGGAACTTTGTATAAGTCATGAAGAAAGCATAAGCAACATACTAAACGATCAAGTGCTAAGCTAACGGAATGGGTCAAGTCAATCACATCATTCTCCTAATGATGTGATCCCGTTAATCAAATGACAACTCATGTCTATGGTTAGGAAACATAACCATCTTTGATTTAACGAGCTAGTAAAGTAGAGGTATACTAGTGACACTCTGTTTGTCTACGTATTCACACATGTATTATGTTTCCGGTTAATACAATTCTAGCATGAATAATAAACATTTATCATGATATAAGGAAATAAATAATGACTTTATTATTGCCTCTAGGGCATATTTCCTTCAGTATCTTGCCTTGGGTGTGTGTGTCGTGTGCGGTGGTGGCGTGAGTTTGTATCATGGTCTTTGTGGTTTGGTGCTTTATATATAAAGCGGGGCGAAAGCCTTTTTCGGTAACTGACCAAATCTAGCAGCATATACAATACTCCTAGTACGGAGGCCCGATCGAGGATTAGGACGCACTCACCGGCGTATGCTGCCGTGATGACCTCTCCGCGTGAATCCCTCACGCGCAGCTCCACCCGCGTCGTGGAGTTGGCGCGTGCGGCGTAGAAGTCGTCCTGGGCCATGGAAATGTAGGGGAAAAAGTCCAAAACAAACCCTGAACTTGTAGGCTCTAGCTAAATCGAACCCCCAACTCACAATCCCCGAAATTGGCACTCTGAACTCACTAATCATGGTCTAAATCGAACCCTGAGTGCGTTTTAGTTGGAAAAACGCTGACGTGGCATTAGTCAACCGGGATTGACCTTACTTGTGGGCCAGCCAGTGGTTACTGAAGCAGAGCACGGCGCTAGACTGGGAAATTTGGGGAGGGAGAAGCTAGGGTTAGCGGCAGCAGGGGAGACGGGCGCAGACGGCGGCAGGGGCGACGGGGCGCAGAGCGGCGGCGCCGCGATGTCGTGGACTTCCGGGGCTTCTTCCGCCCCCGGCTTCCGTCGCGCCAGTGGAAGGAGGGACATGGATTCGAGGTCTCCGGTCGCTTACAGGGAGAGCCCAATGGCGTACGAGCCGCCGAAGTTGTGCCACTGCAGACAGCCACGGAAGGCGCCGAGATGGATCTCATGGAGCCGTCAAAATCCCGGCAGGAGGTACTATGCGTGCGTAGATGCAATGGTGAGCCCCAATTTGAGTGCTCATATCCATTCTCTTCTGCTCATTTGTTGGTTTTGTCTGAAATTGATTGATTTCTTGTTCTTGCCTCATTTTTGTTGAATAGCATGGTGGATGTGGCTATGTGGAGTGGCATGATGATCCTTTGCCCAAGTTTTTTAGTGACTTGATTGGAGATTTGAGAGATGAGGTGTGGAGGCTAAAGGGTCAAAGATCTGTGGTTCTGACTGAAGAGGAGTGCCTAAATGTGCTTATGCCTGGACATGATGCATCAAGGGTTATGGCTCTTGAGCTTGAGTTAAAGGAGAGGAATGCAGAGCTGGAAGCAATGAAGGGGAAATATAGGAATGTGGTGATGGTTTTCATTGTGTTTGTGGTGGGTGTAGTTGTTGGGAAAATGCTAGTGTCTTGAATGTCGGTTTGGCAAGTGAAGTTAGTATGCCTTGTAGTCATTTTGAAGTTAGTATGCAATGGGTTGTAATGGAATTTGTGATGCAGGTTGTTATGTATGAACATGTGTTCGGCGGTCAATGAAAATCAAGCTATATAATTACATCAATTTGACTGTATATTTGCTGCCATTTGGAATGTATGCTATTTCGCCAATTGGACTTGAAATTTTGCTGGCATTGTAAATAGATAACTAAATGAAATAGATAGCATCATAGGTACATAGCAGTTGACATCAAGAATTAGAGCAAATATCTCGGCTTCATAAGTACTAGATAGCATCTGCAACATCAAATCCATGTTTGCAAATGTTACAAAAGCTGGTGCACTTTCAGGTTTGCAACAAGACTTTGGATTATAAACATAGCATTAATGTTTGCAACACTAGAGACTAAGAAGATTACACATTGCCACTAGCAATGAAGTCTTCGAAGCTTGGTATTGAAGATGCAGGGCTCTCTTCCTCTTCTTTGTGGAACTTGTAGATGGCCCAGCTTGTGAACTTGTAGATGTCTTTCTTGGTGGCTTAAATGTGGATGTTCTTGCAGGGCCAAGAGCTACTCCACTTGATCTTGCTTGGGCACCAACTGCAGTACCTCTTCTTTGTTGCAAATGATGTAGCTTGGGGCGGGAGCTGCACTTGATCTTGCTTGCACTTGGGTACCAACTGCACTTGCACTTGCTGCTGCACTTGCTCCAGGATGCTACAAGTCAAGAAATAGTGTTAAATTGCATGAACTGAATTACCTCTGATGCCTTACAAATCATGTTAAATTGCATGAACTGAATTACCTCTGATGCCTTGCTTTTTTTGGTAGTCCTCACAAGATGTGCATTCCTCTTCTTGCCTCTCTCTGGGTTTTTCTTGCAACTTCCCTTGTTGTGGCTGGATTATTGCAGAGTGAGAAAGTAATTACAGTGACATGCTTGCTCATTTTGTTGGTAGGCTTAGGTTTCTCAGTCTCTTCCCTCCTCCTGTCATTCTTCTTTGGCCCCGCTCGCATTCTTACATTGACATAGTCTGGAGCTTCGCCTAGGCTTCTCAGAAATTGGCCACATCTCTTCACCTTCTATCGGCTCTAAACAATGCTCATATATTTTGTTGAAGGTATCAACAAAGTAACAAGGAGCAATATAATCTTCCACTTTCTTTCCACACTTATAGATAGCAGTTATTGCATGAGAGCATGGGAGACCGGATAACTGAAAATAACCACATGAGCAAGTCCTATTGTCAAGGCTATTTGTGTAACGCCTTTTCCTTCCAGATTAGTAATTTCACTTCAAAGCCATCTTTGCCATTCAGAGCACCTCCATGAGCTGTGTCCTTGCTATGCTGCTTTTCAACTTATTAAATATGTTTGGACATATTTTCCCATGAAACCTTGCACCTTTCTCCTTTGTTCCTGAATTCTAGCTAAAATTTTCTTTCTTATCTTCTCTTGCATTGAGATTAAGGGATAGAACCTTGCTTCAATAATGGCATGATTGAAAGATTCACACAAGTTGTTGTCAATCGACTCACGTAAAGAACCAAGCGCAAAAATGCTCTTACCAGGTGTCTCGCTCTGTGTTCATGATATCCTTTGCACCCTCTGGTGTTTCTTGTGCTAGCTTTGCCTTGTAGTAGTTGAAATCTTGTTTGTTGGATGCTTTGGCCCTCGCCTGAATTTTTACGCCATCCATGTGCCCTATGCTTCTTCCTCCAATTGGCATAGATATGTCTAGCACATCGTCTCGTGCTCTGCATTTGGCGATAATCCTTCATGGCATTGATCAAACCCTTTTGCTGATCGTAAATGAAGACCCAGCCAGCTCCATTATTGTTAATGTCAAGATCCTTGATAAGCAAGCCAACAAACCACTTCCAACTCTCTTTAGTTTCCTGCTCAACAACTGCCCAAGTCACTGGATACATTTGGTTATTGGCATCTCTGGCAATGGCACACAACAACTCTCCCTTCACTGCTCCTTTGAAAAAACAACCATCTAAACCTATTACTTTCCTGCAGCCAGCCTTGAATCCCAATTTCAAAGCATTGAAGCACACATAAAAGCTTTGGAAAACATTTTGCACCTTGTTGGTAGGATCCAAGCACACTTTGCAATTGGCTGCCAGGATTACTTCTAAGCAACTCCATTTGGTAATCAAATACCCTTGTGTACTCATTTTTCATGCATGCCTTTAACTTGTCCATCACAATCTTCTTTGCATGCTTGCACTTAGAAGTGGATACATCTGAAAACATGTCCTCAAGCATTGTTGCCTTCATGCTCTCAATCTTCCACATTGGATTTGCTACAATAAAATGCTCATACCTTTGGGCAATTACTTTTGCAATCACTAATTTGTTCTCTCTATTCTCGTGCACAATGGTGCTCATCATTGAAGGTAATGATCTGGAACCCGCTTTGGTTCTTGAGGTTTTGGCAGCATAAAGCAGCCAAGGGCAACCAGTGCCATCCACACTTGGCCCTAACTCTATCGACTCAGACTTAAGAAATTGAATGCTTCTTTTGGTGGCAATGCCATACCTCTTTAGTGCTTTCACCAACTGGTTCTTGCTTCGAACACCATTGTCAAGCTGAAGTGTGGAATCTCCGTGTCATTATTGTATCTAGGAAGCGGCTCTTCCTCCTCACCACTTGTCCATCGTAATCTTCATCATATGAGTAATCCTCATCGATGAATCATAGGCCCAATCTTTCTCATCTGCTTCTATTTGTTCCTCCATATTTGCAATGAGCTCAACTGGGCTGGAGCTGTGGAATCTCTCTGAATCCAACTCTTGGTGTCTCTCATCTTCTTCTTAAATTTTCTAGCATGCCTTCTTAGCTCCACAACTTATGAATTTTCCCCACTCGTCCTCACTATGTGGCTCATATTCAAGGTATGAATCGACTCACTAACTGAATCTTCAAAGAATTGGTGCTTCACTTGATGCTTGAGTTGGATTTAACACTGGAAACCGGAAGTGGGAGCTTCCTACCACTTGCTCGCTTCAACTTGCTCGCTTCCACTTGCTCTGCATCCACTTGCTCTGCATCCACTTCCTCTGCATCCACTTGCCTTCTTCTTCCATGAACTGGCTTAACTGGACTGCAAATTACTTGAGTGACCACACCAGTATCATCAGAACCATAACATGCTCATTGTGATGACAATGTCAGTTCATCATCAGCATCAAGTACCTCCATCATCTCATCATTTTCAAAATCACTCCCATCGCTACTATGCTCACCGTCCTCCTCTCCATGATACTCAACATATATGTCGCCTACTCCTCCCACATCGCATGTACTCTCCCATCTTGACACATTTATCGTCATCATTCGAAACATCAAGCCATCTCGCCATTGATTTCCCGGTATCTCAAAATAAAATTTCATTGATTCCTTCAACTGCATATGATCTTTCGTAAATGCTTTCACCTCCTGCAAAGTGACAACTTATCCCTCTCAATCTCGACATCTCATCATCCCCCCAACATATTGCAAATTTGGCCCCATCTCGATGAACTCGCCACCAAAATGGAATCTCACGTTCAAGATCTCCGTCGGATCCATGATGAAACTGAAATAAGCAGAAAAATATCACTTGCCCGCACTACTACTACGAACCCCAACTCACAATTCGAATACAAAAATATACCCTCTTCACATAAAAATCAGTCCTTTCCCTCCACAAAATCGCAAATCCCGCCTAAAACCCTAACCCTAATGTTGTGTGCAAAGGTCAAAAAAAAAGTGCTAAGAGGAGGAGAACGTCGCGCACATACCTTAGCCCGTCTTTCGCCGTCAGGCCGGCTAGATCGTCGCCGCCGCCGTCGATCACCCTTTGCCGCCATTGCCGCCGCAGAGCAGAGAAGAAGAATCTGGGGCGCCTCGATCGCCGTTGGATGGGCTCAAGTGGGCGGGCCACCTTTCTACGCACCGAACCGCCATCTCTCTCACTTTCCACCAAAAAAATTAGCAATCGCGGCTGCTACTAGCCACGTCAGCAATCCCTGTTTGGGAAGGGCACTCAGGGTTCGATTTAGACCAGGATTAGTAAGTTCATAGTGTCAATTTCGGGGATTGTGAGTTGGGGGTTCGATTTAGCTAGAGCCTACGATTTCAGGATTTGTTTTGGACTTTTTCCAAATGCAGGTGAGGCTTTTTCTCCCCGTCTCGCTGGTGAGGTCCAGCACGGCGCCGACTAGCACCGGCGCTGGCTCCGGCGCGGCCGAGCAAAGCACGAGCAAGGAGAGGACTGCGGAACCAGCGACGGCGAGCAAGCGCCTCGTTGACCCTACCATAGGATGTGAGTCTTCTGCTGGGTCTATTAACCGGAGTATCTTCGTTGGTTTACACGTGATGCATCACATGCATATATAGACGCGAATAAATGTGAACCGCAAGGGTTGCGAAATTTCCGCACTAGAGCCCGATCACGTCTCCACCTCAATGCGAGGAAGCTTCGTCCTCACGGCATCTCCGACGCCCATCCGCAAACCTCCCGCATACATCTGGACCGTGCTGTCTCGGAAGCCATCCAACACGGTCCTACATTGGTCCGAGGCGCGGTCCACACTTACTTTCTCCCGCAAATCAAAGACAAATGTGGGGGCTTTGCGGGAGTCCAGACCGCTCCCAAGCCCGCTTCTGATCGCCCTAACCCATTAAGACCCATCCTCCATCCCGCGCGCTTTCGGTCAGCGCCACTACGGAGTGTCAGTGCCCCAATTCATTCCCGGCCAGAGCGGGCGCGACCGCTCACTTGCGCTGGCTTTGAAATGGCGCGCCGACCGAGAGAGCGTCGGTCACGCCACTTCCTGGTGTAGGCGACTGTTGCGCGTTCAAACGACACGACGGTCGCCCGTCTGTCAATCTGCCGCCCACATTGATGGCACACGGTTGTCGAGGCGTCTCCTCCGGCATCACCCATCCGTCCCTCTGCCGCCCACAATTGCTATATAAACCGCTGCCTCGGCCATAGTCGCAGTCGTCCATCTTCGATCCCTCTCCGCACCACTCCACCATGGAGGACTCCCTCGCTGGGACGGGCTGACGTCGGACTAGAAGAAGGAGATGGCCACCATTGCCGCAGGCTGACTAGCTAGCAGGTAGTCGGAGGACGACGACGTCCGAACGAAGGACGCTGCCGACGAGGAACCGGTGCCACCCTCCTGCTACTCCGCGCTACCCTCGCCGGTGCATTGCACCATGACCATCGGTGAGCCCGTGCCCATTACATGGACATGGTGCGAGTGGAGCAGTTTCGGAAGGCACATGCCGACGCCGCCTACAAACACCACCTCCTTCAGGAGCACATGCAGGCGGAAGAGCGGCTCGCCGCCGGCAGGGCGGTCGCGCCAGACGCGGACCTAGCGGAGCAGGAGACGCTACTGAGTCCTACCGCTCCGCCCGCGAGATCCGCCCCGCCTGCTGGTGGTACCGCTAGCTGGTGGCGAAGGTGGCGCCGCTTACGAGGTGTGCAGCGACGCTGTTAAGGCGGTGTTCGGCGAGACCAACGAGGAGGAGTAGGACATCGCCGAGGCAGTGCCCCGCCATGACGACTCACGGCCAAGATGTCCACGAAGCGCCGCGGCAAAGCAAGAGTAGTGCACGATAGGTCGCCCCGCCGTGTCCCCGAAAGCGATCGCTCCTCCCTCCCGCTAACATTAAGCTTGGCGGGCTCAACATCGGCGAACCGATTCTATGCTCCTCGCCTAGTTAAACAGACCCAGGTTGACTTTGTACTGTGATTCCTTAGAGCAACTCCAACGGGCCGACCCAAACGAACACCATTTTTGTCCGTTTTTATCCGTTTGTCGCGCGTGTCCGCGTCTCCGCGGTCATTTTTTCATTTGGGTCCGCGAGTGCGCCCAACGGCAGCGAGACCCATTGTCGACTTGTCCGCCTTGGCATTTCCTCAAACACGTAGCAGGCACGGCAGGGGAGCTCGCAGCGCGCAGGAAGGCTGACGGGCGAGCTCGAACCCCACAATGGGCGGCACGGCGAAGCGCCACAAGCGCGAGGGCGCGGCGGGCGAGTCCGAAGCGCTGCCGGGTCGGGCGCTGGCGTGGCGGGGACGTGGTTCGGCGCATCGTGGCAAGGCGCTGACGGGCGGCGGGCGGCGGGCGACGGCGGGGCGATGGTGCAGAAAAAAATATATATAAAAATAAAAGCTGGACTAGCTACTCTCTAAACTATGCTACATGCATAACGAAAGCAAACTAAAATGCTGATACAATAATATCAGGATTACTGCTAAAAGTCGCGGGCGCGCAGCGGCTGGGCGCGGGGTTGGCGAGGCCGACGCCGACACGTCCGCCTCATTGGAGCCGTTCGATGTGCGGCGGGAGATCCAGCTCCTTGGGCGGCGGCGTCTGCGGCCTTGGCCACGAGCTTGAGTGGCGGCGGCGCCTCGGAGTCTCGCCAGGAAGGGATTGGCGATGGTGTGGCTGCTACAGGGGCGGCAGAGGCGAGGTGTGCAGCGAAGAAATAGATAAAAAATAAAAAAGGTAGGTGGATGGCAGGTGGGCCAGACGAGGCGTGCAGCGGACGCACGCGGACGAGGAGTTGACAGAAAACGCCCGCTTTGTGTCCGCCTCAAACCCAAATCTGTCTCAAATTTGAGACGAAAATAGGTCCGTGCGAAAGCAAAGCGGATACAAAATAAAAATGGGTTTCCACGTTGGGCCGTCGTTTTTGTCCGCGCAGACCCAAACGAACATGGGCGGATGAAATGGATCGCCCCATTGGAGTTGCTTTTAGTCCTTACTCACGAGCTGTTGGTGTACCAAAGGACAAAGATCAACACCTTTTTTATTGTACGAACATTTTTCAAAGAAATGTGTATGAACCATTTCTAAAACCACATGAATATTTCTTAAGAATGTGTGAACATTTAATTTTCTAAAATGCATGGATATCTATTAAAAATTGCATGAGCACTTCTAAAAAATGGTCATTGTGTATCAAAAAAAATGTTCACACGTATTTTTAAAAGTGTCACTATGTAATTTGGAAAGAACTTAAGCATGTATTTTTTAAACACACAAAAAATCTAATACAAAAAAAGAAAAACAAGATTAAAGGGGGAAAATGAACAAATGAACCAGATAAACTGGAGGACTTTTTTAAATGATAAAAAAGGAAAATGAAAATGAAAATAAAGGATACAAGAAAAAGGAAAAGAAACACGAAAATTAAAGTTTACAAAAATAGAAAACTAATTCAAGTTGCACTCGTGTTTGTCCCTTGCAGTTGCAAGCTCGTGCGACACATGCAGTTGAAGGTTTAATGGTGGACATGCAATTGGCTAACATCCTCCCCCCCCCCCCCCCCACACCCCCCCAAGTAGCAGTTGTGTTGTAACCCTTTTGCAGTTGTGGGGGGTTGCGGCATGTGTAGTTGCATGTCTAGTGGGTGCATGCGCCTACTGACATTCCCGAGTTGCCTCCTTGTAGTTGTTGGCGGGTTGCACATCGACAAAACACCATAAAAATTACAGTCATCTTGAAGGCATACAATTGCTATCAGGGGCGACACTTGTAGTTGCTTGCCCGGTGATAGACATACAACTTCCCGTCCCCACCCCGACAAAAAACACCGTTGAGTTGCAGTCACGTTGAAGACATGTAGTTGCTATCAGGGGCGACGCTTGTAGTTGCTTGCCCAGTGATCGACATACAACTTCCCGCCTCCACCCCGACAAAAACACCATTGACTTGCAGTCACGTTGAAGACATGTAGTTGCTATCAGGGACGACGCTTTGTAGTTGCTTGCCCAGTGATAGACATACAACTTCCCGTCTCCACCCCGACAAAAACACCATTGAGTTGCAGTCACGTTAAAGACATGCAATTGCAGTCAAAGGTGACACTTGCAGTTACGTCCTAGTGGCAGACATACAATCCCCTCCCTCACAAAACACCACCGAGTTGCAGTCATGCTGAAGACAATAAGTTGCAGTCGGGGGCGACAATTGTAGTTTGCGTGTCTAGTGATAGACAGGCAACTCCCCCTCCCCCGACAAAATACTAGTAAGTTGTATTCGCGTTAAAAACATTTTGTGAAATTCAAAAAATGTTTACAAAAATGCAGAAAATGCTAATTTGAAAAATGTCCACGGAGAATTTTTATAAGTTAAAAATTCAAAGAATCCAAGAAAATTGAATTATGAACAAGACATGGAAACAACTTTCTTTTAATTATGTGGACAAAATCTGAAAATGGTAAACCTTTTAAATTCCTTTTTAAAATAAATTTGTTTTTTGAAACTCAGAATATTTTTGAGAATTTGAACATTTGTTTTCTTAAATGGGAACATGTTTTTAAATTCGGTACATAATTTAGGAAAAGCTTAACATTTTTAAATCCCATGAACATATTTGAAAACCCGAACATTTTTTGAATATGTGAACGATTTTTAAAAAATTATGAAAAAAGTAAATTAAAAAAAAGCAAAGAAAAACGTAAAATAGAAAAGACAGAAAAACCGAAAACCCAGGAAAGGGAAACCGGTTCAGGAATCTTTTAGAAGGTTCTGAGAATTGATCAGGAACCATTTCCTGAAACCAGTCGAACTCGCTGTTTCTGAGGTGCCCTCCATAGCGCGGGGGCTGAATCTCAAAAAAAAAAAAAAAACGCGGGGCTGAGGATCTATCGATAGTGCGCGAACCGCGAACCCTCGAAAAAAAAATCCCCAATCTCCATTTCCCAGCTCTAACCCTAGACACGGACCGCCCGTGCGGCCGCCGCTGCGGCGGGACAGGAGCCTCTGCCGGCGAAGCGAGCCTCGCGACTCGCGGGCTCCAGGGAGGAGGTCCGTTCCCTCCTGGGTCTTTGGTGGCTTACAGGTCGACGGGGTGGCGGTGAGCTCCGACCCCCTTTTTCCCCGCCCTCAAGTTGCTGAGCGCGCACTCGCAAGCTTTCCATCTACTGTAGTAGTATCCGTCAATCGATTCATGTTAGTTATCATTTCGTTCCTTCGCTTGTTTTGCTGTTCCACGGTGCCGCCACTGGAAGTCACAAAAGTGCAGAAATTGTTGTCCTATTTGTCGCTGATTCAGTTTTGTTGCTTGATTCCGGAGTCCGTACGTCTTTTCTAATGCCAAAAAAAAGCATTATCTGCTTGTTTTGTCCAATGTCTCAATGTAAGTGTTTTTTTTTTTTGGAGAATAATGTAAACTATGTCTAAGTTGTATGGGTGTTGCGCAGACACAATCATTTTGTTGTGCGGAGAGTCATTTGCGGCGTTTTGCTAGCGAGTTTTCGCTGTGTCGTACTCACATTGTGTTTCATCTATGCAATATGTGTTGTGTCTCACGAGACTTTTAGTTTTAAGCTAGCTTGTTTTTTCAACTTTGTAGGCATCATATGCATATCGATTTGTTTACGGTTATTAGTCCACACAGGGCTCCATATTTGCTACAGATCCACCACTTATTTCCTTGTTTACCAATTCTAAGTAGATAACATATGTTAAACTTTACCTAAACTTCATGTTATTTTCCTGCAAATTACTTTACTCATAATCTTCACTCACTTTTCCCTATTGTTTTTAACTGTCTGCAGAAGCATTTGGTACCTAAGCTTCCTCAAGAGACTAGATTGCTTACTATGGCTTCTGAGGAAACCAAACCAAAGAAGCAAAGAGACGAGGAATGCATTATAAACTGTCTCCCAGGAGAACTCATTGAGCGGATATTTTTGAAGCTTCCAGTGAGCACTTTGTTGAGGTGCACTGGTGTTTGCGAGCAATGGCACAAAATCATTCGAGATCCCCAGTTTGTCACATCACACCTCCAGCATGCACCCCGTTATGCCCTTCTGTTCTTCCCACAAGAGTCCGTCTCAGGTGAGCCCCATCCTGCTGATGCTATCCTGATTGATGAAGCCTGGTCGCCGTCGATATATGCAGTGCCAGTGATTGGGCCTGATGATTTCCTTTGTGGTTCATGCAATGGGCTTCTTTGCTTATACACAAAGTCATCAACACTCAAGATAGCTAATCTTGCAACCGGTGAATTCCTGCATCTTGAGAAACCTGTAAAGAATTTGAGGGGTGATCACTTCTTGTTCTACAACTTTGGGTTTCACCCGTTGACAAAAGAATACAAGATTACACACTTCCTTGGTGATTCCGTCGAGGGTCGCCCTCGCCCCCATAATAATAACAGATTCAGCGTCATTCAAGTTTACACGCTTGGTGATGAGAAGTGGAGGGATATCAAAACTCCAGAAGCCCTAAGCTTAAACTGTGTAAAAAACTCTGGAGCGGTCACTATTGACGGAACACTGTATTGGCTAATTGAAGACATGGTAGCTAGCTGGCAGCATGCAGTTATGACCTTCGATCTCCGTGAAGAAAGTTTTGCACAGATACAACTGCCAGCAACTAAACCTGAAGATTTTGCCGGTGGTGGTTCTCGTCGGTACTGGATCAGAGAGATGGATGGCAAGGTATGTGTAGCGACTGCTCAAACCTGTCCTTCTCTGCCCAGAAGGCTTGTTGGTAAGCTGCAGATCTGGGAACTTGAGAACAAAACAGAGCAAAGGTGGATCCAGAAGTACAATATTCAGTACTCGCCAGATTACATTCCGGGTCCAAATTTGGTTCATGGGGATAAGATCATACTGCAACGTCGCGACGGCAACCTATATTCCTATGAGTTGCTCGGGGAGAACTTCAATACTAAATTGTGTAAGATGGCAAAGCTGTTAGATTTCAGTCCCCACAAGCCTGACAACATGCAATCCTATATCTGTGTGAAGTCACTTGTACGTTTAGATGTATACAAGAAGACTGCCATTGCGCGTAGGCCAAAACAGCGGGAAGGCTGGGAATTGAAGAAGTGGGAGGCGTGGGAGCATGGGCTCTCTGAGAATGAAAGAATGTGGAGCGACAGTCACCGAGATGAGCACAAGGAAACTGTATGTTTGCTGAATTCAAATTTATCTTAACGAGAATTTATTATTCTGGAAATTTTAACAACAACAGAGTTGCTGTTTTATAGGCACGTGCGCAACGCTATCGCATGATGATCAATGATCTGCTGCCGCATATACTGGATGATACGATTCGACAGGAAATCGGCATGAAAATCAATCAAATATTTCCGATCTTTCCAGATCAGGTAATTCTTTGTCTAAATGGAAGTCAGCATACCTTTTATTTTTATATTATGTTTGAATGGTCAGATAATCATCTGGAAAGGAGAAAACATAGTCTTCTTTAAGTACTCCCTCTGTTTTTGTATACAAGGCCACTTCATTATTTATTTTTCAAACTTTGACCATTAATTTTACCAACAAAATGTGAGGTACTCCCTCATATTATACAAGGCCACAAACTCATATTATAGGTACCAAGGTAAAATTTAATGACAACTTTGCGAGCCAACTTTATTTTTCGTTAACCGGGATCATTAATATGTCTACAATTCTACATACATGCAAAGAAGGAATAGGAAGGAAGTAGCACAGTGCCATTATGACTACATGCATGCAAGTATTAAACAAGTTGCTAGTACGAGGAAACATCATTAATTTTTATCTCGATTACTGTTAGTCGCCTACTCGCCTTGTATAAATGCAAAATGTATTTTTCATAGTGGCCTTGTATAAGGGAATGGAGGGAGTATATGCCACAAAAAGTATGCCATTGGATGCACATTTCAAAGAACTTTCCTATGATATAGTTTTGGTGACATAACCCATATTTTGTTGACCAAAATTAGTAGTCAAAGTTTGACACGAAAAAAGAAGTGCCCTTCTGTACAAAAACGGAGGGAGAACACCCTTATAGCTGCTGTAACACATGTCCTGCATGAGACTGCAGCAGCCAAGGCCCATCCGGCGGCTTAATTGGGTGGCGCAGAGGCGGGATATGCAAAATTTAAATGCTCGTATGAAGAAATATAATACTATTATGAAGGTATAGTGTTTAAGATTTGCAAGTCCGATCATTGACGTCTTTTCCTTGAAACATGTTAAACTAATAATTTAACTTGTCTGCAGGCTACGGATGAGGTAACAAGTAGTATCATTAGTATGATGGGCAGTGCTATAGAAGATCAGGTAAAAGTTTATATTTGACCTAGTATATTCATGTTTTTTTCCTTTCTGTTATATCTCGCTGGTCCTTGTCTACTATATCTGTTTTAATCTCTCTTACAATAAATAAGCAAATTAGCTTCTTTTAGAATATAAGTAAAGTACTACCTCTGTAACTAAACGTCTTATATTTAGTTATGGAGGTAGTAATTGTATTATCTCGTGTTGTACAAATGACTGATCTCCCCTGTAATAAAATTATTTTCCATCCCATATTTTAATGATTTAATTTATGCATACACATGTACTTCAGTTCTTTGTTTGCTTACTGTGCAAGTTGTGGTTACTATGTTCATTGTGCTGAGGTAGCCAACAGTCAACATATATTTTTTGAGAATCACAGTCAACATATTTTACATCAACAATAAATAGTTTTTCATCAAGGTTTGTGTATGTGCCCTAAATTTGGGAACTGGTTTGGTTGCAAAACACTTGAAGTGTTGATTCCTTTCTTAACTTGTATTTTCACTTTTTGAGACTTGTACATATAGATATAGGTTCTGCCAAGCTGTTAAATTTTATCATCTTTGGATGCATGCTATTATCTGCAGTTCCATTCTTGTGCATTTGCTGGCACACTAGTGAATGATGGTTAATTGAGCATAGCTGTGCTAGCTGTGCATGGAATTAAAAGTTATTTGTTTGCTGTCAAGTAATGTAACAGAGAGGTACTTAAAAATGTTCTACATTGTACACCTTTATATAACAGACAAATTAACATCAGAAGAATTAAGGAACAGTCAGAGTAGGAATCATGGATTGATTGTTAAACGCCAAATTTTCCATGTCCCATTTTCTGATTTGAGCTTTGAATATGAGTAACGACCTGATTAAACTGCCTCTGCACCTTTAATTCTTTGAGGAAAAGAAAACAGTGTTGTCATGTCTTTTCTCGAACGGCTATTCTACCTGTCTTGTGATGAAAGTACCATTGTCCTGTATTTGAACCATACTCATGTTTCAGAAGCGTGCTTCGAGTTCAAATGCTGGCATTTCTTCTCTCAATCTCAGCGAGGGTGATGATGTGAAGACTTGATATCTGAGAGCTTATAGTGATATTCTTCTCAGCTCGCTCAGGCTGTTGTTCTACGCATGTTTCCTTTTACCCCCGAGCGACTGTTTAGCTCTCTGGCCTGTAAAACACTGATTTCTTCAGTACCATCTATGTGCTGTTAGATGAAGGTTGAACCACAAGCTGTATGACCGGGCGAGCTCCTACCTTTGTATGTGACTTGGTGGCCGGCGATTCGGCTAGCCACTCTGGTTAGTGGAATGTATGTCTCTCCATTTCAAAAATATATAACTAAATCTATGTGCTGTTACGTTTGTCTCCATTTGAATTTACAGCGCTTATCTAGTTTATGTGACGTGATTAACATGTTGGTTGACTTGAGACTCTGAGGAATTTGCTTGACAGCGAGGCATTTGATCT